>CP129445.1:31850000-33050000 GCA_030445155.1 Quercus variabilis
TTTAGACGGTCATGTAATACCACGCCCATGGAATGTAAACAACCTCAAAACGTATTATCATTAAACGAATTGTCTTTGATCAATATGTTTATCTATTACATAAAGGTTTTGCATTTTCTGCCATTACAGTTCTTATAAGTGTTTAAACTTAAATTCAATCATGCCTAAAGTCTTTGGACCAGATGATATGAGTTAGTTAACACTCCATTACAGTTCTTATAAGTATTTAAACTTAAATTCAATTATGCCAGAAGTTCTTGGACCAGATGATATGAATTAGTTAACACTCCATTACAGTTCTTTTAAGTATTTAAACTTAAATCCAATCATGCTTGAAGTTCTCGGACCAGATGATATGGGTTAGTTAACATTCCATTACAGTTCTTATAAGTGTTTAAACTTAAATTCAACTATGCCTGAAGTCCTCAGACTAGATGATATGAGTTAGTTGACACTCCATTACAGTTCTTGTAAGCTTTTAAACTTACTCAATCACGCTTGAAGTCCTTGGACTAGATGATATGAGCTAGTTAACAATCCATTACAACTTTTACAAGTATTTAAGCGGACCCTAACTTATGTTAGACCTCTCGGGTTATATACTTGGTTTAAAATTAACGCTCAATGGTGTCCTTTGTAAGTGTTATACATAACCCAATTATTTCCTTAGGTATTATATGACCCAATTTTTGCCAGTATTTATCTAAGTTATCTGCATCATTAGCAGGATATTGTTGTCGAGTCTACTCAGATTAAAGTAGTTATAGATCAACGTTATTTGCAAAAACAATAAACTTTATAAGGTGTGCAATGAAAATGTAGAAAAAAAAGAAAACAACAACAACAACAGGAAAGGTCCTAATATCTAAGCCTTCTTCTTGGAGACTATAGGGTCAACAGTCTGGCTAGACTAGGTGGCAGCAGCATCTAGGGCTTGATCCTTGGGTTCAGAAGGAGTTTTCTTCTTATCTGGACTATTACCATTGTCCTAAAGATCCTCGGCTTTCTTGCCTTGGCCACCGGCTTGAGCAGTCTCCTTAGGAGCTTCAAGGTGAGCAATAGGGGCTTGGCCAATCAATGGCTGCTCCAATGCATCTAGAACTTGTTCGGAGTGAGAGTAGTTAGGACCTAGGAGTTCACGAATATCAAGATCGTAATATATGCTTTCAGGTTGCCTCAAATCAAAATCTGCAGGGATCCCAGCAGTATTAAGGGTTTTACCTTAGGATACATCATAGTACTCCCTACATACTACAGAGAGCTCCTTTGTGAGTTTGACTTGAGCCTCATCCACCCCAAGCTTATATACTGCTTACTTTTTAGCCTCAGCTGCCTGCTTGGCCAATTGGACAGCTTTCCTGGCCTTTTGAAGCTCAGCTCGAAGATCCTTCACCGTTTGCTTCTCTGTTTCTAGATTAATTTCAGTTATATGCAACTACCGGTGTTGATCTTCGGCTTGCTTCTCAGCATTCCTATGGCCTACATAAAGACTGTCCTTGGCCCTGATCGTCTTTTTTAGCTGCTCAGACAGCTTAGCATAATCTTCCATAAGATTACCCAAAGTTTTCTCAGTCTCGGACCGAGAATGGGCTCTGCCTTTGCTTCATTGTAGGCATCTTTATTCCATTCTTCGGCTATGTAAATTTGTTGGGTAATCTACATAACAGAATGGTAAAAATTTAGTGTAAAATAAAGAAGAAGGATGAATAAAAATGATCAACGGTTTACTTAAAGAATCGGAACAAATCACTTACCATGGCTAGGTCCCTTTTAAGGGATAGGAAGAGTTCTTGTTGATTAAAGTGCCTGTAAGCATCAATATCTTTTGGTAGGAGAAGTGGTTGCTCCAAGACCTCAGTAATAAGACCTGCCTTCCCCCCTTGATAGTTCCTTACTGAGGTGTCCCAAGGGAGGGGTGCACCATTAAGCTCCAACTTAGGAGACCAAGTGTGCGGTCCTCGGCGCATATCAGCCATGAGAGAATCCTCTCGGCTTTCGACAAAAGAAGACCTTCTGCTTCGTTGGTCTTTAACTATTTTATGTTGCTTATTTCCCTTTGAAGGGTCCATTTCACCTTCCTCAAGGGTTTCGTGTCGCCTTTTCTTCCTCAGTTCGAGGACTGGTTTCAGCCCAAGATCAGCAGGAAGTTGAGGAGGGGGAGGAGGAAGGAGGTTCACTGGAGGTTTAGACTTATTGGCCTTTTGTGGGATGGACACTTTATTCCTCCCCTTCATGAGTTCCTTTAAAATCTTGCCATTTGTTTTTGGAGCCATCTCTTTTGCCTCTTTGTTTGAAGAGTCCTCCAAGCAAGTGATTACAGGAGCAAGGGCCTAAACACTTGAATGTCTATCCATTTCTTCTTCTGCCTTTGATATTACAATTGCTCCTACTCCCTGTGCTTCCTCTTCTTCGAATTGAAATTTGTCAATTTCTTCTTCAAGGGAGGAAGTAGAAGAGGCAACTTTTTCTTCAGCTGCTATTGCTCTGAAGGGTACTTGTTGAATTGGTGGGGCAACCAAAGGAACACATTGTGAGATTGGGTGATCTACAGGTGGAAGGTCATGTGGTCAAACTTAGTCGAGGAGCTACGTGCCTTGTATCTGTTAATACCATAACAAAGCAAAGCATTATCAGAAACTTAAAGTATGACACCAACATATAGAGAAGAACAAAACTAATGATGAAGAGCCTAAATCTAATGTTAGGGAACCTAAACCTAGGACATCCCACTTGGCTTTCTTGGTTGGGTTGGGCAATGGAAACTGTCATGCCACGCTCCCGAGACGATCAGGTAGTCATCTTTCATCCCTTTGTTAGACTTGGAAAGATAGGAGATGAGCCTAACAATGTCGGATCGGGATTTAAGGTAAAATCTTGCCCCCTTTTGTCTATGACACTCGTACATATGGACCATGTCAAGCCAGGTGAGCCTTAAGCCTAAATGCTGATTCAAAGCATCAACCGCTCCTAGGATCCTAAAGACGTTAGGTGTGCACTGATCAGGAAAAATCCTATGATTACAAAGGTAATCTCTTGTAATGGGATCCATAGGGAGAGTCATTCCCCCTTCTATGAAAACTATCATAGGGATTATAACTTCCCCTACTCTTCGATCAGTCACTATTCCTTCTGGGGCACAGTACCGTAGGTTTACGTCCTGTGGTATGTGATACGTTTCTTTAAATATTTCTATCATCCATTAAATACTTAAACCTACCCATTTCGGATAAGCAGAAAAAGGGAAACACTAAGAACGACAAATGGGAAATAAGAATTTGAAGGCCGAGGAAGCTGGTTGAGGAGAGAAAGAAGGGTTCGAAGAAGTTAAAACTTACACGAACTGGGTTAGAAGATGATCCTTGAAATCCTCAGAAAATTTCTCAAGGATTTTTAAAGAAATAAGACTGATGACTTGACAATCTTTGTGAGTTTGAATGCTTGAGTTCGTTAGAGAGTCTGAGAAATTATGAAGTAAAGAAAAAATGATCTCCTTTGAGGCTTTATATAGGGGGCAGAAAATGAGTGGGAATTATCCTACCCAAACCTTGAGGGAAAATGTTGTTCGTTGGATCAATGCTTAACCGTTGGATGCCAAAGACATAGTACCGCCTGGAGCAGTTAATGACGTTTCGTGAACTTCAAAACGTTAGTAGCAATGATGAAGCGTCTAAAACTATGCTCCCACACGTGTAAACTCAGATATTTTTACATTTCTAGCCTTCACTTCTGTGGCAGATCAAAATTCCATTTTTTCTCCTCGGATACGAGGGAAAAATTAAAAATTTGAGGGGTTATTGTGGGGATAAAAGCTCAAGTTTGTATATTGAGCCTTGGACCCTATTCAAGGATATGGATACGTCTGAGAAGGAGTAAATGATTAGGAGAAGCACCAGAATGGAGGATCGCGCAAGGAAATGATGGAGGAATATAGTCCGAGGAGGTTATCCTTCTCGGATAAGATGAATATCGATCAAGCAAGTACTTGGGCGATTTAGGTGACCTTCCAAGAAGTTCCAACGATATGGATGAACTTTAGGCACATACAACAGTGATAAGAATACGGAAATATCTACAAGTAAAAAGCTACTACCATCGCATTAAATGCATTGCAGCAACTTTTCTGTCTGCATTTATGTGGAAGAGACTCTTGAACAGTGCAGTTTCAGCTATCACCACTCATAGAGAACGAAAAAAGATGCCTAATGGGACATATACTCGAGTGAATGCTTAGATGATTAACAAGTGTATGATCAAGATGATTTGAAATGAAACTATATAAATGTAAAAGACCTCTCATAAGGAGGGGATCGGAGAAAATAGAAAAAGAAAGAAGAAGAAGATTTACTGTAGCTCTAAGGATTGTATTAGCTTTCAAGAACAATAGTTCAGTCCATAGTTTATCTCCTCGGACACCAATTTAATCAAGTTTCAAGTGTGTATTTGTGTTTATTAATCTTTTAAATCTTTATTATTCGTTGTTTAATTCACAAATAGCCATGCTCTTTCTCCCACTCTCTTCAAATTCATTGTATTGGGCTTGTTGGGCTCACATCCCACATCTTTTGGGCTTGGGCTAGGGCTACAAATCTTGACCCTACAATAAGTTATTATCATTTTTCTCTACTTGGTTACTATTCAAAATAATTTGTTGTACAAAGACTTCAAATTGAAATGATTTTAATAAATTTTGGGATTTTAATTACAAAATAAAAACCCTATATTTTTTCTATACCTTTTATGTAATTTCTCATAATTATTTAAGCTTTCTAGTTGTTAGGGTATTAGTAAATGAGAAAACCACTCAAGTCCAGAGATGGCAAAAAGCTAAAAACAGCCCACCCCTTCCCCACTCTATTTCGAGCAGATTTTCTCAATCTCAAAAATGTGACTAGGCAAGGATAGGTTTTGCTCGCTCCGCCCCGAATGTATATATTGATAATTTATTTAATATATTTTTAAAGTAGGGGAACTCTTTCGAGTCTCTCTGACTTTAAGTTGGTTGTGTTGTGCTTCTCCATTGCCATTGTTGTCAGATTCGCTCACTCCTAGACCACCTCCACCACCTTTGTATGCTTGTCATCTTCTTGCCATTGAGTATGAAGACAAACGTGTGGCTATGAGGTTAATAATAATAATATCTTGCCATTAACATTGCTGGAAGTTGATGGTGGTGATGGACAAGCGGTGGCCACGTTACATTCAAAATGAGTTCAAAACCCAGATTTAGAGGAAAACTCAGATTCTTCTTCTTCACATTACCACAATTATCCAACTTTTCCAATCCAAAAATGGATTGATTTTTTATTAAATTTGATTGGTGTTTTCTCTTCAAATAATAATAATAATAATAATTAATTAGTGTTTTTGTATTTAGTTGCCCAAAAAAAAAAAAAAAAAGTCATGAGAAATTAACATTTTGTTTATAATCTTTAAAATTGAGAAATTAAAATTTTTTTGTTTTAATGCTGCTGTGGAATTTTTAAATATTAAAAAAAAAATTATTATTATTTTAGTAGCCACATAAGCGTCTAATGTGCCAATTGTGCAATCTGTTAGCCAAATAAGCATTTTCAGTTTGTTAGTTAACGATAAGAACTAAATTGACTTCTACCAAAATGTAAGAAACCAAATTGATCATGACTCTAAAATGTAGGGGCCAAAATGGTGTTTTCACTAAAAGATAATTACTTTTTTTTTTTTTTTCCATAAAAAGTTTCTAAATATATCCTAAACCTTCATTAACATTTTCAATAATTAAAAAAATATTTAAATGACTTCATTTGCAAGTAGATTTGGATAGAAAGCCCAAATTGACTCAACTTGGCAAAATGGGAGACAAATTTTAGAAAAATTAAACCTTCAAGACTAATTTGGCAATTGAGCCAAAAGTGAAGGGACCAAATTGAAGAGACTTTACAATTTAAGGGTGAAACTTGGATTTGAACTTGTCATTTTAATTTATTTATAAAATAAACTAACATAAGTACATTTTTTCCCAAATCAATATGACATGTTCATAGACAGCTTCATTCTTAACTTGCTTTTGTGCGAATTTGTTATTGAGAATGGAGGTTATGTAGCACTGACATGACTGAGGGATTGGTGGCTGCCTCTACATTTAATGCATCCCACCAAACCTCTTGGAATCCATTAGCTCCCAACGCCAGGATCACTTCCTCAACCTTGAGCATAGGAGAGGTTGTGAAGTCATTGTACACACTACTCAAACTAATAGGAGTTAGTCACGAGAGGGGAGCCACATCTTTTGTGAAGAGAACACTAAGAGCTTGCAGAGGCAGATAGACCATTTACAAAGAAAACTGCGCCGCAAGCAACATAGGGGAACTCTTTCGAGTCTTGACCATTCTTCTAGTGAAGATAGCAATGATAGCTATCAGCCTAGGTCAAGGAATCCTTTAGTGAGTCTTTTTTGTATAATGTGAAGCGCCATAATAGACGGAGTGGGAAGGCCCTGTCTTATAAAGGCCTGGGCAACAATGCCATGAGCAAGGCTCTGAGCCAGATTTCCAAGTTGCCTTTTACCCGTAGGATAGAAGCAGGAAGACTTCCTTAATGGTTCACCCAACCAATGTTCACCATGTATAATGGAAGGACGGACCCCATGGAGCATGTTAGCCATTTTTGATAGGTTACAATCTGAATGACCCCTTGTGATTAACCCTAATTAATTAATTTAGCCAAGTAATTAATTAATCAATTAATCATGCAATTTTATGGAAGCACAAACAAATCACCAACAACTAAATATGTAGCGGAAAATAAATAACATGGTGATTTGTTTACGAATGGGGAAAACCCTAACGGCAAAAACCCCACCGGGTGATTTTCAGGTCACCACTCCCGAAACTCCACTATTATCAAATCAAGCGGTTACAAGTAAAGGAATCCCAAGTACCTTACCAACCTACAGTTGAACCCTTACCCCAATACCCAATTGGACTTGATCTGTAGTGACAGTCTCCACTTTTGATGCACGGCTCCCAAGTACGTGACTAACCAATGCGCGGATCCAAGTACGCGACTTCAGAACACCAACTAAGAAAGAATGGTTGGCTGCAAAGTTCTTCAGTTCATCCTTTATGATGAATGACAAGAAGATGCTTGGTTACAAAACCCTATGGTGCAAATACACAGCAACTTCTTGATGGAAGATGAACTAGGTTAAGAACTTCGTCTGTTAATCACAATTTGCTTGAACAGAGATTGCTCAATGCTAAAGCCACTTGTGTCACCCTTGACGGCTCTTAAAATAATCCTTTTATATGTTTAGGGTTAGAAAAAGAGAAGGCCCAAAAACATATTCACGGATCCTAAGAAAATCAGATTGGAAATCTGACTTTTTAAATCTCGACAGATAGCAGGTGTCGAGATAGCTATCGAGAAGGTGTCGAGCTTTAAAAACCTTGCACTTCAGCTTGCTTTTTCTTGGACAGACTTGATGACTTCAACACTTGACCTTGAAAGATTGTTTCTTGAAGTATTAAAAACACCTAGAACTACCCAATTACAAGTAGAGTGCGTTTTGTCAAAGGATTAGCCAATATACATAACTAAGTGACATATGTTCTTAATCAAGTTAAAACATATATGTCCTAACAATCTCCCCCTTTGGCAATCCGTGACAAAACCACAACAAACAAATGAGCATATGAGAGAAGTCATAAATCACTCAACGCATATTCACTTGTTGAATACAATAAAATCTATCCTAACACAAACTCTTGAAAAACTTTGCAAGAAGAGAGCTTATAATAAGTAGACTTTGACAACCTGTATTTTTGAAACACTTTAAACAAAACTCATTAAGGCATCTTGTGTGAAACAGAAATAAATAGATTGCATACAAGAATAAAGAACATGTATATAAAGATAGAAAAGAAACAACACATGAAGAGGAAGGTAAAAGAAACATACATCCACATATAAAGAATATAAGTACAATGTATGTAAAATGGTCAAAGGACCTCATATACAAGATCAATGTATCTAAGAGATAAGAAAAAAAATACATCTATAGCCTCACTACATCCCTCAAAAATGACAACACTCCCCCTATCAAAAATGTCCTATACTAATTCTCCCCCTAAGATGACTACTCTCATAGCCCCAAACTACTCCCCCTTTTTGTCACGGGTGACAAAGGGTAGAGTATCATGTAGACATCTCATCGACAGAGCTAGCATCCCCATCATCATCATCATTATCATCCTCATCATCTGAAGCTGCTGGAGTAGGTGGTGAAGGAGTAGCCTCTGGAGCAAACCCACCCATGATCGCCTGCCGTCGTGCAATACAACCCATACGAACATTCACTTGATACAACTCAGCAGAGAGTGTATCAAGACGAGTGTCCATGCGCTGTAGCTGGGCCATGATATCTCCAAGGGATACATCGCTCGAAGAAGAAGAGGGAGCAGATGTAGATGGAGCTGATCTGGATGGAGCTGAACGGGAGGGAGGAGTGGCACCTGGCTGTCTCGACCTGAACTGTGCCTCACTATGTTTTACGTAGCGGTATCTATGGCAGATATGTGTGTGAAGTGGTCGGACACAGGAAAGGGAACGGAAAAATGACGCAGTATCCGTGTGATAGCAGAAGGAAAGATGAGCTTATCACGGGACGCCGAATCAAGATATACCTCTATGATAGACCGGATGAAGTGAGAAGGGAAGTCTATAGTAAGGTGCTCTAACAAAGATAGCAAAAATCGAGCACGAGGCTCTGTGATAGAATTATAGTGAGAAAGAGGATGGAGAACAAAAGTCATCACCATGTTAATGAATCTAGGACCTTTAGCAAAAGGCCTACATGATGTGAACTGATGCTCACCCCAATCAGCAGGGTGCTCACAAAAAGCGGAAATGAGCTCATCTTTGGACACAGTCCTCAGACGCTTACAAGAGGGGTAATCAGGAAACTCTATCCTAGGTACCCGAAGCACCTCCGCAACTAACTGCGGTATGACAGGAATGCGCGTACCTCGAACGCAAGTAACAAAGTGAGGTACTGAAAGATCAATCCCGTGCATGTTGGAGTAGAACTCCTGTATCAGCACAAGAGGGCAAGTGACAGGGATGTCACACAGTGACCCCCATCCCCTACTGTGAATGGCAAAGGGAAGGTCAGTATCGGCGAAGTCCGCCAGAATAACTTGGCGTTCCGAATGAACACCTCATTTAGAAAAGTTCTCAAAAAATGCCTTATGGGCATCTCCATCACGGAACCGAATGTTAAAGGGAGTAGTATCTGAAGAAGTAGAAGCTCCAGAACGCAGAGGGTTTCGAGCAGGAGTAGATTTACGTTTGGGTGCCATAAACACTACTAACGTAAAAGAATGAAAGAAAGAGAGAGAGAGAGAGACACTCAGAAAATTTCCCAAAACAGTTAATAAATGACAAATATCTTGAGAAACAAGTACGTATGCATGGGAATGCATGATCATGTGATATGCAAAACACAAATATCATCATGGGCTCAGCCCAATTCAATCCTACCAGCACACAGCATATAGCACACATCTAAATGCATGTAAATATCACTATAATGCACATGAAATGCAATGTATGACATTTTAACAACATTTAAGTGTAGACCTAACCCAAAATTTCAAGAAAAACTCAACAATTTTGAAAAACCCCAAATTTTTATGAAAAATCTCAAAAACTAGGTTTTCAAACATGCAATGCATGAAAAAGGAAGAGAATAGAGATCTTAGCAAGTGATTTGAGAAAGAAATGATCAAGATCTAAGAGGGTTAGAGGATTTGAGTGAAAGGAGAGTGAAAGGGAGATAAACAAACACGAAGAGATCGAGAGAGATCGAGTGAGAACTGAAAAAATCGCGACAGAATCCTTAAATAGGCACCTCAGTAAATCTCGACAGCTGAGGTGTCGAGAGGTATCGAGGAAGCTGTCGAGGAAGGTATCGAGGAATTGGCCGTCGACAGCTGAAGGTGTCGAGAGGTATCGAGATGCAAGAAGAAATCCAGATACGTGAAGCTCGATCGATCGCAAAGGTGTTGAGAAGGTATCGAGGAGACAGAAGATTTCTCGATCGATCCACAAGGTGTTGAGACAGGTGTCGAGAAAGAAGACTTAAACAGCATAAGTGAATCTCGATCGATCCATCAGGTGTCGAGAATCTATCGAGGGGACAGAGACTTTTTCGATCGATCCATCAAGTGTCGAAGAGGTGTCGAGATTGCGATAAGAAACAACTTGAGAATCTCGACTGATGACCAGGTATCGAGGAGGTGTCGAGGGAGGTGTCGAGCCAGCAGTAAAAAGCAGTTTTTCAAGAAGGGAAAAACACAGACATGAATGCAATCCAACACACATCTCAACCAAAGATCCACTCAACATATAAACCTCTCAAATACATCTCTCAACACAAATATAAGCACAAGGATCACCCAAAACACACATACACACACTAAACAAGTCTAACCAATTTTATATTTCAAAAACAAGTTAAGACAGTTTAGTGAGCATACATTAGCACATGTAAAACCTTTGTGATGGCCAAATCACATTGTACCTGCACATGTATCAAAAGTAACAAAGAATATTGCGTTGTGTGTGAAAAATATGGCAAGATTGCATATGTGTATACATGTTATGATGATCTGAGATATGAGAAAATAATTTTTAACTCACACACAATCATAACTGTTTGATGGAGACTATCACCTTCAAGGTACATCCTATAACTCCCACATCTCCTAGAATACACGCTTGCAACCATATTTAAAGCATTTTTAATCTTTTTTCTTTTTATTTTCTTTGCATGTTTTCTTTTATTTTAGCATATCATACATGGGTATATAAAAGAGAGAAAAGAAATACTCAAGATGTTAAGCATTTGACATCGCATTTTTGCTATGCCGAAGCATACGAATGTCTTTGACACTACACTTTTGCTATGTCGAAGAATACAGGTGTCATATTATGATTGGCGGGCAACAGTGGTGAGATAGTTATTTATGCCTTTCTCTTAGGATTTTCTAGTCCTACCTGTCAAAAAGAGTGATATGAGTGTTAAGTTTTAAGAGATAACCTAATCTTACTCATCACAAACAAGAGCCACAAAGCTCACTTGCTTAGTTGTGCATAGAGATGCTCATCTAAGCTACAAGAGATACAAAGTTCAGAAAACTTTATTTCATTGGCCATCCAAGGTACATAAGTACCAAAGTACACATAACACACACTGTTTTTGTATTTTTCTGATTTTTCATTTTTTTATTTTTATTTTTATATCCAAAAAAAAAATAAACAAAACTGAAAGTAAACAGACAAAATGAAGCAAAGACTAGATGCATATGCATGAAGAAGAGGGGCAAGAGAAGGAGATCAATCCATGGAGATGACACCAATGTTTTAACGAAGAAATTCAAAACGTTTGCTATCAAGAGGTTTGGTAAACAGTTCAGCCTTCTAATCATCAATGTGAATAAATTCAAGAGTGAGAGTACCATTTTCGACAAGCTCCCTAATGAAGTGATGTCAAATCTCTATGTGTTTGGTTCGAGAATGTTGAACCGGGTTCTTAGAGAGATTAATGGCACTGGTATTGTCACAATAGATAGTGAGATGCTCTTGACTAATACCATAATCATGAAGGAGTTTTTGCATCCAGAGGAGTTGTGTGCAGCAACTACCAGCAACAATGTATTCAGCTTTCGCAGTGGATAATGAGATGGAGTTCTGCTTTTTGCTCATCCAAGAGACAAGATTGTTACCCACATAAAAATAACCCCCCGAAGTACTCTTTCTATGATCAGCATTACCAGCCCAATCAGCATCAGAGTACCCAGCTAAGACACCATTAGTGTCCTTGCTATACCACACACCAAACTCAGCAGTGGTATTGACATACTTTATGATTCTTTTTAAAGCGGTCATGTGGGATTCCTTGGGATTAGCTTGATATCTAGCACACACTCCAACACTGTAACTAATGTCAGGTCTACTGGCAGTGAAGTAGAGAAGACTACCTATCATTCCTCTATAAAGAGAGGGGTCAACACTCTTACCTAACAAGTCTACAGTGAGTTTCACATTAGGGCTCATAGGGGTTCTAACAGAACTAGCAGATTCCAAACCAAACTTTTTCACAAGATTTTTAGCATATTTAGATTGAGAAAGAAATATTCCTGAATCTTGTTGACGAATCTGTAATCCTAGGAAGTGAGTCAGTTCTCCAATCATGCTTATCTCGAACTCGGCTTGCATCAGTTTTAAGAAGCCATGAGCAAATTCATCCTCAATCGACCCAAAGATGATATCATCAACATAGACTTGAGCAACTATCAACTCATCATCTTCCCTTTTGATGAAGAGAGTTTGATCAGCCTTTCCTCTTGTGAACCCATGTGACACCAGATATTGTGTGAGTCTATCATACCAGGCTCTTGGAGCTTGCTTTAACCCATAAAGTGCCTTTTTAAGGTATAGCACATGATCCGGGAAGTGTGGATCAATGAATCCTTTTGGTTGAGCTACATAGACATCCTCTTTGAGTAACCCATTCAAGAAGGCAGTCTTTACATCCATCTGATAGAGCTTGAAATTCAGCTGATATGCTAGGGCAAGCAGAATTCGGATTGACTCCATTCGGGCAACTGGGGCAAATGTTTCATCATAGTCTACTCCCTCCATTTGCGAGTATCCTTGAGCTATAAGTCGGGCCTTGTTGCGAATCACATTGCCTTCTTCATCAGTCTTGTTTTGAATATCCACTTTGTACCGATGATGTGCTCACCTTTTGGTCTAGGTACTAGAGTCCAAACATCATTCCTCTGAAACTGGAGTAGTTCATCATGCATTGCTTCGACCCAACTTTCATCTTGTAGTGCTTCCTTAACTTTCTTGGGTTCAACTTGTGGCAAATAACAGGAATAAGACACAAAGTTAGCAACACATTTGTTAACTGTATGTTTCCTTAATGTGAGTTCATTCATGTTTCCCACAATATCTTCAGGAGGATGATTTAATTTGATTCTAGAGGAGGGTCATTTTTCTTCATGAGACACAGAATTTGGTGAAGTAGGAGCATCTGTAGAGTTTTCCACAATACTAGGAGTACTTGGAGACACAGGTTCTAGTTCAACAATGTCTTGAACTTCATTAGGCTCAGGAGGAAGAATTTCTTTAGAGATTTCCTCAATGCCTTTCTCAGTGCTAGAATCTGAAGACACATCAATGACCACATTTATTGTTTCCATTACTTTCAGAGTTCTCCTGTTGAATACCCGATAAGCCTTGCTTGTGGATGAGTATCCCAAAAATATGTCTTCATCACTTCGAGAGTCAAATTTTCCCACATTCTCTCTATCCTTAAGGATTAAGCAAGTGCTTCCAAATATCCTGAAATACTTCACATTTGGCTTTCTTCCTTTCCATAACTCATAGGGAGTCTTTTTGGTATCGGGTCTGAAGTACACCCTATTAACCGTATGACAGGCAGTGTTTACGGCTTCTCCCCATAAGTTTCAAGGCACATTTTTGTTATGCAACATGGCTCTGGCCATCTCTTGAATAACTCTGTTCTTTCTTTCTACCACACCATTTTGCTAAGGAGTAATAGGAGCAGAGAACTCTTGAGATATACCTGATCTTGTGCAGAAAGACTCCATGTATGAGTTTTCAAATTCTTTGCCATGGTCATTTCGAATTCTATCAATCTTTAAGCTCTTCTCATTCTGCAGTCTTGTGCACAAAGCCTCAATATGCTCAGGAGCATCAGACTTCGATCGGAGTAAGATGACCCAAGTGTATCTAGTGAAGTCGTCTACCACAACCATGATGTACCTTTTTCCACCAAGAGACTCGGTTCTGGTTGGACCCATAAGATCTAAATGTAAAAGCTCCAATGGTCTGGAAGTAGCTGAAGTATGAGTGCTCGGATGCTTAGCTTTTGTCTGTTTCCCAAGTTGACATGGTCCACACACTACATTGTTCACTCTGCTAAACTTTGGTATTCCCAAGACAGATTCATGCTTAGATACAATGGATAGATGCTTGTAACTAGCATGTCCCATTCGTTGATGCCATAGTTCTTCATTGGGCAAACGAATGCTATTGCACACTACATCAGCATCAGGAACCAATCCATAGCAGTTGTCCAGAGTGCGAACCCCACTAATAAGCTTCTTTCCAGACTCATTCATGACAAGAAACTTTCCCTTTGAGAACAGCACCATGAAGTCTTGATCACATATCTGACTTATGCTCAATAGGTTAACCCTTAGACCTTCTACATAAAGAACATTCGCGATGTCTTGCATTCCTGGTAAAGATATGATTCCTTTCCCCTTAATTTGTGACTTGCTTCCATCACCAAAAGTCACATTGCCACCCTTTTTAGGCTCAAAGATCTTAAAGAGAGATCGGTCACCAGTCATATGTCTAGAGCAACCACTGTCAAGATACCATAGATATGTATCCATTACTTTGAAAGCAGACTTCATCATGAAACACACTTTATACTTGAATGATAGATCAGAGGGAATGGTTCTTTCACTCAACTGCCTTTGATGAGCTAAGCCTTTAACTTTTACTCTTCTCAGGCGAACTCCTTTGCACATTTTTACTCTGAGACAGTCTAGTTTCCTTTTAGCCAAACTGAGATCCTTTCCATTATTCATTGTGAAGGAATTCAAATAACTTTTAGACTTGTGTTTTCTAAGACACTCAAACAAATATTGATTAGAAAAATAAGATGTATTTGAAAACAATGATCTTTTCAAACCAGTTGTAGCCATGACAATAGGGGTCAATGGATCAACACAGTAAAGATTAAACCCTAATCAGAGTGTGCCTGCTCTGATACCACTTGATAGGTCACAATCTGAATGGCTCATTGTGATTAACCCTAATTAATTAATTTAACCAAGTAATTAATTAATCAATTAATCATGCAATTTTATGGAAGCACAAACAAATCACCAACAACTAAATATGCAGCGGAAAATAAATAACATGGTGATTTGTTTACGAATGGGGAAAACCTTAACAGCAAAAACCCCACCGGGTGATTTTCAGGTCACCACTCCCGAAACTCCATTATTATCAAATCAAGCAGTTACAAGTAAAGGAATCCCAAGTACCTTACCAACCTACAGTTGAACCCTTACCCCAATACCCAATTGGACTTGATCTGTAGTGACAGTCTCCACCTTTGATGCACGGCTCCCAAGTACGTGACTAACCAATGCGCGGATCCAAGTACGCGACTTCAGAACACCAACTGAGAAAGAATGGTTGGCTGCAAAGTTCTTCAGTTCATCCTTTATGATGAATGGCAGGAAGATGCTTGGTTACAAAACCCTATGGTGCAAATACACAGTAACTTCTTGTTGGAAGATGAACTAGGTCAAGAACTTCGTCTGTTGATCACAATTTGCTTGAACAGAGATTGCTCAATGCTAAAGCCACTTGTGTCACCCTTGACGGCTCTTAAAATAATCTTTTTATATGTTTAGGGTTAGAAAAAGAGAAGGCCCAAAAACATATTCACGGATCCCAAGAAAATCAGATTGGAAATCTAACTTTTTAAATCTCGACAGATAGCAGGTGTCGAGGTAGCTATCGAGAAGGTGTCGAGCTTTAAAAACCTTGCACTTCAACTTGCTTTTTCTTGGACAGACTTGATGACTTCAACACTTGACCTTGAAACATTGTTTCTTGAAGTATTAAAAACACCTAGAACTACCCAATTATAAGTAGAGTGCGTTTTGTCAAAAGATTAGCCAATATACATAACTAAGTGACATATGTTCTTAATCAAGTTAAAACATATATATCCTAACAACTTTAACTAGAGAATGGCTATCCACTCGAAGAACGAGACCCGGATGTGCAAGGTGTTTACACCTAGTTTGAGGCCTGTGGCAATGAGATGGTTTGATGATCTGAGGGAAGGCTCTATCAACTCCTTCAAAGAGCTTATAGGAGCCTTTGGCTCTCACTTCGTGACTTATGGCAGAGTTCCTCGGCCTTTGGACTACCTGCTGTCTATGGCCATGCACAAGGGGGAAACCTTGAAAACGTATTTTGCCAGGTACTGGGAAATGTTCAATGAAATAGATGGGGACTTTGGCGATGTGGCGATAAGGACTTTCAAGGTCGGCTTGCCGGCTGAGCATGATCTGAGGAAGTCTCTGACCAAGAAACCAGTTAAGAGCATGCGCCAGCTCATAAACCACGTTGATGAGTATAAACAGGTCCAGGAGGACCAACAATAAGCGAAACCAAAGGTTAAGGTGGTCCCTCAAGATAAAAGAGACTTCAGGTCGGACAGATACAACAACAACCAAACTCAGAGATATTTTACAGAGCATTTAGGATTTGCTACCCTTCAAGTAGTTAGTACTATGTTCTGAGAGCCGGTACACCAGATCACGGAAAAGATCAAGAATGAGCCATACTTTCAATGGCCAAATAGGATGGGGGGAGACCCCATGAAGTGTAACTAAAGCCTTCACTGCTAGTACCACCAAGAATGAGGGCACACTACTGAGGATTACAGGACTTTGCAAAGCCACCTAGAGCAGTTAGTTAGGGTAGGAAAGTTGAGGCAATTCCTGTATCAGCCCTACAGACCGATTGGATAGACAGGGATGGGGGCTCAGAAGGATGCTCCTACAAGGCCATCTCTAGGTACAATTAGTGTCATCCTCGTTGCTTCAGGCAGGACTAGTTCTCGGCCATCTAGGGTGATGTCCGTGGCTCAGCCATTCGTAGAGGACTTGTCTGCCGATCCAAAGAGAAGTAGAATGGAAACCAGGCAGGCTTTGAGCTTCTCGGATGAGGATAAGGCAGGAAGTTTACAACCACATAATGACGCACTAGTGGTCACCCTCAAGATAGGTGGGTACGATGTGAAAAGAGTGTTGGTGGATCAAGGCAGCGGCGTAGAGATCATATACCTCGACCTATTTAAGGGGTTGAGGTTGAGGTTTGAGGACCTAACTTGCTATGATTCCTCTCTGATAGGGTTCGATGGGAAGATTGTCTTTCTGAAAGGCATATCCGACTGCCCATTCAAACAGGGACTTAGGTTATGGAGGTCAACTTTATCGTGGTAGACACCTACTCCCCCTACACTACTATTGTGGGAAGGCCTTAGCTTCATGCCATAGGAGCCATACCTTCCGCCCTACACCTAAAGGTGAAATACCCATCTGGGGATCAGGTTGGGGAGTTGGTGGGGAGCCAATCTATGGCCAGACAATGCATGGTAGCTGCAATCATACATTTGACCAAGGGTGAGTTCTTGGCCTCCACGGGGTGGGCTAAATGGAGGTAGAGGGAGAGGGGGCTAAATGCGAGCAATTGGAAAGAGTTGTCATTGGCAAGGATGAGGAAATGTTCTTTTAGATCGGAGACCAGCTACCTCTTTTGGAGAGACGGGAGTTGATAGACTTTCTATGAAGAATATTGATGTGTTTTCTTGGAACGCCTGCGAGGCCCCAGGGGTGGATCCAGATTTCATTTACCACCATTTAAATGCCAATCCATCTGCCATCCCCAAGAAGTAACCGCCTTGGCACTCATCTAGGGAACACTCTGACACTATTAAGGCAGAAGTGCTCAAGCTCAAGCAAGCTAGGGCCATAAAGGAGGTATTCTACCCTGAGTGGCTAGCGAACACAGTGGTTATGAAAAGAAAAATTAGGAAATGGCAAGTATGTGTAGACTTCACAGATCTAAACAAAGCTTGCGCAAGGACCCTTTTCCCCTGCCTCGGATAGATCAATTGGTGGACGTGACGGTAGGCCATCCTCGGATGAGCTTTTTGGATGCCTTCCAAGGCTACCACCAAATACTCCTGGCTTTGGACAATCAGGAAAAGACTGCTTTCCTTACGCCCATTGGAAATTACCATTACAAAGTAATGCCTTTCGGATTGAAAAACGTAGGGTCGACCTACCAAAGATTGATGATTAGAATATTTGAGTCTCAGTTGGGCAAGAATATTGAGGTGTACATAGATGACATGGTGGTAAAGAGTAAAGTAGAGGCTGAGCATCTCAATGACCTTGGGAATATCTTTGAAATACTAAGAAAGCACAAGTTGTGCCTTAATGCCACAAAGTGTTCCTTTGGTGTAGGCTCTAGCAAGTTCCTGGGTTATATGGTAACCCACAGCGGGATAGAAGTTGATCCTAATCAGATTAAAGCGATTAACGAGCTGCAGCCTCCTCGAAATGCCAAGGGGGTCTAAAAGTTGCCACGAATGACTGCCGCCTTGAACTGATTCATTTCTCAATCAAAAGATAGGTACAGGCCTTTCTTCTAGTTGCTGCATAAGTGGAAAGGATTTGAATGGAGGAAGGAATGCTCCTCAGCCTTCTAGTAGTTGAAGGAATATCTTTCTCAACCATTCATTATGTCCAAGCCTGAGGAAGAAGAGGTCGTATTTGCCTACATTGCTATGGCCATACATGCAGTAAGTCTGGTGTTGATACGAGTTAATGAAGGGATGCAGAAACCTATTTATTATGTGAGTAAATCATTACATGAGGCGGAAGTTTGCTATTTACCACTGGAGAAGGCCATCCTAGCAATTGTACATGTTACACGCAAGCTCCCACATTACTTCCAGGTTCACACTGTTGTGATTTTAACCCAACTCCCTCTCCGATCACTACTTTAAAGGGTTGATTACACAGGGAGGGTTGCAAAATGGGGGATGATCCTGGGGGCTTTTAATATTAAGTACATGCCTCGCACTTCTATAAAGGGTTAAGTCCTTGCGGATCTGGTGGCCAAGTTTACTGAGCCTTCACTAGAAGAAGGAGCCTGGGGGCCAAACATGGATGGAGAATCCGTTGACATGATCTCCCTGAAAGAACCCCTATCTTGGAAGGTGTATGTTGATGGCATAGCAAATCAAAGAATATCAAGAGTGGGGCTAGTTATAATATCTCTTGAAAGGATCATTATTGAGAAATCCTTAAGGCCGGACTTCTCGAACATGAATAATGAGGTGGAGTACAAGGCTTTGTTGATAGGAATGGCCATGGTTCAGAAAATGGGAGGAAGGATGATGGAGATGTTTTTAGATTAGAGGTTGATTGTAGGCCAAGTAAAGGGAGAACTAGAAGTTAGGGACGTGAGAATGCAAGATTATTTAAGTCAAGTTAAGCATTTACAATTAGGGTTTGAATCATTCTCCTTACAAAAAATCCCAAGAAGCGGGAACATGCATGTTAACTCTCTTGCCATCCTCACAACCACCTCGACATAGAGTTTGCCTCAGGTCATCCTCATTGAAAACCTATGCAGGCTTACTAAAATAAGAAAGCAGAGCGTCCCCATCCCCTAAACTAGGGTAGGGCCTAGCTGGATAGATCCTATTATGCTATTTCTTAAGGATGACATCTTGCCCAAGGAGAGGGGTGAAGCTGATAAAGTGAAAAAAAGGGCTTCTCAATTCTGGTTGTTCGAGGATCAAAAGTTATATAAGCGTTCTTTTTCTGGGCCGTATTTGCTATGTGTCCATCCTGAGGCAGTGGACCCATTCCTATAGGAGCTACATGAGGGGATTTGTATAAGCCATATAGGGTGCAAGTCACTATCCCATAGGGCCCTTACCTAGGGATATTGGTGGCCAAGTATGTAGAAGGAAGCACAAGAATATGTGAAGAAGTGTGACTAGTGCCTGAGGTATTCCCCAAATATTCACCAACTAGGGGGTGTCCTTAATCCTTTGTCTAACCCCTAGCCTTTCACCTAATGGGGCTTGGACATTATGGGACCCTTCCCTAAAGCAGCAGGAAATAAGAGGTGGCTACTGGTCGGCATAGATTACTTCACAAAATGGATGAAAGCTGAGCCCCTGCCCAACATCAGAGACGTGGATGCCAAGAGATTTGTGTGGAAGAATATTGTCACTCGGTTTGGGATCCCCCACACCCTTATCTCGGGCAATAGTCTTCAATTTGATAGTAAAGCCTTTAGGAGATACTGTTGTGATTTAGGCATCACAAATAGGAACAACCCTGCTTATCCATAGGGAAATGGACAGGTCGAGGCTGTCAATAAAGTCATAATGAGTAGACTCAAGAAGAGGCTGGATGATACAAAGGGTAGGTGGGTGGAAAAGCTACCATATGTTCTTTGGACATACCGAACCACCCATCGTAGGTCAACAGGGGAGACACCCTTTTCAACACCCTTTTCAATGACCTATGAGGTTGAGGCCGTGATTCCTCTAAAGTCCAGATTCCCAACGCTGATACAAGCTTGTTCACCCCAGACAGCATTGATAGCCTATTGGAGAGGAGTTTGGACTTAATTGAGGAACGGAGGGAAAATGTCATGATTTGACTGGCGTATTACTAGCAAAAGCTCAAACAGGGGCATGACTCATGCGTGAAGTTAAGGCCATTAGCCTCGGGAGACTTGGTGTTGAGAAAGGTTGT
Source organism: Quercus variabilis (assembly GCA_030445155.1). Classification (NCBI taxonomy): domain Eukaryota; kingdom Viridiplantae; phylum Streptophyta; class Magnoliopsida; order Fagales; family Fagaceae; genus Quercus; species Quercus variabilis. Next base: position 31,870,454 of record CP129445.1, read on the forward strand.
GGGCATTGTAAAAAACCCAACATGGGGAAAGTTAGGGCCCAATTGGAAAGGGCCATACTGTATCACCTCGGTGGCTGGAATAGGAACATACTTCTTAGATGACTTGGACGAAAAAGCTGTACCACACCCCTGGAATGTAAAGAATTTTTTAAGGTATTACTATTAATGAAAGGCTCTGCCATGTTTTTCTTTCTAGCATTATGAGTTATTATGTATTTGAATATTAAACAAAACCTTGGTTATGCTTGACTCCTCAGATCACATGCCTTAGGTAAATTAATATTCTAAGTTATTTATTTGAATATTAAACAGAACCTTAGTTATGCCTGGCTCCTTGGACCACATGCCTTAGGTAAAATTAATATTCTGGGTTATTTATTTGAATATTAAACAGAACCTTAGTTATGCTTGGCTCCTCGGACCACATGTCTTGGGTAAATTAATATTTTGAGTTATTTTTTTAAGTGTTAAACAAAACCTTGGTCATGTCTAACTCCTCAGACCACATACCTTGAGTAAATTAACACTTCCTATTACTTATTTGAATATTAAATAGAACTTTGGTTATACCTGGCTCCTCAGACCACATGCTTTGGATGAATTAATATTCTGGGTTATTTGTTTAAGTGTTAAACAGAACCTTGGTCATGCCTGGCTTCTCAGACCACATACCTTGGGTAAATTAACATTCCCTATTACTTATTTGAATATTAAACAAAACCTTGGTTATGCCTAGCTCCTCGGATCACATGCCTTGGGTAAATTAATATTATAAGTTATTTGTTAAGTGTTAAATAGAATCTTGGTCATGCTATGAGAGATCGCGCCCACGGCCCATTTTTAGGACGTTGGGCCAAACCCACGTGAATGAGTGGAGTCATGTTATTGCCTCTCAAAATGGAGGTTCAACTAGTTATATTTACCCCTTTAGATTAAAGGTTTTATAATGGAGTCGCCACTTATTTAATTATTGGGATAAATAAGAAAATCAAAATTGAAAAATTCCTCATTTTATTAATTTTCAATTGAATTTACATTAATCATAGGAAAATTACATGGTTTTGGTCCTAGATACAATCTAAGATAAAGTACAGACTTTGTTTCCTAACTACAATTTAAAAATAAAAAATTATATGGACAGCATTTGATCTACTAACCCTTAATCTAAACTCATAGGCTATGTTACAAGGTGGGAAGGTATTAGGCACCCACCTTGCCCGGTGAAACTGGTCTTCTAGACTATGGTGGCCAACATTCATATCATATCATCCAATATGTCAACTAATTTGCATGTTGAATTTAATGTATGTGCATGTGATAAACCCTAATTTAATTTATTAAGTATTGCATTTGGATTGAAAAATAAATTCTAGTGAATGTGTGTGGATGGTGATACTCTAGATTCAAAGATTTGAAAGAATTATTAAACAAACATCTTTTTCATGTTTTTTTTTATGTAGATTTAAGATCAAAATTAGTGTTATGCATGAACATGTGATGAACAACTAAGAATATGTAAGGAACACATAAGAACATTTAAGAACATTCAAACATATTCAAGAGAATTTAAATAATTACTATCATGCTTTAATCTTAAATTCTCATCAAGACAACATAAAAAACAAGTTAGGGAAAGAGATTATACCTTCATGCAATATCCATAAGGTGGAGGAGGAGACTCTTGGTAGAGGTCCTAAAGGTGGAGGAAAAGAAGAGCTAGGAGAGGAAGAATGAGTCTCACTCAATATTTTGAGTCTCAGGAAGACCAAAATATGACAAGACTACTCAACTTCACTAGCACTTAAGAGAGGACAAGAGAAGGGGTTTTTGTGTTTTGGAATGAAAGAGAGGGAGGGTTTATATAGTAGTGGTAGAGGAAATATGAATGGAAGGTCATTTAATAAGGGTTGACAAAAAATCATGAACCTAGACCTCATTTTAGCCTTTGAGAAAATTTGGTGTATTAAATGGAAAGATTGGTGGGAGTGGGGAGCAAACCAAAATTCGGTTTTCCCGTAACTACTGTAACAACTTATAGAGCCAACTTCGAAAAATCACATTTGACTCAATTTTGATTGGAATTGTCTTGTTCTTGTACTTAAATTGAAGCCCTGGATGTCTAGTTTCACCGAACCAAGGGTTTTTTTTTTGGGCTTTGGCTCATGTTTTCAGAAGACCAAAGGTTCTAGATCTTGGCTCATGTTTTTAGAAACCTAGGATTTTTGGATCTTGGCTCATGTTTTTAGAGGACCAAGGGTTTTTTGGGGCTTTGGTTCATATTTTCAGAGGACCAAAGGTTCTGGATCCTGGCTCAAGTTTTCAAAGGCTTAGGATTTTTGGATCTTTTGGCTCATGCCGATGTGTGAGAGCCTTTTACCCCAATGCCTGCAAAATAAATATTTTCAATTAGTAACAAAGTTATTCATTGAAATTTTTTTTGGCATACCTGGTGAATGCCCCTAGTTTAGGACATATTCCATGCTTTAATGAATGCGGAGGGTAGACAATTGACTTGATGTTGCACCACTAGAGAATATAGAAGAGGATCATAGCTTTTTGTTATTGAAGAAGAATTTAATGAAGAAATTTTTTTTGGGAAATCTTTAATCTTTTGAAAGAATTGAAAAAAAAAATTTATTGATGAAATTTTTTATTTTCATTCTTTTTTTTCTTCTTCTTTTTTTTTTTTTTTTTTTTTGGAAAAAAAATTTGGAAATCTTCAAATTTTTTTTTTAAACAACCTAAGAAGTATGAGCCCAATGCCCCTAGTCCCTAGGTTTCTGAATTTATTTTTATTTTTATTTTTATTTTTTGAGAAATATGAAGATTTGTTCATTATCAAAAAATCAAGAAGATGAAGATGAAAATGGAGTAAAAGTTATGAAGATAAATTCATGATGATTTTTTTTCTTTTTCTTTTTTTGGGAAAATCTATCATTTGAATGAGAATAACTTTGGCTGGAAGTTAATATGGATTGCTGGATAATTCCTTGCTTAATTCCTGCAAACAGATAATTTCAATTAGCAATGGATTTGTTCATTGATATGAATTGGAAGTATTTACCCAATGCCCCTAGTTTGGGGCATATTCCATGCTTAGATTGAAACTAAATTTATTTAATGTTGTGACGATTAGGGTACATGAAAGAAGATCATGGTCCACCATCCTTGATTCCTGCAAAAAGGCTTTCTTTCTCTAGCTTGTTAGAAACCAATAATCGTGAAAACTTACACACAATATAAATAGGACAATGCTCCAAGTTTAAACATGCTTAATGCAAACAAATGGGCTTAACCTAACATGCACCCAAACATTGTTTTGACTTTGTTCTTCAAGGTTGTTTGGGTGAATGGGACCGGGCCTCTTCAAAGCTGCCTACGTACCTCTCTCATAGAGGATCAGGTCAAGACGTAGTTCAAAAGAACTGGATTTTGAAAAAGAATGAGTTTTTTTTTTTTTGAACAAGAGGTGATCCTTTGAACAACCATTTTAGCAAATCAAAATGTTTAAGAATCAAACAAATCTCTTTGATTAGGAAGGATCTAGATCATTAAACTCATGTAATCAAATTTGCTTCATCCTTTTGAATATCGTCAGATTAAGTCTCCAAAGGCAATCAAGAAATGAAATGAATCACATTGTTGGGTGCAAATAAAAAGAGTGCTCTAGGTTTGGAATTTTCTTTTTTGAGTCATTTTGAGGGTTTGAGAATTTAGAAATTTTGTCCTCGGACATATCATCTTGTGAAGTTTGAAATTTTAAGCATTTTTCCTTTTTAATTCAAGAGAAAAATATTATTAGAGTTTAAGATGCGCCTACAATTAGCAAGACTTCAAGGAGGTCTTATTCATGAGTTGTAATGTAGGACAGGTTTAGGTTATGAAATGAATGATATAAAAAGGCTCAAATTTTCCTAAGATGTTCCCTCAAGTATGCATTACTCAAAAATTAAGTATTGGAGGAGTTTTTCCATTTCTTTTTTACCATCTTCTCACTAGTCTTCATTAATCATTTGTATCAACATTTGTTTTTATACTCATTCCCCTTGAATCATACCTCTAGACTTTCATCTTGTAAAATTCTTTTCTTTTTAAGTTGCATCCTCAAGTTTCCAACTAGGTAGGGTTTTCCAATTTTTTCTTTTCTTCTTCTTCTTCTTTTCTTTGGCCCTAACTTTTGCCTAGACCGCCCTTTTGGGTTTTTAGCCTAGCGGGCTTCTTCTTTTTCTTCTTCTTCTTTTTTCTTGTTTTTTTTTCTTTTATCTTTCATCTCTTGATTGAATCAACTTTTGGAGAAATGTTGCCCTCCTTGTTTTTCTCAGATTAATGATTTTTGGTCATTTTGATGCACTTTCTAGACTCCTTTCTTGCCTCAATGCACTTGCACCTTTTTGTGCTTGATGAATCTTTTCTTTTTTTGATGAAATCTCTTTTAGATGAATCTTGTATTCCTCTTGGTATGATGAATTTTAGGTTCTTCAAACTTGATGCACACTTTTTTTTTTCTCTCACATTGTTGAAATTTCATTTCTCTTTCCTTGATTGAGTGAAAGCTCATTTTTCTTTGATGATTTCTTATCTTTAGCTTAATGAATTCTCTACTTGTCTTTCATGTCCTCTAGGAGAGTTTTATCAATTAGCTTCAAAGTTCAAGGTCGACTCCTCCTCAACATGAGAGTTAAGCATGCATACTTTGAATTTTCCCACCCTAGGTTTGGATTTTAATGGGTTTATGCGAAAAAAAGGCTAAGTGTTTAAAGGCTCAAATGGGCTAGTAATGGATAATGATCATTCTAGGTATTAAGGTATAATCTTGTTTTACCAAAGACGGCCTCCTATCCCTAGCAATGCTTGCTTGTAGGCACAGTGACTTGAGCTCTTTTAATAAATTCCTCTTAAAAGAAAAAGTATGAATGCTCTATTGGAGACACAAAAGTTTTCAGAAATTTGGAATGAATGCATGAGCCTTTTGAATTTTTTGATGGATAGATTTTCTTTGATTGCCTCGTAAGACCATTTCTTCTTTTATTCAAAGTAATTCAACAAAAGTGTTTACACGGATCAAATGAAATCAATCCTTTCTTAGTACAAGTTGATTGTTCAAGCATTTAAACATCTTAATTTATAAAAATTTTGTCCAAGGGATCCTCATGTACCATTTTGAAAAGACGACTTTAAAGAATCTTGAAATCTTTGAAAGAAAAAAAAATGGGTCTTTTTGGAAAAAATCACTAGGAAGTCCAATGCCCCTAGTTCGATTTTTTTTTTTTTTTTTAATGACTTAAGGACTTAATGCCCCTAGTCCAAAAAAATATTCTCCTTTTTTTTTTTTTTTTTTTTTTTGGGAAAGATTTGGAAATCTTGAAATTTTTTTTGAATTTTTTTTTGTTTTTTTCTTAATATATATATATATATATATATGAACAAAGCTCATTAAATGCTACATGAAATTTTTGAATTCAAAGAAACATAGAAACATTGAATAAACAAACAAACTTTAAGCTTAACCATGATGTTGCAAACCAAATGTGGAGTGAGGTAAAGTTGGGCCACTTGCTTCTTCTTGGTCCATTTAGGATGCTTGAGGTTTGGTGTGCTTAAACCTTGAATATGATGAAATGGCTTGGGCTTGCACTTGGAAGGCTTGAACCTTGATTATGATCTTTTGATATTTGCTTGAATGGCTTGGGCTTGCACTTGAAAGACATGCATCTTGTGAGTTTTTAGCCTTTGATGTTGCTCATGTCTATATACCTTTAATGGGCTCAAGTGTTGGGCTTAGACTCATTCAAGAAACAATTTTGGGCTTCCATACCAAGTAAAGTTCAATCATAGGCTTTTGGGTTTGAGTTCATTCACATCATACAAGGTTCAAATAATCATGATAGGCTTAAGTGTTGGACTTGAGTCATCATGGTTCAAACAATGACCAAACAAATGCATAATGAAATGCAATTTACATGGACCGACCTAAAGGTAGGTTCTAGGGGTCATTATAACATGGGTAGAAGGTAGGTTAAAGGTCCCTACAAGTTAGGACGTCGAACCTCCCAACTTGTGACACCATGAGTGCCACGTTGGTCCGAACGGTACAGCTTGTCCTTATGAACCACCATGGCATAACCATGATAATCCTTGTTGCGGTGGGTGGTAGGTTCACCTCTGGGTATGTGAGTCTCAAGAAGACCACAATCCACGGCTACTACTACCGAGCTTCCGGGCTAGCACACAAATAAAATAAATTTCATTCAAGCAAATGATGCATGACATGCAAAATAATGACATATTAGACATGTTATATATAAAAAAGCAATAAACAAACAATGACATGGTTGGCCACCATAATCTAATTAAAGCCTAGCCCTTAATATCCCCAATGGAGTCACCACTGTGAGAGACGGTGCCCCCGACCCATTTTTAGGATGTTGGGCCAAACCCTCGTGAATGGGTGGAGTCATGTTATTGCCTCTCAAAATGGAGGTTCGATTAGTTATATTTATCCCTTTAGATTAAAGGTTTTATAATGGAGTCGCCACTTATTTAATTATTGGGATAAACAAAAAATCCAAAATTGAAAAATTCCTTATTTTATTAATTTTCAATTGAATTTACATTGATCATAGGAAAATTACATGGTTTTAGTCCTAGATACAATCTAAGATAAAGTACATGACTTTGTTTCCTAGCTACAATATAAAAATTGAAAATTATATGGATAAGCATTTGATCTACTAACCCTTGATCTAAGCTCGGAGGTTATGTTACAAGATGGGAAGGTGTTAGGCACCTATCTTGCCTGGTGAAATCGATCTTCTAGACTATGGTAGCCAACATTCAAATCATATCATCCAATATGTCAACTAATTTGCATGTTGAATTTAATGTATGTGTATGTGATAAACCCTAATTTAATTTATTAAGCATTGCATTTGGATTGAAAAATAAATTCTAGTGAATGTGTGTGGATGGTGATACTCTAGATTCAAAGATTTGAAAGAATTATTAAACAAATATCTTTTTCATGTTTTTTTATGTGGATTTATGATCAAAATTAGTGTTATACATGAACATGTGATGAACAACTAAGAATATGTAAAGAACACATAAGAACATTTAAGAACATTCAAACATATTCAAGAGAATTTAAATAATTACTATCATGCTTTAATCTTAAATTCTCATCATGACAACATAAAAAATAAGTTAGGGAAAGAGATTATACCTTCATGCAATATCCATACGGTGGAGGAGGAGACTCTTGGTAGAGGTCCTAAAGGTGGAGGAAAAGAAAAGGTAAGAGAGGAAGAATGAGTCTCACTCAATATCTTGAGTCTCAGGAAGACCAAGATATGACAAGACTACTCAACTTCACTAGTACTCAAGAGAGGAGAAGGGATAGGGTTTTTATGTCTTGGAATGAAGGAGAGGGAGGATTTATATAGTAATGGTGGAGGAAATATGAATGGAAGGCCATTTAATGAGGGTTGACAAAAAATTATGAACCTAGACCTCATTTTAGCCTTAAAGAAAATCTGTTACATTATATGGAAAGATTGGTGGGAGTGGGAAGCAAGCCAAAATTCGGTTTTCCCGTAGCTGCTGTAACAACTTGTAAAGCTAATTTTGAAAAATCATATTTGACTCAATTCTGATCGGAATTGTCTCGTTCTTGTACTCAAATTGAAGCCCCAAATATCTAGTTTCTGGGAAAATTAACCTTATTCACAGATTCAAAATATTCTGAGAGATATCAATGAAATGGTGAGCAGAGGTCATTTGTTAAAAAATAGTTTCAACACAATTAACATCAATAAGTCCCAAATTAGCTCCCAATTAATATTAAATGGCTCCAATCACTCCCATTTCAGATTTAATTGGTTCCAAATTTACTCTAATTAAAAGATAATTGCACAAATTGCTCATTGAATAATTAATGTTTAACTATCTAATTAATTAGATGTATGCAACCTCACTATAAAATGTAGTCCTAACCAATCAAATTATGACACATCATTAATCTCAAATTGATTACACTTATAACCAATTGAAATCAATTGTTCATAATCACATATAGTAGAACTAAATTTGTGATAGTGCATTTTAGCCATTAAAACTTGACTTGATGATGACTTTCAATCTGATAGTCCGATTAAGGCTTATGACCAGTCAATTTGATCATTACAATATCAAGATCATTTTAGTGAAATGAGATTAAAGATCTAATGACCAGAATCAAGATGCATATTTCCAATGCAAAATTATCCTTTTACCCTCCACGTGAGGTTAAATACGGGTTGCAAAATGGGGTGTCAACACGTGCCTGGTTCCTCAAACCACACATCTTGGGTAAATTAACAATCTCCATCATTTATTTGAATATTAAATAGAAACTTGATTATGTCTGGCTTCTCAAACCACATGCCTTAGGTAAATTAATATTTTGAGTTATTTGTTTAAGTGTTGAACCAAACTGGGGCTGTGCCTGGTTCCTCAGATCACACGCCTATGATAAATTAGCACTTTTTAATCCCTTTCCCTACTAAGTGTTTTGTTTATCTCCGAGGGCTTAGACATCCCTGTTAGTTACATAGTTTTCAGTGCTAATATAGTCATTTTGTCTCATTGTTTACATGGGTTTGATCTATTTTGGCTAACAACAAATCATTACCATTAACTTTTGTTAAAGTAAGGCACTATCAATTTACATATTGCAAGGAAAAGGAAAGGTTCATAAAGTAAATATTGAAGTCTTTTCATTGAGTAAAAGAAAAGTACATTATGAACAAGGTCCAAACTGCCATAACCAAGGAAAATTACATGTGTAAAGAAAAAGAAAAATAAATGGAAAGAAATAACAAACGACAAAAAATGCAAGAGATCCAAGGCTAAGCCTTGGCCTTGGGAGGAGGGTCTTCCTTGCTACTCGGCTTACAGGTAGGTTGGTTAGCGGCCTTAGGGTTAGCCTCCTTAGGTTTGGTCTCAGCCTTCTTCACCCTGGAAGCAGCATCCTTGACCTTAGGGACGACATCCTTGGTTTCAGCCTCCCTCGCCTTGGTTTTTGACGGGGGCTTGACCTCCTTACCCTTACCCTTATCGTTGGCCACCTTGACCCTCTAACCTTGGCCACTAGCTTGGCCTAGCCCTTTGGAGACCTCGGGAGGGGGAAGAGAGGCCTGGGTAGTAAGGGGCTGCTTAGAAGAGGCTAATGCAAGGGCAACGGGAGGTAGGAGTTCAGCTGGGACTTCATGAGTTCAGAGGGTAGTAGACATTCCCAACCTGTCTCCACTCTAAGGCAGAAGGGACTCCTGCCATCCACACTTCCTTACAGTAATCCCTGTAGACCTCGGCCAGCTCCTCCACAAGACAGACCTCGATTTCTTGCACCCCAAGGTCATAGGATGCTTGCTTCGAGGCCTCTGTGGCTTCCTTGACTGTTTGAGTAGCAGCCTTGGCTTTCTCCAACTCCGCCTTCAACTCCAAGAACTATTGCTCCGTTGTGGCTAGCTCTATCTTTGCGTTAGTCCTCAGCCTAGTCCTAGGCATTCTTCAGGCCGACCTCAACACTTTTCCGCCCCTTCTCCTTGACAGTCAGCTTAGTGGAGAGCTCTTGATTCTTCTACTTAGCTGCGCCTAAGACCTTGCTGGTCTAGGCATAGAGGTTGGCCTCAACTTTAGCCTTATTCTTTGCATCCTTGACCCATTCCTCGGCCACAAAAACCTCCTGGATGGCCTACACAGAAACAACAGAAAAGCACGTTATTATTATTAAAAAAAATTAAAAAATAAAAGAGAACGCCCCTAGTAAGGCATGTCCATGAACTTACCAAAGCAAGGTCCCTCTTCAGGCACAAGAAGAGGTCTAGCTGCCATATGTTCAGCACATCCATATCCTTTGGCAACAGGAGGGGTTGCTCTTGGGCTTCAGCTAGGTGCCCTTTCTAGATCTTCGTAATGCTGGAGTTCCATGGTATGGCAGACTCATCCATTTCCACCTGAAGGTCCTAGGCAGGGTTTTGAAGGCGCACCTCGGCCACGGTCTGATCCTCTCTGCTTTCAAATAAGGAGGCCCTCCCCCTACCCTTAGTCACCTTTTGCTACTTGAGGGGCGGGGAGGGAACTCCATCCTTCTGAGGGACAAACTCCCCCTCCTTAATCCCCTCATTCTCTTTCTTTCTCTTCTTCAGGTTGGCAAGGGCAAAAACGTTGATTGGAGGAGGAGGAGGAAGGGGCTAAGACCTTGAGGCATCCTTGGTGCTTAACCGCCTAACCTTGAGGAGGTCGCACAATCCTTTCTTTTTATTGTCCAGTGACATCTCGTCCTCCTCTATGGAGCTGCTGTTTGCACGCGCAACGATGAGTTTGGGGGAGTGGACAACGAAAGATCTATCTAGCTCATCTTCCAAATCCAAGATCTGGAATACGGGTCCTCCTAGCTACTCCCTATGTTCCTCGAAGTGGAACTAGTCTATCTCCTCCTCAAGTGATAGACGAGAGGATGTTGTTTCCTTTATCAAAACCGCGACCTCACGAGGAGTATGGTGGGTAGGCAGTTCCACTTAGACAATGTCCTCTCGGGCTATAAAATCCCAGCACTGAGACGTCTACCCTATGCAGCTGAGGATCACCAGCCTTGATTACGTGGCCCACGTCCTGGAAGTTGTCCGAAAAAGGCTTAAAGTTGAGGATGAGGTGGACTACTCTCAATTGTCTATCCTCGCTCACAAATACCTCAGAGCTTAGTACTTTGTTAAGGACTTCAACATTGACGAGGTTGAGGTTAGCGGCTACATGTCTCCTATTTGCAAAAACATCCAAGAGGCAAAACCATGGTCAGAATAATGCAACCATCCATCAAAAATAAACGAAATGGCAAAGGAAAAGAGGAAGCAGTAAAACTACAGAGCTAATGCCTATGTAAAAGGAAAAGAGAGACCTAAACCTAGGGTACCCCACTTGGCTTTCCCTCTTGGACTGGGTAGTGAAGACCGTTGTGCCATTCACCCGAGACTATTAGGAAGTCGTCCTTTATGCCCTTGTTGGACTTGGGGAGGCATGAGACGAGCTTGACAATGGATGATTTAGACTTAAGGTAATACCCTGAGTCTGGGAGCAAATGGCACTCATATATCCACATGACGTCGTGCCAGGTGAGGTTTAATCCCATTTTCTCATTAAAAGCATCCACGCTACCTACGACCCTAAACAGATTAGGTGCACATTGGTAGGGACATATCTTATGGGCGATCAGGTAGTCCTTAGTCACTCTACCCATGAGAAGCGTCATTTCCCCTTCTATGAAAGCAATCATAGGAATTACGACCTCCCCTTCTCTCCTGTGGGTAAGCCACTAGCCCGAGGCACAATACCACAAGGAAACCCCCTGGGAAATGTGATACTTAGCCCTAAAGCCCTTCATACCGACGGGAGAATCTACAAGGTGGGCAAATCTACCCATTGAACAAACTAAGAAGAGGTGGGGAATATATTTGTGAACAAGAAGCAAAGAGTAGAAGGTCGAGAAGATGTGTTGAGGAGAAAATAGCCTAAGAACTGAGGAACTTACGAAAATAAGGGCCAAGGTCACTTCAAGAGCTTCTTGATGGTCTGAAGAATTGGGAAGTCTTGAAAAGCTTGAGAGTTTGGGAAGTCTTGGGAGTTCGAAGATTTGTAAAATAGGAAAAACAAACCCTCCGGGCGCTTTATATAGGACGCAGAATTGGGTGGGAGTTATCCTACCCAAAATTCGAGGGAAAATGCCAGCTGTTGGATCTCCATCTTACTGTAGGATATGGGGAACATAGCGCCACTTGGAGCATTTAATGAGACATCACGAGCTTTGAAGTGTCAAGAACAATTATAGGACACGCAAAGCGACATTCTCACGTGTGGAAGTCAAGGAAATGTGCAAAATTAATTATCCAAAGTCAAAACCACATTTTTCTCCTCGGATAGGAAAAAGAAAACTGAAGTTTTGAGGGGCTATTATGGGGTACAGGAATTCCTGTAAGGTAACTGTGCCACATGTCATACCCATGGCCAAGAAGGGCCATTATTGTGCTGAGGAGGCCACACCTTCGGACAATAAAGCCATGTCAATAGTGCGTCACTAGGGGAAGCTGTACTGTAGCGAAAGAACTTTGGAAAAGGGATTAGCATTGACATGACTGAGGGATGAGTGGCTGCCTACACATTTAATGCATCCCACCAAACCTCCTGGCTGTATTTATGTGGAGAAGACTCCTGAACAGTGCTGCCTTGGCTGCCACAACTCACAAAGAGTTTGGGAAGGTGTCTGACGGGACAAGCACTCAAGTAGCAGCCTGAATGATTAACAAATGGAGGATCAAGATCATCTAGAGGGAGCTATATAATGTAGGAGACCCTCTAGGGACGAGGGGAAGAAAAAGAGGACTGTAAGAACAAGAGCTGTAAAAATATCCAAGTCCAAAAGAAAATATACTTGTAGGACCACTCTCCTTGGGTGTCGCAGGTTTTCTTTACATAAAATTGTTCATCTTTACTTTCTTACTGTCTTTGACCCATGGCATGTGTTCTTGGATCCATTGAATCCTAGCTTTTAAGCCCACTTTCTACAAATTCATTGTATTGGGCTCTTTGAGCCTTAACCCATTCATCTTTTGGGCTTAAGAACTAAAACCCACCTTTACAGTAACAAATACCTTTTATTCATTTATTTTTGGAAAGAGACAACTACACGCATCTATATATATATATATAACCGAAGCCTTTGCTAGCTCCACAATTTTCCACGTTATCCTTTTTTTTTTTTTTTTAATTCTTTTTAACATTTTATTATATTAGAATTTATCAATTTAACTCCCCCATTAGTAGCCTTCACGTCACTTTTTTCTTTTTTTGCCTTCACGTCACTTTTTTTTTTTTTTTTAATTCCTTTTAACGTTATATATATATATATATATATATATATATATATTACCAATTTAGAACCCTAAACCCCACTGCTCCCTCTTCAGCCTTCACATCTAAACCACTTTTCAGCCTTTATGTCTAAACCCCACAGCCTCTCTATTTTCTTATATACGCTAGCACCCCAAAACTCAAATCCTCCCACTGCCGCCGCCACCATGGATCATCGCCACTGCATTGATTTTTCTTTGCCTCTCCATCGTTGCTCAATCCAGCCCATCATATTATATGTCGGCAAATTATTTTGAGATAATTAAAACATGTTTTTTACTCTCCTTAATTTCTATATATTGCTATCTCTATCTGATTCAATTTTTCATGGAATTTTGTTAGTTTGTGGCTATGGGTTGCTTTGGATTTAAGTTTTTTTTTTTGTTTTTTTTGTTTTTGTTTTCATGAATTTTGTTGTTTTGTGGTTGTGGGTTGCTCTGGATTTAATTTTTTTTTTCTTTGCAAATTTCCACGTTTTCTTCTTCTTCCTTTGTTGTCAAATCTATGGAAAAGAAGAATCGTGAAATTTTTGTAATTAGATTTTCTTTTTCCCTTTTTTTTTTTTTGTATGCAATTTTTATTGGATTTTTGGTTTCTTGGGATTCTTCTATTTGGTTTTAATTCTGGGTTTGTTTTAGTTGATATATAGTGTTTTTCTCATCTTCATTTTACATTGGTTTGGATTTTCTTTTTCCCTTTTTTTGGTTATGCAATTTTTATTGGATTTTTGGTTTCTTGGGATTCTTCTATTTGATTTCAATTCTGGGTTTGTTTTGGTTTGATATATAGCATTACTGTCATCTTAATTTACATTGGTTTTCCCTTTTTATAAATTATAATAATCTCTGGGTCTTCTTATATGATAGCCTATGGAATGTTATGTTGGGGCTGCCGCTATTTTGGATTCCATGGGAATTTTTTTTTAAGGTTGGGGTTGGTTAGTATAGTTGTTTGAGATTGCTGAACATGTGTTTGATAGAATGCTCAGGTGTTTGTTTTCAGATTCATTTGTAATATGCCTTTTGTTCTCTATTTAAAAGAACTCGGGTACAAGAAATTACAAAAGGCTATGGTTTGATATATAGTGTTATTGTTGTCTTCATTTACATTGGTTTTCCCTTTTTTTTATTAATTATTATAATCTCTGGGTTGTCTTATATGATAGCCTACAGAATGTTATGTTGGGGCTGCCGCTATTTTGGATTCTGTGGGAATTTTTTTTGAAGGCTAGGGTTGGTTAGTATAATTGTTTGAAAGTTATATAACTCAGTTGTATATGGTTATGCAAGATGGGCATGGTATTAGATATTATAAATTTGAGGCAGAGATTCAGAGAGATGGTTGAGAGAGACTTAACAAATAGCAAACTTTAATGAATACCTCTATCATTATGCAAAATCAAAAGGCATATTACAAATTTTTAATCTTTTGACTTCATAACCGAACTTGCTAATATGATAGCAAGACAAACTCCAAATTTTGTGTTGTAAGCTCTTTGTCTGGTATATAAAAAAAAAAAAAAAGTTTAAAGTTTTACCGTGTTTTTTTTTTTTTTTTGGAAAAGTTTTACCATGTTGTTGAGAGAAAGAATGTTATATATAATCTATATAGTATATAATAGGCTATAATATATATATATATATATATATATATAAAATAGTTAATATATTTATTCAAGGGTATGACTTTTGAGATAAATACAAACAATTACTTAATAATAATTTGATTGTTCACACTTTTTTTTTTCTTTTTAAATTAGCTATATACATGAAAACCATTCACAATTTGTGCATATTCTTTATAAAAACAAATGTTCAAGTTTCAAAAGCTATTGTCAATCATCTTTTCAAAATGCTAAAAATGTATTTGTTGAACCCCTAGAAAGCCTAATGTTTGGCTTTACATCAAGTTTGTTTTAGTAAACAGCAGATTTAGCACTAGTGTGTATTGAAATTATTGATAGTGTATGATTTGCAAAATAAATTAGAGCAAAAAGTGGACTTGTGTAGTGAGGCTATTGTATTTTATTTTTTTATTTTTTTATTTTTTTTGCAAAATTGAATTTGAATTTTGGCCTTGAGCCAAGTAAACATACAAAGGTTGCAATCCTCTTTGAAAATAGTTTCCCCATTGTCTTTAATGTTGGTTTAGTTTCCAACATTAAACTTTTAACGTAACATTACACATTCTTTTTCTTTCTCAATCTCTTTTTCTTTTTTCTTTTTTTTTTTTTCTTTTTTTAATTCTTGGTGGGCCAATCAGTCTTTCACTAATTCTTTTAGCCTTTTTTTTTTTTTTTTTTTAACGTGAGGTTCGTTAATTATAATTTTATTTAACTATCCCGTGCATCGCACGGGTTAGCGACTAGTTGCTCTAATTTTATTTATATGTTTCGAGGGAAAAACTTTGGTCTAATATTTTTTTTTTTAATTTTGAGCAAACAGTAATACTTATTAGACTTATACTTAGTATATTGGACCTGTCACAATGATGACATGCGGCCCAAGCCAAGTCCACTTTTCAAAAATCCCACTTATGGCATTCAATTATTTTTTAAATATGATAACTTTTGAGTTTTTCGGTTTTAATTTCTGGTCAAATAAATCTTTCTACAATGAATTATTACATTCATTTATTTTTATATATTGTAGTGGGGGTGTGTCCATCATTGTTTTTGCTGTTTCAAAGTATGCTCAGGGAAAGCAGAAGCCATTCACAGTAATCCCTCCATCAACACAAATGGTCTGACCGGTTATGTATGAAGCTGCAGGTAGGCATAGGAATGCCACCAAGGAAGAAACCTCCTTTGGCTCTCCGGCACGTCCAAGAGGGGTTTGACAGTTAACAGCCTCCAAAAAATTTTCATTGCTCAGAAACTGCAAAGAAGATAATATACAAATAAAAAATTATTAATAATCTCCCAATACTCCATGAAAAATTACTGATTTTCTCAAAATATTCAACGGTTGAATTTTAATCTTTTATCCATTAAAATGTTTTTGTCAGGTTAGTCTTGAATTATTATTATTATTTGTTTCTTTCCTATACTTTTTCAGTTTTTGGTTGGCATGCCTAACTCAGAAAAATGACCACTATATGCAAGATAGTAGAGTACCGTACTAATTAGGGTTAAATCTGGTAAATTGTTCAAAGTTCTTAGTACATGAATAAACTTCAATTAGTATTTGTTACAAATATTTGTATTCTAAGGATGTCATGTATTAGTGCCCATTAGTCTGTAATCTCCTGTATATGTGTTGTTAATTAATGGAAGAGGCATACTAATTCTGACAGAAATTAAATATGGCTATCCTATTAACATATGTGAGTGTAGTGATTAAAATACTAACCTGTTTGCATGTTTAGAGCATTTACATCTGTTTTTTACAAAATATCTTATTTTACGATCTTAAAAGCATGTTTAGAGGCATTTACACACACATGTATGTATAATAATAATAATAATTATTATAATAATTGATAGGCCAAGAATGTATTGACCCCTTAGGTAGATTAATCAATTAATTTAGCTAAGTGAATTAATTAGATTCAATTACATGCAATAAGTGTGGTAGCACAAACAAATCACCAACTAAGTTAAATGCAGTGAAAAATAAATTTGACACAGGTGATTTGTTTACAAATAGGGAAAACCACCAAGGCAAAACCCTACTGGGTGAATTTAAGATTACTTCTCCCTAGAATCCACAATTATCAAAACAAGCGGTTACAAGTAAAAGGAATCTCAATACCTAATACCAACCTACTGTTGAACCCTTACCCCAATACACAATTGAACTTGTAATGTAGTGACAATCTTTCTTTTCAATGCACGGCTCCAAGTATGTGACTAACCAATCGATGCACAGATACAAGTATATGATTAACATACCAACTTGAGAAAGATGTTGGCTGCAAAGTTCTTCAGTTCATCCAAATGGTGAAGATCAAGAAGCACATTGGTTACAAAACCCTTGGTGTACAAATGTAGCAGCTTCTACAAGAGAAAGATGAACTAGGGCAAATTGTCTCCGGTCACAATTTGCGTGAATGATCACTTTGTATCAAGTTGCATCACCTTAGACGGCCCTTAAAATAATCCTTATATATGTCTAGGGTTGTGAGAAAATAAACTCAACACAAATAGCTTGGATGTGAGTGAAAAACAAATCTAAAAATTTGAATTTTGTAATTCTCGATAAATACAACTTCTATCGAGAGCTGTTAAGAATTATATATTAAATCTCGATAGATAGGGGTGGCAAAATCTGACACGACCCGCAAACCCGACACGACTAACCCGTTTATAAACAGGTTATGGGTTGAGGCTAAATGGGTTCGGGTTATATTCGGGTCGACACGGCTGACCCGTTTAATAAACGGGTCGTGTTTGTATTCAATGTGTGAACCCATCTGACTTGTTTGACCCGTTTAGATAATAAATGTATTAAATTTTATTATTATTGCTTAATTTTTTTGTTGTAATTATATGTTTATTATTATATTTATGGTTGTAATTGTATTTTAATTTTAGATATATAGAAATTAATAATAGATTATTTAGATCATGTATGATCTACTAATCAAACAGGTTATTAAACGGGTTATTTGTATTAATTTTTACATGACTTATTAATTAAATAGGTTAAACGTGTCGGGTTGGGTCAACCTGTATAATAAATAGGTCGGGTTAGGGTTGAGGATTCTTGACACGTTTACTAAACAGGTCGGGTTCGGGTCAACCCATATAGCAGAGTACTTATGGCTCGACACGACATGAACCTGACCCACAAACACAAATTGACACCCCTATCGATAGATACATTTGTCGAACTATCTATCGAGCTTTAATAAACAACACTTTTTCACTTGATTCTTAGACAGATTTGCGTGACTTTAATACTAGACTTGAACTCTTATTCCTTAAAGTATTAAACACATCCTAGATCTACCCAATTACAAGTAAAGTGTGTTTTGTCAAAGAATTAGCCAATTTTATATGACATATATTCTTAACAAGTTCTACATAATAAAAAAAAAAAAGCTTTCTTTCTTTTGATTCAAGAGCCTTATCCCTCAATGGCCATTTCTTGACATTTTCAACAAAGACATTTATGATTCAAGTTATTATTATTATTATTATTTTTAAAAACCTTTCTCTTTGTGAAAGTAATTTAAGTATCATACATACTACATATGTACATAGATATGTTGCATGAGACATTCACCAATTTGGATACAAATTAGCAAAGTTACAAATAAGGATAAATTATTATTAAGAACTCATTTGTATTTTCTACTTCAATGTGGTGAGATTTGTTGGGGAGATAAGCACATTGGGAGACTCCTTGAGTAATTCATATAACATATAGAGACACTTTAATCCAAAAGATCTAATCTCCAATGAGTATGTGCTCAATTATGTTATATTAATTATTTCTCATCATTATTCAATGTGAAACTTCACTTACACATGTAACCCAACAATCTTCCCCTTACGTGTGAGTCTACCTCTTTGTAGGCTTGAAGACCTCTCCATGGGCCATAAACAAGTCCTACTTGCTCTCCCATGAGTTTTTTTCCCTTTACTAGTGCATCATCCATGGGCCTCTATGTGTCAACCCTGCACGTCTTTTATCTTTCATAGGAATCTCACACTTCATCATTGTCTAGCACTATTGGCAATAATACCCATTTCTTGGGCCTTTTCCAAGATCGTTTGTGTGGCCTTTATGGGCTTGCTTGTTGCAATATAACATCCTTGCTCCAATTGCAAAAGGGACCCACCTTGCTTCATTTGCAAAAGGGGCATCAAGTACACATACCCTGTTTTTGCTTTAACTATGAAAGGAATCTCGATAACCTTGCAAAATTTTCCCCACACCATCGTGGGCTCTAATACCACTTGTTGGCAGAGATAAACATTTTGGGGAGACTCCTTGAGTAATTGATATAGCATATGGAGACACTTTAACCCAAAAGGCCTAGGCCCCAATGTGTTTGTGCTCAATTATGTTATATTAACTACACATTCTTTTATTTATTTTTTTTTTCAATGTGAGACTTTACTCACACGTGTAACCCAACAAGATTTATTACAAAGTATTTGAAAATATATACTTTCTTCCCGAGTGTTAAATTTAGGCTAACAAAACTTATGTAACAATAAATCTCATCACTTAGCATATTTAACAATTATAATGTGGGGGGATGGACCCATTTTCCCTAACAGGTCCACCATTAATAGACCTTGATGGACTATCTTACTTATTAGGCCTGACATGTTTCCCAGCATAAGTTCCCTCCTTGGAACCCCTCGGATATCTGTTTGGACCGAGCCATTTTAAAGATTGAGTCAAAAGTCCTTGAGAGCATTTAGACAATCGGTCCCTCGATCCGAGTTGTTAGGGTCATAGTTTTCATGTGTTGACATATTCTTTGACAAAATACATTTTACTTATAATTGGGTAGTTCTAAGTGGTTTCTAGAATATCATGAAGTATGTTTTGTAAACAAGACAAGTGGTATTATTAAAGATCGCATCAAGAAACAAGTGAAAAAAAGCTGAAAAAGTGAACCTTGACACTAGACTCGTTACTAGCATCTATTGAGAGTAAATGAAGTACCTTGATACTAGTCTCGACTCCTCTTGATCTATTGAGCTTCGTAGATCCAGACTCAGATCTATTTTTTGGCGCCCATGATAACTTGGATTACTAGGGTTCCGTTCACTAAACTTGTAGGAGATATAAAAGCTTTATTTTAAAGTCATCACAAGACACAGAGACTCAATTAGAGAAGCTACTGTGTTCTTATGTGACTTAGGGTTAACCAAGTGCTTCTAGATCTTTGATGTGTATTGAAGTGAAGAACTTTGTATTTAACAACAAACATCGGTTGTTGGAAAGTTATTCATGTACTAGGATTTGTGCAAAGGAAGAAGTCTCTATAAGAACAAGTCCAATTGGGGATTAGAAGGAAGGTTTAACTATATGTTGGTACTTTAGGATAGTCCAAGGTAGTGGTAAGATTCCTTATACTTGTAACCACTTGATTCTTGATTACTAATTCTTGAGAGTGGTGACCTAAAAATCACCCAATTGGGTTTTTTCCTTGTGAAAGGTTTTCCCTATTTTTCAACAAATCACTGTGTCAAATTTAATTTCCAGCACACTTTAGTTTATTTGGTGATTTGTTTGTGTCTCCATGATTTGCATGTAGTTTAACCAAATTAATCAACTTGGGTAATTGAATTAACAAACCAAGGTCAATTTTTAACTCAATAGTGGTACTTAGTATCGAGGGAAGGGATCTATCACCTCCACAGTAATGCTAACACTTACTAACAACAACTCAACATTGAATGTTGAGTGACTTGTTTGAATAGAAATGGGGATAGATTTTAGCCTATATGCTCTTTGTTGGCCTAATGATGACATGTATGATTTGTCAAGAGCTTACTAAGTCACTACCACTATCCTCTGTTCTCATGGGAGTGAGACAATTACGCCTATAAATACCTTTGCTTCTCATCCCTGGGGAGGAGGTAGAAAGCATAAGAAAAGGAGAGAGAGTCATTAGTCCCTATTTGATAAGAGAGTTTATGTATTGGTTTTCAAATTGTGGTAATTACTATGGTTTAAAAAATGTTGTAAAAATAAGTGTTTAAAGTACACATAATGCAAAATGTGTTTGGTATTATGTTTTTTAAAAAATATTTTCAAAAGTGAAAATACAAAATTGAGTGCTTGGTATGACTATGTATTATATATATATATATATATATTAAAAATGTGTGTCTTATGTGTTCTCAACATCATATAGGTTCCACAGTTTTCAAAATAATTATAACAATATTACTCAAAATTGTTACTTGAAAACTGAAAACTCCTCTCGAGGTGTTTTTAGAATATGGTATTTAAACACTCTAAATTGGGAATTGTGATTCAAACACTCTTTGTTAAACTTTGCTTTCAAACATATATATTGTTTTTGGGGCTTATTGTTTTCAGTGTTTGTGTGAACTCTCTGACCAAGTCGACCTTAGAGCATTCATAGCAGTGGAGCTAAAAATTTAGCTTTTTAGCTCCACCAAAAATTACTTTATCTATTTTACCTATACACATGCTGCAGCAGTGGATCTATTTTAATTTTCTACACAATAAAATAATATAAAAATCACAATAAAATAATATAACCACTATAGTAAAATAATATATCCCACAACCTAAAAAATATCCACAACACCAACCACCTCTACCATCAACCACAACAACAACTGCCACCACCACCACCACCACCACCACTCATCAACTAGGGAAACCCAGCCACCATTCATCAACCATCAACAAAATCAAAACCCATTCATCAAAATAAAAATAGAACCCATCATCAACCATCAAATTAGCCAAAAGCCACCACGAAACCAGAGAAACCGAGCCACCATTCATCAACCATCAACAAACCCCATTCATCAACCTTCAACAAAATCAAAACCCATTCATCAAAATAAAAATAGAACCCATCAACATAAAACCTAGTCACGGTAACGCTGTTTTGTCAAACACAGTGACAAAATCTACTGGCTTTGAAGTCGGTAATCGAGTCAATGCCGACGCTCGAAATCGACAAGAGCCAGGTAGTGTCTCACTGCCCAGTTTGTTGCCACGAGCTTCCCACTGATACTGAAACCGTATTTGAAAAAAAAAAAAAAGAAAAAAAAAAAGAAGCAAGTTGTACCAGAGTGAACTTGACGATGGTCGGGCCGGCGACGTTGAGAGAGTGAGCTTGAGAGGCTTGAGATGAGAGATGACAGTGAATGAGAGAGAGTGAATGAGTGCTTTGAGACTGGATTTGATAAAATGAAAAAAAAAATAATAAGCAAGTTGTACCAGGTTGAATAAAAATTTTTTTTTTTTTTTTGCTCCAAGCTATAGTGCACATCTATAGATAAATGTGCACTATAGCAATTCAGCTAAAAATTTTAGCTATTGCTCCACTGCTGTAGTGGTGTTTTTTTTGTATTTTGGTGGAGCTAAAATAGCAATATAGCTATTTAACTTCACTACTGCAAGTGCTCTTAGGGTTCATTTGGTTGAAAGGGTGGAAAAGTGAGAGGATAGAAAATGGTAGGAGGGTAGAAAAGTGGAAGAATTAAAAAAAAAATTAATTTCTCTCCTTTTTGTTTGGTTGGAAGTGAAAAAGTGAAGGGATGTAAAAAGTTAGTTTGTATAAATTTACTCATGTACCCTTGTTAAAAATTATGCTCAATTAAAACTAAAAAAGTGAAAAACAACCCAAAAAAAAAAAAAAACCACAAAAGAAAGCAAAAGAAAAGAAAAAGAAAAGCATATAAGCAACGTAAAAAATAAAAAATAAAAAATAAATAAAAAAGGAAAGAAGAGGCAAAGGAAGAAAAAAAAAAAGAAAAAAAAAAGAAAAAAAAGGAAAGAAATGAGGCAACGTTGGGAGGGGGAAAAAAGGCAACGTCTAGAGGCAAAAAAAAAAAAAAAAATGAGGAAGGAAGAGAAACGTCCAGGAAATAAATAAATAAATAAAGGGTGAAAAAGAGCAATGTACAGATAAAGCCATGTGCAAGTATACATTGGCATTTTTGTTCATTAAGCAGCCCAATTTTCTTTCTTCAGTTTTCTCTTCATTTTTGGGAGAAAACTTTTTGGTGAGCCTAGAGAGAAAACATCTAAGTTTTACTATTTATTTTCCTTCCTCCTCTTCCAACCAAACACACTTCAAAAATGTTTACTTTCTCATTTTCTTTCCAAAGTTTTTCATCCACACTATTTCATCATCAAACAAACACACCCTTAAACTATTCGGGCTTTAGGAGCACATTGGGTAGAATTAAGAATACTCTTTGTTAAACTTTGCTACCAAACACACACACACACGCGCGCACACACATATATATATATATATATTGGGGCTTACTGTTTTTGGTGTTTGTTTGAACTCTCTGACTGAACCGGCTTTTTGCTATTCGGGCTTAGGGGCACTTTGGGTAGAATTAGGAACTACGGGAAAGGGGGAATTATCCTGCTTTCGAGTTGTAATTTTTGGGTTTCATTAGCTGTTCTTTCAATAAAAACAGATATATTATATTGGGTTATTTTTCATTTTGAGCCACTAAAATAAATATGTCCAACTTCGTGGTCAAGTGCTATCATACACAAGGAAAGTAATCTTACAGTTTCAGCCAGGGGGATTTTGATAACCCATGGTGCAACAGAGTTACTTCTTATGTTATCCTTTGCCCACTCACATGCCAAATTTTTTGCTAGTTGATTCAACCCTCCTACAAATAAATATTTGGCAAAAGTTAATCGCGCCATTTAACTAACATTTTAAAGCTCGCAATAAAATTAAAAGACAAATATCAAAAGAGAATTACCTTTAGCTGCAGCATAAATAGATACTCCAAGAGTTAGGCCTACTACACCAGCAACGGAAGAAACGAAAACAATGCCTCCTGCTCCTGAAGCTTTCAGAAGAGGATAAGCAAGTTGGCACATGTGATAAGCAGATTCAAGATTGGTACACATGAGAAATGAGAAATCTTCAGCTGTGAACTCTATGGTTTGTTTTGGCATGTTGGTTCCCACGTTGTTTACCTGAAACCAGATATTAATAAGGACAATAGCCCAATAAGGCTATAATAATTACTAATTAAAGCTCTCGTACGTAAAAATGAAGTGATTCTTAGGTATTCTTAAAGCACAGATAATGGTACTTACTCCTCTCATATTCATGATGGAGTTCACCATGAATGGTAAGAGAGAGTATAATTTCTCAGTGTTTCGAAAGTACTTAAGAATTTTCCATAAAAATGAATGTAAATAGTATATTGAATATTGTAAATTGCAACCTCTTAGTTGTTCGAAAAGAAAAAACCCTCTCCCCTTAATTTAAAACGAAGATAATCCATTTCATGAAAAGAATTTTTTTAAAAAAGCTTAGATGCTACCCGAATGATATATAAGTGTGTGTGAAACTAAGTCTCACATAGATTTTTTTTTTTTTTTTTTTTTTTGAGGAATTAATATAAACAATTGAATGTAAATTTATAATTTTAAACTTTTAGGTTAAGTGGAGTCACTATAACTAAAATTGAATTAATCCCAGATATGGCAATCCCCATATGGCCTCTTATCAAGGAAATAAGTGCACAGATTCTTTTCTATAAAAATATTCTTCCAATACAAATTAAGTTGTTTTTATCATTGATTTCAAAAAAAAATGAACATGCTTTTCCAAATAAAATGGAATAGAGGACTTACAAGGATGTTTAGTTTGCCATTAAATAGGGAGGAAATTGTGCTGATTAGCACCTCTCGTTGGGCTTGTGATGCTACATCGCAGACTGAACCAGTGACTCGAAATCCCTTTGTCTTCCATTCATGTAAGCATACATTGAGCTGGGCCGCATCTCGAGAACATGTGTGTACGGAAGCCCCTAGGCTTGCTAATTCCTCGACAACGGCATACCTAATCACAACATGTAGCTCTAAGTTATAATAGAATTTCAGAAAACAAAAGTAAATAAAAAAATATTAAAAAAAAAAATTCTAGTTGACAATTAGTATAATTTTAAAAAAATATGACAATATTAACAAGAAATAGAGAAAATACAAGAGAGATAGAACTTAAAACGCTTAACTTGGTTCGGTTTTAGGTCCAACATTCATAACGTAAAGATTTAATTAAATGGTATTGTATATTGACTTTATATTTATTACAATTTTTTTTTTTACTCAAAGGTATACATGTAATACACTAATCCTATGTTAATCCATGATTTACTGAAAGCAACTGCATAATTTTCTAAACAAAAAAAAAAAAAAAAGTCACTTCATATGACCATTTATCTATATATACTATAAAACTGAAGCCTTCTTCGGCATCACCCATCTCTAGTACCACCTTTGTTAGTTCCACCCAGCTCTTACTCATGACAGGTTCTCCCCCTCTCACCCTTAGTTCTTTGCACTGCCAACCAAGTTTGCCACTCACCATCAATCAATTTTTTTTTTTTTTTCTCCCCACTATGGGTTTTGGGATGGTTTGTGGGTGCCAATCTCAATTTCTACCTTGATTTTACGGAAAATATTTTACACCTGACAGGGTGTTTGGATGGATCAGAAAATACGGTCAACCGTAAAATTTTGACCCTTTCAGATCAGAGGGAGCCTTAAGCAGAAAGTGCCCTGAAAATGGTGCAGCGACTCACCTATCGTAAGTGCCACAACTACACAACCAAGTCCAACCAACACTAGGTCGTCAAGTCCTAGGTAAAAACCATTGAACTTAACTTAAAAATCTTAAATTTTAAAAATTGCTTTTTTGTTTTTGTTTTGAAAGCTCGTGTTTTAGTTTGATTTTGAAAACTGGGATTGGTGTAAAAACACAAGAGTTTGTTTAGACCCCCAATTAAAATTACGGCTAAATAGCTTTTACTTTAACTTATACTAAGTGTGGAACAAGAGTAAAGAAGCGCAAACAACCATTATCACTATCCTAAGCCATATTTATCCATTATCAACAGTAAAAGGAAAGCTTAAGAGTAGGGAAGAGATATACAAACACAAGATAACACCGAGACATGTTATTAAAGAGAAAACCGAAGAACTCGATGAAAAACCTCTCCGTGTCCCTCCAAGTCGAAATCGATCCACTAGAAAATAAAGTTGGAGTACAAGAATAACAAAAGACTCTCCAAGCCTAGTCTACCTCATGTACTTGAGCTCTCTAAGCTCCTGCTACCAACTGGCCTTCTCGGAACCTTGTCTTCTCTAGCTTTCTATATTCCGCAATTCAGCCTGATTGCATTTACCAATGAATGGCTCATTTCAATGCTTCCCAGCAGCACCAAATTCTCACTTTACACTCTGAATAGGTGTGGTAAGTGTTTGGGCTATCAACCCCTCAAGGATGTAGAGATGGAGAGGTAGGAGTTGAGAAAAATGACAAGGAAATGTGTAGATGATTGTAGGTATAACAATCTCTAACTCTCAAGTGTATATTTTAGGGTTTTTTCTCTGAAAAGCACTCTTTACAATTTATGGGTAATGAGAGTATATATAGTGTGGATAAAGACTTGGTAAAGCAAACATAACATTTTGCCAAATAGTAAGTTCTGCGAGTACTTTGCGGGATGGCTTTTTCCGCGAGACACTCGTGAAAACCTCCAGGTTGGCATGACTCTTCATCTTCCAGTTATGTGCTTCTACACATGGCTCTTTTGAGGGTAAGCTTCTCGCGAGACACTCACGAAATCCACTTGTTCATCCTTTTAAGCTTGAGTCTTCACACTCTCTCACACTCATTCTTAAAAATTGAAAACCCACATACATACAAGGAAAAATGATTGAAGAAATTACAATAAAATTTGGCATGGAATTAAACCCAACACAAAATAGTAGTAAATTACAACTTTACAAATTTTTTGATAAGGGTTTGTGTTTTTTGTGTGGATTTTTAAGGTGAGAAGTTGGTGTATTAGACCACTAAGAAGAGGGCAAGTGGACCCAAGTGCTCTATCACTGGCAAGAGAATCCAAGGGTTATGTAGTGTGTATGTGTGTGTGTATATATATATATATAATATTTGTGTTTCGGTGTATTGGGTCTTTTGCTAAATTTGAAAACGTATCTTTAATTTATAGTTATATACTATGTCAATTTGTGATTGTAATTTTGCTATTTGTGAATCTATAACTTGTGTTGTGGTGGATGATATAATATATGAGTGCATTGTAGTTATTATGGTTATGGTTTCTTTTCTTTTTTGGCTGATTATAGGAACCTAATTTGTGGTAATGTGTTGGTGAGTGGTTTAGTAATTGATGTGAGAAAGACAGGAGTCCATGTTGGTGATAATATGTCTCAATCTTGGAAATGTGTATATATGTGGTTGCTAAGTGAGGTAATATGCTCAGCGCAGAGGATTGTAATATTGATGTTGTACTTTTACATTGCACTTTACCAAATGCCTTGGGACTCACATTTAACATTTATTTGAACTTTATTGTTGATTAATCAGTGTCTGCATGGTGTTATGATGGTTAATATGTAGTGTTGTGCCCTGAATTATAGTTCAACTGTAATGTCTGTGGCATTTGACACACTTTTGAGGAACGAGGATGTATGGATCAACAGTTGCATTGCATATTTTGAAGTCAATTTTGACATTGGAAAGTGTAATTATATCTGAGCTGGATCCCCCAACCCCTAAACCAAAAAAGTGATGCTGCTGGTGGGAATTGAGCTTGACTCTGAACAAAGTTGCTTATGTATGAACCATTACTGATTTTATTACATAATTATGTGTATGCGTAGGTAATTTTAAATAGTAAATTCCAAAAATTCCCTTGTGTTTGCCAAGATGCATATTCTTTTTAAGACCATACAATCTATATGGATGAAGTTGGCTTTGAGTCAGGGGGATTCATATATATATATATATATATATATATTTTGAGAAACAGTCAGGGCGATTCATATGGGTCCTTATTGGAGGGTTCAAAAAGCATTTATTGCGCTTTTGTGTTGATTTGCGTTTTTGTGTGTGTGAGAGAGAGAGGTATCCTGATTGTCACTATTAACCTAGTTTCCTGCTCTACTTAAAAGATATATTTATCCTCATATTCTTAATGAGAGGTAACTCGTGAGGAATTTTTTTTTTTTTTTTAATCTAAATTTTCCTGTGATTAAGTCAAATCTAATTCAATGTTGGTCTCTCTGCAGATTCCTCACTTGAGACCTGCTGAATACAAAAGGTCTAGATTGCCTAGAAACCGTAGGACTGTGAATAGGGCATATGGTGGTGTGCTGTCTGGAGGTGCTGTTAGGGAGAGATATGATGCCATAACAAGCTGGCTTTATTCTTTTTAAGATTCAATAGACATGTTTTAAGTTAATTTCTTTGTTTTTGTAGGACAATCTGAGCCTTCTTGGTTGAAGAGCAAAAGATTGTGAAAAAGGTTTTGAAGATTCAAAGGGCAAAGGAAAAGCAGGCCTCAAAGAGTTAAAATGAGTGGATGATAAAGCAATAGTTTGAGTTCTGTGGTATTTGACACACTTTTGAGGAAGGATCCCCTCAACCCCTAAACCAAAAAAGTGACGCTGCTGGTGGGAATTGAGTTTGACTCTATACAAGCTTACTTATGTATGAACTAATCATTTAAACTAACATAAATAAGATGCAATATAAACGAAATTAGTAGAATATTCTTTATAAAATTTTATTTTCAATAAATTTTTCATGTATCACACGAGTCAGTGACAAGTTTATCTATATATAGAAATATTCAGAAGAAGAAAAGAGTATTGGGCAGAGAAAGAACCCGATTCCTTTGGTGCCACCAGTAACAAGAGCAGTCATTCCTTGAAGTGACCATCTGCTTTCTCTGTTTCCGATTTCTGCCTGCGCCATTTATCTCCGTGAATCTATCACTAATGTTTGCTATAAGCCTACATGTATGTATATCCACTTCTTTGAAACGATGGAATAGGTAATGCAATGGCATTTATTGGGTCCGTTTGCATACAACTGATTGTTGCTGAAAACTGTTTGTTACTGAAAATGCAAAATAATTTTTAAATAGATAAATAGTACTGTGAGACCCATTTTTAATATTTTTTTAAGCGTAAATAGTGCATAAACGGTGCACACACTGTTTATAAACAGTAATTTTTGTCTCTAAAAAGTCAAGAAAGTCGGCCAAAAAAAAAAAAAAAAAAAGAGAGAAACTGCAACGCAAAAAACGCAACTTTACTTTAAGCACTATCCAAACTGATACATTATCTGCAGAACACCAGTAGATGATAAGGCCTAAAATGTCAAAACTTTTGTGCGGTTGTGCCATCAGGAGAAACAAACAAATTTGCGGGTCCTATAAACAGTATACTACTGAAAAAGCATAATCCCATGTCTGAAAATGTAAATCGCTCTTCTAAAAAACAAAAAAAAGAAGAGAAGAAAATGTGAAACGCAGATGCAGTGCTTTTCAGTATTATCCAAACCGATATTTATTGTGAACCTATAGCTCTCACGCAGTAAATGTCCACTACAATTTTTTTGTCCACTGCATAATTTCATATATATGTAATGGATACGGGCAACAGTGTTCAATTTTGTCGTCCACACGCTAGTGGTGGTCCAGACAAGGATGTTAATGACGCGAGTGTGATGATCAATACAGAGAAAAGTTATTTACTCTGTAATTAGAATAACCTGAATGTTTTAAGTTCCATCCTGTTATTTATAGAAGGGTTTGTGCTCTTTCGTTGAGAGTTATAAATACTCCTAGGAAGGATTGTTTTTTTCTCTCTCAAGACTTACAACCTTTCATTTAACAATACAACTAGGTGCGAAAAACAGTACATGAGGGAACACCGTGTTATGCTTTGATCACCCACATTTACTTGGAATTCTTCCGACACTGTGTTTTATGTTTACAAATTTCCTCTCATGAATTTTTCACTGAGATTAATTTTCACCATTCATATTGAAGGAAACAAATATTTGCATGATATTGCATCAATTTAAATTAGGTTTTGAATATTAAGTTGGTATTTAGCCAAAAATCAATGAGGAACCATACACAAAAGGGTACAAACCTTGGCTCTTTTCAATGTTCTCAAAAGTCTCGCCAATGAATTATTTCGCATGCTCCTTTCGCTTGTCAATGTGTAGGGGGTGGGGCTAGAAATTTGTGTTTGAAGGGCTGAGGTAAGTTGATGTCGAGTACTAGAGAAAAGCAGTAGATCTAATGGTGGGGGAAAATGATGAGTGTAAATAAAAAAGTAAGGAAGAAGAAGAAGAAGAAGAAGAAGAAGAAGAAGATGCAAGATGAAAAGATTAGAGAGGGGCAGTAAAATAAAAAGAAGATGAGATGCAAGAGTTACACAGAGTGCAATGTAAAAGAGAAAAAGAAGATGAAGTAGAGAAAGGGAAGTAATGTTAGAGAAGAGAAGAAATGGTACCATGAATTGGGAATTGAGAATTGAGAAAAGGAAAAAGAATATTTTCAGAAAATTAAATAAAAACAATAATGATGCATCACACACTTTCCCACAATTGTCTTATGTGGCAAATCGTGATTGATTGTACCAAATCTGTTAATACCACATGAATTAGCCATTTTTTCTCCAACAAAATCTGTTAAACAATTGTGATGAAGTGTACATAAAAATGTGTGATAATAGCACTATTGAAAAAAAGAAGAATATATATATATATATATATATATTGTAGGAGGATGAGAAGCCAAGGACAAGAATAAATGAGTAGAGACCAACACTAAAGGAGCACATCTCGGGAAGTATTGACAAAGAATCCTCAGAGCAAATATGACAACACAACCACAAGCCCAAGAAGATTAGAATGCTTGAGGACCCCGAGGATACTGATACGTCCTCGGAGGGGCCGAAGTCTAGTTTTGAAGACCATTGGGCATGTACCGAGGAAAAGAAGAAAAGTTTGTCATCAAGCAAGAGAAGGAAGAGTACAGATAAAACATCCATCACCTTTGCAGTCATTATTCTGTATCCACTTAGCTGGCCACATTAATGGAGGAATGACCTCTGAACAGTGTCATCACATCTCACAGCCTACTAGAGAAACCTTCTAGTAAGACCTTGATGGGACAAGTATCAAGGGAAATAAGCCCTAGCCCTCCAAATGAAGGGTCAAGATACAACCTGGATTACTATATAAGAGAGAGAGAGAGAGAGAGAGAGAGAGAGAGAGAGAGAGAGAGAGAGAGAGAGAGAGAGATCCCTACGAAATGTTAAATGAAATATTGAGAGAAGAAAAAAGAGAGTAATAGCATTGTAACCCAAGAACAAGTGTAAACCTACATCTCGAACTAAACCCGAGGAGCATAACTTAGTCAATCCAAGACTTGTGTTATTAAGTTTCTTTGACTTACATAGATTTCAAGCACGTATTCCAATATCATCTAATTAACTCACTCTAACAAGGGTAATTATGGCTGATTGACATCCCATCTCTATAAATAAATTGCATGAGGTTAGAATTTAGCATATCCAATTTTGACCTGCCACACACACACACACACACACACACACATGTATATATATAAAGTGGAGCTATAAAGGGTCATTCATTCACATGGAAGGTAGATTTTGGCAATTTTTGGTAAAAAGGAAACTTGATTAGAAGTTTCTTGTTTTATAAATGACATTACACACTTTTTTAGTTACAAAAATATATCTTTTTTTTTTTTTTTTGGAAGAAGAAAAAAGAGATATTGAGGAATGGAAAATGACAAAAAAGTATAAAGTTAGGATTTAGGCGAGCCAAATTTGGCTGACATGTTGGAGGTGTTGGGGGGGGGGGGGGGGGTGGGGGAGCTTTGTTCTTAGGGGGGTTCAACTCTTTAAAAAATTGAGTGGATTCTATTTTTACCTATTGTTGGAGGGTTTTTGAAAAATTTTGGATTGGCAAACACAAATGGCTCTGCCCCTATACATAGACCAAATCACATGCCTAATGTTTGATGGAACTTGAAAACAAGGAGAGCACTTTAGGGAGAAAGAGAGAGTATGTTAATGTTTTTTCTCTATGAGTGGTTGGTTATGATGGAGGTTACTCTTTTTCTCAACTCTCTTTTATATATTTATTTGTCTAGCATGGGATAATCAAAGAGCTATTTGCTATAAACCCTAGAGTTAGGTTTTTTTTTTTCCCTATCTCACATGGGCGCCTTTTGGGGGCAATCATATGGCCTAATGCCATCATTCCCCCACTTGCCCATGATAGAGGCATGCTATTCTAAACATAACTCTCAATTGATTCTGAAAGTTCGAAAATGTGTTGAAAACACAAGAGCAATTTAGACCCCCAATTAAAATAACGGCTCGATAGATTTTACACTAACTTAATACTAAGTGCGGAATAGTGTAAATGTGAGCGAATGAACAAATAAGCTACTCTAATTCATAAACTAAACAACACAGCAGTATAATGGAATATAAAATAGTAGGGAAGAAGGATGCAAACATAGAAAACATCGAGACGTGTTTTCGAAGAGGAAACTGAAGAACTTGGCGAAAAACCTCTCCGCCGCCCTCCAAGCGGAAATCGATCCACTAGACAATTAGTTCGGATGCATGGGTTAGCAAGAGACCCTCCAAGCCTAATCTACCCGATGTACCTAAGCCCTCCAAGCTCCTATTCCAACCAGGCTTCTTGGAACCGTGTCTTGTCTAGCTCTCTGGATCCCGCAACAAGCTCCATGTTGCATCTACCATCCTTGGCTTCTTCTAATGCTTCTCAGTAGCACCAAAACATCACACAACACTCTCAAAGGGTGTGGTAAGTGTTTGGACTATCATCCTCTCAAAGGTATGGAAAATGGAGAGGGAAAGGTTGAGGAGATACCACAAGCAAGTGTATAGAGAAAGATGGGGATGACAATCTCTAATTCTCAATGTGTTTGGCTAGGGTTTTTCTCTCTAAAGCATTCCTTAACATTTGTGGGTAATAAGGGTATAAATAAGATAGGCACAGAAAGTGTGAGTCATTCAGTACAGGCTGGTAGAACAGATAGCCTCGCGGGTGTCTCACGGGAAGGCTTTACCCGTGAGATACTCGCGAGACATAGCTATCTCCACCTAGCCTAACTCTTCACATTCCAGCATGTGCAGGGCACATGTTTCACTTCGCGGGAAGCTAGGTCGCGACATACCCGCAAGAATTCTTCAGCCTCCAAATGCTTAAGTCTTCACACTCTCTCTCTATCACACAACCCTTACAACAAATCCCACAATAGATACAGGTTATAAACGATTGATAATAATTACGATCAAATTTGGCACGGAATAAAAGCCAACAAAATACATAGTTGTACATAACAACTTTACAATCTCCCTCTTTGGCTATTCCATAACAAAACCATAAAACAGACTCTAGACTTAAACATGAGTTTGGGAACAAAGGCAAAACTCACTCACACCTAAACTAGAAGCTAAAAGGCTCTTGAACATATGAACAAGTAACTCCTCAAACACAACAACACAATAATATCATTGTATGCAGAAAACTTGAAATGCATATGGAGCAAATATAATGTGATCAAGCAAAATGGAATAAAACATTAGACCATGGCAAGATCAAACAAGCAATCACTAAACAAAAGTGATCACTATGTTCATTCACACAAGGAATGAACATCCAGACATGCAAGATGATAAGCTCATTTGAAGAGTATCATTTGCAAATCCAACACTCAACCAATGTAAAATACACGAAGTATTTGCATCTAGGAAAAGTCCTACTAGGGCACAAGTGTGTTCATCACTCAACCAATGCATAGAACGTATATGCATCTAGGAACAATCCTACAAGGGCACAAGAGTGATGTACTAAAGTAAAATATATGACATTAAACTTCAAGAACACAAGCATAAAGGCTGCATAAACAAGATACTGCATATACATGGCACAAACCATAAAGGCCTACAAAACATGCAAGGAAACAAACCCTAAAAGCTTACAAAAGCAACATGGGTACAAACAAGATATGCTACAAAGCATAGAGAATATCACAAAATAAACTACTGAAATTATACTGTAATAAAAATAGAGTATCAAAGCCTTAAACCAAAAAGTAGTAAAACAGTTATAAAAACTAAAAGAAACTGAATTAAACCGTCTGTAAAACCAATAACCAATGTTACTATGTTTCTAAGCTATGCTCCCCTTAACGCTGTGCGAGCTCTTCTTCAGCTCCCCCTCAAAATTTTCTCCCCCTTTTTGACCGGAATGGCCAAAGGTCTAGAACTAACCTGACTCTGAATCTGAGCCCTGCTCCATAGACAAGTCTTGTATCTGTGAAGACAATGCAGTGACCTATCCTTGGACGTATGCAAACTGGGTTACGGTGTGATGCACATGGGATTCAAGCACGGCAGACATTTGGTCCATTTTAGCTAGCAAGAGATCAAGTTTGCTCAAGCTTTGTGATGGAGCCGAAGATGATGGTTATGCTGAAGCCTCTGGGGCAGAAGTGAATCTATCAATCTCCTCCTCTGTATCTCCACCATCATCTTGCTCAACACGAGGCTATGGGATGGTATGCACACCAGTCTTGGAGCCTTTGATGTGTGCTGTGCTCCTAGTCAATGTATGACCACCAATGGGGTAGTCCCTTTGAACGACTGTGAGGCCACTGGGTAGTTTGAGCTTTGCTTTGGCAATCAATCCCATGATCAAAGAGGGAAACGACATTACAGTTCTTGTATTCTACTTTGTAATGCTCTTCTTTTGGACATGAATGACATGGCCACAAATGTCTATCTCCTTATAAGTAAAGAGATCATACAGGAATCTTGTTCTTGGAGCAGATAGTGTGGTGAGATTGGTGACCGAATACAGATTATGAATCATCACATAACTCAGTGTCCTCGTTTTCGAAGAAAATTTGATTGTGTTCATGGATGATTTCTTCGGTTCACCACTAAGAACTGTAATCATCTCAGCGGTAGAGCCCAATTTGTCCTCATATGCAATTGTAATTGGTTGAGATAGAGGATGGATTTCCAAAAAGTCTTGGATGATCTCTCTAGTAATCACAAATTCTTTGTGTCTTACCCATCACTCAATATGATCTCCGTTGACAGTGGCATTTGAGAAAAACTCTTTAATTATCTTAGAATAAACAACCCCAACTGGATTCAACAGCTTGGTCCAAGTTCTATCTTTAAACACTTCAGGGATGAAAGTGTCCTTAAGAGTTTCTAACTGAACCACTCTCTCCATGATGATCGTCTTGTCCTTATAGCAGTCATTATACTTCATATCTGCTTTAGCGGACTTGAAATGATCAGACTTAGTGCATGCACGCTTTGAAGTTGGTTTCTTCTTAGATGCATGCTTGGTGGGAGACATCTGCACAATTTCACAAAGCAGAAAGGGAACATGTCAACAAACACCAAAATAAAACACAAAACTTGATTAGATTCAAGTTAGTCCCATAACAAAGGTAAAAAGCAAGATCAACTCTTAACAACATGCTAAACACATAAAACCAAGAAAACATAGACACAATGCATGAAAATAGGTAACTGTGCATGTGTGTGCATATGTGTGCGTGTGTGTATGTGTGCCTGTGCTGATGCATGTATGTGCAGCAAGATATGCATGAGGGGTGCCTAGGTGTGTGCCTATTATGTGCAAGGCATGACATTAAGGCACAAAATGGGCAAATTGTGTAAAACACATGAACAATGACCACACCGAGTGAAACATGGTCAAACAAGTGAAAAAACCATAGATTGAAATCACTTGATTCCAATTAGGCACAAAAATGTTACGCGGACATTTTATCAAACACTTAGCATGCACAAATGTACTTTAAGCATGAATAATGCATGAACATGGTGAAATCATGCCTAAATACATGTTAAAATGCCACAAGGGGCCAACACAGATGCACAAACATCAAATAGGACACAGCCCAATCAAAAAATTTGACAAATTTTCACCCAATTTAGAAAACCAACCCAAATTTTTGAAAATCCCCAAATATCAAAACCCTAACAAAAATTCTGCATAAACTAAGAGAAACTTGAAGGAAAATGCTTTAGAAGACATACCTTGAAGTTGACAATGTAGAAAAGACTTGAAATTGATGGATTTTAATGAAATAGTAATTTGGGTTGAAAAGGGTTCGAGAGAGGTTGAGCGAGAGAAGTTTTTTGTGATTTGAAAACTGTCACATCAGCAATATAAAACTGAAAACACGCATTTTTTACGGGTTAGAGAGTAGCGAAACAGTCACGAAAATGGCCACTGAAGCACAAACGCGAGAAGCACTAGGTCGCAAGACAGTCACGGTAACTTCTGTCTGAATTTGGAAAAATTCAAATTTTTAGCTAAACAGCATTTCACGAGAAGCTGTTTGTCATGAGACAGTAGCGATAGAGTCGCGAAAGTTTCTGTGTGACATGATGAATTTTTCCCTTAAGCCCTTTTTGCGGGAAGCTCTAAGACGCGAGCTTCTCGTGAAACAACTCCTGAACCAGTTTTTGAAGAAAAACACAAAAATGTATTTTGAACAAAAACAAAGGATACGAAAGTATAAAATTACTTTAAAAAACAAATAAAACACTCAAAAATCTTTTTGGGTTTGATCAACAAGTTCTTGAGCATAAACATCACATTTGAACATATACAATTACACAAATGAGATAGGCATTGATTGAATCAAAGTCTTGTGTATTGTGTGTGAGAATCAAATGTGAAATAATCCTTAGACCAGAGTGAAGCTTCAATGATCAATTCAATCGAGTCATACACAACTGATACGAAATCAAGTAGACTATCTCCATTATAGAAATGAGTATCTATGACCTCCCACACATTGAATACATAACTTAGAAGCTCTTCATTTGGCTTCTACATAAGGCATAACAATTGGTCTATTTTATTTTGTTTGGACAAAAACATCTTATTTTGAGATTGGTGCTTGAAATTTATGACATTTCAACATTGATGATTAGCCTTTGGCTTTTTAAGCACCATACAAAACATATTAAAAGGAGTCGCTTTCCCTTTTTCCTAGTCGAATACTAGTATGTGCGACAGGCTTTTGCTACTCAATATCTCTTTTCATTTGGAGATTTACATTTGGTGAGCTCTTGTAGCAAAAACATAAAAGTAAGGCGGGAAGAGATATAGACACAAGTCTATGCAAATATCAAGACCAACAAGACTATTGACCAATCATTCATGACAAGCTTGAAGATCTATTTACAACAATCACACATAGTGTTCAAGATTTCTTCCACAAAGAAATGAGTGCATACATAACAAGCCAAGATCGTAAATGCACTATGCCATTAGTATGAAGGTACTAGGCCAAACTCACATGTGACATATACAAAATAAGTGATCAAACTTTTGAGATTTTTCAATTTTTGTGGGTTTTTGAATTTTTGAACAAACCCAAAACAGAACAAGAAAAGAAGATCAACAAAAAAGGCAATTGGTACAAACCAAAACAAATAAGAGAAACATGCTATAAAATGAAGGCAATGCATGATAAGATGCAACAGCAAATGTTCCTAAGCATTGGAAAAATTTATGCATGGACATGTTATAATGCTTATGCATGAGTACCCCTCTTCACCTACACGTCACGTGCGTTTGGGGTGATATCCTTGACGGATTGGGTACGAGAGTTTGGACTTTCAAACTTTTTGGTGAAACTCTCCAAGCAGTTGGTGAAGGCACCGATCATTTTCATCACGTCCATCATTCCAAGATCACAGTTTTGACTTCTTGGTTGCTCACCACCCCAAGACCTCATGTCGTTTCTCCTTCCTCGTGACCGCGGTGCGCTTGCGTTGTTGTTTAATCTCAACTTTTGATAGTTAGGTCTGGTATGTCCTTCCAATCCGTAATAGTGACACACATAATCCGTTCTAGGACCTCATTGTGATCTTGGGAGAGATCTTCCTCTAGTTTCATGTTTGAACACAGATTGATTTCGGGGCTTATTTACCACCCATTGATCAGCCACAATCTTCTTCTTTTCAGTCTTAACTTTCTCAGGAGTCGGCTCTTCCACCGTATCTTTGGTCTTCACGAACTTCACTTCTTTAGTGACCTTGGCTGATGAGCTGCTCCCTCCGGTATATCCCAA
Organism: Quercus variabilis; assembly: GCA_030445155.1. Classification (NCBI taxonomy): domain Eukaryota; kingdom Viridiplantae; phylum Streptophyta; class Magnoliopsida; order Fagales; family Fagaceae; genus Quercus; species Quercus variabilis. The sequence continues at coordinate 31,908,081 of CP129445.1, forward strand.
CCCGGATTTGTTTGAGGAAGGTTTTTGAGATGAGATAGCATCATCTAACTTTTGGGAGGAGACTCTCTCTACCTTGGCATGAGCTTGCACTATCTCTTGCTCAAGAAACCTCACCTTCGTATAGGCTTCTGATAGCTTGTCATTTAGTGTCTCAATCTCACACTTCGCCTCTTTATATCGCATCATAAGGCTTTTGTAATCTTCTTTAGCCCTCTTAATCTTTTTAATGGTTGCATTAGCCACCTTTGCATATCCACCAGTCTTCTCAAGGAGGGAATTATAAGTCTCTTGTAGACCCATTTCTTCTCCATCTACCTCATCTTCAGATTCCTCAACTATTCCAACTGATTCCAGATTAGAGTGCTCACCAAGCTCCTTCACAGGTGCCCCCAAATCATCCGAGAAATCCACATGAGCAATGGCCATGAAGGTGGAGTAGTTTCCCTCTCCGTCACAGCTCTCTTCCGAATCAAAATCAGAAGAGTTTGAATCACTGAACGTTGTGGTATAAGCCTTGCCTTTTCCCCTTAGAAAATTTGGACACTCCTTCTTTAGATGTCCATGGCCATTGTACTCATAACACACAATGTTTGAAGAGGATTGAGAATCCTTTCCTTCTTTCCTCTTAACCTCTTTCCTATCACCTCTAGAAGATGAAAACTTCCCTCTATTGAAAGGTTTCCCACTGTTCTTCATCTTTAGATATTTACAGAAGTTTTTCGCAAGAAATGCTACTTCCTTCTCCACTTCATCTTCTTTGGAGGAATCATCCATTCTTTCGGTGATGGTTTTAAGAGCAAGCAATTTACTCGTCTTATGGGAAGGCAGTCCCAGCTCATAAGTTTGAAGAGACCCTATCAACTCTTGGATTTTGATCTCATCCAAGTCTTTGCTTTCTTCTATGGCTGTGACCTTTGCTCTAAAACTTTTAGGCAAGGACCTCAATATTTTTCTCACCACCTTAGTATCTTCAATCTTCTCTTCAAGATTGAGTTTAGCAATTACAATTTCATTGAGCTTCCCATAGAATGAATCAAACGGTTCATCTTCACCCATCTTGAGCTCTTTAAACTTGGTGGTAAGCATTTGGAGGTTTGTGTCCATCACCTTCTTAGTACCTTCATATGTAGTCTCCAAAATCTCCCAAACTTCTTTGGCTACAGTCATATGATAGATCTTGTGAAATTCATCAGGAGACACACTACAAAAAAATAGCATTTAAAGCTTTACTGTTAGCATTAGCTGCCGCAAGAGCTGCCTTCCCAGGTGGATTTTTCAGCCTCCGGCCTGGTCCAACCTATTTCAACTGCATCCCACACAATGTCATCAATAGAGCATAGAAATGTCCTTATTCTAACTTTTCAGAAGGCATAATTGTTACCATAAAAAAATGGTGGAACATTTAAGGATTGAGACCTATCCATCTCAAAAAGGGTCAAGGATTACACTCAGGTATTTAAACCACAACAAGTGTACCCGCTTTGATACCAATTGAGAGCTCGAAAATATGTTAAAAACACAAGAGCAATTTAGACCCCCAATGAAAATAACGGCTCGATAGATTTTATACTAACTTAATACTAAGTGCAGAATAGTGTAAATGCGAATGGATGAACAAATAAGCTACTCTAATCCATAAACTAAACAACACAGTAGTATAATGGAATATAAAAGAGTAGGGAAAAATGATGCAAACACAAAAAACACCGAGACGTGTTTTCGAAGAGGAAACCGAAGAACTTGGCGAAAAACCTCTCTGCCGCCCTCCAAACGGAAATCGATCCACTAGACAATCAATTCGGATACATGGGTTAGCAAGAGACCCTCCAAACGTAATCTACCCAATGTACCTAAGCCCTCCAAGCTCCTACTCCAACAAGACTTCTCGGAACCGTGTCTTGTCTAGCTCTCCGGATCCCGTAATAGGCTCCATGTTGCATCTGCCATCCTTGGCTTCTTCCAATACTTCCCAGCAGCACCAAAACATCACACAAGACTCTCAAAGGGTGTGGTAAGTGTTTGGGCTATCACCCTCTCAAAGGTATGGAAAATGGAGAGAGAAGGGTTGAGGAGATACCACAAGTAAGTGTATAGAGAAAGGTGGGGATGACAATCTCTAATTCTCAATGTGTTTGGCTAGGGTTTTTCTCTCTAAAGTATTCTTCAACATTTGTGGGTAATGAGGGTATATATAGAATAGACACAAAAAGTGTGAGTCATTCAGTATAGGCTGGCAGAACAGATAGCCTCGCGGGTGTCTCGCGGGAAGGCCTTACCCGCGAAATACTCGCGAGACACAACTGTCTCCACCTGGCCTGACTCTTCATTCTAGCATGTGTAGGGCACATGTTTCACTTCGCGGGAAGCTAGGTCGCGACATACCCGCAAGAATTCTTCAGCCTCTAAATGCTCGAGTCTTCACACTTTCTCTCTATCACATAACCTTTACAAAAAATCCCACAATAGATACAAAGTATAAACGATTGATAATAATTACAATCAAATTTGGCACGGAATAAAAGCCAACAAAATACATAGTTGTAAATAACAACTTTACAGATTCCATCCACTTATTCTACACATACAAAGGGAAATAGTTAACGCGATCAAAAAGCCTAATATGCATGGTACAAAGTTGTATCAAAACTATTATAATGATTAGGGCTGTACATAGTGCGGTGTGGCCAGTTTTGGGGGGCTTTTTTTGCACTGCACTTACAAGGGTTGTTTCCCCTCATCCCTAACCGCACCTTATCTGTGGAGGGGTGGTAACCAGTCTACATAAGTTGCCATGCAAGATATCGGTTCGGTGTGGTTAGCTTGGTTAATTCTCTATTCTCTCAAAAACCAAACACAATGCAATTAACAACTCCCAAACCACATCATAATCATTTAAAAATTCAACTACTCCAAAAATTTATTTTTTTTAAAAAGAAAAAAGGGAAGAAAGAAAGAAAACAAACAATTAAGTACAAACAAATTCACAATCTTTCTCTCAAAGATACCCCATTTAAAATCACAAAAAGCAAAAAAAAAAAAAAAAACTAATCCATGCCCATAGAAGAACAAACGAAACCATTGAAAATAAAATACATAAACAAACTTGGTAGGAGCATCTGAAGTTGGAACCATTACTAGAAACTCCTAAGAATATTGTGACAAAGAGGAGAGAGAAGACGGTGAAACTCCAAGAAATGTGGCATCTAGTGGTAGATTGTGGTGGTAGCAAGTGGTGGAGGTTGAGGTTAAGGAGAGAGATAGAGAGAAGATGCGAAGACTTTGTTGTTGGAACAGGGAGAGAGAGAGAGAGAGAGAGAATGAGAATGAGAGTGTATGGCTATGTGGGATAGAAAATGAAAAATTCTAAAGTTGTGATGTTGTTTGTGAGTTTGATTTTTTGGTTTGTTTGTCTTTAATTTTATGTTTGTTTATGGAAAAAAAAAATGAAAAATGAAACGTTTTTTATAATAAAAAAATTGAAGAAATTATTTTAAATTTAAAAGATGACGTGACCTTTTCAAAGGCTAAATTAAGATGACGGTAGTAATTAAAAAGAAAATAATTTTTTGATTTTAAATACAAAAAATGGAAAAAAAAAATTTGAGAACCAAGGAACGGTTCTAGTCTTGGTAAACAGGAATGGAGCTTTCGAAGGCAGACGTATGTATAAATCAAAATGAAAATTGGCCGAAAATTTAAAAGGACGAAAATGGTATTTACACTTTACATAGTCTTATGTTTGATTGGCCCTACACATTCTAGGGAGAAGTGGCCCTTTCACGCCTTAGATGGAACAAATGCAAAAGTCGAAAGTGCTGTGTGCTGAAAGAATTTGAGATCCAAATTGCACGTTAAATGGCGAATTTTTTTTTTTTTTTTTTTTTTTGCTAGGTAAGTGTTTATGCAGGGGATTGAACCCCTGAGTTGATAAGTCCCATAAAGACCGGGTACCACTAGGCCAGCAGGCCCGGTGGTAAATGGCGAAATTGGTTTGGTGCACATTGAGCAGAGACATAAAAGTCAAGTGTTTCATAAGATCTTCCATTTTGATTCCTCATATATCCCTATGAAAGATGATCCAATAATAATGTAAATTCGTAAAAAGAAACTTCGTTGGGGAAAAAATATATGGGCCATAGAAGTTAGAACTGGGTCGCCCATCCCAGCATGTCTAGCTAGCACAACACCCAACAAAGAAAAATTTAATGCGAAGTTATGCGATGACCATAGATGTCACTATTTACTAAGCGTTCACATCGGTTGCAGAAACTTTTTGCCTATAAGAATGGATTTTTTTTATTATTATATAATTTTACATACTTATTTTTTAAAATATATTAGAATATTTATTTTACATTTTATTTTATTAAAATTTTACTTTATTTTTCTTTTTTACCTAAAACAACAATTATCTTCTTTTTTTTTTTCAATTTCAAGATACATAAAAAAGAATAAAAAATTAAATGCAAAATAAATAATGTCTATATAAATTTACACGGTAGTAACAATATATATTTAGGCAATTTTGACTTTTGATATGAATAATTTTTAGATAAAAATATGTAAATATTGACATTTTTTAATTTTACACCGTTTGATGAGAGATGACCATAATGCCCAGTTTGTTTGTTTCTTTCGGTGCCATAAACTAGTAATTAAAATCCTAATAGTGCCTATCATCTAAAGCTTGTTTGGTAAAGATGTTTGAGTAATGCTGTTCAAAATAATGTGAAAATTGTGGTCTACAAAGTGTAATACAAAAAAAAAAAAAAAAAAAAAAAAAAAAAAAAAAAAAAAAACGAGAGATTAGAAGGAAGGGTATTTAAGTAAATCTTTTGTGGGGTCAATCTTATAATTTATAATTATAAGAAAGTTTTTAGAAAATAAGATTGAAACCCTAGCTATATATAGGCTTATTAAGTCAACATATATGGAGAGATATTTTGACAGAGGAGACTACCCAAAAGACTGAAGTAGAAAATGATTGACTACACCTTTGAGGTAAGAGCCTAAGAAATCTTGCTTTTTGGTCAAATTTAGACTTTACGTGGTATTAAAATATTTTCTTATATGAGTATTTTGGCCAACAGTGAGACTTTCTTTAGCCATGGCCGCATGGGTTTGTTTTGCATAATTTTCTTAAAGGAATTGTATCAAATTGATGAAAAAAAAAAAAAAAAAAACGCTTGACAAAAAGAAGGAACACCAACTTCTTTTTAATATATTATTATTTGTTTATTGATTTGGTAGAGGAAGAATAGTGTTTCAAAAAAAAATTCTGAATAGTACTACAAAATTGAAAAAATGACATGAATTGCAAAAAAAGACAAAAATTATGTCAGAAAAAAGTAAAATAATTTTGTGGTTAACGGGCATCGTGTGGTGCCCATTAACACAACCCTTGAATAAAAGCTTGTGTTAGAGCTTGATTTGTGTGATTTGTCCTCATGCCGAAAGAAAACTAGAGGCGGTAGTGGTAGGAGGGGGGGAAAAAAAAAGAACAAGTGTAGAACTATAGAAGATGGTCTAGGCGCTGCTTTTGACCCTATATGATTATATGTATCCTAGGTTTTGTTAGTGGCAGTAGATGAGATATATACAAATATATATTGAATACACGCACTTTTACTTTGAGATAATAAATAGAAATTATTGGATATTTTAGTACTTTCCCTGATGGCCGAGTATCGTTATAAGTCCTTCTTAAATTATTTGATTATTGAGTAAAAATATTTGAAAATTGTTCTAGGTGATATCTAAAGATTTATTGGAAGTGTTAAGGAAAAGTTCATTTTGGAATAGCTTTTAGAGATAAGTAACCTTATCCTAATTGGGTTTTATTTTACTTATATTAATGTATTTTTAACTACTGAAAATTGTTTATAATTGTTAGAATTTTTATTTCTATTGTATTACTGATATCAAGTAAAGGATTATTACAAACATATTTTAATACTGAGTATATGATTTTTATATACATGCTTGAATAAGATATATTTTTGTTAGAAACTATGATTTCATATATATGATTATTGAAAATCTGACTATGAATTGATTCTGATACCTAGTTAATGAGGTTATTCATTGGTACTCTGATACCTAAACCAATAGGGGTTATTCATTGGTACTCTAATATCCAGCTAATGGGGATTATTCATTGGTATCTAATACTTAGCCAATGAGGGTTATTCATTGGTGTTTTGATACCCAAACCAACGAGGGTTATTCATTGGTACTCTGATGCCTAGTTACGAGGATAGAGCGTGACTATAGTCACAAGATTGTTAAGAATATGAATTACGTTTGAATATTTAAACTATTTTGAGTCCTTAAAACTACAAATGTGATTTTGGAAATGTTTAAGTATTTGAACTATTTTGAGTCACTAAAATTGTTTATGTATTTTTGGAACCTATTGTAAGTTATAGTTTTTGATATATGGAAAACTGACTATTTTCTAAACCATCTATGATAAATTTGTAAGATTATAATATGTGATCTATGTGCAACTTATTATTTTAAGACTATGAAATTTCTTCAGTTATTTTGAAAATACATAGTACATTATAACTTTTGAAAACACATATTACATCTTATACTTTACAGATCTATTGCTTAATAGAATTTATTAGGACTTTGGTTACTTATTGAGTTGTCAACTCACCCCATTTTTTCTCTCCAATTTTAGATTGTGAAGAATAGTAAGTTTTGGGAGTTTTGATGTTGTGTTGTGAGTAGGGAAACAAGTTTAGTGATTTTGGAATTAGATGGCTTTGTAATAGTCATATATCTTTTGGCCAATTTGCATTATGTACGTGAGGTTTGGATTTTGTTTCTTTTAAATTATTGGAGATCTATTTATAAAGAAATTTTGAGGTATTATTAATTTAGTTGATGAAATTTTTGAGGATAATTTTTAGTGCTATGAAGGCCTTGCATACTTATAGAGTGATTACTTTATAAGTGTGCGGCCGTTGTCACGTGCCAATCTTTATAGTTGAGTTCAAGGCGTGACAAAAAAGTGTTGTGAAAACACGTATTTAAAGTACTCATAATGAAAATAAATGTGGTTGGTATTATATTTCTAATAACGTCTTTTCAAAAGTATACCAAAAAAAAAAGTGTGTTTAGTATGTATATGTTTTTTTTTTTTTTTTTTTTTTTTTTTTTTTTTAAATGTGATAACATATAGTCTAATTAGTAGGACTTACATTTTTTAAAATATTTACAAAAGTGTCATTTAACAATGTTATTTGAAAGAGTAATGCCACAGACACAAATTATTTTACAATATTTTTACAAATTGCTGATGTAGCTTTAGCATTTTCCAAATAGTTATTGTAAATAAAAATATGACGTTAGTGATGACCCATATAGGAGAGTAAGAGGCCCTCCAAGCTCCTACTCCAACAAGGCTTCTCGGAACCATGTCTTGTCTAGTTCTCTGAATCCCGCAACAAGCTCCATGTTACATCTGCCACCCTTGGCTTCTTCCAATGCTTCCCAACAGCACTAAAAACTCCACTTGACACTCTCAAAGGGTGTGGTAAGTGTTTGGGCTATCAACTTCTCAAATGTATGGAAATGGAGAGGTAAGAGATGAGGAAATTCCCAAAACAAATGTGTAGATGATTGTGGGTATAACAATCTCTAACTCTCAAGATGTTTGGCTAGGGTTTTCTTTCAGAAGCTCTCTACTTTATTTATGAGTAATGTGGGTATAAATAGTTTAGGCACAAAAAGTGTGTATCAGACTGGACAGGCTGGCAAAACAGAATGCCTCGCAGGAAGGCCTTACCCGCAAAATACTCGTTAGACATAGCTATCTCTATCTGGTCTGACTCTTCGCATTCCAGCATGTGCAAAGCACATGAGTTACTTCGCGGGATGCTAAGTTGCGAGCTACCCGCGAAAACACTTCATTCTTCAATTGCTTGAGTGTTCACCCACACTCTCTCTCTAACACACAATCCTTACAAAGAAATCCCACAAAAAATACAGGGTACAATAGATTAAATAAAATTACAATCAAATTTGACACGGAATATAAGCCAACAAAAACACATAGTTGTAAATAACAACTTTACAATCTGCCCCTTTGGTTATTCCATGACAAAACCCCTAAAACAGGCTCTGGACTTAAACATGAGTTTGGGAACAGTGGCAAAACTCACTCACATCTAATCTAGAAGCTGTGAAACACTTGCATGTATAAACTTGTTACCTAAAACACTTGCACACAAACAAAACTTTCATTAAGTTTATGACAAGTTAAACTCAAGGTACATATATGAGCAAGTAAAGTGTGATTAAGTTTGTAAACAAAGTAAAACATGTCAGCATATCTTGATCAAACAAAAATAGTCATTCAAAATGACTACAATGAACATTTAGCTAGTAAATGCTTATCCAGACACGTAATGCAATTAAGAACAATCCAAAGGATCAATTGCATGTCCCACATTCAACTAATGCAAAATACACGAAGTATTTGCTTCTAGGATATAAGATTCTACTAGGGCACAAGAGTGAGGTACTTAAGGCATATTAGCAATATCTTAAAAGTACAAATAAGTATGCCATAAAGCATAGAGATAATCACAAATACTGAAATTAAACTAAAATAAAAACAGAGTATTTAAGCTTTAAAAAAGCATAAAACAGCAGTTATAAAAACTAAAATAAATAGAAGTAAACCATCTATGAACTAATAACTAATGCTTATAAGTCTAAACCTATGCTCCCCCTAACATTGTGCAAGCTCTTCCGCAGCACCCCCTCAAATTTTCTCCTCCTTTTTGACCAGAATGGCCAAAGAGGCTAGAACTAATCAAACTCTAAATCTGATCCATGCGCCGTGGACAAGTCACTGATCTAGGAAGACAATGCAGTGATCTATCCCTAGATGTATGCAAACTGGGTCATAGTGTGCTACACATGGGAGTCAAGAACTGAAGACATCTGGTCCATCTTAGCTAGTATGTGATCAAGTTTGTCTATGCCTCATACTGGTGCAGAAGATGATGGTTGTGCTAAAGTCTCTAAAGTAGAAGTGAACCTATCAATCTCCTCCTCTGTATCTCCTTCCTTCTGCTTAACTCGTGGTTATGGTATAGTATGCACACTGGTCTTGGATCCCTTGATATGAGCTATGCTCTTAATGACTGTGTGTGCACCAATGGGATAGTCCTTCTGAACTACAATGAGACCACTTGGAAGTTTCAGCTTTGTCTTCGCAATAAATCCCATAATCAGTGTGGGAAAAGGCATTACAGTCCTTGAATTCTGCTTTTCAATGCTCTTCCTTAGAATGTGGAAGATGTGGCTACATATATCAATCTCCTTGTAAGTAAAAAGGTTGTAGAGAAACCTCGTCCTTGGAGCTAATAGTGTGGTGAGGTTGGTGATCGGATACAAGTTATGGATCATCACATAACTCAATGTCCTCATCTCTGGAGAAAATCAGATTGTATCCGTTGATGATTTCTTTGGTGAACCATCAAGAATCTTTATCATTTCCTCAGTAGACCCCAATCTCTTTTCATATTGGACTGACATTAGCTGAGAGGGATGATGAATCTCCAAAAATTCTTGAATTCTATCCCTTGTGATCATGAACTCCTTGTGCCTCACCCAGCAAACTATATTGTCATCTTCCACAATAGCATTTAAGAAAAATTCTCGAATCATCTCTGAGTACACAACCCCAACCGAGTTCAACAGCTTGGTCCAAGTCCTTTCTTTAAACACCTCAGGGATGAATATGTCCTCAAAGGTTTCTAGTTGAACCACCCTTTCCATGATAATGGTTGCTCTTTTGTAGCAATCATTGTACATCATGTCAACAGCAGACTTGAAATTGTCTGAATCAGTGCGATGACGTTTTGTGGTTTTCTTGGTCACAGAATGTTTGGTTGGAGACATTTGCACAGTTGAGCATAGAATAAACATAAAACATGTGTAAAAACACAAAATAGAACAAAAACTTGATTAGATTCAAGTTAGTTCCAAAATAAAGGTAAAAAAAAAACCTAAAACAGAGCATAACCAACTCAAAACAATATGTGAAAACATATAAAACAAGGAAATATAAACACAATGCATGAAAAGAAGTAACTGTGCATGTGTGTGCATATGCAAATGCATGTGTATGCAGCATGAGATGCATGAGGTGTGCCTAAATGGTGCCTAGGTCTGTGCCTAGTGTGTGCATGACATAGCATTGAGGCACAAAATGGACAAAGTGTGTAAACCACACAACCATTGACTAAAACATGATAAACATGAACAAATAAAACCTAGACTAAAGATTGGAACTTAGTTTAGTCCAATACAACACAGAAATGTCACTCAGGCATTCTGTCAAACACCTAACATGCAACAAAGTAAATAAAACATGAATAATGCATGAACATGGTGAAATCTTGCCTTAATACATGTTAAAATGCCTCATGGGGCCAACACAAATGCACAAACATTAAATGGAACTCAGCTCAATCAAAGATTTTGGAAAAAAATGCACGAAATATAGAAACCCAACCCATTTTTGAAAAAATCCCCAAATTTTGAAACCCTAACTTAAATTTCTGTATAATCTCAGAGAAACATGAAGAAAAAGTTTTAGAAAACATAACTTGAAGTTGGAAAAGCAGAAAATATGCTTGAAATTGATGGGGTTTGAGAAAAATTTGATTTTGGGTTGAGAAAGGTTCGATAGAGGCTTAATGAGGGAAATGAGAGTTGTATGGTCAGTTTTTGTAGCCCAAAAGATATGGGTTAAAGGCCCAACGAACCCAGAACAATGAATTTGTAGAGAGTGGATCGAAGGTTTAGGTGCTAACCGGCTTCAACGGAGCACAAAACTACTCTCTCTTTATTGGAAGATACTAAGCCTAATTTACAACTTAAAGGTTTTTCCTCCCTCCTCTTGACTTTTTCCCACCTTTAAATATTTTGCTCACATTTCTTATATATCCCTCTCTTCCTCCTCTTGTTGATCATCTATTGGCCTCTCTTCTGACCGTCTGTCCCATCAGAGGTCATATCCGTGCTCAAGTGGCTCACCCTGATCAATGTTGCCCTGTCAAGGGGTTACATCCCCATTAATACGGCCAGGAGGGTTAGGTGAGCGTAATCAATGCTGAGGTGACGGTTCGCCCAGGGCTTGCCCCTTCTCTATACTTCTGTTGCCAACGCGTGGCACTGGGCCCTTTCCTCCTCGGACAGCAAAGGAATCTCCTTTGATAGGGTGGTGCTTGTGTTCTCCCAAGGTCTCGAACGCCCGAGGGAGAGCCCTCCTCGGATAGGGTCCTCGGGGGTCGATTCTCGCGCTTCCATCCTCGGACCCCTCATGTATCCTCGGCGTGGGGCCTTGGGCCTGGTTTGGAGTGGGCCAAGGCTACTTGATTTTCCGGCCCCACAATAGCCCCCCAAAATCTTGCTGCATGCATCCTCGGGCGAGGAGGAGGATTTTGACATCTTCAGGCCTGTTCCGTGCCCAGTCCAGCCTTACTCCTGGTTAGCACGGGGGTCTATTCATCTGCCCAAGGCACGTTGCTGACGTTTCGGAGTGCGTAACGCGCCCATCATTAAATTCAAGCGGCTCTGTGTTCCCTACGTCTAACGAGGCGTTACTAATCCAACGATGGAGGTTTGTTTCGCATTTATGGGCGAGAAAACCCTTACGGTTCTTCGATTTGGGGTATAAATACCCATACGAACCGCTTCTTCCTGTTCCTTATTTGCAATCAAGAATTCTTGCGCGTCCTTCTTGAGTTCAAATACACTCACACTTCAGCACCAAAAAAGCCTGTCCGAAGAGCTCCCCTCTCTTTCCAGTAAATCGCTCTACCCCTCTCTGAGCTTTCTTCCTCGTTACTCCTACTCCTTCATTTATTACTTCTTAGTTCCTTTAGGTGTCATCTGGGATGGGTAGGTTTAAGAAATATGTCCACACTAAGGCGGCGATGGAGAAATTCATCGCCGACTACCAAATCCCCGCCAATGTAGGTTTGAGATATAGCGAGGACGGGGATTGGCGCTTATATAGGCAGGAGGGCGAAGTGGTAATTCCCATTGTCGCCTTCCCCGAAGGGGGGATGACGATCCCCATGGGGCTGGTGATGAGGGACTACCTCACGCACTTCCGGTTGGCCCCTACCTAGTGTGGGATAAACGTCTTTAGGATTTTGGGCTATGTGGACGCCCTGAACGAGAAGATGGGGCTAAGGTTGACCCACCACGATGTGAATTGGTGCTACAACCTTCAGCTTCTTAGGGGCAAGTCTTATTATCTGAAACAAAGGATGACAGGGTGCGGCTCATCCAGTGCCTCCTTGAGTCCGACAAGGGGCTGAACGAGGACTTCCTCATTGTGTCAGGGGAGTGGCATGATGGCCTTCACTGCCCAACGACGGAAGGGATACCAGGTGGGGCAGTAGGAGTAGGAGGGGTTTTAAGTTCTTTTGCCCTTTTTTCTTCCCTTTTTCCTTTTGCTAACATGGTGACATTTTCCCCTTACAGACCCGCACGCTTTTGAGCGCCACTTCCATTTGACCAACTAGGAAGATTTGCAAAAGGTGCTAAGGGCATCGGTTTATGTAAACAAGGACGACAATCAAGTTAGGGTCGCCCACATAATCTTGGGGTATAAACCTGTCCAGAAATCGTTCCCGATTCCAAAGCACGTCATTCTAGCCAACGATCCTCGGCTTCAGAGGATTACTATGACCGAGGATGGATTTTCGTTCCCCGAGGAGCCTCCCGATCAAGAAACTATCACGCTACCCGTCCCCCCCTCTTCCCCACCGTTCGCCGAGGCTGCCGAGGAAGATCCAGAGAAGGAAGGGGACGCGTTTGACGTTTTTGCTTAGCTTGATTAGTTCGAGGACCCTCCGGAGGACTTGGGTGATCCTAATTTGAGCGAAGCAAACCTCCTTGCTTCAACAGCCCCTTCTCCGCCAACAATGGGTTACAAGAGGAAGCCCACCACCAACTTGTTGGACCTTATCGAGGGCCAGCCGGGGAAGTCCCAACAGAAGCTTCCCCCTACTCCTTCGAAGACTAGGTCGACTTTCGCTCAGCAAAAGCTTCCTCATCCTCCTTCTCAGACACGTTCACCCTCTAGGTCCGTGCCTGCCGACCCCAAGAAAAAGAAGGATAAGGGCAAAAGGCCTATAGAGGATAAGACGGTGTCCTCGCAGAAGGAGGACACTACCTTGCGGCCGTCCAAGTAGTTTAAAATAGGCGACAAGAGTCAGGACAGGCAGGTCGTCGACACCACCTCATCCGAGGCTCAAGCCTGGCTCCCAACTCCGATGCTCCGTGGGGAGCCCTTGAGGGATAACGCTTCCCTCAAGGACTTTAACGAGGGTGAAGGTGCACGCGTGGCCGATGCGCTGGAGAGGAGCCTACTGTTCTCAGCGGATATGGCCGAGCTTAACTCTTTGACGAGCGAGCAGGTCTTCCTCAGCCTTAAGCGATATGTGGGGATGGTAAGGGTTATAACTTCGACTTTTCTCCCACTCTTTTTCTTTCATTGGGCTTACAGCGCATTGGTTATTCTGGCAGGCTGTTCAGGCTATCCTTAGGTCGGAGGGGGCGGCGAACGACTAAAGGAAGGCCCTCAACCAAGAGCGTGACTAGCGCTTTTAGGCTACCCGGGCTCTGAAGAATTTTGAGGCTGACCTTGCCAAGGCCCGAGAGGGTTTGAAGGCGATGACCAGGGAGCGGGACAGTGCACTGTCTGGTCTTGAGGGCACCTAGACCCAGGCCAAGGAGCAGACAAGGCGCCTGGGCGAAGCGGAGGAGCAGCTGCAAATCGCAAGGGACTTGATAGTGGATCTGCAGGCTAAGGTGACAGTGGCCGAGGGGGTCCAAGGAAAGGCAGAATGGGCCAGAGACTAGGCTCAGCGAGCTAAGGACGGGGCGAATTTTGGCAGGGAGATGGCCCTGACTACCAAAGAGGAGGCTGAGGCCGCCGCCTACGCTGAGGGGGTGGTTGCGATAGAGGCCCTCTACAAAGCTCAAGTTCCAGGGGTATGTAGGTGATACTGCTCCCAGGTCTGGGCTGAGGCCCTCAAACAGGCTGGGGTGGCTGCCACGTCAGACCCGTGAAAGGCGGAGAGCGTGTACTACCCCCCTACTATCCGCGAGGTCGCCCCTGACGGCACCAAGGCTGGGGAGATTGTTGAGGAGGTGGAGGCCGTTGAACTAAGGGAGCGTTCAAGCGAAGAGGTGCCCTAGGAGATAGTGGAGATCCCTTTTGATGATCCAACCCCCACCACCGAGGAAGCAGCCGCTCTCGCCGTACCCTTGCAGGTTGTCCCCTCAGGCCAGGGCTCGGAGGGGTCAAGGGTTGCCCCTGTCCAGCCTGGGCAAAAGGAGTAGATTCCCCGGTGCCTCGGCTCTTCCTACTCTCATATCATTTTATCTTATTTTGTTGTGCTTCTCCTCTATGTACTATGGCTCTTGCCATGCAACTTTTAATGACTTATTATTGTAATGCGAATTTAATTTCCCTTCTTATCTACTTCGAGTTGTTTATTTGTGTGTATGCTATCTGCTTCCATTCCTTTCTTTTTATTTGCATGAGTTGTATATCGGCCAACTGTGCCAGGAACCACGATAATGGGGAAAGAATGTATGCGTAGGCAGTCCTTTTGCGTCCCAAAGGTTAGGTGAGGTTTTGGCCCTTTCCTAACTTAGGGTATTTCGAAGTGGTTAGCTTCCCCATAGGCTTGAGTTCGATGACCATGCAATGCCTTGGTTCTGTTTAACACTTCCATCTCTCTGCAAGTATCTAGTTTTCCCATAGGTTTGAGTCTGAGGACCATGCAATACCTTGGTTCTGTCTAGTACCCAGGTATAGCTGAGCGGTTAGTTTCCCTAAAGGCTTGAGTCTGAGGACCATGCAATGCCTTGGTTCTGTCTAACGCTTCTATTTCTCTGTAAGTATCCAGTTTTCCCATAGGTTTGAGTCTGAGGACCACGCAATACCTTGGTTCTGTCTAGTACCCAGGTATAGCTAATAGGTTAGTTTCCCCACAGGCTTGAGTCCGACGACCATGCAATACCTTGGTTCCGTCTAACGCTTCCATTTCTCTGTAAGTATCTAGTTTCCCCATAGGTTTGAGTCGGAGGACCATGCAATACCTTGGTTTTGTCTAGTACCCATGTATAGCTGAGCGGTTAGTTTCCCCATAGGCTTGAGTCCGAGGACTATGCAATGTCTTGGTTCCGTCTAACGCTTCCATTTCTCTGTAAGTATCTAGTTTCCCCAAAGGTTTGAGTCCGAGGACCATGCAATACCTTAGTTCTGTCTAGTACCCAGGTATAGCTGAGCGGTTAGTTTCCCCTTAAGCTTGAGTTCGAGGACCATGCAATGCCTTGATTCCGTCTAACGCTTCCATTTCTCTGTAAGTATCTAGTTTCCCCACAGGTTTGAGTCCGAGGACCACGCAATACCTTGGTTCTGTCTAGTACCCAAGTATAGCTGAGCGGTTCGTTTCCCCATAGGCTTGAGTCCAAGGACCAAGCAATGCTTTGGTTCTGTCTAACGCTTCCATTTCTCTGTAAGTATCTAGTTTCTCCATAGGTTTGAGTCCGAAGACCATGTAATACCTTGGTTCTGTTTAGTACCCAGGTATAACTGAGCGGTTAGTTTCCCCATAGGCTTGAGTCCGAGGACCAAGCAATGCCTTGGTTTTGTATAACGCTTCCATTTTTCAGTAAGTATCTAGTTTCCCCATAGGTTTGAGTCCAAGGACCATGCAATACCTTAGTTCTGTCTAGTACCCAAGTATAGCTGAGTGGTTAGTTTCCCCAGAGACTTGAGTCCGAGGACCATGCAATGCCTTGGTTCTGTCTAACGCTTCCATTTCTCTGTAAGTATCTAGTTTCCCCACAGGTTTGAGTCCGAGGACCATGTAATACCTTAGTTCTGTCTAGCACCCAGGTATAGCCGAGTGGTTAGTTTCCCCATAAGCTTGAGTCCAAGGACCATACAATGCCTTGTTCCGTCTAACGCTTCTATTTCTCTGTAAGTATCTAGTTTCCCCATTGGTTTGAGTCCGAGGACCATGCAATACCTTGGTCCTGTCTAGTACCCAAGTATAGCTGAGCGGTTAGTTTCCCCATAGGCTTGAGTCCGAGGACCATGCAATGCCTTGGTTCTGTCTAACGCTTCCATTTCTCTGTAAGTATCTAGTTTCCCCATAGGTTTGAGTTCGAGGACCACGCAATACCTTGGTTCTGTCTAGTACCCAAGTATAGCTGAGCGGTTAATTTCTCCATAGGCTTGAGTCCGAGGAACAAGCAATGCTTTGGTTCTGTCTAACGCTTCCATTTCTCTGTAAGTATCTAGTTTCTCCATAGGTTTGAATTCGAAGACCATGTAATACCTTGGTTCTGTTTAGTACCCAGGTATAGCTGAGCGGTTAGTTTCCCCATAGGCTTGAGTCCGAGGACCAAGCAATGCCTTGGTTTTGTCTAATGCTTCCATTTCTCAGTAAGTATCTAGTTTCCCCATAGGTTTGAGTCCGAGGACCATGCAATACCTTAGTTCTGTCTAGTACCCAAGTATAGCTGAGCGGTTAGTTTCCCCATAGGCTTGAGTCCGAGGACCATGCAATGCCTTGGTTCTGTCTAACGCTTCCATTTCTCTGTAAGTATCTAGTTTCCCCATACGTTTGAGTCCGTGGACCATGTAATACCTTAGTTCTGTCTAGTACCCAGGTATAGCTGAGTGGTTAGTTTCCCCATAAGCTTGAGTCCGAGGACCATGCAATGCCTTGTTCCGTCTAACGCTTCCATTTCTCTGTAAGTATCTAGTTTCCCCATTGGTTTGAGTCCGAGGACTATACAATACCTTGGTTCTGTCTAGTACCCAGGTATAGCTGAGCGGTTAGTTTCCCCAAAAGCTTGAGTCCGAGGACCATGCAATGCCTTGGTTCTGTCTAACGCTTCCATTTCTCTGTAAGTATCTAGTTTCCCCATAGGTTTGAGTCCGAGGACCATGGAATACCTTGGTTCTGTCCAGTACCCAGGTATAGTTGAGCGGTTAGTTTCCCCATAGGCTTGAGTCTGAGGACCATGCAATGCCTTGGTTCCATCTAACGCTTCCATTTCTCTGTAAGTATCTAGTTTCCCCATAGGTTTGAGTCTGAGGACCATGCAATACCTTGGTTCTGTCTAGTACCGAGGTTTAGCTGAACGGTTAGTTTCCCCTTAGGCTTAAGTTCGAGGACCATGCAATGCCTTGGTTCCGTCTAACGCTTCCATTTCTCTGTAAGTATCAAGTTTCCCCGTAGGTTTGAGTCCGAGGACCATGCAATACCTTGGTTCTGTCTAGTACCCAGGTATAGCTGAGCGGTTAGTTTCCCCATAGGCTTGAGTCCGAGGACTGTGCAATGCCTTGGATCCGTCTAACGCTTCCATTTCTCTGTAAGTATCTAGTTTCTCCATAGGTTTGAGTCCGAAGACCATGCAATACCTTAGTTTTGTCTAGTACCCAGGTATAGCTGAGCGGTTAGTATCCCCATAGGCTTGAGTCCGAGGACCATGCAATGCCTTGGTTCCGTCTAACGCTTCCATTTCTCTGTAAGTATTTAGTTTTCCCATAGGTTTGAGTCCAAGAACCATGCGATACCTTGGCTCTGTCTAGTACCCAAGTATAGCTGAGCGGTTAGTTTCCCCATAGGCTGGAGTCCGAGGAACATGCAATGCCTTGGTTCCGTCTAACGCTTCCATTTCTCTGTAAGTATCTAGTTTTCCCATAGGTTTGAGTCTGACGACTATACAATACCTTGGTTCTATCTAGTACCTAGGTATAGCTAAGCGGTTAGTTTCCCCATAGGCTTGAGTCCGAGGACCATGCAATGCCTTGGTTTTGTCTAACGCTTCCATTTCTCTATAAGTATCTGGTTTCCCCATAGTTTTGAGTCCGAGGACCATGCAATACCTTGGTTCTGTCTAGTACCCAGGTATAGCTGAGCGGTTAGTTTCCCCATAGGCTTGCGTTTGAGGACCATGCAATGCCTTGGTTCCGTCTAACGCTTCCATTTCTCTGAAAGTATCTAGTTTCTCTATAAGTTTGAGTCCGAGGACCATGTAATGCCTTGGTTCTGTCTAACGCTTCCATTTCTCTGTAAATAGGGTTTTGTCATTGGACCGCTACGCTGGGGATGGTTCTTTCTCGGGTCAGACGGTCAACCCTGCAGCGCTTTGGGGCAGGGATTGTTCGGACTCTGGTCTTACGTGTAGCATTGATCTCGCCTTCACTTCGAGTTCGCATCTTCTTCATTTACAAGGCGCCCTTTAGCCGTTCGCGCTCCGCGCCCGACGCTTCGAAGCCCGAAACACGCCTTCATTAATATCCTCGTGAATTGGTACAAGTCATGCGGTCTGTGATCTCCTTGGGACTTGGCACCCTCGTGATTAGTACTGCTGATAGTTCTCTTTTCGAACTGTGTGTGAATTAATTCCCACCAGTCTTCAGCCTCTTTATATAAGGCTTTCTGGGGGAAGCGTCTCTCCGCACTCCATGAACTTCCCAACACAACCAGAAACACGCCCTTTCCGCTCCCCCAGCCCCTTCAATAACCCCGCCAGGATTGTGACCGGAGTTGGCAGACATAGGACGGCTTTGGGCGGGTGTGAGGACATCCAAGCCAAGGGCCGTTGTGACCGCAGCCCCCACTAGGTTTCCGGCACGGCAGAGTTTAGGCATAACCCCGATTGTGCCCTGCGTGGTGGCCAGGAGCGATGTCGCTGAAGCACCTAACGTTCCTCTCCGGAGTGCACCCCCGCTAGCGGAGACGCGCAAGATCACATCATGGCTAGTGCCCGAGTGTTGGCGCCTCTAGCGGCTAATGCTCGTGAGGATTGGAGAGAATCAAGGGAACATCATGAGGGAGGGCGTCCCGGTGCCCCTGCGTCTACTCCTCGTTTTGTTCAAGCTCCGCCGCACCGAGAAAGGAGTTGTTGGTGGCACCGAAGCATGCCGGCCTCAACCTCATTCCCTCTAGCTAGTTTTAGAATAGGCCCACCTGGGCCTCTATTTGTAGAATTAGCTTGTAAGAGTAGTTTTAAAACACGCCTGCCTGAGCTTCTGTTTGTATATTGTAACTTTTCTATTTAATAAAGTAACATGAAGTTCACTTTTGTTTCTGTTGGATCTTCTATTTTGAACTTTTTGTTTTTCTGTAATGTTTGTTTGGTAGTTCTTTTTTTTTTTTTTTTTTTTTGTCACCACCAATCTTCTGTAGAATGACTACTTAGAATGATCACCTGTTGCGCCAGCCAGCGCACTAATCCTCCCCACAGACGGCGCCAATTGTAGGGTCAATTTTTGTAGCCCAAAAGATATGGGTTAAAGGCCCAATGAACCCAGAACAATAAATTTGTAGAGAGTGGATCGAAGGTTTAGGCGCTAACTGGCTTCAACTGAGCACAAAACTACTCTCTCTTTATTGGAAGATACTAAGCCTAATTTACAACTTAGAGATGCTCCTCGGCCCATTGCCGAGGAGGATTTTCCTCCCCCCTCTTGACTTTTTCCCACCTTTAAACATTTTGCTCACATTTCTTATATATCCCTCTCTTCCTCCTCTTGTTGATCATCTATTGGCCTCTCTTCTGACCGTCTGTCCCATCAGAGGTCATATCCGTGCTCAAGTGGCTCACCCTGATCGATGTTGCCTTATCAAGGGGTTACATCCCCATTAATGTGGCCAGGAGGGTTAGGTGAACGTATTCAATGCCGAGGTGACGGTTCGCCCAGGGCTTGCCCCTTCTCCATACTTCTGTTGCCAACGCGTGGCACTAGGCCCTCTCCTCCTCGGACAGCAAAGGAATCTCCTTTGATGGGGTGGTGCTTGTGTTCTCCTGAGGTCTCGGACGCCCGAGGGAGGGCCCTCCTCGAATAGGTTCCTCAGGGGTCGATTCTCGCGCTTTTATCCTCGGACCCTTCATGTATCCTCGGCGTAGGGCCTTGGGCCTGGTTTGGAGTGGGCCTGGGCTACTTGATTTTCCGGCCCCACAAGAGTAATATGAAAAACTGTCACATCTGCTACATAAAAACTAAAAACACGCATTTTTCGTGGGGTTAGAAAGTAGCGAGACAGTTGCAAGAATGGCCACTGAAGCACATTAGCTTTCGCGAGAAGTTATAGGTCGCAAAACAGTCGTGAGACAGTCGTGAGAGCTTCTGTTTGATTTTGGAAAAATCCAGTTTTAGCCAAATAACATTTTGCGAGAAGCTATTGGTCATAAGGTAGTAGCAATACAGTCACGAGAGTCTCTATGTGACATGATGAAAAATTTATTTCTCTTAAGCCCTTTTCGCAGGAAGCTCTAAGTCGCAAGCTTCTCGCGAGACAACCCCTGAACCAGTTTTTGAAGAAAAATACAAAAAAAAAACATTTTGAACAAAAACTAAAGACACGAAAGTATAAAGTCACTTTCAAAAACAAATAAAACACTCAAAATATTTTTGGGTTTGATAAACAAGTATTTAAGCATACACATCACATTTGAACATGTACAATCACACAAATGAGATAAGCATTCATTAAATCAATGTCTTGTGTGTTGTGGGTGAGTATCAAGTGTGAAATAGTCCTTAGACCAGAGTGAAGCTTCAATGATTAATTCAATCACGTCATACACAATTGGTACTAGGTCAAGTGGTCTATCTCAATTGTAGAAATGAACATATATGACCTCCCACAAATTGATTACACAATCTTAGAAACTTTTCATTTGGCTTCTGCATAAATCATAACATTTGATCCTTTTTGGATAAAACATCTTTTCTTGAGATCGGTGTTTGAAATTTTTAATATTTCAACATTGAGAATTAGCCTTTGGCTTTTTGAGCACCATACATTTCAAAATAAAAAGTCGCTTTCCCTTTCTCCTAGTCAAATACTTGTATGTGCGACAGGCTTTTGCAGCTCAAAATCTCTTTTCATTTGGAGATATACCTTTGGTGAGCTCTTTCACAAAAAAAAAAAATAAAGTAGGATGAGATATAGACACAAGTTTATGCAAGTATCAAGACCATCAAGACAATTGACCAATCATTCATGACAAGCTTGAAGATTTATTTACAACAATCACACACAGTTTTCAAAATTTCTTCCACACAAATAAATGTGCATATAAAATAAGTTAAGCTCGTAAATGCACTACGCCATTAGTATGAAGGTACTAGGCCAAACTCACATGTGATATACACAAAACAAGCGATCAAACTTTTTGAAGATTTTTCAACTTTTTATGGGTTTTTGAATTTTTTGAACACACTCAAAAATAGAACAAAAACAAAAACAAAGCAAAAGCTTGAAAAAGAAACATGCTAAAACCAGAAGCAAATGATACAAATCAAAGCAAGCATGTAAAGATGCATGAGCAAAAATCCTTAAACATCGGAAGAATTAAAGCATGGACATGTTAGAATGCTTATGCATGAGTACCCCTTTTCACCCACACAGTACGTGCATTTGGAGTGATATCCCTAAAGGATTGGGTATGAGAGTTAGGACTTTCAAACCGTCTAGTAAAGCTCTCCAAGCAAGTTGTGAAGGCACCGATCATTTTCATCACGTCCATCCCTGAATCTCGTTTTGACTTCTTGATTGCTCACCAGCCCAACTTCTTTTGTCTTTTTTAGGGCTTTTTGACCTCTGAACACTTGCATTCTTTAATACCTTTAGCTTATGGCAATTTGGTCTTGTGTGTCCTTGAAATCTACAGAAATGACAGAAATTTTGAATTCTCGGACCTCTTTGCAAGTTTGGAGGTGATTTCCTAGAACTTTAGGCTTGACCATAGTTTGAGTACAAGGCTTATTCAACATTCGTTAATCAACTCCATTCTTCTTCTTTTCATCCTTTATTGTCTCAGGAGTAGGAGCAACTTCAACTGACTCCTTGGCTTTCACAAATCTCACATCTTTGGTGACATTGGCCGATAAGCCACTCCCTCTGATATATCCCAACCTGGACTTATCTAAGAAATGTTTTTGAGATGAAATAACATCATCTAACTTCTTCATGGATACCCTCTCTATCTTGGCATTTTCTTGCACTACTTCTAGCTCAAGAAATCTGATTTTTGAATAAGCTTCAATCTACTTACCATTCGGCGTCTCTATCTCACACTTGGCCTCTTTATAATGCATAGAAGACTTTTATAGTCCTCCTCTACCTGTTTCATCTTCTTTACAGCTGCCTTGGCCACCCTTGTATATTCTCTTGACTTTTCAAGTAGGGAACTGTAGTTTTCTTGTAGACCGGTTGAATCTTCATCTTCTTCAGCATCTGATTCTTCTACAATTCCCATGGATCCTCATCATTATGCTCCCCAAGTTCTTGCACTAGTAAACTCAAGTCCTCTGAGGACTTAACATGAGCAATAGTCATAAAGGCAGAGTAATTCCCTTCTCCATCACAATTCTCTTCCAAGTCAGAATTTAAAGAATCCGAATCACTAAGCATTGTGGCATATGCCTTGCCCTTTCCTCATACATAGTTGGGATACTCCTTCTTGAGATGTCCATGGCCATTGCATTCATAACACATAATGCCTTGAGGAGACTGAGAATCCTTTCCATCTTTCTTCTTAAATTCCTTCCTATGACCTTTAGAGGATGAGAACTTCCCTCTGCTAAATGATTTCCCACTGTTCTTCATTTTTAGAAATTTTCGGAAGTTCTTTGCAAGGAATGCTACTTCCTTCTCCATTCCATCTTCTTCGGAGGAATCATCCATTCTTTCAGTGATGGTTTTAAGAGCAAGTGATTTACTCGTTTTATGAGAAGGCAATCCTAGCTCATATGTTTGAAGAGACCCAATGAACTCTTGGATTTTGATCTCATCCAAATCTTTGCTCTCTTCTATGGTAGTAACTTTTGCTCAAAAGCTTTCTGGCAAGGACCTCAAAATTTTTCTCACCACCTTAGCATCTTCAATCTTTTCACCAAGATTGAGCTTCAAAATCATAATTTCGTTGAGCTTTCCATAGAATGAATCAAAGGACTCATCATCTCCCATCTTAAGCTCTTCGAATTTGGTGGTAAGCATCTGAAGCTTTGTGTCCTTCACTTTCTTTGTTCCTTCATAAGTGGTTTCCAATATCTCCTAAGCTTCCTTGGCTACTGTCATGTGAGAGATCCTGTGAAACTCGTCTGGAGATACACCACAAAATATAGCATTCAAAGCTTTAGTATTAGCGTTAGCTGCCACAAGAGCAGCTTTATCCCAAGTGGATTTAGTGGCCTTCGGCTTA
Organism: Quercus variabilis; assembly: GCA_030445155.1. Classification (NCBI taxonomy): domain Eukaryota; kingdom Viridiplantae; phylum Streptophyta; class Magnoliopsida; order Fagales; family Fagaceae; genus Quercus; species Quercus variabilis. The sequence goes on from CP129445.1 coordinate 31,931,370, forward strand.
GTCCATCCAATTTATATCGCATCCCAAATGGTATCATCAATTGAACACAAAAATGCCCTCATACAGACTTTCCAAAAAGCATAATTACTATCATCAAAATATGGTGGGACATTTAATGATTGAGATAGCGAGTGTACCCGCTCTGATACCAATTGAAAGCTCAAAAATGTGTCAAAAACACAAAAGCTGTTTAGACCCCTAAATCAAAGATACGGCTTGGTTGATTTTATACTAACTTAATACTAAGTGCAGAATAGTGTAAACACAAGCGTATAAGCAAGAGAACTACTCTAATCCATATTTAAAGCAACACAGCAGTAAAAATGAAATAAATAAGAATAGGGAAAAGAAATGCAAACACAGATAACACCGTGATCTGTTATCGAAGAGGAAACTGAAGAACTCGCCGAAAAACCTCTCCGCCGCCCTCCAAGTGGAAATCGATCCACTAGACAATCAGTTGGGATACATAGGTGAGCAAGAGACCCTCCAAGCCTAATCTACCCTCTGTACCTAAGCCCTTCAAGCTTCTACTCCAACAAGGCTTTTCGGAATTGTGTCTTATCTAGTTCTTCAAATCCCACAATAAGCTCCATATTGCATCTACCATCCCTGGCTTCTTCCAATGATTCCCAGCAGCACCAAAACTCCACTTGACACTCTCAAAAGGTGTGGTAAGTGTTTGGGCTATTAACCTCTCAAAGGTATGAAAATGGAGAGGTAGGAGATGAGGAAATTCCCAAAACAAATGTGTAGAGGATTTTGGGTATAACAATCTCTAACTCTCAAGGTGTTTGGCTAGGGTTTTCTCTCAAAAGCTCTCTATTTTATTTGTGGGTAATGTGGGTATAAATAGTGTAGGCATAGAAAGTGTGTATCAAACTAGACTGGCTGGCAGAATAGAATGCCTCGCGGGTGTCTTGCGGGAAGGCCTTACCCGCAAGATACTCGCGAGACACAGCTGTCTTCATCTAGCCTGACTCTTCGTATTCTAGCATGTGTAGGGCACATGAGTTACTTCGCGGGATGCTAAATTGCGAGCTACCCATGAAAACACTTCATTTTTCAATTGCTTAAGTCTTCACACACTCTCTCTCTCTAACACACAACCCTTACAAAGAAATCCCACAAAAAATACAGGGTGCAACAGTTTGAATAAAATTACAATCAAATTTGGCACAGGATATAAGCCAACAAAAGCACATAGTTGTAAATAACAACTTTACAAACCTGTCCTTGGGCCGATGCAAGCTTAGTGGGATGCTCAAAATAGCATTGGCATCCTATTCTGTGAAGCAACCTCGGACCCGCTTCACTTTCCATTCCATGGATGCTCTGTTTATGAGGTCACAAACCAAAGCAACATTTGGGCAAGCATCTTCCCTTGTGACAACACTGTATGAAGTTAGTTTAGGAATCCATTTGTCACACCACACTCGCACACTCTCCCCAGATCTTATTTGCCACCTCGTGCCCCTTTTTACCACCCCTTGAGCCGCCATTATGCTTCGCCAAGCGTAAGAAGGTTGGCGGCCTAAATCTGCCTCTAAAAAGGAGCAGTGGGGGAAGTACTTAGCCTTAAAAACTCGGGCAAATAGAGAAGTGGAGTTAGTCTGTAACCTTCACCCTTGCTTCACCAAAAGCGCCAAATTAAATAGCCTCAAATCCTTAAACCCTATGCCACCCATTTCCTTTGGCATGCATAGCGTATCCAAACTTAACAAGGCAAGTTTTTTCTCATCTTTAACTTAACCCCACCAGAACTGCTAAATCAAGCTAGTGAGTTCATCACATAATTTCTTAGGCAAGAGAAAGCATGACATGGAATAAGACGGTACTGCTTGTGCAACCGCTTTGATCAGTATTTCCTTACCAGCCGTCGTCAAGAGTTTTTCCTTCCATCCCGACACTTTGTCGGCGACCCTTTGTTTTAAATTGGCAAAAGTTTTTTTTGTTTTTGACCGACCCACCAAGGATGGTAGCCCAAGGTAGGATTCATGAGGCCGAATCTCACTTGCACCAAACATTACCTTGATTGACTTCTTTAACTCCTCAGCTGTGTTAGGATTGAAAAATAAGGAGGTTTTCGACCGATTTAACTGTTGCCCGGATGACTGTTCATACACTTGAAGCACCCTTTTTATTTCAGTGCATTCCTTCAACGAGGCCCTCCCAAAAATGAGGCTGTTATCTACGAAGAAAAGATGGGACACTCTAGGTCCCCCACCCGAGGCAGCCACTCCTCTTAATCTTTGCCATTGAACAGAACTGTGAAAAAGAGCATATAGACCCTCCGCACAAATGAGAAAGAGGTACAGAGAGAATGGGTTGCCCTGTCGGAGCCCACGCGTCGGACGTATTACCCTAAATGGCCTGCCATTAATTCTTACTACATAAGAGACCGATGACACACATCTTATAACTATTTGCACCCATTGCTCATGGAAGCCTAGTTTTAACATTATCTGCTTTAAGCACTCCTATTCTACTCAGTCGTAGGCTTTACTCATGTCTAATTTCAATGCCATTTCCCTACTTTTGTTTGTTCTTTGCTTGCCAATATGATTCATCACTTCATGAGCTAGTAAAATATTATTAGTGATTAGCCTCTCTGCCACAAAAGCACTTTGGTTTTCACACACAACTTCCTACAACACTACCTTTATTCTATTTGCCACCACTTTTGAAGCCAATTTATAAGCCACATTGCACAAGCTTATTGGTCAGTAATCCGTGAGCCTTTCCAGTTCTTTCGTTTTTGGTAGGAGCACAATATATGTCTCATGGAATTTGGGTGGAGCCATGCCATGGTAAAGAAAATTTAAGGTATTACTTATAACAGTCTCTTTAAAAGTAGGCCAGTAATGTTGATAAAATAAAAGGGGCATACCGTTTGGGCCCGGGGCCGTCGTGGGGTGCATCTGCTTCAAGGCTTTCTCAACTTCCATTGCCTGGAACTCCCTGTTCAGTAAGGCATTCATCTCGTCCGATACTTTTGGCTGGATGGCATCAATAAGCTCCCCTTCAATATGAGGGTCGGAGGAGGTAAAGAGGCCATCAAAATATTGTATTTATTCAAGGCCAATCTACTCCTCGTCTTTTATCCGTACGTTGTTGGAGTCCAGCACCTTGGCTACAGTGTTACGCTGCATGCGGTTGGATGCTTTGGTATGGAAGAAAGTTGTATTCTTGTCCCCTGCTTTCAACCAACTATTCCTGGACCTCTGATGCCACATATCTTCCTCAATGGCAAGTGCTTTGTTTAACTCTAATCTAACCTCATGAAGATCATTCAAGGCCATACTCCCCAAGTTTGAATTCTCTAGAGTTTGGAACTTTTGTTGCAATACTGTGACTCTTCTACCCACGTGGCCAAAAACACTTTTGTTCCATGACGTCAGTGCGGATTGGCATTCTTCCAGGCAGTCAGCAACTGGCCATTGAGCTCCCCTGTTTTCTCTTATTACTTAAGCTTCCTAAACCATTTCACTACACGCCTCGTCTCGGAGCCATATGGCTTCGAACCGAAAGGGTTTTGATCTCCTGAGCTTCTGCCGAGGGGAGTTGGATGCCTTTAGGAGCAGTAAACTATGATCAGATGTTGAGGAAGTAATATGGAATAATTTGGTGCATGGGAACATCCGCACCCAATTGTTAGAGACTAGTGCACGGTTTAGCCTTTCTTGTATCCACCCGCAGTTGCCCAACCTTCACCGCTAAGTGAAAGCCGAGCCCTTGTACCCCAAGTCCCTGAGGTTGCATCTATTTATTACATCCTGAAATTGTTTCATCTAACCCTCCAGTCTATTATTACCACCCTCCTTTTTCACTTGCAAACATGAGTTCATTATAATCCCCCATACATACCCAAGGTAAATCACTGCGAGTACTGAGTCTTGAAAGCAAAGCCTAAGATTCATTACGCCTACTAGTTTCGCGCTGCCTATAAAACCCAGTGAACCTCCATTTTCTTGCACCCTAATTCTTCGAAATGATAGCATTAATATGGTTGGGTGAGTATGTTTGCACCTCCACAGTCGTAGAACACCACCATAAGAGAGCCAATCCACCCCCCCGATGCACACAAGGCACCATAAGCCCCTGTTTTCTGTCCAACTTCCTTTGGATACATTTCATTTTTGTAACATCATGCTTAGTCTCCATTAGGAAGACTATAGTGGGATCTTCCTCCACCACAACTTTGTGGAGTGCTTTAAATGTGAGGGGGTTCTCAAGCTCCCTATAGTTCGAGCTTAATGCACTTATTGCTCCCGGTGATGCTAACCTGCAGCCACCACTGATCCCAACTCTTAAGCCGTGGGTTTGCTAAGGGCCATGACATCCCCTTCTACCTTGTTCCTCTTCACATTCTCCACTGAACCCGAAATGTCTTTCAAGGGAGAGCGAGTTCTCCGCTTACCACACTTCTCATTATGCTCTACGTCCATCATGGTACCCATCCTTAAGCCATTGCTTTTCACTCTCTCTATCACTTTACATAAAACATTTTCTTTTCTTTGCATGGCTGGTCCCACACAACCTTTCCTTAAATTTACTTGGCTAGATTTTTTCAGTTTGGGCTTTGTAGAGCTGGATGGTGAGGTTTGACCCAAAATGAAAGGAGGAAGAGTTGTAAAGTTTACCAGGGCTTTATTGGCTGGCTCGTTATGCATTTGTGGCCCAGGTGGTGTCAACATGTTGTTATTTAACTTTTCTTGGGGCCCAACATCTCTTGCAGCATCTTCCTCCTTCATCTACGCATGAGTGGACTGAACATTTGTCTGTATCACCTTGGTCATACTCGTGCTCTGCTCTGCGTGATGGTGATTCGTTATGTCAGTCATATCCCCAAAAATCACTGCATCAATCCCCTTTAGCTACTCCTCGAACTGATAGCCTTGCTGCGCGTGAGGGATTTTCGGGATTTTCACCTCGGTAACTGTGCCCACAACCCCCACGTCAGCCCTACCTTTTTCATTGTCCTTTACTGCTGTAGTTTGGGGATGGGTTTCCTTCACAGCACTTCGCAGACACCGGTCCGATCTCGTGGTAGCCTGAGCATGGAGGTCTGCGTTCTTTTGTACCTCCCTATGCTATCTTGAGATGGTGCCAAGACTAGTTGTGGTTTCTGAACAATGAAGCCCCAGCCATGGCTCGTATGGCTTGTCGTCTGCATTCATCCGTTTAGTACAATGAAGCCCCACCAGGCAATCATTTTCATCGTGGGTCACCATGCCACAAAGATAGCAAAATATTGGCATTCGCTCGTACTTGAATTCAACCCAAAACTGACTCAGTTCTCCCAGTCGAACCTTCCGACCTCTGCACAGAGGATGCGAAATGTCTATCATTACCTTTTTCGCATGAAACTTCCAAGGCAAAAACCCTTTTCATTCACATCTACACATTCCACCGACCCAATGGTGGTCCCAATGCTATTACCCACCTCCTTGGTTTGGTACGTGGTTGGGATACCGTGGATTTGGATCCACAACGTCATCTTGTCAAACTTGATCTTACTCATTGCCTCCCCTGTTTTCAATTTGTGCAAGGCAAGGAGGTATTTGTCAAAGGACCAAGGGCTTTGGAGTAGGACTTTGTCTGCATCATCCTCATTCTGGAAAAGAAAGAGTGCCTTGTTATCTCCTAAGACACTCACCTCGAAGTTCTGGTTCGTTTTCCAAATCGATCTCAGAACCTGCGCCACCGACTCCAGATTAACTCACCGTTCCGTGAAGAACTTCCCGGCCAACACTCTGTTACTTTCTATCACTGGAGCACCTAAAACAATCTTTGCTCCCTCCCTCTCTGATAGATTTAAACCGGCACATTTATTCAAGATATCATCCATGGCTTCTTTATCATGAAGTGTGAACCAATCATTTCTACCGTGACGATGAGAGAACTATTCGTGTAGAGACGAAAAAAGTGTCACCTCTGGGACTCCTGGGAGAACAAGAGAGAAAAAGTTTTTTCAACCGATAAATGGCCACTTTAAAGTGACATTTATAGTAAAAATTTAAAATAAAAGAAAATATTGATGGTAGAAAAAAACCTAGAGAGGAAAAAGGCCACCTCATTATATTGGGCTTTGTAGCTCTAATTAAAGCCTGGTTGTTTATTTATTTATTTTTTGACATCAAAGATGGTGGCTAATGGCTATAATCATCCAAGGTGGATGGGGCCATGCCCCTTTGCAAAGGGTGTTTATTTATTCGGCTAAAATATCCAACCGGTTATTAGGAAGGATTTTTGTTATATTTTATCTCTACGGTATGGCTTTGGCCCCAAAAATATTTATTTATTTTCTTATCAGAAAATTAAATGAAAATACTCTCTTTGCAGATCTGCATCAAGGAAATCATTTAAAAGTTAAAACTCTACTCATGTTGTCGTAATCATTCTCTGCTACTAAATTTATATATTGAAAAAAAAAATTTATATATATATATATATAACCTTCGGTTTTTCCAATAATTTAACGACGTAATAGCATTCAGCCCTATTTGTACCCAGAGATTTTTTTTTTTTTTGGGTGTGTGTGTGTGTGGAGAATCTTGTATCCAGTTTAATTCCTCTATTTTACACTTCAAAAGAAGTTTCTGTTTTAACTTTTGTTATGTGAAACTTTGCCATCAGAGTTATATCAGCCCAAATCCATAAGTGGACAGAGGCCAATTGTATACTATTATTTTTTTTTTCTTATTTTTTGGGGCTAAAGTGTTACAATTGTATATGTAGTTGTCCCTAGATTTAGTGATACTTGCTTTATGATTCCAATCCTTTTTATATATATATACACACTATTTATTGCACACTTTGTATATATCTCCTGTGAAATCATATTTTCAAAACACATTTTCAAATAAAATAATGAAATCGTGAAATTGTGTTTTGAAATCATGATTTAAAAATATTAACTAAAATTGTATTTTCAAAAAAAAAAATTTAGCTTATATAGTAGTATATGTATAGTGAATGTGCAATAACTAGTGTATGATAATCATTACTTTATATATATATATATACACACACACACATATACAGAGAGAAATCTTCCTGTGTACAGTTTAATCGGACAAAATTGCTACATGCCCTGTTTGGGCAAATTAAGCAGTATTTTGCCCTATTTTTTAAACTAATTAAGGAAATGCCCTTCTTTTGAAACTCAATTTTCTCAAAATCGAGTTATTAAAAAAAAAAATTGGAACCCTATAGCTGCGTTTTTAAGGACTTATAGTGACATTTTCAGGACCTATAGTGACGTTTTGTAACTCAACCTTCATTAAATCGAGTCGGCAATTTTTTTTAATTTTTTTTGCCTATAACTCGATTTCATATAGGTCGAGTTACAAAACACCACTATAGGTCCTGAATACATCACTATAGGCTCCTTAAAAACGCCGCTATAGGTCCTAACTCGATTTTTAGAAAATTGATTTTCAAAAGAGGGGTATTTTCCTAATTAGTTTAAAAAATAGGGCAAAACGCTGCTTTGTTTGTCCAAACAGGACATTTAGCAATTTTGTCCCAGTTTAATCCCTAAATAATTTAGCAAAAAAAAATCCCTAAATACAATATAATGCACATTATTCAGTTTTTTTTTTAGTCACTACGTTTTTTTATCTACTAGTATTTACTAGTGCTACGTCTTTTGACAGGCATGCTATTGTCGAGGAATTGGCAAGTCTGGGGCTACCGTACGTACATGCTCTCGATGTGAGACCCAACTCAATGAATGTTTACATGAGTGGAAGATGAAGGGATTTTGGAATTTTGGAGTCACTGGTTCAGTAAATGATGTAGTATCTCGAGCCCAACGAGAGCAGCCAGTGAGCACAGTCTCCTCTAGCTTTTATGGCAAACTCAACATCCTTGTAATTTTGAGTCCTTAATTTATTTCCTGTACATTGCATGGCATTTTAGAGCATATATCCTACATTCTTTTCTGTATTAAAATCTTTGACTTCCAATAATTAACTTAAAAAAGAATTTTCATTTGAAGATGCATCTTGAAATTAGCGGCGGCTCTTGGAATTTTTTATTGACTTAAAAAACTTAAATTATACAAAATCTAAAAAAAAGAAAAAAAAAAACTTTATATATTGACAAAAACACAAACACACAAATATGTAAAGTTTTTCAATTTACTTTTACGAATTTTCTTAATTTGAAATTGTGGTATGATAGTCTCATTATTAATACTGCAAACTACACCTCTTTCAAAATTTTAGTTTAATAAACTTTTCCTAGGCTTTTTCTTTTTGTTTTTAAAAGCCTAATATATTTTTAAGGGGGCAAAATTTAAGGATAAAGTTTGGTTATAAACATAATTATAGCCTAAGGCTACAACTTTTACTAAAAAAATTAATACGACTATATATTTTGAAAATCTAATTGTTGAATTGTATTTTTTTTATATTCTTAAAACACGTGTCAAATTTCATTCTAATAAATTGTTATTTATTATTCAATCAATAAACTTATTTTTCATGTATAATTTTAGATTAAACAAATCTCAAAATTTAAACATTTGATTAATGACATAGTTATTGATCTTTAATTTTCTTAAAATTTTGCCAATGTGAAGATTTAAGAAAAAAATGTAATCTAATTGTAGATTTGGCAAAAATTCACATCCTATAAGAAAAAAATTTTGGGTGGAGTTATAGATTTTGTCTATGACCAAGTTTGTTGTCAAATTTTGTCCAAAATTTAATTAAGTTGGGCCTAAAAATATTTAGGGTGATCACAAATTTTCTTTTTTAGATTCAAAAATTGTAAAATTAAAAAATTTATATATAAAAATTAACTTTTTTTTTTCCAGGTCAGAGTGGTCACAGTTGACGACCACCCCGCCCTCAATGTGGAGCCCCCTGAGTTGAAACAATTATAATGGCATTGGAATTTTACTTGTCTAGAGCCACTTCATTTGTGCTTTTATAGTGATCATTCAATTTATAGTTAATGCTATCTTGTTTTAGATTAACAATGTGGGAACGAACATATCGAAACCAACGTCGGAGTACACAGCTGAAGATTTCTCATTTCTAATGTCTACCAATTTTGAATCTGCTTATCACTTTAGCCAACTTGCTTATCCTCTTCTGAAAGCTTCGGGAGCAGGAAGCATTGTTTTCGTTTCTTCAGTTGCTGGTGTAGTTTCCTTAAATATTGGACTATCTATATATAGTTCAACTAAAGGTAGTTTCTTTGTACTATTTGATTTTTTTTTTTTGGTAAGCTTACGTTATAAATTTTAGCGTGACATTAACTGATAGGACAATATATTATATGTTTACATTCACCGTTCATATAAAGCATATAATGTTGTACACATTTGTTTAGTTTACAATGTATAGTGTACATGAATAATGAATGTAAAACCATAATTTTCCTAAATGATGCAATTGACTTTGGTCTAATTTTCATTTGAAGGAGCGATGAATCAACTCGCAAAAAATTTGGCGTGTAAATGTGCAAAGGACAACATTAGGATTAACTCTGTTGCACCATGGTATATCAAAAACCCCCTAGTTGATACGACGGTAAGATTCCTCTTTCCTTGCATGTGATCGATTGTGCTTGAAGATTGTTAAAATCTGGTCATTTTTGAATGTCTTAGGGAGATATACATGGAGTTTTCAGGTGAGGTCATGATGTTACGTCTTTGGACATCATCTTACTAAAACGCCTTAGTCTATAGGATTGACACTAACTATGTTATACTCCAATAATTAGGACATAATTAATCATTCACCCTTATGACTTATATTCAATTGAAGAAGAATAAATCATTCATACTCACAGTTGCAGACAAGATGGACATTTTTTACCTTTCAGAATTAGTATTAATGCTATTTGCTCTTCAATTAAGTACATGTTCAGTACATGAGGATTCAGACTAATCGGGAGATTAAGACGTTAGACACCTTTACTGGAATACACTCTTTTTTTTTTTCTTTGAGATCCAAGATAGAAAATACTTTATTGATGAAATAAAAACTCTATAGCAGAATACATCTTTGGTCATGCAACACCAGACCACGTAAATTAACCAATTACATTTAATTTTGGAAAAGACAGCCCCATTCATGTCTCTGTGCAGCGCCTATCTCTGTGAATTGCATAATCTGTGATACTCCTTTAGGTAACTAAGTGCCTCGCCATGAATTCTTTTGGGGTGCCACTGAGTCCTCTCAAAATAAAATCTATTTCTTGCAGTCCATAACGCCCAACTCACCGTAGCCCACTTCTCCAATTCATCACACTCCAACTTGTCCACCAGTAGCCGAAGTAAAGAGAAGAAATCAGTGGCTGCTTTGGAGCATTTTTGGAGCTTCCCCCTACATAATGCCCATACGTTCCTGGCAAAAGGGCAGGTCTATAAGATATGTTCTGCTGTTTCTGAGTTCTGACAGCAGAAACCACACCCTGGCTCCACATGCAACTTCCTCCTATGTAGATTATCACGGGTTGGCAGAATATTAGAGCAGGCACGCCATAAAAAGTTCTTAACTTTGGGTGGTACTTTAAGGGACCATATTTTGTAACAAATAGGCCTATCCCTTGCTGCTGTGGAGTGTGGAATGCTCAACACAGTCTTGTTGCTTCAACCTTAGTGCTACTTGATAGGCAGATTTGACGCTGAAAACTTTTCCTTTATTCTCCTTCCAATTCAGCTTGTCTCTGCTTGCAACCCGTGCTAATGGTATGGCCATTATCTCCATCCGAGTAATGCACACTCTCAACATACAAACATTTGTACAAATACTGATCGAATTTTTTCACGTGCTAAGAAATGTGAACAAGTTACTGAATTTAACCCTACCATTCTAATATCTTGGCTCCTTCAGAGAGGTCATTTTCTGAGTTAAATGCCAACCTAAAACTGGAAAAAAAAAAAAAATTAAGTTCATGAATCATGATTACCATAACAAAATTATATTCTCTTTCGTAGTATCTATGCAATGAAAAATTTTTGGAGGCTGTTATCTCTCAAACCCCTCTTGGACGTATTGGAGAGCCAAAGGAGGTTTCTTCCTTGGTGGCATTCCTTTGCCTTCCAGTATTTTCTTACATAACTGGTCAGACTATTTGTGTTGATGGAGGGTTTACTGTGAATGACTTCAGCTTCCCATGAGCAACAGAAAATGATGTTCAGACACACCTCATTGGAATATGTTTTGGTGTACTGCATCAAGGCATGTTTGTAAACCCATGAATAAATGCACGACTACAAACTATTGTTAAGCAAATAAATAAATTAATATAGTTAACTAATTGTGTTCATAATTGGGAAAAAAAAAAAAAAAAAAAAAGGGAATGTAGTAATTAAGTGGGATGCACAAACTTTTCTCTCCTTGGCATTTTCTTAAATTATTGCACCGTATTTCCATCTAAATTCTTATCCTGTATTCTTAAATTTATAAATACAAAGCATATATGTTCCAAGAGCCTGAGTGACAATTTACTAATATTTTTATTTGGTATCAGTCATTTGGTCCTCATGGCTTCCAACTCTTCCTCCTCTTTTTTATCCATTATCAGCCCACCTAAAAACTTTTTTAGTCAATATCGTACCGGATGTCATTTTACATACGATGACAGAGAAGCTTAAGTATTGAACATAATTTTAAAATGTGGATACTAGTAGAGCAATTTCTGTTTGGTAACCTAGAACTTTAACACAGTAGCGCTTAGGCAGCAAATCTAATAAGAAATGCTTCTTTTCAATTATATTTTACTCCCCTTAAATGATTGTATTTTACTCCACCATTGAGGTTCTGATGTACCAAGGTGCAACAGCATTATTTCTTATGTAGTCTTTCGCCCACTCACAAGCCAAAGTTTTAGTAAGTTGATTAATTGCTCCTGGAATCACAAATAAACAAAATTTCTTTATAAGCTTCTTGAGTTTAAAATTCATAGGAACATGGACACATTCAGCAGATAGGTAAATTACCTTTGGTAGCTCCCTGAACAGACATGGACTTCAGTGAAACAAAACCGGATACAGAGGAGGTGAATACAATACTTTGGATTAGTAAGTTGAGAAATATGGAAAACAGATTCAAAATTGGTTGCCATGAGAGTAGAAAATTCTGCAGCAGTGAAATCCACTACCGGTATCCGTATGTTTCTCTCGGCATTATTATCTACGGTTAAAAAACAAGCCAGTCTTCCAGTTCAGTAAACAAGAAACGCGGCAAAATTTTCCAAATACCACGTTTTTAGAAAAAATTTAAAGAACAGCACACAAGCAAAGCTCTGAGTTCCAAAAAATGTGCTACATAAGTAATAACTTTGTCTATATGCAATTCTTCTAAAAAGTTTCTAAAATTAAGCTATAGAGTAAATTTTGCCAAAAATTCAATGTTTTTTGTATGTAAAAAATGAGGAAATGAAGAAGCTTACGAGGATGTTGAGCTTCCCATCAAAACAAAGTGGACACAGTGCTCATAAGCTCCTCTCTCTGAGCACGAACTGACACGTCACAGACTGACCCAGTAACCCCAAAACCCAAATTATCCCATTCATTCAAGCATCCATCAAGCTCACTCTCATTCCGACAATAGGTGTGCACTATGGCTCCAAACCCCACCAATTCCTCCCCAATAGCATTCCTAAAAAGTAGAAAAACCAAAACCCAATTCCCAGTTCACAATATAATTAATTTCTCACTTCTCACAAACCAAAGAGGAAAAGAAAATCAATTCCAAGACTTCTTTTTATCTATGTATGTAAAAATATGTACCCGATTCCGCGAGTGCCACCGGTGACGAAAGGTGGGGTTTGAGAAGAATGGAGAGGGTGGGTTTAGGAGGTTAGACTTTCAGAGAGAGTTGAAGAAGAGAGTGACGGTGGAATGAGAGTCTGGGACATTCCAGCAGCGGCCAACCCAGTTCCAAGCAGGCAGCAGAGTAAGAAGTCCGACGGGTAAAGTCTTTTGATGTTCAAGAGGTTTTCTTTTTTTTAATTGATAGAATATCACAATTATGGTGTAGACTTCATTATTCTTTATTTTTGGCCAAAGATAGTATTTATAATATATTTAATCTCTTCTTACTTACTTGGAAAATTAGACAAAAATAATGCCTAAAATTAATAAGTTTCACTAATAGTTCATTAATTTAAAAACAAATAATAATGATGTTTTCAATCAAGTTCAAATCCTCAATAATCAAATTATAAAATTATAAAAAAATTATAATTAGGTGTTAAGTTTAATTTAAAGTCATTGTCCATATTCCTTGTTCATCTGTTCTATTTTGGGAAATAATAAAATCATATGGGAAATCCTTAATTAAACTTTGTATTTTAGCAAAGTATCTAACTTCGAGTTTCAAGCATATAAGATTCATTCACTTTCTTACTCCAAACTAAGATTTTTCTTTCGAATGTTTTTTCTATGTTTGATGGTTACCAAATTGATTTATTAAAAATCCCTAAATGAAATACAAAATTAATAAGTTAATATTATTTTTCTCTACTTGGTTACTATTCAAAATAATTTGTTGTACAAAACTTCAAATTGAAATGATTTTAATAAATTTTGGGATTTTAATTACAAAATGAAAACCCTATATTTTTTCTATACCTTTTATGTAATTTCCCATAATTATTTAAGCTTTCTAGTTGTTAGGGTATTAGTAAATGAGTAAACCTCTCAAATCCAGAGATGGCAAAAAGCTAAAAACAACCTACCCATTCCCCACTCTATTTCAAGCGAATTTTCTCAACCTCGAAAATGTGACTGAGCAGGGATAGGTTTTGCTCGCTCCACCCTGAATGTATATATTGATATTTTATTTAACATATATTTAAAGTATTTATACATGTATTGTATTTTTATTTTAATACATGTCCTAAGTATAACAATTTTTTTTTACATATCCTATTACTATCTTTGAAATATTTGTTTATATTTCATTCTTAATTAGTAGTCTATTTTTTGATAAGTTTATATCTTAGTACTCTCACGATATTCATTTCCCTTTATATTGCATCTTTATCTCATTAATATCAGAACTATCTCCTTAGGATTAGTAACACATTTTCAACTCATCTCGAACCCGAACTACCTTACATCAGTCCTAAAAAGGTGACAAGGTGAGGACGAGGCACCCATAATTGGACTTTGTCCCATAGCACATGCATGTGCATAACCTTTCTTAAAGCATTCACATTAGATTGTGTGAAACTTTAGCCAAATTTGACTTAAACATTGCCTTTTTTTTCTTCTATTTAACTAACCCTTTTTAATATAGCCTGCATGAGATGCTTTAATTTTTTCTCTTTTTCTAATTAAATATTCTTATTGATTCCTTTTTTTGTCTTTCCCTCTCTTTTTCATGTGAAATGATATCTTGTTCTTGCTCTATACAACAAGAAGTCTCACAACATTTGGCCTCACCCACTGCCCCACCCACTAGTAGGGCCCACATGTTGTGAGAGACACTGCATGCAACAGATACAATATATACATTCTCCTTATGCCATGCGGCATCATTTTTATTCGATATTTTAAACACCTGTAGCAATTTTAACGGAAAATTATGAACCAAGTGGCTGCTGATGCAAATAGAATATAACTTTAAGAGGGTAAAATCCAAATTTTAAAATTTCAGGATGTAAAATCCAAAGGCTTCCAAACTTTGGGAGTGAAGTTTGCACTTTAGCCTTATTGGTTTATGTGCCAAAGTGAGGAAACTTATAATAGTACTAGTTATGTATTCTTTAGGAAGAACAGATACTTCATTTGAGATATCGTACTTAGGTCGAACACAAGACACTTCTGCATACGTATCCCACCTATGTCTTTTCTTTTCTTTTTTACTTTTTCTTTTTTGTGGAAAATTTGCAAAACACAGTTGGGACACATAATGGACATAGCTTTATAATTAAAATTCGTAAAAAGAAACTTTGTTGGGAAGAAGGTGTGGGATAGAAAACGAGCAAGTTTACTATGACGATAATTTCCATAACTTTTGCCACAATTCGCATAAATGGTTAGTTGTAAGTGTTAGAAAAAAGATGATAGGTTCATGTGGGTCAACAATTCCAATACTCACAAGCGGTCACATGAACAAGTTGTGATAAAGTTGTGGAATATAGTTGTGGTGTTAGACTTACTCATAGAGAACTCTTGCCACAAATTTATTTTTCAAAATACACCGTATTAGATTATTTATTTTAGATTAATTATTTTAAATTAAATTTTATTAAAATATAATTTTTTTAGTTGTTTCTCTATTTTTACACACAACAACAAAAATCCACTCTTTTTTTTTTGTCCACGGGACATGTAAAGAGATAATAAAAAATTAAATACAAAATCAATAATATAACGTAAATTTACATAGTTATTATAGTAACAATCCATATTTACACAATTTTAACTTAAAATATGGATAATATTTTTTGGACAAAAAATTGTAAATTTGACACTTTTTTTTTTTTTTTACCGTACACCTTCAGAGATGACCATAATGCCTAGTTTGTTTGTTTCTCTCGATGCCACAAACTAGTAATTAAAGTCCTAATAGCTTTGCCTTATCAACTATTGTTTAATTTTGTTGGTGTTGATCTACTTCTTCAGGCGATATATATACCAATTTAAGTATAAACCATTCAGAGAAATGGAAAACACTACTAGTTACAGCAAACACTGTAGCGACAAAGAGAGATAAATGGCAGGGCAAGAAATGGGTAACAGAGAAAGCAGGTGGTCTCTTCAAGGAATTGAAGTTCATGAATCATGATCACCATGACAAAAATTATATTCTCTCTTTTGTAGTAACTAAGCAATGAAAAATTTTTGGAGGCTGTTATCTCTCAATCCCCTCTCGGACGTATTGGAGAGCCAAAGGAGGTTTCTTCTTTGATGGCACTCCTTTGCCTTCCTGTATCTTCTTACATAACTAGTCAGACCATTTGTGTTGATGGAGGGATTACTATGAATGGCTTCAGCTTCTCATGAGCAGCAAAAAATGATGTTTAGACACACCTCATTGGAATATGTTTTTGGTACTCCATCAAGGAATGTTTGTAAACCCAGGAATAAGGGCATGACTACAACTATTGTTAAGAAAAGTAAATAAATTAATATGGTTAACTAGTTCTGTTCATAATTGGGGAGGGGGGAAAAAAAGGAATGTAGTAAGTGTGATACACAAACCTCTCTCCTTGGCATTTTCTAAAATTATTGTGTGGTATTTCCATCTAAATTCTTATCTTGTATACTTAAATTTATAAATACAATGCATATATGTTCTTTTTTCTTTCTGTTTTTTTTTTTTTTTTTTTTTTTTTTGAGAAGAACAATGCATATATGTTCCAAGTGAGCGAGTGACAATTTATTCAAACATAACTTATGCTTTTATTTGGTATCATATTCATTCGGTCCTTATGGCTTCCAACACTTCCTCCTTCTCTTCATCCACTATCAATCCAATCGAAACCTTTCTAACTAAGTGAGCCAATACCATACTAGATGTCATTTCGATTTAACTAAAAAGATAAAATGTTGCAATACTAGTTAATATCAATGTATTTTTTATAAATATATATAATTTTAGAAACGAAATATATAAACCTAATACATATATAATTATAAGTATTAGAAAAAACAAATTTAGATAAAATCTCCCCCAAAATAATATATATATATTGTTTTGTCGTTTGCATTATCAATGTGTTGTTCTTTAGTAAATTATAGATTATATGCATGTTAAGGAATATGTTTTGATTTCTTAGTTTGGATTTGTTGTATTTTAGTTTGTTCTGAATAGAAATGTTGAATTGATAAATTAAAAGATGCATTAATCTGATTGAAAGTTGAAAATTGGTCGGAATTGAGTTTATATGATAGGCTGTGCACTTAGAATCAAGAGTGTGTACGCATGCCTAACAACTTGCGCTCATAACTTCATCCTTGTGTATGCAACCTAAACCCAAATTAGGCAAAATATATGTTATAATGGTAAGGTTTGCTTGATTTCATGTTGTCCCATGTGATATGTGATTTTGTTGATTGTGAACCTCTAAGATTAGGGTTATAAAAGATAAATTATTTCCCACGATTTAGTCCTTACTTTTTCATAATAACTTGATTTTTTTTTTTTTTTTTTTTTGGTTGAGAATCCATAATAACTTGATTTGAATATGTTTAGAATAGGATTCTCACTAATGAATGTATGTTTTATTTGATTTATTTCCAATTTGATAACAAATTTGACTTGGTAATTAGATTTTATTAACTTGTAACCCCATGCATATGCATGAATATACTTAAAAGATATATACTAAGATACATAATATAATTCTTACATATATAATTTAAATATTATTGATAGTCATTCTTATATTCTTTTTAACTCTTTAAATAGTCTTGTAAGAATATTACTGGATAGAAAATGTAAATAGTACATTTAAAAAAATTAAATTTTTTTTCTATTTATTAATTCTAAACTCTTTAATTTTTGTATATAATAACTAACTTGGATAAATATTTATGATGTGATCCCACATTTAACTTCAAAATTAAGAAATAAAACTCTCTCTAAAATAAATAATTTATAACACATGGTGCGACATTGGACTTCAATTGTACAAACTCTATATCTATTGTTACAATCATTACAAGGACATTTTATCTTCATATCTTCATCTTTGATACATTGAAATGCATAATCAACAAACTCTATTACTCCATTTTATATATTCCTCACATGACCTACTAGAAAGACTAATCCAAGATTTATCAACCGGCATTATATCTACACCCTTCAAAAATGACATAAATATTAACAATTATTCCTATCTACATTATGATAGATAAACTTATTATAAAAGTTAAAAACAAAAGCACTAAATTAACAACACCACCTGTAAATATATTGAAAACTAACTAACATGAAAAACTTAATTAAATTTTAAAGGTTCACTAATTTAATTAAATAATTATATACAAATAGCATGCACAGATAACAATACCTGACCAAAAAAGAGACGGCTAAACTAAATAAGGACAAAACTAGATAACCATTATCATCTTTTGAGATGATAACTTCAAGTACGGTTAGGCACATGGCCTTATGGGAAAAACAACCATTATTTTTTTTTTTCTTTTTCATGATGGCATGTCAGAACTCAAAGCCTATTTACAAAAAGTTTTTTCTTTTTTATCAAGTCCCCTACTTCGGCATTATTACTGCAGATTTTTCTATGTTCAATAACTTGGGCATTTGGTACACCCACTCAAACACACATTTTTAATTTTTAAACAATATTACACATATTTTTTTACACTTTTTTCACCATATTCTATATATATATATATATATATATAATGTTAACCAACACCGCTTGGTGCTGGTTAAGTGTAGAAAAGACAAAATAAATTTGTTAGAAAAAGTAAAAAAAATTAAAATTAAAATTGTATCTACAAAACTGAAAAAGTAACATAAATTGAAAAAAAGAGACAAAAATTGTGTCAGAAAAAGGTGTGCTTAGCGGGCACCGCACAGTGCCCGTTAACACAACCCTATATATATATATATATATACAAACACCACCTGCCACCCTTAATTCACTTTTGAGATAAGGAAAAAACTAGATAACCATTGTCATCTTTTGAGATGATAACTTCAAGTACGGTTAGATATATGGCCTTATGGAAAAAACAACCACTATTTCTTTTTTCTTTTCATTTTCATGATGGCATGTCAGAACTCAAAGACTATTTGCAAAAGGTTTTTTTCTTTTTGGGTCCGATTAATGTGTGCCTTAAGGGCACACATTAAACTTTCTATTTTTGGAAATATTTTCTCGAGAATTGAAAAAGTAATGACAGCTTTTTCAATTCTCGAGAAAACTTTTTCCAAAAATGGAAATTAATGTGTGCCCTTAGGGCACACATTAGTAAAATCCTTTCTTTTTTATCAAGTCCCCTGCTTCGGCACTATTACTTCAGTTTTTTTTTTTTTAGTAAGTTAAGGGTGTTTGGTACACCCACTCAAACACATATTTTTAATTTTTAAACAATATTACATGTATTTTTATACACTTTTTTCATCCACACATATTTCTATACATATTTTCAAATAACAAAACACATATTTTTAAATACATATACCAAACATCCCCATAATCTTTTTCTATACCTTTGTGTGTTAAGCGTAGAGAGAACCACAAATTTTTCTTAACAAATTGCTAAAGTTTAGCCAAAAAAAAAAAAAAAAAAAAAAAGCTAAAGTTACTTTTTCTGGTACACATATTATTATAGGGAGTGGCTCACCTCCAATTTTTATTTCTCCTGTTTCCTCCCATTTTTAGATAGATGAATGACATTTGGAAGCAAACTGATCCAATGATTAAAAAGAAGAAGCCAACTTGGAAAAATACAAAACTGCCTCTTCCTTTTCTCTCTAACTCTTCTCTCATTGTGCAATTGCGCAGCATCACCACACCACTCTACAACTATGCAGCATCACAACGCCAAACTAAAAATGTAGGGCATAAATGGAAAGCTCAAAACCGACCATATTAGTCAAATTAAAATCCCAAACCATCCGTGAAAAGTTAAATCTCACCATTGATGACCCTATTGTGTGCTTGCAAGAAAATCAATTGTTTTCCATTTTTGATTTTCAAATCAAGTTTGAAATCAGTGAGCTTTTTCATCATTGAGGTTTCAAATCTCAGATGCTTTTCATAAAAGCTTACCCACAAAAATTTTCAAATTTCGCATCCCCCTCTCTGTCGAAATCTATCATTGTTGAAAATTTTATGTGTTTTTTCTTTTCTATTTTTTGCTTTTCAGATAGTGAAAATTGAATGATTTTCACTCTTCTTGTTGTGTTTATTTCGCCAGTTTTAAAATGATGTTCAACTTGAGGAATTGAGAGATTTGTGAATTTGAAAGCCCCTTCAATCTTTAAATCTTCAACGGAGCATAAATAAAAAATCTGAATAAAGATTTTTGAGAGAGAGAGAGAAAGGGAGGTGCGAAACAAGAGAAAGAGAAAGGGAAAATGAGAGAAGGGAGATTGAGGTGGGTGATAGCCCAGAAAGCTCCATAGAAGGATGGGTAGTTGTAGAAAGAGATAGAAAAAAAAAAAAGGGGAAAGCAACGCACAAATTGAGAGAGAGTTGTGGGCTTTTTTTAACCTTTGGATGGTTGGTGTGCCAGATGTCATTTATTTGTCTAAAAACGGGAGGAAACTGAAGAAAAAAAACTGGAGGTGAGCCGCTTAATTATATATCCACAACACAAATACAGAAATACTATTATTAAAGCTTCAACAAATATTTATATTATTGAAAAGTGGTCAATAATACTATTCATCAAGTCTCCCCTTTAGTTTTACAGACAAAAAAATTATTCAAACGGTACACTACTCAATATTATATTATTATAAATCCACCACACAAATACACAAGAACCAACCATTCATTCAAATATATTTTTTTTCATAAAAAAAGTTTCAGCCATTCATTCGTTAGCTTTTTGGCTCAGCACCCAATCATCCACTATTACTATATATCTATTTCATGGATTCATTTAACCAGAACGTGCAGTATAACTTAAAACTGTACAAAAAACTAAAGTGCAAACAAAGAGAGTGAGAGAGAGTAAGAGATACCAGTGGTTCTGCAAGGCAATTGGATTCGGGCAAATATGTAGAACGATGGTGTAGAAATAAGCAAAGACACTGACGGCGCAAGAGAGTAACTGTAAGATAGAGTTGTGGTTTTTATTTTTCTATTTTTTGGTTTTTGTACTGAGAATTAGGGATTTGTTGAGGAAGACAGATTGGGGCGTGTTTTTGTTTTGTTTTGTAATTAGGGATATGTTTACCTGAAAGGAATTTCCCATATTTAAGGTTTCTTCTTCTTCTTTCTTCTTTTTTTTTTTTTTTTTTTTTTTTTTTTTTTCTTTATGAGAAGATGGGTTTGTTCCATTGTTGTACCAAATTTATTTTATTTTTTGAATTTTTTTCGACAAATTTATAATGGTCAATTATAAAATTTTAGAGTATAAATTAAAATTTTTTTGGATGATCTGAATTTTAAATTTTTTGCTACCAAATTCTAAATTTTGAGAGGGGTGGGGGTAGGAGGGAGGGGGGGTGGTAAAGACAAAAAAAAATTGCTACCAAATTATAAAGTATACATTCTTTCTTTTAAAGCAAATTAAAAATTTACGACATTTAGCATGTTTGTTGTAAATACAATCTCAATTAGAAAAAAAAAAATTTTAATTGCGATGGATAAATGTTGTCATAAATGTGAAAAGTAAGGGGGGAATTTTCCCTTCAAAATATTTTACCATTTTCGATGGCTTCATGTCTGTTGCTAATTCCCTTTTTTGTATTTACGATGGAATCATGTTTCACAAATAATAACGCAATAAAAAATATATATTTTGTATTTTCAATGCATAAAAGCCGTCACAAGTGTTAATAGTGTTGACGGTGTTTCTTTTGTTGTCGTAAATAATACCCTCTTTTATATTTACGATGGAAGATAGTTTGTCGCAAATACTAACACCATAAAAAAAATATATATTTTGTATTTTCGATGTACCAAAGCCGTCATAAGTGTTAATAGTTCCGATGGTTTTTTTGTTTAGTCGTCATAAATAATATCTTACTAACAACAAACATTTTTATGCCATTGTAAAAAGTAAGGCGGGAACATTTCCCTCAAAAAAAAAAAAAAAATCACATTTTTGACAAAAATAATAGGCATTTTCGACAAACTAATTTTGCTGTCACAAATGTGTTGATATTTGACGAGTCATTGTCCATGGAAGAGACTTGCCATCGAATTAGCTAGTTTTTAGAATGGATTTTTGTAATCATTGAAAAAGTTTCATTGCAAATAGCAATCTTTTTTGTAGTGCTATTAATATGTGTATATATATATATATATATATATTCCTTTTGTGCTATGATATTTTCTTATGTGATGTGTTTCATTAATGCATAATTGTGACAAGCCCATTAGGAGATTTCTTGATTGATTGAGACTATGGAGCACAATGAGTGGAGGTTGGTCTATAGGCTTAGGTGCATAACACTTTTCCAAGCTGTAACCAAATTTCAAATCTAGAATTTGGTGCATAGACCTCTATGAGGAGCCCAAGTTGGTTTCTAGACCTAAATTAGGTAGCAGCTCTCAACTCTTTGTGTTTTAGCCCACTTGATGGTTTTCAGACCTGGACCGTTCATTGAACTGTAAAAGAGAAAGGTTCAAGGTTTTTGAGGTTGAACCGAGGTTAAACCGGAGTTGAACCGTAATGACGTCATAATTAATTTAATGATTATTTAAAATATAAATAAATAAATTAAATTAATACAAATAAAACAATCAAATTAAATATATTTTTCATAAAAATTTCATAATTTATTTAACATGCCATTTTATTAACAAACACAAAACAATAGATGCAGTGATGGCTGTGATGCACTTAGATATTTTGAACAAAAATTGAAGTATAATAATAATAATAATAATAATATAAAAAGCTCTTTTTCCCATTACATGTTGACAAGTCTTGGTTGTAGTACAAAATTTTAAATTAAAGTAGCATTGTCCAATCAAAGCACATGGGTGGTGGGTGGCTCTACAACATCAGGCTCTGCTTAGTTATATACTCTACCTCCACCTAACGCGTGTCATTGTCTGCTTAGTTCTACAACATCAAACTCTACTTAATTCTAACATGTGGAATTTTCATTTAATACCCCCACCTACCCCCACTTTCTTTTCATCTTATCCGTTTATCTCATTGTTCTCCATTATCAGTCTTTTCCTTTCTCTTCATCAATTTTTAAGTTCAACTCTACTCTCTCTTCTGCATCAACGGCGACGCAAGATGAAATCTACCCAAAAAAATATTGCCTTTTGTGTTGGGGCATAAGTAGGATTTCTTTCTAATAATTTACTAAGAATTTTTTTTTCTTTTTTTCCCTTAATTTTATTTATATATATGGGTTGGTTTTGAAAATTAGCTTCGATTGTGTCACCGCATCGGCGTCGGAAAGGTTATCAAGTTCCGTTCGCCAGCATCAACTCGTTCAATCGGCCCAAAGCTCGGTACAGTTTGGTCGGTGAGGATCGAGTTTTTTTTTTAAAGGTTCAGACTGTGAGAAGCGGTCTGAATCCGGTTCTCAAAACCGTGAGGTTGGACCGCGGTTCGCACGGGTTCCTGCTTTTTTTCCATAGAACGGTTCTTAATGCTAAAAGAACTGCAAAAATGAGCGGTTCGAGGTTTTTTCGGTTGGACTGTACGGTCCGGTCCAAGTTTTAAAAGTTGGACGTGGTGTACTCCCAATGGCAACATCCCATGTATAAGGTAGTGAGCCCAGTTGATGCAATAGTTGGTAAATAAATTTCTTAGTTAATTTTTTATCTTACATTTATATGTTGATATATTATTTTATAAAGTAAAGTAATTAAATTTGTAGGATTCCTAATATCACTCAAATTTATGAATAATTGTGATGTGATGTGCTTTAACACCAAGCATTCCTTTGCCTCTGGAATTTTGACAAACTTTTGGTGCAAATAACCAGAATAGAATAGAATTTGCATCATTGTTTTAAAAATTAGAATGATCAAAGAATCGAAAAAAAAGATGGGTTATCAGTTTTTTCGATTCTTGACCGATTTTTACCAGATCAATTTTGGATTTAGTTCTCAGTTCAACTGGTTGAACTTGTTAGTCCGGTCTGATTTTTAAAACAGTAATTTTGATTCAAAATTTGTATGATGACAATATTTTTCATAATTTTTCCTGTAAAAACTAGTATAGCCTATAATAAATAATGCAGAATAAAATTGATGTTAATGGTAAATTGAATTGAAAGTGATGTTCCACCTATATGTTTGACCATTTGCTGATATGCATTCTACTTCTACCTACCCGTAAATATTATTGGATCAAAACCTTATCACGGGTGACAAAAGGAGAGATGTCTTCAGGCACCTCCTCCAACCAAAATTGAGATTCCAACAAACTTTTTGTCTTTTTTTTTTTTTTTTGGGCTAACTATTGAGCTACTGAATTACCAAGCGTCTTAAATGAGAAAAAGAAATAAAACTAAAATCACTCGCTGCTAACCGAGAGTCTTCAATACCCCGCCAAACAGCATCCTTCGGAGTTGATAAAATCAGTGGACCCTTCATACAGCATGTAGGTGGAACAATATATGTTAGTGGTAGGTCCCTGAGTGAAATATATATAATGGCGTCTTAATCTTCTTTTCCATTATTTTTCTCAAATAAAAAATAAAAAAAAAAACTTTTCAATTATTGAGCAAAGATCTAAAAGTCAATAGTACCGAATATCTTAATACAGATTTGATCATTGTGAGTCTATGATATGACTAAAATGCTGGAAATCATCATTAACGCATATTCGCAAAAAGAAACATAGTTGGTAAAAAAGTGTGGTAAAAAAAAAAAAACACTGGGTTGCCCTGCCCTTTATGTCTCCATCAGTCCATTATCTCGTGCAAAACAGGAAAGATAAATTGAGTGCGAGGTTACAAGATGACAGTCTATGTGACGCTAGCTGAGATAACCTTGATAGTCAGTTTGTTTGTTTGTGTCTCTCAGTATCACAAACTCCTCCTCATAGCTTTCCCTTATCAGTATCTATTGATATATTGGTATCGGTGTTCTACTTACTGGTTATTGCACAGAGAGAGAGAGAGAGAGAGAGAGAGAGAAATAAATGGCCCGGGAAGAAACTGGTAACAGAGGAAGCAGGTGGTCCCTTCAAGGAATGACAGCCCTTGTTACTGGTGGAACCAAAGGAATCGGGTTCTTTCTCTGCCTCTGCCTTATTTTATTTTATTTTTTTAGCTTGGAATTCCATTCTTATTGAATATTTCTAAATATAGAGAAATAAATTACAAATGGCCAAATTTATAGAATTGTTGCAACTTTTTTAAGAAGTTGATTGGATGAAAAAGAGAGAAGTAGGCGAAAAAAAGTTTCTCTCCAAACTAATTTGTATAGAAATTCTTTAAACTTCTTGTATATTTCTTTTTTGTGTATAAATTTTGAAAATTTAATCGTTAAATTTTATGTTCTTTAACATGCATGTCAAATTTCATTCAAATTGAATATTATTTACTATTTGATTAATAAACTTATTTTTTATACATAATTTTAGATCACAAAAACTTGAATTTTAATATTCATTTGATGGCAAAGCAATTAATCTTTGATCTTATTGAAATTTTACAAGCATAAACGATATAATAAAAACATGCAATTAAAGCTATAGAGAGAAACTTTGTTTGCCTCATTATGGTTCTATTTTCATATTTTGGTTGGATTTTATGTTTGCATAATTGGTTTTGTGGCTTCAATTAAAGCTTGCTTGTTTATTAGGATTAATTCGTTGTTTATTTATTTGGCTACATATCCAACCTGTTATTAGGAAGGACGTCTGGATTATACCATTTATCTCTATTTTATGAGTCTATGACAAGCAAGGCCACAACCATTGAGCAACCCAAATCACACCACCCACCACCACAACCACCGATTCAAATTGAAACTTAAACCCAAAACCCAAACTACTCGTTCTTGCGAACAAAACCCAACACTCCCAAAAATTGAAACTCAAACAAAAACTTAGCAGCAATCGAAACTCAAAAAATCACTGGAACAAGCCCAACAACCACCAAAACCAAGCCCAACACCACCAACTCAAACCCAACCCACCAATTTAACCACTAATTCAAACCTAACCCATTGATTTAAACCCGTAAACCACTGATTCAAACCTAATCCACCGATTTAAACCCATAAACTATTGATTCAACCATCTATTCAAAACTAACCCACCGATTTAAATCCATAAACTATTGATTCAAAGACACCCTACAATCGCAAGAAAAACCTAGCCGATCCATCATCGTTACCGCCACCCCGCTTTCACCACGCTTTCACACCCCCACTATGCTAATGCTCTAACATAGAATTTTCAAAAGTATCCACATTATCCCTTAAACACAAACTGCAACTAACTTTGTTCAAGCTCATTTTCTCAAAAACTAATTTATGGTTAGATTAAGCAACAATTATCACAAATAACAATGAAATTTCACAATAATTGTATTGTGCCAATTATAAGCACAAGATATTGTCTAGATAATAAATAGTTAATAAATAACAATCGAGGATTAAAAAGGAAGTAGAAGAAGATTTGAAGGAGCATGAGAAAGTTCAAACAATATGAAATGTGGTTTGTCCTTAGGGAACAAATTAGATATTTATGAAGAGTTTGGTTAATGTTGCATTAGTCCAATCCTATTGGATGAGTTTTGAATTTTACTTAAGATCTATTTATTTTTTCATCCGAAAATAAAAAGAATAATACATTCTTGGTAGATCAACAACAAGGGAATCATTTTTAAACACTTTGAATATTGTCATAATCATTCTCAACTAGTAAGTTAATGCATTGCAATGAATTATAACCTTTAGTTTTTCCAATAATTTAATGATACAAAAAAAAAAAAAAAAAAGAATCCTCTTTGTAAGGTTTGTATCCAAGTTTAGTCCCTCTACCTTACACTTAGTAAGAAATACAGTAACCAAATCATATCAACCTATATTAGTTAAACATAAAAATTCATCAATCTAAAGAATTAAACATCCATGAAAATAAAGAATATATATATATATAGAGAGAGAGAGAGAGAGAGAGAGAGAGAGAGAGAGTATTCACCTTTTTGTGCGAACAAAATATAGATTGAATGAAAGAGATAAATGGCAGGGCAAGAAATGGGTACCAGAGAAAGCAGGTGGTCTTTTCAAGGAATGACCGCTCTTGTTACCGGTGGAACAAAAGGAGTTGGGTTCTTTCTCTGCCTATATTACTTTTTTTTTCCCCTCCCTATAAATTGCGTTCTTATTGAATATTTCTAAACATAGATAAATTGCCACTTTAAAGTGACATTTATAGTAAAAATTTAAAATAAAAGAAAAAATTGATGGGAGAAAAAAAACCAAGAGGAAAAGAGCCATCTCATTATATTTGGTTTTGCAACTCTAATTAAAGTTTGGTTGTTTATTTATTTATTTTTTGACATCAAAGATGGTGTGGCTAATGGCTATACTCATCCAAGGTGGATGGGGCTGTGCCCCTTTGCAAAGGGTGTTTATTTATTCGGCTAAAATATCCAGCCGGTTATTAGGAAGGATCTTTGTTATGTTAGCTAAAAAACAAGAAAAAAATTTACAGACCCAAAAATTAAAATTAAGATATAGCTAAAATATCAATAGCTATATCTTTATATTTTATCTCTACTGTATGACTTTGGCCCCAAAAATATTTATTTATTTTCTCATCAGAAAATAAAATGAAAATTGTATATGTAGTAGTCCCTAGATTTAGTGATGCTTTATGACTCCAGTCCTTTATATATATATATATATATATACACACATTATTTATTGCACACTTTGTATATATCTCCTGTGAAATCATATTTTCAAAACACATTTTCAAATAAAATAATGAAAGTGTAAAATTGTGTTTTGAAAACGTGATTTAACAATATTAACTAAAATTGTATTTTTTTTTTAAATTAGCTTATATGGTAGTATATGTATGATTAATTTGCAATAATTAGTGTGTGATAATCATTACCTCTTATATATATATACACATATATAGATCTTCTTGTGTACAGTTTAATCCCTAAATAATATAGCCAAAAAAAAAAAAAAAAAAAAACCCTAAATACATTAGAATGCACATTATTCAGTTTTTTTTTTTTTTTTTTTAGTCCCTAAGTTTTTTTATCTACTATTATTTACTACTGCTACGTCTTTTGACAGGCATGCTATTGTCGAGGAATTGGCAAGTCTGGGGGCTACAGTACATACATGCTCTCGAAATGAGACCCAACTCAATGAATGTTTACATGAGTGGAAGATGAAGGGATTTGGAGTCACTGGTTCAATCAGTGATGTAGTATCTCGAGCCCAACGAGAGGAGCTAATGAGCACAGTCTCCTCTATCTTTAATGGCAAACTCAACATCCTTGTAATTTTAATTCCTTAATTTATTTCCTGTACATTGCATGGCATTTTAGAGCATACATCCTACATTCTTTTCTGCATTAAAATCTTTGACTTCCAATAATTAACTTAAAAAAGAATTTTCATTTGAAGATGCATCTTGAAATTAGCAGTGGCTCTTGGAATTTTTTACTGGTTTAAAAACTTAAATTAAACAAAATCTAAAAAAAGAGAAAAAAAAAAAACTTTATATATTGACAAAAACACAAACACACAAATATGTAAAGTTTTACAATTTACTTTTACGAATTTTCTTAATTTAAAATCATTGTATGATAGTCTCATTATTAATGATGCAAACTACACCTTTTTCAAAATTTTAGTTCAATAAATTTTTCCTAGGCTTTTTCTTTTTGTTTGTAAGAGCCTAATATATTTTTAAGAGGGCCAAAGTTTAAGGATAAAGTTTGGTTATAAACTTAGTTGTAGCTTAAGGCTATAACTCTTACTAAAAAAAATTAATACAACTATATATTTTGAAAATATAATTGTTGAATTGTATTTTCTTTATATTTTTAAAATACATGTCAAATTTCATTCTAATAAAATGTTATTCAATCCATAAACTTATTTTTCATCTATAATTTTAGACTATACAAATCTCAAAATTTAAATATTTGATTAATGACATAGCTATTGATTCTTAATTTTCTTGAAATTTTGCAAATACAAAGATATAAGAATAAAATGTAATCTAATTGTAGATTTAGCAAAATTCACATCCAATAAGAAAAAAATATTGGATAGAGTTGTAGACTTAGTTTATGAGGAAGTTTGTTGTCAAATTTTGTCCAAAATTTAATTAAGTTGGGCCTAAAAATATTTAGGGTGGTCACAAATTTTTTTTAAAAGTAAAAAATTATAAAATTTATATATAATAATTAACTTTTTTTTTCCATGTCAGAGTGGTCATTGGACCACCCTGTCCTCAATGTGGAGCCCCCTGAGACTGAGTTCAAACAATTTTAATAGCATTGGAATTTTACGAGTCAAGAGCCACTTCATTTGTGCTTTTATAGTGAACATTCAATTTATAGTTAATGCTATCTGGTTTTAGATTAACAATGTGGGAACGAACATATCGAAACCAACGTCGGAGTACACAGCTGAAGATTTCTCATTTCTAATGTCTACCAATTTTGAACCTGCTTATCACTTTAGCCAACTTGCCTATCCTCTTCTGAAAGCTTCGGGAGCAGGAAGCATTGTTTTCGTTTCTTCAGTTGCTGGTGTAGTTTCCATAAATATTGGACTATCTATATATAGTTCAACTAAAGGTAATTTCTTTGTACTATTTGATTTTTTTTTTTTTTTTTTGGGTAAGCTTACGTTATAAATTTTAGTGTGACAATAACTGATAGGACAATATATTATATGTTTACATTTACTGTTCATATAAAGCATATAATGTTGTACACATTTGTTTAGTTTATAATATATAGTGTACATGAATGGTGAATGTAAAACCATAATTTTCCTAAATGATGTGATCGACTTTTGTCTAATTTTCATTTGAAGGAGCGATGAATCAACTCGCAAAAAATTTGGCGTGTGAATGGGCAAAGGACAACATTAGGATTAACTCTGTAGCACCATGGTTTATCAAAACCCCCCTAGCTGATACAACGGTAAGATTCCTCTTTCCTTGCATGTGATCGATTGTGCTTGAAGATTGTTAAAATCTGGTCATTTTTTATTGTCTTAGGGAGATATTAACATCGAGTTTTCAGGTGAGGTCATGATGTTACGTCTTTGGACATCATCTTACTAAAACGCCTTAGTCTATAGGATTGACACTAACTATGTTGTACTCCAATAATTAGGACATAATTACTCACTCACCCTTATGACTTATATTCAGTTGAAGAAGAATAAATCATTCATACTCACAGTTGCAGACAAGATGGACATTTTTTACCCTTCAGAATTAGTATTAATGCTATTTGCTCTTCAATTAAGTACATGTTCAGTACAGGAGGATTCAGACTAATCAGGAGAGATTAAGATATTAAACACTTTACTGGAATGCACACTCTCAACATACAAACATTTGTACAAATACTGATCGAATTTTTTCATGTGATAACAAATGTGAACAAGTTACTAAATTTAACCCTTCCATTCTAATATCTTGGCTCCTTCAGAGAGGTCAATATCTGAGTTAAATGCCAACCTAAAACTGGAAAAAAAAAAATAAAAGTTCATGAATCATGATTACCACAACAAAATTATATTCTCTTTTGTAGTATCTATGCAATGAAAAATTTTTGGAGGCTGTTATCTCGCAAACCCCTCTTGGACGTATTGGAGAGCCAAAGGAGGTTTCTTCCTTGGTGGCATTCCTTTGCCTTCCGGTATCTTCTTACATAACTGGTCAGACTATTTGTGTTGATGGAGGGTTTACTGTGAATGGCTTCATCTTCCCATGAGCAACAGAAAATGATGTTCAGACACACCTCATTGGAATATGTTTTGGCGTACTGCATCAAGGCATGTTTGTAAACCCATGAATATATGCACGACTACACACTATTGTTAAGCAAAGAAATAAATTATTATAGTTAACTAGTTGTGTTCATATTTGAAAAAAAAAAAAAAAAAAGGAATGTAGTAATTAAGTGGGATGCACAAACTTTTCTCTCATTGGCACTTTCTGAAATTATTGTGTGGTATTTCCATCTAAATTCTGATCTTGTATTCTTAAATTTATAAATACAAAGCATATATTTTCCAAGAGCCTGAGTGCCAATTTAACAATATTTTTATTTGGTATCAGTCATTCGGTCCTCATGGCTTCCAACTCTTCCACCTCTTTCTCATCCATTATCAGCCCAACTAAAAACTTTTTAAGTCAATATCGTACCGGATGCCACTTTGGTTTAGCCAAAAAAAAAAAAAAAAAAAAAATTCAATACCAATTAATAGCAATGCACCTTTTTGGGGTTATCGATCTTTATATATATGTGTGTGTGTGTGTGTTAATGATGGGAAAAATCTCACAGGTGGTTTGAAGGTCACCACTAGCTTAAAGAATCCACTATGAAAAATTGAGATTACAAAGTACAAGGATTATACTCAATTTCACTGCTAACATTATCCAAAAACAATTCCAACTCAGTTAGACTACTCTTCCAAGTGAACCTCCAATTCATGACTAATTTCACACAATCAACCCTTCTTGATTGTTGAAGTTGTCATTTGCATCATTATGTGTTGTTCTTGAGTAAATTACAGATTCTATGCATGTTTAGGAATATTTTTGGATTTTTTAGTTTAAATTTGAAGTATTTTATTTTATTTTATTTAATAAAAAACTTGAATCATATATTAAAAGATGTGTTAATCAAATTGAATGTTGAAAAGCTTTTTGTTAGGTTCTAAAGATTTAAGATTAAATGTTTAGATTCCTATTTTGTGTATACTGGCAAACCGAGAACAAAAACATGTAAATTAGGTGTTAGACATTGTTCTAGATTGTACAAATCAAGATTCAAGAATATTCATGCTGCAAAAAGGAGAGTTTAAGTTCAGTGAAGCTCAATCAATCGAAAGTTAGATTCAACCAATCAAAAACTGTAGTAAATCAAATTCTACAGAATTTATATCAAGCCAAGTTTAGGGTTTCAATCCAACACTTCTAGATATAAAAGGAAAACACTAACTACATTTTGAAGACTCTTGGAAGACTTGTGAGTTACTCCAGTAAGATCTGAGAAGTTCTGTAACCTTCTAACTTTATAAATGTCTACCAGAACAAGATTTGCAATTATGTGCCGGTGAAATCTAGTTGCTACTACATGATCGACAATGACTGTGATCTAAAACCTTTAAGTGAGATCTCAAAGTTATAAGTGTGGGAGCTTGTGTGCTGCAAATCCAAGAGAGAAGAGTTCGTGGAGTCAAAACTGCACGTGGTCATGTTAGTAAATTTTATTGGAGATAGCATCAAGTTTAGGGTTAAATATTTTGTAAACTTCAATTCTTTCTTATGGATTTCTTTACCTTAAGGATAGTTAGGTCAAATCATTTCCAAGTTTTTACCTTGAAACAGTTGGTTTCATTGGTTTTCATAGGTAATCATATCATTGTCTTATTTATTTTTTCGCTTTGCTAATATGATATTTTGCTGTTCAACCTTGATCTCATAATTAACCTAAGTAAACACTTGGCTAATTCATTAGGTTAAACTAATCTGGTTTTAAGGGGTCTAAACAAACAAACAGTTTTGTAATTGAGTTTATGTGATATGCTATGCACTTAGTATCAAGGGTGCATATGCGGGCCTGATAACTTGTGTATGTAACTTCATCCTCAGTATCCAACCTAAACCAGATTAGGCAGAATATATGTTTTAGTGATCAGAATTGCTTGATATCATGTTTTCCAATGTGATATGTGATTTTGTTAACTATGAACCTTTGGGATTAAACTTATAAATAATAAATTATTTCCCATGATTTTGTCTTTGACTTTTCCATAATAACTTGATTTCAATAGGTTTAGAATAGGATTTCACTAATGAGATTTGATTTGGTCAGATTTGATTTTTTCCAACTTGATAACTAATTTGACTTGGTAATTAGGTTTAAGTTGTAACACAATGGTTTGTTTCCATTAGTGGATTCCCTGATTGACTTAGGCTATGGAACACAATGAATGAATGTTGGTCCATAGGCTAGGTAGGTTTGGGTGTATAACACTTTTCCAAGTCATAAATCTAATTCTGAATATAGAATTTGGTGCATATTCCTTTGTAAAGGGCCCAAGTTAGTTTCTAGACCTAAACCTGGTGACGACTCTCAACCCTTTGCCTAGTGGAAACATCTTGTGTTGAGGGTAGTGAGCCCACACTTTAGTGTCACATCTATAATATAGTAAATAAATTTCTTAATTAAGATTTTTTATGTTATATCTATAAGTTGATATATTATAACTAAAGTAATTAAATTTAAAAGATTCCTAATCTCACTTAGATTTATGAATGATTGTGATGCGATGTTCTTTAACACCAAGCATGCCTCTTGAGTCTTGACCAACTTTTGTGCAAACAACCAAAATAAAATAGAATATGGATCTAAAATTTGTTAACGACACAATACTTTTTACAATTTTTCTCATAAAAACTGGTATTGTCTGTTATAAATAATGCATAATGATGATGCACTAGATTGTTAGTGGTAAGATTGTCCAGATAGAATGGTGCTTAACCATAATTATGACCAGCAAAATGATAATGAGATGTTCCTCCCTCAAAGAACACAGCGAGGAGAAGGGAGAAGGCTTTAAACCTCTTAAACTCACACTCATTTTCCAATGTGAGATTAACCCATTATTTCTTTCTTTTGAGAATACTAAGTATTTTTAACACACACATACAGGGAGAGAGGAGAAGGTTTTTTTAATAAACTTACAGTGGTGTATATCCAAAAAAGCCTAACTCTTAGATACACAACAGATACTTTAAACCTCTTAAACTCATACTCATTTTCCAATGTGGGATTAACCCATTGTAAGTTTAAGAGGTTTAAAGTCCGTGCTGTGTATCCAAGAGTTAGGCTCTTTCAAAAATACACCACTGTAAATTTCTTTAAAAAACATTCTCCCGTCTTCCTGTGTATGTGCTAAAAATATTTAGTATTCTCAAAAAAAAAAAAAAAAAAATATATATATATATATATATATATATAGTATATGTGTGTACCTTTCTCTTATTCTTGTCTTGTGTGGTTTATATAATCTTCCTCTTTCTAGCTGTTAGGAGGACCTAATGGCCATATCTATATCTCTAGTAACGTATTTGGTCTCTTAATCAGATCTTTGATGAGGTCTTCAATTGTCCTATCTCTGCAAGTTCCCGTTAGTAATAGCTGTGCATTAACTGTCAGTTTAATGCACCGTGATCATCTAATTGGGATTGGACGGCCCATATTTGCTTTCTCATCACATAATATAATACAATTGATCGGTATTGAATTTAAAGTGATGTTCCACCTATATGTTTGGCCACCTGTATTCTAATTCTATGTCCTTTTCGCATTGCACATAGGTGGAACAAATATATAAGTGGTAGGTTCTGAGTGATGTATATACATATATATATATATACACACACACACTAGTATTATTTAAGTTCGATGCAGGGTTTGGTGAAGATTTATATGTAAGTTATTTTGTTTTTAAAAACATTATTAAAAAAATAGTAATAATAAATTATAAAATAAGTAAATAATTTTAATAAAAAATTACTTTAAGTTCTAATTTTTTAGAGTTTAGAGTTTAGATTTGGGTTTATCTATTTTAATATTTTAAAATTTTTTTTGTGCTTTGTGTTAATTTCTTAATATGAGATGTGGCATGAGTTTGATTATTCCTATTGTTTGTTTATTTAGAGCCTTGAACACTCAGATTGTTTAACCTAATTAATTAACCAAGTTGTTACTTAGATTTATTATTCAGATCTAGGTTAAACACAAACAATCATATCTCTAAGTGTGGAAAAGTAAATAAGACAAGCGATATGTAGTCCAGGAAAATCAATGAAACAATCCAATTTCAAGATAAAAAACGTAGGGAGGATTTAACCTAAACAATCCACAATGCAACAAATTCACTATACAGAATGAAAGTTTTACAATAAATGTTCCCCTAAATATAATGCTACCTCTTGTAGTACTTACTCACGCGACCACATGCAGCTTTGAATTCACAGGCTCTTCTATCTGAATTTGATGCGCACAAACACCCCCGTTTGTGACTTTGAGATCACTCAAATTTTAGATCATAAGCAGTAGTTGATCTTGTATGTAGCAACTTATCTCCACTGGTTCTTATGATTGGATCTTCTTTCCTGCAAATGCTTGTTGAGTTAGAAGGTTACAAAATCTCTCAGATCTCACAAGAGTACCTCACAAGACTTCACAAGACTTCCAAAAAGTGAATTATAGTTTTCCTTTTATACCTAGCAGTATTGGACTCAAACCCTAAATGTTTCGCGGGCTTTTAGGCTTTATTTAAAATCTACAAAAAAAATGTATCTGGATCAATCGAACTTGTCTCTCGATCGATTGAGCCTTGTAGTTTTTGAATTCTTCTTTTTGTAGCTTGACTATTCTTGAATCTTGACTTAAATCAACTTGAGTAATGTCTAAAGCTGTTATAAGACTTATATCTTAAAGTAGACATGTTTTTGTACTTGATTTGCCAACATACATAAAATTAGAATCTAAACATTTATTCCTAAATATTTAAAACTTAACAGTCTCCTCATTTGGCAATCCGTAACATACATACACATGAATTGCTCAAATTCAAGAACTAGCTCAATACAAGTTGTTGCCCTACAACAATTTAGTCATAATCTACTATCTACAAGTTGCAACAATAAATAGCAGCATCATGAAAGAATTAACCTGTAAATTCTTAAAATACTGAAAACAAACCATAAACGCATGTATGGAAAATATATTCTAAACAATATGAATAAAACTTTGTGATTCATAAAGCAAATAGTTTTGATATCAACCATAAGCAAACTAACTCTCCCCCTAAGTTAGATACCTCAAAAAATTTTATTTACTCCCTCTTTCAAAAACATTTTCATCTCCCCTTAAATAAAAACAGTTAAAAACCTTTTTCCAAACTTCATCTATTTCTCCCCCCTTTTTGTCACGTATTGACAAAGACAACTCAAACAAAGAGTAGATAGTAAACATACACAACAGAGGACCTCCCATTATGAACATCATAGGTTTTAAAAGAAAACATCTTTCTCCCCTATAAAAATAGGCAAAACAAAACAAGTTTTGGGAAAAACAGGATTGGGGAAAGTTTAGGAGGTGGGGAAAAATAAAGACACATAAATTGAGGATACACATGAATAAAAATATTCTCTCTTTCAATATATGCAAACTTGATACTATATGACCCATAAACAGATGCATGCAAACATTCCAAGCACAATAAGTTTAGACTATAAGATATAAATCTCAATGATATAAAAATTTAGCATGCAATGTTTTTTCATGTGTCAAGGAATTTTGAAAACTCAAATCAACTTCATGAGTAAAGAAAATATTTGCACATTTATTATCTACCATATCTCTTAAAAAAATTCCCAATTTTTAGCAGTTCACACATCTAGAAAAATAACATATACTAAAATGTATAGAACTCAAAAATTAATCAATAAATTTTTAGATCAAGTTGAGTACCCAATTTAGCAAAGTATGTGTGTGGTGCATGTGTGAACAAGTGTGAAAAACTATGAGAGATATGATTGAAAAAATGCAAGATAGATAAAGAAAACAATGTGATGCATGTCCTAATCTATATGTGCAATGCATGTGAATCCTATCACAAATTATGCATGAAAAAAAACTTGATCAATCAGGGAGAGTAAGAATCATTTAAATTCACACTTCGATTAATTGAGAGGAATCGAAGAAAATTCGTGGGAAATTTCGATCAGTTGAACATTGATCAGATATCAATGGAATTAGACAAAGAGTTTTTCTTTAAAACCTAAACATTTTCGATCAGTCGAACAATGTATATTGTGAAACTTTAAAAATCTGGAAACTTTTGCAGAAAAACAACTTAAAAAGTAGTTTTTAAGACTCAATGCATATGAACATGATCTCGAAAAGTTTTAAACATGATTCCACTCAAATGCAAATATCAAAACCAATCAAGAAGTTAAAATCACAAAATTTAAACTTAACATTTTCCATCAAATTCTCAACCAAAATAAAAAATTGTATTTACACTTCAATTCATATGCAATTAAAGATGGCTAGATTAGACAACACACACATTCTCATGTACTTGATTTAGCAAAGATTTGCGTGTAGTGTGTGCAACTAGTATGTGTAGAAATTATAGAAAATGTGATATGTAGATAGTAATCATACAAGTTTTCTACCTTATCAATCACAACGGTTTGAAAGTGAATATCAACTAAAGAGTTACATCATATAACTCTCACATCTCTTAGAAAACATACTTGCAATCATGTTAAAGCATTTTGTCTATTTTTGCCTTTTTTCTGTCTTTATTATTATTTTTTTTTTTGAGCACAATCAAGGATATCATGTATGGGCATATATGAGATAGAAAATAAAATACCCTTGTTACAACCTTTATCTTTTATTAGTTAAGATAACATCTCGTTTTATCTTGTTGTGCAAGTGCTACACCTTTTCGAGCATAGCTTTTATGATTTGCACACATGTGTTCATGATTGGCGAATAATAATGGTGAGAAGGTTATTTATGCATTTCTCCTAGGATTTTCTAATCCTAACAATCAGAGAATGTGACATCAAAATCAAGAACGTTATTCAAAGACTATAAACATCTCATGTAATTAAGAACTAAATAGCACAAACTAGAAAAGTGCAAAAAGTAGCTCATCAAAACTAAGCAAGGTACACCGTACACAGTCATAAAATGCAAATTTCATTAACCAACCTTAATCACACATTAAGAGTTTGTTTGGATACAACTTATTTTGTTGAAAACTGAAAACTGAAAACTGAAAACTGAAAACTGAAAACACTGTATTAAAATAATTTTAAAATGTCTAAATAGTACCGTGGGACCCATTTTTAATATTTTTTCTGAATAAAGTGATTATAGGTCCTATGAACAGCGCAGAATATCTCCTGCAGAGTGTAATTTGTGTGCATGAATAGTGTAGGTTACTGTTCGTAAGCCTAAATGCACTATTCATATTTCATGAATAGTGCAAGAGGTGTTAAAACAAAATGCAAATGCAGGGTGAGACACACACATCCAAATGCTCACTAAGTGGTGTGTAATAAAAGAAAAATAAAAATCTTTTTGATTTTCAATTTTATTTTTATTATGACCAAAAACAAAATGCACACATTATGCTAAATGAACAAAAATGCAATAACAATGCATGACGGTGCTCAACTAAGCTATAGAGAGTACACGTGCAAGAAATATCAATTTCTCAATTAACCCTTGAGTCCATGTACTATCTAGTACAGACTCATACAAAATCAAGAATAGCTCAAGCACTTAGTTGTGCAATACAAACTTTCTATTTTTCTCTACAATGTTAAGCATGTTCTAAGTTAGGAGAGAGATATTATAATTCATGTAATCCACAAGAAAAATAAAACTAGACACAAATAAAATATTTTTGTCTTTTTGAAAATTTTCAATGTTTTTGGATTTTTTTTTTTAATAATTGAAACAAACTAAAAACAAAACAGTCAAAAACAAAAAGCAAACATGTCCATAAATAATTGAAAGAATTAAATCAAGGACAAGTAAGCAACACTCACCTTAGAAAATATTTTCTCACCATACAACACATGTCTTTGGCTTTGTAGGTGAAAAATCATGAGAAACAGAATGTATTTGAGGGATTACCAATTTTTTTGAAAAATACCAAAATCCTACAATTTCCTTTCACAAGCCAACAAGCTTAAATTTTTCAAAAGCATATTGAAACAATTTATCTAGACTTATGGCAGAAGAAATATCATCATATATCCTAGACTGAAACATTGAATGTTTAAATTTCAATTTATAACAATTAGGACAAATGCGACCATGGACACCACAAAAGTGACAAATATGAACAAATTTAGGAGCATCAGTATTCCTAGAGGGGTGTTTGGTCACAAGCATTGGTTTTTGCCTCAACAAAGAATAATTTGGTCTAATATGACCAACAACACCATAATGGTGATAGGTAGGCACAAAAACAGATTTCTTTTGCACTCTAGTAGTTGGTTTACATTTAGGTTTAGAAACTTCAACATCTATATTAGAACTTTGGCGTAAATGCACTTTTAGTCCTTACATTTTGAGGTTCTTCCATTTTAGTCCCTAAAACCAATTTACGCCGTTCACTTTAGTCCTTTGGGCCCTATTCCATCACCAATTAACGGGGCAACTGACGGGATCTTTAATATATATATATATATATTTCTTTTACAAGCTGGTGAATAAAATAAGGGAATAAGGAAGAAATCAGATGAAAGCTCATCAATAACTCACGTGATAAATCACGTGAAGCACTTTTTGTGCACTTACCAACGGTCTGGCGCGTCCCACCCCACACAGGAAGCAATAACTGAAGAAATGAATCACACAGCAGTTAACACGTCCCGCCCCACACGTGTGTACTCACCTACCTCTGGTGCACAGGTAATGGCCTTTCCCAAATCAGACTTAATCCCTAGTGAAGCTCTCTCCCTCTACCGACCAGCCATCAGAACACAACCTAAAGAAAAATCCCACTTCTCTCTCAAACCACCATCATCATCAACCTAAAGAAAAATCCCCACTTCTTTCTCAATACCCATCTCTGAAAGACACTAACTTGAAGCACCATCATCATCTCTATTAATCTTTATCACTTGATACCCACACTTTTCATGGAGTGGAGAAAATGAAAGCTAGGAGACTTCTGCCTTTGTGAAAAGGTCTTCTCTCTATCCTTATTTATAGCTTTACGAGAAGCTTGTTGGCTTTTTCCTAGTAGGGCCAGAATATTTTTGTATATTTTGGCTTTTTAATTGTTTGTTGGTCCTTGTCTGCATGTGTTTGTTTGTGGTTTACATTGTGGTCCATGTGTTCCCCGTGTATGACAAAAGTACTTTCTCTGTTTCTTTTAGTATGACAAAACTATTGAAGTAAGTGTTGTATTCTTACTTAAATATTTGATTAAGTATTGTGATCACCTAATACTTTATTAAGTGTTGTGTTGTCTGCATGGAGAATAGAATATTTTATTAGGTATGAGTGTTGTTTTGTTAAATATAATATATATTTTGTTCTAAATAATATATATTTTGTTTTGTAGCTAGCATTGTTTAATTGCTTTTGGTGTTATGCTGCATGCAGAATGGATGAGCTATTTAGTGTATTTGTGCATCATGGTGTCCATTTTACTGAAAATGGCTGAAAATATGTGGGAGGTGCAGTAGATATAGTTAATAATTGTGACCCTGACAGGTGGTCCAAGGTTAAGATAGAGAGTATATATAAGGACTTTGGCTACACATCTGTTAGTAGGCTGTGGTATAAAATGCCTAGAGTGGACTAAGAACTAGCAGACTTTCATTTGATTGTTGATGATATTGATGCCATGTATCTAATAGAATTAGTGAAGGGTCATC
The DNA here is from genome assembly GCA_030445155.1 of Quercus variabilis. Classification (NCBI taxonomy): domain Eukaryota; kingdom Viridiplantae; phylum Streptophyta; class Magnoliopsida; order Fagales; family Fagaceae; genus Quercus; species Quercus variabilis. The sequence continues at coordinate 31,971,643 of CP129445.1, forward strand.
AAGATATTCATGTGTATGTAGAGCACCCAATACATGACCCTATATTAGTTGATGAAGGACAGGATGCTGGTGAGGGTGTGCAGCCATTGGCATTGGAGCAAAACTTTACAGATTATTACGACAATGATGATAGTAGTAAACATGATGACCATGATGGGGATGATTTTTACAGTTTTTATGATAATGATGACATGTATGCTAATGGTCAAACCCTTAACAATGAGGATGAGCTTGAAGTTAATGCTGATGTTCCTACTGAGGTGGCTGCTTCTCAAATGGGTTCAAGGAGAGAAGGTAAAGAATCTATCATTGAGCACCCACCTGAGGTCTTTCATATAAATGATAGTAGCGATAGAAAGTGATTAGAGGGGGGGGGGGGGGGGGAAGTGAAGAGAGCACAAGTTCATCTGTGCATGGAACAATGCCCTTTGTTTTGTAGAAAGTGATAACTGTAACTGTTTTGTGTATTTATGGTGGTAGGGTTAACTATGGAACAATGCCCTTTGTTTTGTAGAATTGTGACTATGTTCTGATATTTGTAGAACTATGACTGTATTCTAGTTCTGATATTTGTAGAACTGTGACTGTGTTCTGATATTTGTTGTTGAGTAACTCAACTAGTCAACTTGAGTTTTGAGTCTATAATAAGTATGACCGTGTAGTGTTGCTGGAAATGTTTGTATTGATTTGATATAAAGATGAGTTATGACTCATCTTTTGTACTTTGACTATTTGACTAATTTCTGACTTGTGAGTGGTTTTTTAATTTTGCTGAATGTGACTTGTGACTTGTGAGCATATTTTATTTGCAGCAGAAATTTGTATTACAACTGCTAGGACCAAAAATTTCTATTGCAGCAAAAATTTGAAGCAAAAATTTTTGTTGTAGCAGAAATATTGCAGCTGCCAGGACCAGAAATTTGTATTGTAGCAGAAATTTGTATGGCAGAAATATGCATTGTAGCAGAAATATTGCAAAAATTTGCAGCTGAAATTTGTAGTGCATCAGAAATTTGTATGGCAGAAATATGTATTGTAGCAGAAATATTGCAAAAATTTGCAGCAGAAATTTGTATTGCAGCAGAAATATTGCAAAAATTTGTATTGCATCAAAAATTTACAGTAGCAATTTGTATTGTAGAAATTTGGATTGCAGTAGAAATTTGCAAAAATTTGTATTGCAGCAGAAATCTATATTACAGCTGTGTGTTGATGTAGAAATTCGTATTGCAGTAGATAATGTGCCTTTGTCAATTTGTGCCTTTGTCAATCTGTCAATCAAGCTCAAAAAGTTTGGTTCAAAATTGGTTTTTGGTTGACTAGGATTTTTGTTGTTAATCTGTCAATATGTTGTAGATTGGCTAGTGTGTGTAAACAATACACTTCAAAGGATTTAGTGAGATCCCTTTTGATCTGAGTCATGCCTAACGTGTGGGGTAATATTTTAAGTAGATCTTTTAAAGTTGACTCAGTCATGCCTAATAGATATTTTAAGTAGATCTTTTAAAGGCAATGACCTATCTCAATTAAACAACAAAAATAAGCTCATTCCTAGTATAATAACTATATTGCCTTTCGCCTTTTTCTACACTAAAATCTCAACATCCTTTTCCATCTTAAATAATGCTACTTCAAGATAGTATAGAAACTAAAACTTCATCAGGTAATTAGTAGACACATTATCAATAACTAGCCGAGATTCATAAAGACTTTGCCCTAAATTGTCACCATTTACACATCCTTGGTTTAATAAGGTTCAAATTCACATCTTTTTTTTCAAATTGGTTATTTAACTTTTTATTTTTTATTAAACTGAAACCAGTATGAATACAATTCATAAACACATTTTAGCAGCCCCACATTGATGAATACAAAACAAATGTTAAGCACATAAAACAAGGGTATTCATTTCTTTCCAGGAATGGTACAAAACAAAAACCATCAGGTGTTTCCATGCTAACTGCCTAACCAAAAAATGTACACATTGCCAGCCCTGTGCATTAGCAATTGCAGGATATTGAAACTCCCCCATCTATGTAACATGCTAACCAAACATACACTTCCACCACCCACCTAACCAAACATAAACACTTCCACACTTCCCAGCTTAATCAAACTTCCACTACCCGTCTAACTACCCGTACAATTAACGAGACAAATCCTATATATCACCAATAAGAATGCCAAAGCCACATTGTAAAACTTCTCTCTCCTGTAGCATCTTGCAACCTTAGCCTCTAGTCTGATAATCAGTTGCCTTTGCTTTAGGATGAGCACCTTACCATGTTCACATATCTCATCATCACACCATTAGAAGAATTTACACTTTCACCCAACCTGAAATGCAAACCAATTTCTTCATCCATCAAGCTACTTAATGACCAATAAGGACTGTATAATTAACATGAAATTGAAAAAACATTGTTGTTTATATATAATCACAGCAATCCAATTTTTAAGAAAACATTAACATTGAAGATCAATAAACTAACCCAACCAACAAAAGGAAAATATTCCCCAGTCAACAAATTGAGTTTTAATTTCGTAAACCCAAGCCATATGCATCCATAACAACTCACAAGTGAATGTAGTCAATAAACCAGAGACCTAACCTCATATGCTCACATAATGCATGTCACAGTTGAACAATACCCTTATGTGTTCATTTGTTCACCCTACACTTAACATTCCTCTATTTGCATGCATCAATATATGCACAAATCCTACCTCTTGAACAAGGTGTCAAAAACTACTAGCAGCATTTTTTACACCACCAAATAGCTTAGTAAAACAAGAAAAAAAAAAACCCAAAATTATTGCTTCCAAACCCAGGAAAATGAACTAAATGCAGCAAGTCCCTCCTCCCTTTCTCTTAACCCCAATGAAATAAAAATAAAAACACGAAAACCCCATGATTCAAAATCAATTTTCCTAGATTTTCCCTAGTTTTTTCAAAAAATAATAGACATTGGAAAAAAAAAAAAAAAAAAAGAAGAGGAAGAAAACCCCATCTCACTAAAACAGAACAACATCAATAACAAAGCTTGAGCTACCTAGTGGAAAAACACATGATTAATTAAAAAAATACTCAAATATTGAAATACACAGTAGTTTGGACAGCCATTAAACCTTCTGCCAAGGTTGTTCAGTGTCCATGAAACAACTAACACTGGTTTTTCATCACAGTAGCACCTAAATGGAGCTCTCCTCCTCAAGCTTGAACTAGTTGAAGAGCTTGCTTCCATCTAATTAGGGACTTCGAAATGGTTAAAGATCGAGATGGTTGATGATGATGGTGGTTTGAGAGAGAAGTGGGATTTTCTTTAGGTTGATGATGATGGTTGTTGGCTGTGAGGAGGCAGAGAGCTAGGGATTTAAGTCTGATTTGGGAAAGGTCATTACCTACATGCCAGAATAGGTAATTGCACAAAAAGTGCTTCACGTGATTTATTACGTGAGTTATTGATGAGCTTTCATATGATTTCTTCCTTATTCCCTTATTTTATTCACCAGCGTGTAAAAAAATATATATATATATATATATTTTAAAGATCTTGTCAGTTTCCTCGTTAATTGGTGACGGAATTGGGCTTGAAGGACTAAAGTGAAGGGCGTAAATTGGTTTTAAGGACTAAAAGTGGAAAAAATATAATATAGGGACTAAAATGGAAAAATTTCAAAATATAAAGACTAAAAGTGCATTTACGCCTAGAACTTTTACCTTTGTCTAATCTAGCAAAATAAGCTTTTTCTTTATGATTCCTAAGAATATAAACTTTTTCATCTTTAGGCTTAATGTAAATAGAAACAAATCTATCAACAATAGCAAGCTTGGTACAAGACAATTTCTTTAATTCAACTTTAGACTCAGCTAACTCTTGTTCCAAACTTTTTATCTTTTCATATTGAGAGGAAATTTGATTTCTCAAAAATTCATTCTTTTTATTGGATTCATTTAATCTTACAACTAATTCCCCTTTTTCAAGAATAGCCAATTTTAACTCTTCCTAAAATTTCTTAGTAATTTTAAAAATTTTAGATTATTCCTTATGGAGAATTTCACAAGCATCAATAAAATCAACAGAACCATTAGTGTCCTTTTTGTTCAATTTTTCACAACTAAAAGTAAAGACACTTAAAATTATCCATGACAACAAGGATAAAGGATCTCACTTCGGATGTTAATCCAAACAGAGTGAACCTGCTTTAATACCACTTGTTAGTTTATTTAAACCCCTGAACACTCAAATTTTTTAACCTAATTAGTAAACCAAGCTGTTACTTAGGTTTATTAATTAGATCTAGGTTTAACACAAACAATCATATCACTAAGTGCGAAAATGTAAATAAGACAAGTGATATGATGACCCAGGAAAACCTATGAAACAGTCCAGTTTCAAGGTAGAAAACCTAGAGAGGATTTAACCTAAATAATTCATAAGGCAACAAATTCACTATTTAGAATGAAAGTTTTACAATAGATTTTTCCCTAAATCGAATGCTAACTCTTGTAGTACTTACTTACACGACCAAACACAGCTGCAATTCCACGGACTCTTCTATCTGAATTTGTTGCAACTTATCTCAACCAATTCTTATGATTGGATCTTCTTTCTTGCAGATGCTTGTTGATTTAGAAGATTACAAAACCTCTCAGATCTCATAGGAGTAACTCACAAGACTTCACAAGACTTCTGAAACACGAGTTACAGTTTTCCTTTTATACCTAGCAGTGTTGAACTCAAACCCTAAATATTTCGCGAGCTTTCGGGCTTTATTTAGCATTTGTAGAAAACGCATCTTGATTGGTTGAGCCATGTGGTTTATGAATTCTTCCTTCTGAGGCTTGATTGTTCTTGAATCTTGACTTGAATCAACTTAAGCAATGTCTAAAACTATTCTAAGACTTAGTATCTTATAGACATGTTTTTGTACTCTATTTGCCAACATACATAAAATTAGAATCTAAACATTTATTCCTAAATATTTAGAACCTAACACCTATTTGGTTTATGTTTAATCTATGCTCTAGTCAGCGCAAACCATAATAAACAAAATAATTCCTGAATACTGATTTTTTCCCTAATGATGGTATAATTAAAATTTCAACACACTCACAAATTAAATACAATAACCAAAACCCAAAATCAAAACATAAACAAAAGAGTTCAAAAATTGAGAATATAAAAAATAAAATTAAAAACTTACATAAGAGAACTAAGAATTTAAATGGGTGTCTACTATTTTGCTTCTTTATAGTGAGTTTCTTCTAGCATAATATCCCCCACGTAAATTCTGAAGCAAAGAATAATAAGTAAGATAAATTTATTAGATTAAAACATAAGCATACGTTGCACCTTGGGGAAAAAAAGTGGGGGGAAAAAAACGTGGGTTATTGTCTAGAATTTAAGTTTAGAATTTTTTATAATAAATTTTTAGTTTGAACAGAATTTAAATTTATTTAAATATTTAAGTTTAGAAAATTTTGATTATAGACTTTTTGTTTGAATAGAATTTAAATTTGTTGAAGTTTAAATGTATAAAATAATTTACTAATTAGTTATTCTCAAAATATTGATAATAGAATTTAGTTTGAGTAGAAGTCAAAACGTAGGTTTTTTTTTAATTGTGTTGACAGAGGGATAACTGTAAATGTCTTCAGCTTCCCATGAGCAGGAAAAAAAAAATTGATGTCCAGACACCTTATTGGAACATGTTTTTGGTACTGCATCAAGGCATATTTATAAACCCATGAATATTGACATGACTACAAGTGTTTTCAGGCAAGGAAAAAAGAATAAATATAGTGTACTAGTTCTGTCCGTAATTGAAAATAAAAAAGGAATGTAGTAAGTGGGATGGACAAACCTTTCTCCCCTTGGCATTTTCTAAAACTATTGTGTATCCATCAAAATCGTTATCTTGTATTCTTAAATTTATAAATAGTTGAAATACAATGCATATATGTTCCAAGTTCATGAGTGACTATTTATTTAAACATAACTAGAGGGCAGCATTCATGGCAATCATCACTAGTTTCTCCCGAGGGCATGTATGGCTTTGTTCTTGGTGTTGTTTAATAGATGTCGAGTGCCGCTTTTCCCCGTCCGAGAATCTCCATCCGCTCTAAGTGGGCGAGCTAAAATCCTTATGTCAGGTTGGTTGTTCAAAAGACTTTCTCTTTACCCTTTGCATCTTCATCTATTTGGTAACATATCATTTGGTCCTCATGGCTTCTAACTCTTCCTCTTCATCCACTGTCAACCAAACCAAAACCTCCCCAACCCCTCTTTCAATTCCCTTTTTGATTAATTCTCACAAACTCCTTTCTAACCCTCATTCTCTTCCCTTTTTGATCAATCCTCAGAACTTCTTATCCATCGAAATCACCAACAAAAACTACCTCTACTAGAAAACTGAACTCATACCTTAACTAGTTGTCAAGATCTCCTCAATTTAGTTGATGGCTCCAACTCATGTCCTCCCTCTCTCTTTGACACGCCTTGATCAACTCCGAATGAGTCTTCTAATATCCCCCTTGTCCGAAATACCCCTCATCGTTGGGCTCAATTCATCTCTTGGGCTTTCACTTCAATGTTTTAAAATCTGTGTTCAATGGTCTTAAATCCAAGTGCAATGATTTTAGTCACAACCTTAGCTACCTGTATCAAGTTCCAACCTTTTTAGTTACATATAATTTTCCAAAGCCATGAGTTCTTTCACTCAAATGCTTCTTCTTCTGTTATTGAGACTTATTCCTCCAGAACTTCTCCTCCAACAAACCATGCCCATCCTAGCCCTCAATCTTCAATTACGGTCTTCGTCGCAACCTAGAGTTCATGATCGCGGCCACAATTGCAATTTTTGATACGCTCATCCAATACACGTGGAGTTCATCCCATTCAGGGGGATACAGGGTACTTATGTCTAGTCCAGTGACTGGCTCATGCTACCAAAGCTGCAGTGGTTTAAAACATATGATAGCAACCTATTATTACCTTTATTCTGATATTCCTCCTCCTCCTTCTGCTCACATGCCTTATATGTTGCAATTTCTTAACTCACCATGTCATTTTGGGCCTTGTCAATCTTTTAGCCACTCGTAAGGAATATCATGGCCATGATCAATTTTGTTTTGGTAATGGTAAACTCCTCATTTCTCACACTGGTTGTACACGATTAATTAAATAATTTACGTCATGCATGTTATTTTGTATTGTTCTTTGATGATTATTTCAAATTCATATGGTATCTTCTTCCTTATATTTTGGTGTGCTTGCCATTTTTCTTATTTTCCAATTTATGGTTGAATGTTAACTCCCTACAACAACTAATTCTTCACAACAAATTTTGTAAATTGAGTTCATTCTATTAGGTTCTAAGGATTTAGGATCTAAATGTATTAGAACTTCAATGTATAATGTTGGCAAACCAAGATCAAAATATAGAGTCTAGAATTAGGCTACCCAAAGTGTATTTATGTGTAAAGTTGAAATCGAGTATACTACAGAATTTATTATGTAAATCTGTAAGGCTCAATCAATCAAAAATTAGACTCGATCGATCAAAGCTAGTGCAGATTGTTTTTCTACAAAATTTTCAACTCAGCCCAAGCTCGTATGACATGTAAGGTTTTATGTTTTGCCTTAAGTATAAAAGGAAAAACCCTAGCCGTGTTTTGTTGTTGTTGTTTATGCTGTGTCTATGAATCTCTTGTGAGATCTAGAAGTGTTTGCCTTCATACATACTCAGGGTTTCCAATCTCAAGATTGATATTGAGAGCTTGGTGATCGCTTCAGTTGCTGCATAAAGAGCTTAAAGAAAACACAAGTGCGAGTACTTGTGGTTGTTGTGAATCCAAGAAAGAAGTAGGCTATAGACTTGGAGCTGTCACGTGGTCATGGTAGTAAGTTTTCTACTCAAGATAGCAATAGGATGTTAGTGGTCAAAATCGCTATTGTGTAAACATCAATTCTTTCATAGTTGATTTGTTTTACCTTGAGGATAGCTAGGTCAAATCCTCCGCAATTTAGTTTTCCTGGGTTATTATATCGTTGTATTATTTATTTTCCGCATTGTTCAATAATATGATCTATTTGTGTTAACCTAGATTTGAATAATTTACCTAAGTTAATCACTTGGCTAAATAACTAGGTTAATCTGTTTGTATTTAAGGGGTCTAAAAACATACACATTATTCTTTGCAAATTATGGAATAAATCATAGCCTCTCTTATTCCTGCCTTGACAAAAAAAAAAAAAAGGGTAAAATCGAATGTTGAAATCAACATATTGTTGAAACCAGATTATCCTAAGTGGATCATGCCTTTATCCCTTAAAAATACTAGCAATTCACGTTTGACACAGCATTTTTCCTCAATAATTGAATTTCATCCGATGTATATGGTGGCATTTTGTTATTTGAGAAGCTTCTTCATTCTAAACCAGGTTATAACTTGGTCTTTATTCATTTTTGTTATCCATTTTTACAAGCATACAATTGTCACAAAATGGATTTTATGTATACTCCTTATGCCTTTCTCAAATGTATATAGTCCTCAACACCATGCATATCATTGCCTTGAACCCCACTCTATCCACCCTTTCATTGCCTAATAGATTTGGTTTGAATAACATAAATTGCCATTTTTGGGGCCCTCCATTCTTGGTACCTCATCCTCATCCCCTTGTCTTTGGGTAGTGGTTTCAATTTTCCTTCCCCACTTCGTCTCCCTTAGCTAAACACGCCCTTACTTCTACTTCTCACTCTCTACTCTTTATCTCCTAATCCTCCATCAACTATGACTCTTTATTCACATCCCATCCTCGTCAATCTTTAATCTTCTCCTCATCCTCGTTTCCTATAAAATATGAACACTTATCTGTTCCCAATTGTTCCCAAACATATCACCATTCCAATCCAATCTCATTGGCTTGTCCATCTATATCCAAAAGTCCTCTAGTCCGAATACACAAACCCATGCCTCAGATCCTCCACCACCCTTGTCTCATCAAAATTCCTATGGCATCAATCTTGTTGGGTTCTAAGACTTTAGGTTTAAATGTATTAGAACTTCATTTTGTAATGTTGGCAAACCATGATCAAAATGATTAGTCTTGTTTTAGACTTGCTCAAAGTATGTTTATGTGTAAAGTTGGAATCGAGTAAACTACAAGATTTACTGTGTAAATTTGCCTAGTTCGAATGATCGAAAATTAGTCTTGATCGATCGAAGCTTGTGTAGATTGTTTTTCTGCAGAATTTTTCAACTCAGTCCAAGCTCGTTTGATGTGTAGGGTTTTATGTTTTGCCTTAAGTATAAAAAGAAAAATCCTAGCCATGTTTATGTTGTGTATGTGAATCTCTTGTGAGATCTCGAGGTGTTTGCCTTCACTTATACTTAGAGTTATCAAGAGTCAAGATTATGTCAAGAACTTGATGATCGATTTAGTTGCTGTATAAAGAGTTTAAAGATATACAAGTGGAAGTACTTGTGCTTGTTGTGAATCCAAGAAAGAAGTAGTCCGTGGACTCGGAGCTGTCACGTAGTTGTGGTAGTAAGTTTCCTACTCAAGGTAGCAATAGGATGTTAGTGGTCTAAGTCACTATTGTGTAAATTTCAATTCTTTCATAGTGGATTTGTTTTACCTTGAGGATAGCTAGATCAAATCCTCCGTAAGTTTTTTACTGGTTTGATTTTCCTAGGTTATCATATCATTGTGTCATTTATTTTCCATATTGTTCAATGATATGATTTATATGTGTTAACCTAGATCTGCATAATTTACCTAAGTTAATCACTTGGCTAAATAACTAGGTTAATTTGGTTATGTTTTAAAGGGTCTAAAAACGTACAAGTGATATCAGAGCGGGTTAGCTCTAGTGTTTAGATTCTTTGATCTAAGAGTTGATCATTGACTCATGTTATCATGGAACACGGTCACTCTCTTGTGATCCCACCTCACTTTGATGAGAATAACTATGCCTACTGGAAAGTAAGGATGAAAGCATTTCTGAAATCTATTGATGAGAGATTTTGGAATTTCGTTGAATACGGATGGGAGAAGCCCACTACTCCTATTAGTGTGTGACAAACTTCTCAGAAAGAAGAAGCCGCTTTTAATAGCAGTCATGAATGCTATTTTTGATGCTGTTTTTATGGAGGAATTCAAGAGAATCTCTAATGTTGAGGTTGCTCATACTGTTTGGAATATTCTCCAAACTGTGCATGAAGGCACAAAGGTAGTTAAAATCAATAAATAGCAGCAATTAACAACTAGATTTAAAAGTATTAGGATGTCTGATGATGAAATTTTTAATGTGATAGGCCACAATCTAAATGACCCCTTGTGATTAAACCAATTAATTACTTAGCTAAGTTATTAATTAATCAATTTATCATGCAATTGCGTGGAAGCACAAACAAATCACCAAAAACTAAATATGCAGCGGAAATTAAATAATACGGTGATTTGTTTACAAATGGGGAAAAACCTCGCGGCAAAAACCCCACCGGATGATTTTTAGGTCACCACTCCCGAAACTCTACTATTATCAAATCAAGCAGTTACAAGTAAAGGAATCCCAAGTACCTTACCAACCTACAATTGAACCCTTACCCCAATACCCAATTGAACTTGATTTGTAGTGACAGTTTCCACCTTTAATGCACGGCTCCCAAATACGTGACTAACTAATGCGTAGATCCTAGTACACGAATTCAAAACACCAATTTAAGGAAGAAAGGTTGGCTACAAAATTATTCAGTTCATCCTACATAATGAAGATCAGGAAGATGCTTGGTCACATATCCCTTTGGTGCAAATATACAGCAACTTCTTCAGAGAAGATGAACTAGGTCAAGAACTTCGTCTTTGATCACAATTTGCTTGAACAGAGATTGCTCAATGCTTTTGCAACTTGTGTACAACTTAACGACTCTTAAAACAATCCTTTTATATGTTTAGGGTTTGGAGAAAAGAAGGCCCAAAAGCATATTCACGGATGCCAAGAAAATCAGATCAGAAAATCTAAAATTATAAATCTCGACAACTAGCAAGTGTCGAGGTAGCTATCAAGCAAATGTCAAGCTTTAATGAATTTGTACTTCAGCTTGCTTTTTTTTTTACAGACTTGATGATTTCAACACTTGACCTTGAAACTTTATTTCTTGAAATATTAAAAACACCTAAAACTACCCAATTACAAGTAGAGTGCGTTTTGCCAAAGGATTTAGCCAATTTACATAAATAAGTGACATATATTCTTAGCAAGTGAAAACACATATGTTCTAACAATCTCCCCCTTTGGCAATCCGTGACAAAATCACAACAAACAAATGAACATATGAGAGAAGTCATAAATCATTAATCTCATATTCACTTGTTGAATACAATAAAATCTATCCTAATACAAACTCTTGAAAAACTTTGCAAGAAGAGAGTTTATGGCAAGTAGACTTTGACAAACTGTATTTCTGAAACACTTTAAACAAAACTCATCAAGGCATCTTGTGTGAAACAGAATTAATAGATTTCATATAAGTATAAAGAACATGTGTATAAAGATAAAAAAGAAACAACACATGAAGAGAGAGGTGAAAGAAACATACATCCATATATAGAGAAAATAAGTACAATGTATGTAAAACTGGTCAAAAGACCTCATATACAAAATTAATGTATCTATAAAAAATAGAAAAGAAAAGATACATCAAAACCTCACTACATCCCTCAAAAATATCAACACTCCCCCTATCAAAAATGTCATATACTAACTCTCCCCCTAAGATGACTACTCTCATAACCCAAAACCTACTCCCCCTTTTTGTCACGAGTGACAAAAGGTAGAGTGTCATGTACACATCTCATCAATAGAGCTAGCATCTCCATCATCATCATCCGAAGCGTCATCATCATCATTATCCTCAGAATCTGAAACCGCTGGAGAAGGTAGTGAAGAAGTAGCTTCTGGAGCAAAACCACCCATGGTCGCCTGCCGTTGTGCAATACGACCAACACGAACATTCACCTGATACAACTTAGCGGAGAGTGTATCAAGGCAAGCATCCATGCGCTGTAGCTACGCCATGATGTCTCCAAGAGATACATCGCCTGTAAAGGAAGAAGGAGCAAATGTAGGTGGAGCAGATCTAGATGGAGCTGAATAGGAGGGAGGAGTGGAATCCATCTATCTCGACCTAAACTAAGTCTCACTACATTTTACAGTAGCGGCATCTATGACACAGATGTGTGTGAAGTGGTCGGACACATGAAAGGGAATAGAAAAATTGCGTAAAATCCTTGTGATAGCAGAAGGAGAGATAAGTTTATCACGGGACATCGAATCAAGATGAACATCTATGATAGAAAAGATAAAATGAGAGGGAAAATCTATAGTAAGATGCTCTAAAAGAGATAACAAAAATCGAGTATGAGACTCTGTGATAGAGTTGTAATGAGAGAGAGGATGGAGTACAAACGTTATCACTATGTTTAGGAATCTAGGACCTTTAGCAAAAAGCCTACATGATGTGTACTAATGCTCACCCCAATCAGCAGAGCGCTGAAAAAAGGTAGAAATGAGCTCATCTTTGGACATAGTCCTCAGACGCGCACAAGAAGGATAGTCAAGAAATTCTATCCTAGGAACCCTAAGCACATCCGCAACGAGCTGCGGTGTGACAGGGATGCACGTACCTCGAACGCGAGTGAAAAAGAGAGGTACTGAACGATCTATCCTGTGCATGTTGGAGTAAAACTCCTGAATCATCACGAGAGGACAAGTGACCGGGACGTCACACAGTGACTCCCATTCTCTACTGTGAATGACAGAGGGAAGGTAAGTGTCGGCGAAGTCCGCCAAAATGACTTGGGGTTCCGAATGAACACCTCGTCGAGAAAAGTTCTCCGAAAATGCCTTGTGGGCATCTTCATCACGGAACCGAAGGTTAAGAGGAGCAGAATCAGAGGAAGAAGAAGCTCCAGAATGTAGAGGGTTCTGAGCCGGAGTGGATTTACGTTTAGGTGCCATAGACACTATTAACGTAAAAGAATGAGAAAGAGATAGAGAGGGAGGCAATCAGAAAAGACCCAACACAGTTCACATATATCAAATATATTGAACAAGAAGTACGTATGCATGGGAATGCATGAACATGTGACATGCAAATTGAAAAACATCATGAGCTCAGCCTAATCCAATCCTACCATCACGCAAACATAGAGCACACATTTAAATGCATGTAAATATCATTCTAATGCATATGAAATGCAATGTATGACATTTTAAAAACATTTAAGCAAAAACCCAACCTAAAATTTCAAGAAAAACCCATCAATTTTGAAAAACCCCAAAAATTTCCAAAAATCTCAAAACCTAAGTTTCAAAACTTGAAATGCATGAGAAAGGAAGGAAAATAAGATCTTACCAAGTGATAGAAACCAAGGGAAGACTAAAAATCAAGTAGGTTTGAGGATTTGAGTGAGAAAAAGAGGTTGGGGAGATGAACAGCCGCGGACAGATCGAGAGAGATCGAGAAAATGAAGTGTAGATCGCGACAGATCCTTAAATAGAAGCTTTAGTAATTCTCGATAGCTGAGGTGTTGAGAGGTATCAAGGAAGCTATCAAGGAGGTGTCAAGGAAAATGGTCATTGACAGCTGCAGGTATCGATAGGTGTCGAGGAACACGAACCAGTTTCAAAGCATAGAAGTTCGATCGATCGACCAGGTATCGAGGAGGTATTGAGGAGACAGGAACTTTCTCGATCGATCCATCAGGTATCGAAAAGGTGTCGAGATTGCGATAAGAAAAAGGCTTGAGAAGCTCGATAAATAACCAGGTATCGAGGAAGTGTCGAGTCAGGTTTAAAAAAAAAAAATAGTTTTTCGAGAAGAGAAAAACACAAAAATGAATACAATCCAACATACACCTCAACCATTGATCCAATCAACATATAAACCTCTCAAAATCATTTCTCAACAAGGAATTAAGCACATGGATCCTCAAAAACACACACACTAAACAAGTCTAACCAATTTTATTTTTCAAAAACAAGTCAAGACAGTTTAGTGAGCATACATTAGCACATGTAAACACTTGTGATGGCCAAATCACATTGTACCTGCACATGTATCAAAATTAGCAAAGAATATTACGTGTTGTATGTGAAAAATATGTGTATACATGTTATGACGATCTAAGATATGAGAAAATAATTTTAACTCACACACAATCATAACTATTTGATAGGGACTATCACCTTCGAAGTACATCCTATAACTCCCACATCTCCTAGAATACACGCTTGCAACCATATTTAAAGCATTTTTTTTATCTTTTTGCTTTTTATTTTCTTTGCAAATTTCCTTTTATTTTTAGCATATCATACATAGGCATAAAAAGAGAGAAAAGAAATACCCAAGATGTTAAGCATTTTACATCATACTTTTATTATGCCGAAACATACGAATGTCTTTAACACTGTACTTTTGCTGTGCCGAAGCATACAGGTGTCATATAATGATTGGCGGGCAACAGTGGTGAGATGGTTATTTATGCCTTTCTCTTAGGATTTTCTAATCCTACCCATCAAAAAGAGTGATACGAGTATTAAGTTTAAGAGATAACTTAATCTTACTCATCACAAATAAGAGCCACAAAGCTCACCTACTTAGTTATGCATAGAGATGCTCATTTAAGCTACAAAAGATACAAAGTTTAGAAGCTTTGTTTCAATGGCCATTCAAGGTACGCAAGTACCAAAGTACACAGAACACACTGTTTTTGTATTTTTCTGATTTTCAATTTTTTTTATATTAAAAAAAAAGTAAAGAAAACTGAAAGAAAACACATAAAAACTTGTTAAACAAAACAAAGTATAAAACTAGACTGACTAAAAAAAAATGCAAAACACATAAGCAATGCAATAAACAAGAAAAGTAAGAAGGGAAAAGAAAATGATGAAATCACTTAGAGTCCTTTTTCTTCCACACCTTGGAAGAACCTTTCCTTTGATTGAACCCTTGAACTGGCGGTGAGGGGGAAGAATTGAAACCGTTCAAGTTCGAAAGGAACATAAGGGCTTTTAGAAGATCTCCAAGAGGAGTAAGAGAGGATTGAAACTAATTTTGGCTTCCAGATGCTATCATGCCATTACTCTGTTGAGTGGCTAGCCACTTATAGCAATTTGGTTGAGTATGACCGGCAGCTCCACAATGATGACAGAGATGCTGCTTCTTTTGTTTAGGCTTTTGAGAGTTAGCCTTCTTAGCCCTAGGGCTTTTAGCACCTTTCTTATCTTGATTAGGGAGTGCTCCTAAGATAGATTTACTCTTGTCTAAGTTCTCACTAGTTAATTCAGTTTTAACATTAGTATTCTCAATTTCAGTGTTATTAGCAGGAGAAACAAAAACAGTATTACTAGTAGAAGCAGTATTAGAGAAAGAAAGACTATACCCTAAGCCTATTTGATCCGAAGGAGTTTTCTAATTGCTCAGCATCTCATCAAGCTTTGCACTTAAAGTCCTCTCCAATTGAGCTCTGACTTGAGACAGCTCTGCTTCAAGCTTCTTGGTCTTCTCAGCCAAAAAATTGTTCTCAAACCTCAGTGCTCTAATAGTTTGATTTGCCTCATCAAACTTTGTGGACAACTCTTCACGATCAAGTTCCACATCACTGAGCTTCTTGGTGGCTAGCCTATACAATTTCTCATGCTTCTCAGAGAGCTTGTAAAACTTCTCATAGGCTGAATGGATATCATCTTGATCATCCATTTTCTCAAATTTGGACTCCTCCAGTTCTTCTTCTTCATCCCCTTCTTCAACAATCCCTTCAGTAGGATTGACTGTGGCAGTGAAGGCATTTAAGATTCCGTCATCCTCATTGTCGAAATCATCTTTGGGCTCAGTGTCACTCAAAGTTTCAGCAAGTGCCTTACTCTTCCCAATGCTTTTGAGATATGTTGGGCATTCATGCTTCATGTGATCGAATCCATGACATCCAAAGCATTTTGGTCCAGCCAAAATAATGTACTGACCGCCATCCTTAGTATCCTTCTTCCCTTTGTCTTAACTCTTAAACTGAGAAGAACTGGATTATCTGCGGTCCTTATCGAAGTTCCTCCCATTGGCATTCTTCATAAACTTCTTGAATTGTCTTGTAATGTAGAACTTCATCTTGGAATCTTCATCATCAGAAGACTCATCTGTATCACTGCTCTTTGCCTTCAAGGCCTTGCTCTTGCCTTTACCCGTTTTGCCAATCCTACATAGTCCTAGCTCATAGGTCTGCAAGTTTCCAACCAGCTCAATCAAAGAAATTTTGTCAATATCCTTTGATTCTTCTATTGCTATAATCTTGGCATGGAATCTCTCAGGTAGAGATCTGAGCACCTTCCTTACAACTTTGGGTTCAGGGATGGTTTCTCCAAGATTGAAGGCTGAGTTCACTATGTCCTTTAGCTTGGCATAGAACTCGTCAAACGACTCATCCTCCTCCATCTTAATTTCTTCAAAGCTTGTAGTGAGCCTCTGAAGTTTTGAATCTTTGATAGCCTTTGTTCCTTCATAGGTTGTCTGGAGGATGGTCTAAGCCTCCATAGTCGTTTCAGTTGAGGATATCTTCTTGAACTCCTCATTGGTGACTGCGCTAAATAGGGCATTTAACGCTCTACTGTTGAAGTTCGACGCCTTGATCTTAGCATCATCCCAATCAACCATTTCTTCTTTTGGCTTAGTCCAACCAATCTCTACAACTTGCCACACCTTCTTATCTACTATCATGCGTACTTTCCAGTATGCATAGTTAGTACCATCAAATAAAAGAGGTATGATTAATGACTATCCTCTATCCATGACAAATAGGGGTCAATGGATCAACACAGCAAATATTAAACCTAATCAGAGTGTGCCTGCTCTGATACCACTTGATAGGCCACAATCTGAATAACCCCTTGTGATTAAACCAATTAATTACTTAGCCAAGTTATTAATTAATCAATTTATCATTCAATTGTGTGGACGCACAAACAAATCACCCAAAACTAAATATGCAGCGAAAATTAAATAACACGGTGATTTGTTTACGAATGGGGAAAAACCTCACGGTAAAAACCCCACTGGGTGATTTTCAGGTCACCATTCCCAAAACTCCACTATTATCAAATCAAGCAGTTACAAGTAAAGAAATCACAAGTACCTTACCAATCTACAGTTGAACCTTTACCCTAATACCCAATTGGACTTGATCTGTAGTGACAATTTCCACCTTTGATGCACGGCTCCCAAGTACGTGACTAACCAATGTGCAGATCCCAGTACACGACTTCCAAACACCAACTAAAGGAAGAGAGGTTGGCTGCAAAGTTCTTCAGTTCATTCTACACGATGAAGGTCAGGAAGATGCTTGGTCACATAACCCTTTGGTGCAAATACATAGCAACTTCTTCAGAGAAGATGAACTAGGTCAAGAACTTTATCTTTGGTCACAATTTGCTTGAACAGAGATTGCTCAATGCTTTTGCAACTTGTGTACAACTTGATGGCTCTTAAAACAATCATTTTATATGTTTAGGGTTTGGAGAAAAGAAGGCCCAAAAGCAGATTCACGGATCCCAAGAAAATCAAATCAGAAAATCTGAAACTATAAATGTCGACAAATAGCAGGTGTCGAGATAGCTATCGAGCAGGTATTAAGCTTTAATGAATTTGCACTTCAGCTTGCTTTTTTTTAGACAGACTTGATGACTTCAACACTTGACCTTAAAACCTTGTTTCTTAAAGTATTAAAAACACCTAGAACTACCCAATTACAAATAGAGTACGTTTTGTCAAAAGATTTAGCCAATTTACATAAATAAGTGACATATGTTCTTAGCAAGTAAAAACACATATGTCCTAACATAATGAATTCTATGCTAAGCTTAATGATATTGTTAATTCTACTTATAATTTGGGTGAAATCTATGATCAATCTAAAATTATTAGGAAAATACTTAGATCTTTGACTAAGGATTTTAGACCCAAAGTTACTGTCATCACTGAAAACAAAGATATGGACTTCATCTCTGTTGATGAATTTATAGGATCTCTTCAATCCTATGAGTTGGACCTACCTAAGACAAGCAAATCCAAATCAATGGCTCTTAAGTCTGTTGATGTTGTTGATGTGAGTGGATTTGATGATGAGCTCTCTGCTATAGAGATTGCCTATCTTGCCAAGAATTTTAGAAACTTTCTTGGGAACAACAACAAAAGGGCAAGAGGTAAAAATAATGCTGAAGCTAGAAATTTTAGGAGGAATGATCCCACTAAGGTGAATAACACCGAAAAGCTCAAAGAGAAAGTAGGTCAACCTTCTAATAATTCTATGGGTCAACAATGTTTTGGTTGTCAAGGGTATAGTCATGTGAAATCAGAATGTCCTACATTCTAAAGGTCTAAGGGTAAGGCTATGGCTGTAACCTTTAGTGATGATGAAGTTTCTGACAATGAGTCTGGTAGTGATGAGGATAGAAACTTGATTGGTTTCACTGGTACTACTGTAGTTGATGAAAGTGTTACTGTTGAAGAAAACCCTTCTGATGGGAACTCTCTGAGGATGCAGATTTACAAGAAACCTACAATAAATTTTGCAAAGTTGTTACAAAGGATGTTATAAGTGTTAATTTAAGCTTAAAGAAAATTGCATCTTTTGAACTTGACAAGAAAATTTTGCTTTTGAAACTGTTTAATGCTAATGCATTGTTAAATAATGTGAAGATTAAGAACATGCTTTTGCTTGATAAAGTTAAGAATTTGGAACTAGAATTATCTGTTGCTAGAGAACAAACAAATAGGTCTACTAGTTCCAAACTTGATCACATGCTGAGTGTTCAAAAGTCTTCCTTAGACGAAACTGGTTTAGGTTTTGTAGAAAGTATCTTTGTGCCTAAAACTTATTCCACAAACTTTGTTTTTTCTTCTAAGCCTCCCCTGAGTGAGATTGTCAAACCGGCAGAAGTTACATCTCCTAGGAAGATTAATGTTGATCTTCAAGAATCTAATCCTAAGACTTCTAACCTTCCTAAGGGCAAGTTGCATGATAGACTTACATGGGTTTGTCATTTTTGTGGAAATTCTGGGCACATTCGACTAGACTGTTTTAAGTTCCAAGCTGCTAAGCGAGCAAATAAACCAAAAGTACATGTTCCTCAAGCACAAGATCCTATGGTACTTATTGGTGAGTTGGTAAAGGTTTTAAACCTTTATTCCAATCCTAGAGTTGCTTAGAATTCTAATTTGAAGAACAACTCCAATGCTAGAGTTGCATCAAAAAAGTTTTGAATGCAAAAAGCTCAATCTAATTGAGTCCTTCTAACATGGTCCTTGTGCTTCATCGCTCTACTTTTTATGACTATTCTTCTTTGTTGTTTTTGTTTTCTTTACTTTTCTAGGATTTGCATTGCATAACATTCATGCATTTCATTCTAGGTTGTTTTTTGTTATTTCTTTTTAAAAATAAAAAAAAAATAAAAACAAGAATAAAAAAAGAGGAAAAGGGAAGCAAAATGTGTTTTGCATTAATTTTTCTCAGATTTGAAATCAAGGTTCACCATATTATCTTTACATTACATGTTTATGTACCTTGTTTAACTTGGATAAGCTTAATTATTGCACTTTACTAGTTTGAGCTTTGTACTGCATATTGTGTGAAAAGATGTTTATAGTTTTTGATCACTTAATCTTGACTTTGAAATTACATACCCTTGATTGTTGGACTTGAACGTATTGAAAAAGGCATAAATAATATCTCACCACTGTTTACTAACCAATCATGAACACCTTAGTGCATATCATAAGATTTTGTGCTCGAGATAGTGTAGCACATGCACAAAAGGAATATAAGGTGTAGCCTCGATTTAAATGCTAAAATTGATGTGTATATTATTGGGCTATAATTAATTCAATCAAATAAAATTGGTGTGTACATTATCTTGTCTATTTTAATAAGTTTCAAATCAAATAAAATTGGTGTGTACGTTATGAGACAAATCAAGAAACTTACAAGATTGCAAGCTTTTATTCTAGGAGATGTGGGAGTTATATAATATAACTCTTTAGGTGACAATCTCTTTCAAATGTATGTGATAAATTTTGTAAAAATTATGATTGCTTACTATTCACATATCACCTCACATGTATCTCAAGTTTTTGCTAGTTGCACACACTACACAAGTTACTCTTTATTAAACTGTGTACATGTTATTGTGTGTGATTTTGTTGTGGCCATCCAAGATTGAAAATTCCTTGATTCTAATGCAAAATGTGTTTGAAGTTTGAGATTTAAGGAAAAATTGATTGAAAATCTTGTTTTTGGGAGATCTAGGTTCAATATAAGTGTTTTTGAAAAGTATTTCATCTCATACTCATGCATTCTATTCATAAAATACTATACTTTGAGAAGTTTCTACATAAAATTGCTCTGTTTTTCAAAAAAAAAAAAAAATTTAATTTTCAATCAATCGAACCTGTTTCTTAACCAATCAAAATTGCGATTAAAAATTGGTTTGAATCTGCATGGTTCGATCGATGCTCGATCGCTGTTGGATTGATTGAATTTAATTTTCAATCGATCGAACCTATTTTTCGATCAATCAAAAATCATTCAAAGAGTTTTTTAAAAACAAGTTTTCTTCACGTGTTCTTCACTGTTCAAACTTTTTCAAAAAACTTTTTGGCTCTCTCTCTCTTTGACCGATCCAAGTCAAGCCAACTTTTGTCATTTTCTCTCAAAAAATTTCAAAGGTTTTTGTCTTCTAAGGCCGGTAAGACTCTTTTACCCTTCCTTTTTCATTTATTTTCAAATTTCATGCATTTTGGGTAAATTTCGAACCTAAGGAAAATTGGGGTTTTTTTTTATTTCAATCATTTCTTTCAAAATTGATCATTGGGTTTTTGTTATAGGATGTTATTAAACAGTTCCTTGGTGATTAATTCAATCAATTTGTTGATTTGGGAAATTTTGAATTTTCTAGGGCTTGAAACTACTCGAATTGGGGATTTTGTTCAATTGAGCATAAATTGAAGAAATTGGCTTGTTTGATTGATTGATTTGGTCATTATATTCCATTATCTATCTTGTGTAATGATGATTTGGTCAATTTGTTGGGAGTTTTGAAAGTGGGTTTTCAAAATTTGGGGGTTTTGATATAAACTCTATGCTCAAGCCAATTCTGTTAATTTAAAGTAAAATTGAATTTATTCTCATTGTATTAGAGCATGCATCATGTGATTATACTATACATGCATCACATAGATTGTTATTTTTCTATATCTTTTCTGTTCTAACATATAGTCTGCCCTTGGGTTTTTCTTGTTTTTGTCTTCTGTCACTTTTTGTCTATCCTTTTTTATCTTTAGAATCACGTTTAGGAAGACTAGAGCTCATAGGATATCCACCTCTTCATCTGCTCCATCTTTTGATAGTGAGAGGTCCCTTAGTGAGAAAACTAGGAAACTTATGAGAAGCTGAACATTCGTAGGAATGTCTGGGCTAAGAGGAAAGTAGTTCTAGATGAGCTTGACCCGTAAATTAGGAGAAACTTTAAGTGTAAGGGCTAGTTGTCTTTGTTGGATGTTGATCATCCTCCTCCGGCTACCTTGATTAAAGAGTTCTACTCGAACCTCTCTGTCCATTCCTATGATTCTAACACTCTGGTGAGAAGTTGGATACGGGGTGTAGTATACACCATTACTCCTATGGTAGTGGCCTCTGCTCTTAGGGGGCCTATGGTCCAGCATCTTGTCTATCCTTACGATAAGTCTCTTCCCCTTGATGACATCATGTCATAACTTACTGAGACTTCTATCCAATAGGGTTCTAATCCTCAGATCACCTTTCATGAGTTGACCGAGATTCATTATCTCTTTTTCGGGATTTCTTGCCATTCAATCTAGCCCATTTCTCATTTGCATACTATTCCTTTATAGAGATGTGCATTTTTCTATGCTCTTGTCACAGACGCTTCTATGAGTTTTCCTTATCTTTTCATTCGTTCTTTGATTGAAGTTCATAGGAGTAGTTCCACTACTCATGGTTTGTTTTTCCCCGTTTTTGTTCATCGGATTTTGTTACATCTAGGATTAGATGAGTTTCCAACATCAAAACCTATTCATGTTATAGCTTCTATAGGTGCCACCTTTCTTAGGCAGAGGGATGCTCAGATGCGAGCTAGCTCTAAACGCCTTAGAGTTGAGTCATCCTCTGGTGTTGTACCTCCTCCTCCTTCTTCTACAGGGGATTTGGCTGCTGATGCATTCATTGATCAGACTGTTGCTGCTGATCCTCCACCTTTTTCTTTGGATATTTCTAGCATTCGTCGTGATTTGGACATTGTCATGACCATTTAGGCGGCTTATGGTCAGCTTTTGGTGGACGTGCTTACCGAGCTTCAAGCCTTGAGAGCAAATTTGGCAAGCATTAGATGGTCCCTTCCACCACCTCCTTTTGATGATGAGTAATTGCCCTTTGGCAATTCGTCACAACAAGGGGGAGTACATATGGATAGGAGATTTTGTTGATAGGGGGAATTTTTTGTTGTTTTAAAGCTGTGGAGTGTTAGATTGTATCTAGGTGCTTCATCTTGTTTCACATTGTGCTACATTGATTATTGATCTATATTTATGAGGTTATTCATGATATATGTCTTGTAGTTTATGTTATGTGAAATCAAGAATTTATTTTATTTTACTTGTATTTTCCATACATGTATTTATGTGTTTGTTAAGTGTTACAAGAATATACAGGTTGATTCAATCGTGCTACTATCTACACTTGCAACTGATAGATAGTAGTTAAGTTGAATTTGTTTTTTTTTTGGACAATGTTTTTGTAATGGGCTATTTTTGTAACTTTGAGTACTTTGTCTAGTTTGTGTTTTGTCACGGATTACCAAAGGGAGAGTTTGTTGGGTTCTAAGACTTTAGGTTTAAATGTATTAGAACTTCATTTTGTAATGTTGACAAACCATGATCAAAACGTTTAGTCTTGTTTTAGACTTGCTCAAAGCATGTTTATGTGTAAAGTTTGAATCGAGTAAACTGCATGATTTACTGTGTAAATCTGTCTGACTCGATTGATCGAAGCTCATGCAGATTGTTTTTTTGCAGAATTTTCCAACTCAGCCCAAGCCCATTTGATGTGTAGGGTTTTACGTTTTGCCTTAAGTATAAAAGGAAAAACCCTAGCCATATTTTGTAGTTGTTGTTTATGCTGTGTATGCGAATCTCTTGTGAGATCTCGAGGTATTTGCCTTCACATATACTTAGGGTTACCAAGAATAAAAATTATGTCAATAACTTAATGATTGATTCAATTGTTGCATAAAGAGCTTAAAGATATACAAGTAGGAGTACTTATGCTTGCTATGAATCCAAGAAAGAAGTAATTCCTGGACTCGGAGCTATCACGTGGTCATCTTAGTAAGTTTCCTACTCAAGGTAGCAATAGGATGTTAGTGGTCTAAGCCACTATTGTGTAAATTTCAATTCTTTCATAGTAGATCTGTTTTACCTTGAGGATAGTTAGGTTAAATCTTCCGCAGGTTTTTTATCAGTTTGGTTTTCCTAGGTTATCATATCATTGTATTATTTATTTTCCACATTGTTCAATGATATGATTTATGTGCTAGCCTAGATCTGCATAATTTACCTAAGTTTATCACTTGGCTAAATAACTAGGTTAATCTGGTTATGTTTTAAGGAGTCTAAAAATGTACAAATCTTAATATTTGTTCCCCTATTTTCAATCTCTTCTGCTCTGCCACCACCTCCCAAGACTCACCCTCATGATCCTACTGTCCATGAGTCCACTCAACCACAAGCTCAACTCACCCAAACTGATCCCATGGGCATCTCTCCAACCAAAGAACCAACTTATTACTCACGGCTACCAAATATCCCTAATGCCTCCAAGCCATGTGAGACGAAATTTCTTCACTCTTCTCTAATGACACGTACGTACGTGTTGGTCCCTCTTTCTCCTACCTAAGGTGTAGATAGTTGTAAATGGCGGTAAACACCACCTATTGCCTTTGTATCTTGAAGAAAACTGGGTTTAATTATAACATGACAACACTCAAGAAACTGCTTAGAAAGTGAAGGTATTTTTGCCTTGATTGCAACTTGATCAATTGAAGTTCATTAAAGCTAGATTCTAGTTGACGGGTCAAGTTTCAAAAATACTAACTTTTAAGTCTGCGGCCTATGATGTCTAAGTGACTTAGGAATACGTGCACTAAAGTTTTAGGATGTACAAAAATCCATTTTAGGTCATCATAACATAAGAGAGAACAATGTAAATATTGGAAAAACTACTAAGATGACTTTGTACAAAGGTTTTTATGCCAAGTTGCATCTTCAGTTTCCATTGATCAAGACCTAGAGTGTTCTTGTGAAGACATCGCACCAAGACTATTTCATCATAGAGTTGTTGTGATGAGTTACAAACAGATTGGATATCCACGCACCGAAGAGATCACGAAATAGAAGAGTCCAATTGGGTTGGACTTTCGTGTTGTCACATAAGTTACTATTGTAGGTAATAACACTAAGATAAGTCTATTCTTGCATTTTAACAACTTTCATTTTACATAATGAATTCTTCAAGTTAGTGATAAGCTTCAACCCACCCACTTTTTTAACATTAGGGTTTCCCGTTGTAATATCATGTGTTCAAATTTATTTTTTATTGCACTTTATTATTGTGATATTGTTGTATCCATTACATATTAAATTGGACCTCTGCATAATTTAAGTAATTAATCAATTTGAGTAACTAGTAAGTTACTCATATGATGCATGGATAATGTTGTAATATTTTATGTAAGATGGTTTAGGAGAACGTTGTATATATATTATAACATAATTGTTGTAGAACTTTATTAGCAGTGAGTTCATCCTAAAAAGCTATAAATATAAATTGCACACACATATCCATTATAATTATTCAATTGAAAAAAAAAAAAAAAAAAAAAAAAAAAAACAACAACAACTTTGGTGATATTGTAGAATAAAAGTTGATATAAAATGTGTCTCTTCTCTTTCTCCTTAATTCTAAAACAAAACACACATCCCAAACACCCACAATCAACCACATTATTTACAAAACCCACAAATCTACAACATTCGACCTTAACATCAAAATCGTAATTGCCTTTGTCACTCAATATAAAATGCAACCGCCCTTCCTTGATTATAGCCAACTCATACAGATTAGGATTGGATGAGATAGCAATGTTAGAGCTAAGTAGGTGTTGTCGAAAGATTAAAGGTAAATGATATCGTTTTTAGTCTTTATGTATTTGAAATAGGATGACATAAAGGGTTATGGGTAGGTATTTATAAAGGTGTGTATGTTTTTAGACCCCTTAAAACACAAGATGTTTAACCTAGTTATTTAGCCAAGTGATTACTTAGATAAATTATTTAGATCTAGGTTAACACAATCAAATCATATCATGTAAGTAATGCAGAAATATAAAAAACACACGATATGATAACCTAAGAAAACCAAACCAGTAAAAAACCTGGGGATGATTTAACCTAGCCATCCTCAAGGTAAAATAGACCTACTATGAAAGAATTGAAGTTTTTACAAAAGAACTTAGACCACTAACATCCTATTACTATCTCATGTAGAAAACTTATTACCACGGCCACGTGACAACTCTGAGTCTACAGACTACTTCTTTCCTTGATCCACTGCAACCACAAGTACTCCCATTTGTGACTTTGAGATTCCACGTAAAAGTTTCAGATCTTCTTTAAATCCTTTATGCAGCAACTGAAGCGATTACCAAGTTCTTGACATAATGTTAATCTTGATAACTGTAAGTGTATATGAAGGTAAACACTTCTAGATCTCACAAGAGATTTAACACACAACACATCAAAAGACCTCTAAAATATAGCTAGGGATTTTCCTTTTACACTTGGAATAAAATATAAAACCCTACACGTCAAACCGGGTTTGGGCTAAGTTGGAAATTCTACAGAAAAAATAATCTGCACGAGGTTTGATCGAAAGAGTCTAATTTTTAATCAATCGAGCCTTGCAGATTTAGTCCAATAAATCCTACAATCACTCAATTCCAACTTTACAAATAAATATACTTTAAGTAGCCTAAAATTAGACTCTAAGTTTTGATAATGGTTTGCCAACACATTACAAATTAAAGTTCTTATACATTTAGTTCCTTAAGTCTTAGAACCTAACAAGATGTAAAAGCACAAGAACTAAAAATGGTAAATTAAAATGCAAAGAATTGTGTATGTATGTGTAAGGGATGAAGAGTCTTGAAACATTAAACCAAATTATACAAAGAATATTTATTTTTTAATTAGAAATGTCTTGAAATACTTAACCAAATTAAACAAAGCGTCCATATTTACTTTTTAATTAAAAATGTCTTTATGTTAAAAGTACATTACCCATGCGCTTTTTGCATGTTGTCAGCTTTTCTTTACATAAGGATTTGTGTTAAAAGTATATTACATGTGCTTTTTGCATATGTTGTTAGCTTTTCTTTCACATCAAAAAAATTTGTTAAGAAAACAAACAACGTGAGATAGAGTTCTAAAGGAAGAAGAGTTGCTTTTGTTGACTCTTCTTCCTTTGAATTCAACAATTTGAACTTTAGTATAGCTTTCTTTTGCCTTTTAGGTGATGGTCTATATTAACGCCATGTCTCCTTTGTTGTAAGTTTTAGTATAAGATAGTCTTGCATGTGTACCATATATATTCATTCACACAATGTAACGATGTATCACATATGACATATCTAATAAGTGATGGAATTAGACCAATAAATGCATAGATAAGTTAGAAAGCAAATGCAAATGTAAAGAAACAGAAAAACAAAAAGAGTGAAATTGTGAAGAATGGTATGTGTGTATAGCAAAGTGCGTGTAATGCTTTTAAGTATCATTAAAACTTCTCTTTTATTGAGAACTACTTTCAGAGGAGGATACACAAGTTGCCACATGTGATAAGAAAATTCAAGATTAGAAGACATGAGAAATGAGAAATCTTCAACTGTGTACTCTGGGGTTGGTTTTAATATGTTGATTCCCACATTGTTCATCTAAAACCAGACATTAATAAGGGCACAAAAGTTTGATCTTTTTTTTTTCTTTTTTTTTTTTTTTTTTTTTTTGAGAAAGAAATATGTGCTAAACTATATTCATCAACAAGGAAAATCAGACAAAACAAAAGTGCCAACGTCCAATGGAACAACCTCCATCCAGACAAGTAGGGGAAAGGAATGTCTAGCTTGATCAAGTTATAGTAACTACTAACTAAAAGCTTTGTGAACATAAATATAAATGGAATGTTAACTGCAAAAGCAAAAAAGAAGTGGCTTCCGCTAAATGTTTTTTTCAAATACATCAATTAATTAAGTTGTTTCATAATGGATCTTCCCCAAAAAAAAAAAAATGATTTCTTTTCTTAATCAAATGGAAGTCAAAGATTTAAGTATACAATTGAATGTGTTAGGACATATGTGATTCACTTGTTAGGAACATATGTCATTATTTTATGTAATTGACTAATCTTTTGACAAAACACATTTTACTTGTAATATGGTAGATCTAGGATGTGTTTAATACTTCAAAAAACTTTGTTTCAAGATCAAGTGTTGAAGCCATGCAAATCTGTCCAAGATTCAAGTCTGAAAAGTGTCTGTCATTAAAACTCGACAGCTAGCTCGACAACTAGTCATCTATCGAGCTTGAAGAGTTGTTCTAGCCTTGTGACTCGACAACAGCTCGACAGATAATGTATCTGTCGAGGTTTATGAAAAACAAAATTTCAATTCTATTTTGATTCCAATCCGTGATTATGTGTTTGGGCTTTCTTTTCTCACAACCCTAGACATATAAAAGGATTATTTTAAGGGCCGTCAAAGTGGACATAAGTTGCACAAGTGTTGAGCAAAGTTTGTTCAAGCAAATTGTGACCAGAGACAAAATTTGCCCTAATTCATCTTTCTTGTGAAGAAGTTGCTATGTTTGTACACCATAGGGTTTTGTGACCAAGCATCTTCTGGATCTTTATCGTGTGATGAACTGGAGAACTTTGCAGCCAATAATTTTCTCTAGTTGGTGATTGAAGTCGTGTACTGAGATCTGCGCAATTGGTTAGTCACGTACTAGGAACCGTGCATTACAAGGAGAGAATGTCATTACAGAACAAGTCCAATTGGGTATTGGAGTAAGCGTTCAACTGTAGGTTGGTATAAGGTATTGGGATTCCTTTACTTGTAATCGCTTGTTGTGATAATAGTGGATTCTCAAGAGTGGTGACCTTAAAATCACTCGATGGGGTTTTTTCTATGTAAGTTTTCCCCATTTGTAGACAAATCACCGTGTCAATTTATTTTTCGCTGCATACATAGTTTAATTGGTGATTTGTTTGTGCTACCACGCATTTGCATGTTAATTTGATTAATTAATAAACTTGGTTAATTAATAAATTAATTCATCTCAAGGGGTCAATACGTTTTTGACCTATCAGAATGCTTAATCCCTTATTAAAATTTTGACTGTTTATTAGGTGCCAGAATATAGGATGATCCCTTACACTTCACCAACGTCTAGATATGCTCTAAAATGACATGCAAATACAAAAATGAGGAGAAAATAGAGGACTTACAAGGATGTTGAGTTTGCAATCATACAGAGAGGAGACTATGCTCATTTGCTTCTCTTGCTGGGTTCGAGACACTACATCTCAAACTGAACCAGTAACTAGAAATTATAGTTTTTAGTATCGTACGATACGTGATATGCATCGTACAATGCATATTGTATCATGTATAAAAAGTTTTGTATCATATTGGAGTATCATAAGTGCTTATGAATCGTATGATATAATATGTGTATCATATGAATCATATTATATCGTAAAATTGTATGTATTGTACGATACATAGACAAATGCTTTAAAATTATTATTTTTTTTTTTTTTGGGATAAAATTTATACTTTTATTTGAATCTAATAAGTTGATAGACTTGTTTTGAACACAAAATTATTAGGTTACTTAATTTAACCTGATAAAATAATGTATTCATAAGTTTTTTTCCCCCCTCTATTTTTTCTACAAAATTTGGACTACATAGTACACACGTACACTTCACTTTAATGTTTACCGATTTATTTTCTATACTATGAATAAAATATTAATTGAAAATTTAATTATTTTTTATTTTTTTAATCATTGTTATAAATTCAAGAAACTAGAATTCCAAGAAGATTTTTTTTTTTTTAATTATTAAAATAAAAAGAACAAGAAGAGATAGTAAATGTTAATGATGATAAAGAAAATTTTAATGAAAAAAATAAATTTGCAAAATGATAAACATGATGATAGCATTGACATAGATGGAGTTGATTAGCCAATATGATAAATATGATGAAAATAAAATAATTTTTGGTTCATTTGTAATATATTATCACTTTTGAATTTAAGCAATTTGAATGTGTCTGTTATAAACATGTACTAGTTTGATTTATTTAGTTAGCTTATTAAATATTATTACATAAGTGATGAATAAATTAGTCATTATCTGAATGTATTCAAAATTTATAATGAATATACCCTTTATATATGTATATCTATAATTATTTTTATAAATTTTATTAAGTATTTGTGTATCTTACGATACACGATACAATATGATATACGATATGGAAAAATAAAAAATTGATTCATGATATGATTCAAGTTTTGACAATAATGCTTGAAATCACTTCATCTTCCATTAATGTAAGCATTCATTAAGTTGGGCCTCATTTTGAGAGCATGTATGCATGGTTGCCCCCAGGCTTGCCAATTCCTCAACAACAACATATCTAATCACAACATGTATAGTTGTAATTTACTAGTAAATTATTATTAACAGAATTTCATAGATAAAAAGTAAAAACAGAATGATATATTTCATTGCAGAACAATATTTCCTAACATAGAATGATTATAACAACAAACAAAGTGTTTAAATGATTTCCTACTATAGAACAACCACCAAGAGAGTATTTCTTTTTATTTTATGACGAAAAGGTAAAAACAGTTTTTGGAGTTGAAAAGGTAAACCATGCTTCCTTTGAGGTATATTGAAATGACATCTTCTCAAATGTTTGTAGTATAAATGACACTTCCCCTAGCTCAAAGGAAGGATGGTGTCATTTACCCATCGAAAATCACAAATCCGATTAGTTTATAGATTTTAAAGTCAAGCCTATCGTCCAAGCTATTAGGATTTTTTTCCATTTATTTTACACTATAAAAGAGATTCTATAGAATGTAAAAACAGAGAGAGAGAGAGAGAGAGAGAGAGAGAGAGAGAGAGAGAGAGAGAGAGAGAGAGGTGTCTCATGTGCCTCTTATTCTGTATCTAGGGTTTATATACCAAAAACACTCTCATATCTTCTATCAGTGTTATTTTTTGAAGGAACTTAAGATCCAGTATTATAGAAGTTGTTGTTTCATACTAGCCATCAAATATGTTGGAGATCTAAACGTTCAAGGATGGTTTTGGAGTTGTGGACTAGAGGTTCACATTTGAAATACATTCATATCAGAGATGTCTGTAAATCTTAAAGCAAATTGGGTAACTGCAGTTAAGTTTACAGAGAATAGGGTTATTTAGTCGATAAACCTCTATTTGATAATGGATCTATTCCCTCTTACTATATAACTAATTTATTTCACAGGTTTTCCTAAGTCATCATATTTGTGTGTTCTATTATTTTTACTACTTTTACTTTTTTGCACTGTAAAGTTGTGATTTTCAACTAGCCTTTTTTGGCTTTAATTCCGAGCCAAATTTGGTCGTAATTTAGTCAATCATTTCCTTGTATTTATGTGGGTTTAATTGTAAGGGATGAGTGTGAGAGATTAGTAAAGAATCAAGCATGCAAAGAAGAACAATGCAGTTTGCAACTAGCTCGCGAGTAAAGTAACTCGCGAAAAGGCCACATGTGAAGCACATGACTAGAAGTTGAAGAGTTATGCCAACTTGTCATTTTATGAGTACTTCGCGAGAAAGTCCATCTCGCAAGGTACACGCAAAACTCTCTATTTGGCAAAAAAATGAAATGTGTATTGAATTTTTTACACACACTATATATACCTTTATTATCCAGAATTTGTAAGGAGTACTTTTCAAAAAAAAAAAAAAAAACCCTAGCAAAACACTTAAGAATTAGAGATTGTCATACCCACAATCATATACACAAATTCTCTTAGTTTTCCTCTACTCTTACCTCTCCATCTATACATCCTTAAGAGGTTCTAAACCCAAACACTTACCTTACCCATTCTGACTATTGAGAGAAGTTTTGGTGCCTTTGGGAAGCTTTGGAAGAAGCCATTGAGTGGTGGATGCAATCAAATGGAATCACAGGATTTTGAAGGCTAGTGAAGTTTCATAGAAGTCTGTTAGTAGCAAGAGCTTGGAGGGATCAAGTACATTGGATAGATTAGGCTTTGAGAGTCTTTTTGATATTCGTGTACTCCAACTTATTAACTAGTGGATTGATTTCAACTTGGAGGGTCATGGAGAGGTTTTTTGCCGACTTCTTTGGTTTCCTCTTCGAAAACACGACTCAGTGTTATCTTATATTTGCATCTTTCTTCCCTACTCTTTAAGCTTTATTTTGATTGCTTATTGTGGTTGCTTATGGTTTAGAATAGTATTACCAGTTTATTGCACGTCATTTACTCTTATTTCGTACTTAGATAAATTAAAGTAAAAGTAATCTAGCTGTAATTTATAATTAGGGGTCTAAACAAGTTTTAGTGTTTTCACACTAATTGAACTTTCATGCACAATATTGGTAATTGTTTGATTAACCATGGCTTTTATAATAGATCTAATAATCAATTTAGTCTTAAAACTAGTTAATTATTGTTTTTGATAGAGTCTAAACCCAACAACTAGAAACAAGGAAGAGTATTAGGAAGAGAAATAACCCATCCCTTGGTTGCACTAGTAACAAGAGCGGTCATTCCTTGAAGGACCTGCTTTCTCTGTTATTAATTTCTACACCTGCCATTTCTCTCTCTTAATCACTACAATGCTTGCTGTAAGTTGTAACTAATATTACCACTTCTTTGAGTGGCTTAGTGTACGTTTGGAACATTTCCCGTGCGTTCTAGTGTTTTGTTGAAAATTTGTGGGTCCTGTGCACTATTCACGGGACCCGCAAGTATTTTTTTCAGTAAAAAAACTTTAAAACTGGGTCTCACGGTACTATTCACATATTTAAAAATTATTTTGCTACAATGTTTTCAATTTTCAACAATAAACAGCATCCAAACAGACCATTATTTAATGGTACAAATTGCCTAGAATAACCGTAGGTGATGAGACAAAATTATTGTATGATGGATGAACAAAACAAACTAGTTTGTAAGGTCTCAACCAATGACAAGAAAATTTAGTGTTGTAGTCAAATTATAACAAATCTTATGCATTTGGTAAATGTAGCATTCTTCTCACAATATATAAATCTTACAACTCTGACCCACATATTGTGATGGAAATGTTGTTTATGTCTCCAGGTTGTAGCTTCTACAAATTAAATTTACCCTTTTCTATATCCCACTAGATAATGGAGATGAGCAATGTTCACACTTTTTTCCCAGCATCATTTTTTTTTTTTTTTTGTTTGGTAGAGAATTTCCGTTCAAAGATTGGATTGATTGATTTTCGTCATTCATATCATATCACAATATTGATTTTACAAAACAATAGAAGAGAATAAACTTTGTAAAAATTTTCATTATTCCTTTTGTATACTTTGCTCAATGAAAGATAAGAAATTTCACAATTTCTCATTTATCTTTGAAACCATCCAATTTTCTCTTTTATATTTGGGAAATAAACAAATACCTTTAATTCGTTATTTCTTCAATTAAAAGTTAAAACCATGATTTAATGTTAGTTTTTTTATATTCGATTATCTATTGCAATAGTGAGCACGTAGAAACTGCAAATTAATTCATCAAATAATTAGAAGTTATATTATTCCAATTATGATCGACCATATAAAAACAATTAAACATTCTTGCCTTTAGCATTACTCAAATTCGTAGATAGAACACATGTTTGGCCCTCTGCAGTCTGCTGATACATGGCCCTCTCATGCTGTGGATAGAACAAATATAAGTCACCGCCCTGAAAGAATGTGAGATCCCAAACACGCCTTAAACTTCTTTAGGCAAAACTTGTCAAATACGTGCAATGGACCGTTGTGAATTGTGATGGCAACATGTCACGTGTCGCCCTCACAAAGGTCCAGTTCCCAAGCCAAGGCCAACGTCTTTTTTCTTTTCTTTTCTTTTTTTTTGGGGTAAAAAGACAAATCCAATTTTGAATGTTTCATAATATTTCATCATTGGGCAGAGATATAAAAGTTCAATGTTTCATAATATTTAATTTCCAATTTTGAATGATTCATTTGAAAGATCCCATAGATCTAATGTGATAACCCCAATTTGATTAATTGTGTGATATATGTGGATGTATAATGAGTCCCACATTGAGTATTTACTGGGTTGAATTGAGCTTTATTAACAACTACAAGGAGCCTCAATTGTTACTAGTCCTTTTGAGATATAGCGCAGATGTAACTAGTATTTTTCCTTGAGTCATTACATATGGTATCATTACATTTAAAGACAAAGTTGTCTTCAAACCTTCAAGCTTCTCTTATATCTTTTTATTGAATGTTAATTTTGATAAATTCAATATTAGATTATTTTTTCTTACTATATATCTTTTATGTTTACAAAATTTTAAGAAAATCAAAAATCCATAATTATGTTATTAATTAAATGTTTATTTTCAAGTTTTTGTAATTTTAACTTATGCATTAAAAAAATTATAAGTCAAATTGCAAATAATATATGATTTGAATAAAACTTAGCATGTGTCTTAAAAACATTAAAAAAAAAAAAAACATGTAATTAAATTGTTCAATTTTTAAAATATGTAACTATATATATATATATATATATATTAACTTCACGAGAGTTTGAAAGTGTTTCTTTTAAAACTAATTCCGAAACTTTGTCCTGATGAAAATTCGTAAAAGTAAACTTCTTTGGGGAAAAAACTGTGGGCAAAGAGATGTCATGCGTGATGTCAGTAGTTGAGACAACCTTATAGCTGCCTTATCATCTATTGACTATCTTCGCCTTATCAGTTATCACGCAGAAGTCTCAAATGTTGGATACATGCATCATTCATAGTAAATTTTCTCTACGGCCAATATAAATAGAACCCATTCGGAGAAGTAGAAAACACTACTACTTACACAGCAAACGTTGAAGCGACAAAAAGATAAATGGCAGGACAAGAAACGGGTAATAGAGAAAGCAGGTGGTCCCTTCAAGGAATGACCGCTCTTGTTACCGGTGGAACCAAAGGAATCGGGTTCTTTCTCTGCCTATGCTTTTTTTCCCTTCTGATTTTAGCTTGGAATTGCATTCTTATTGAATATTTCTAAATATATATATATATAAATAAATTATAAATGGCCACATTTATAGAATTGTTGCAACCTTTTTAAAAAGTTGATTGGATGAAAAAGAGAGAAGAAGGCGGAACTTCTCGTATATCTCTTTTTTTAGCGTGAATTTTGAAAATCTTGTCGTTGAATTTCATGTTCCCTATGTTTTAAATATTCATATCAAATTTCGTTCAAATTTGATATTATTTACTATTTTATCAATAAATTTATTTTTTATGCACAATTTTAGATCACAAAAACTTAAAATTTTAACATTTGTTTGATGACTAAGCATTTGATCTTTGATCTTATTGAAATTTTGTAAATATGAAGAATATAATAAAAACATGCAATCTAATGGTATTATTTTCACTACGGTCTTATTTTCATATTTTGGTTGGATTTTATGTTTGCATAATTGGTTTTGTAGCTTCCATTAAAGCTTGCATGTTTATTAGGATTAATTTGTTGTTTATTTATTTAGCTAAATATCCAACCTGTTATTAGGAAGGACGTCTGGATTATACCATTTATCTCTATGGTATGAATCTATGACTTTGACCCGAAAAGATTTGTGGGTAAAATAAAATAGGATCCAGTTATTGAGTGCCCATAACCATAAGGCATTTGTTAATTGACTATTTTAAGAAAGTTCTAATATCATTTTTATGATAAATATTAAAAACTATTAAAAAAATCAATTACTTTTTTCTTTTACCATAAAAAGTTTCTAAAAATACTCCTTAAACTAATGCCCTAAGATATTTGTTAACAAATTCAAATAAAAAATCACTCATTTAGGGTCTGTTTGGATACAGCTTATTTTGCTAAAAACTGAAAACTAAAAACTGAAAATTGAAACACTATAGCAAAATAATTTTTAAATGTGTAAATAGTGTTGTAGGAGCTGTGAATAGTGCATGAACAGTACACTTTGTCTCCTGCACGAAAAAACACAAATGTGAGGGAAAAACGTGAATCCAAACACTCACTAAGTTTGGGGTAATTTTAGACACTTAAGAGCATTCGCATCTGGGTATCTAAAACAATATCTATTTTACATGTTAAAATATTACTTTATCTATTTTACTATACCATTTTACAACTCACCATACATTTCATTTCTTATTTTTCAACACTATTCACTGATTTATCATTTCTCTCTTATCCTCTCCAACTCTTTCTCTCTCTTCCACTCTGTTTTTATCTCTTCCTCTGAAACAAACCAAACAACACAACAACACTCAGCTAACGCCCACCCAAACCAACAAGCAAGCCCACCAACATTGAGAAACCTAAATCACACCACCTACCACCACAACCACCGATTCAAACTGAAACTTAAACCCAAAACCCAAACTACCCACCCCTACAAACCAAACCCAAAACTCCCAAAAATTGAAACTCAAACAAACCACTAGCAGTAACCGAAACTCAAAAAATCACTAGAACAAGCCCAACAACCACCAAAACCAAGCCCAACACCACCAATTCAAACCTAACCCACCAATTTAACCACTAATTCAAACCTAACACACCGATTTAAACCCATAAACCACTAATTCAAACCTAACCCACCAATTTAAACCCATAAACCACCAATTCAAACCTAACCACCAATTTAAACCCATAAACCATTGATTCCGCTAC
Organism: Quercus variabilis; assembly: GCA_030445155.1. Lineage (NCBI taxonomy): Eukaryota > Viridiplantae > Streptophyta > Magnoliopsida > Fagales > Fagaceae > Quercus > Quercus variabilis. The sequence goes on from CP129445.1 coordinate 32,007,853, forward strand.
CTATTCAAAACCAACCCACCAATTTAAATCTATACATCACCGATTCAAACACATCCTACAATTGCAAGCAAAACCTAGCCGATCCATCATCATTATCACCACCACGCTTTCATCTTTGGTCCTAGAAGCTACCGCCAACTATACCAGAGAGAGATCAAGATTTTGGTTTGGTCAAAGAAGCAATAGAGAGAGAAGATTAAGATTGGTTTGAGAGAGAGAAAGAGAGAGTTGGCCTAGAGAAATGTGAGAGACTAAAGAGAGAGATGAGATATTTTTAATTTATTTGGGAAGAGAAAGAGAATAAAATAATATATATCAGAATACAAACACAACTAAAATAGTTCTTATCTTTAAGAAGTTATTGATCATGGTTGCTAAAAAACTTTAGTAATAGCCACCAAGGTAAACTAGGTTTTGGACCTGTGGATCTAAAATAGCAATTTAGGGGGGTTTCACACCGCCATCCCCCCCCCCCCCCCCCTCTTTCCAATGCTAATGCTCTAACATAGAATTTTCAAAAGTATCCACATTATCCCTTAAACACAAACCACACCTTACTTGGTTTGAGCTCATTTTCTCAAAAACTAATTTATGGTCAGATTAAGCAATAATTATCACAAATCACAATAAAATTTCACAGTAATTGTATTGTGGCAATTATAAGCACAAGGTAATGTCTAGATAACAAATAGTTAATAAATAACAATTGAGGATGAAAAAGAAAGTAGATGAATATTTGAAGGAGCATTAGAAAGTTCAAACAATATTAAATGTGGTTTGTCCTTAGGGAAAAAATTAGATATTTATGAAGAGTTTGGGTAATGTTGCATTAGTCTAATCCTATTGAGTGAGTTTTGAATTTTACCCAAGATCTATTTATTTTCTCATCTAAAAATAAAAAGAATAATACACTCTTGGTAGATCAACAACAAGGAAATCATTTTTAAACTCTCCGAATATTGTCATAATCATGCTCAGCTAGTAAGCTAATGTATTGCAATGAATTATAAGCTTTAGTTTTGCCAATAATTTAATGATACAAAAATAAATAAATAAATAACCTTTTTGTATCCAAGTTTTAATCCCTCTATCTTACACTTAGTAAGAAATACAGTAACCAAATCATATCAACCAAAAGTAGTTAAACATAAAAATTCATCAATCTAAAGAATTAAACATCCACCAAAAGAAAGAATATATATATATATATATATAGAGAGAGAGAGAGAGAGAGAGAGAGAGTATTCATCTTTTTGTGTGAGCAAAATATGGATTGAATGGAAAAAAAATAACAAATTTTTATAGTAAAACAATGGAGAGGAGTCAAAATAAATGGAACATGAAGGGATAGAGAAATTGGTAGGTTAAGGTATAAAGTAGTGGAGAGATAAAAAGATAAAAGTAAGTAAATGTTGGAAAAGGTGTAATTGTAAAGTGGCAAAGTAATAAGGAGATAAATAATTAAAAATGAGAGAGAAAATATTGAAAATAGGTTGATGATATGACACTAATGTAGCTCAACAAGAGTGCAGCAACATTAAACGCAACGCTTCAGCTTTTAGATATATATAGATATAGATTTTGTGAAATTATGCTATGAAAGTTAATTATACCAAGCCCAATCCATGCCCTTCTGTTTGTACAACAAAATCGTTAAATACAATACTTTGAACTAATATATGGTTGGGCTATGTGGAGTCTAGTTTGTGTTCATTTGGTATTTGACCTTGCCCAAATTGGAAGCGTTATGACTTTAAGTGAGACATTTTTTGAGACATAGTCCAAGGAGTGGAGGTTCGCCCAATTTGACCCTATTGTTTTGGGGTATTTACAGGTCACTACAAATTAGATTTGATGATTGTATTGAAAACCATCCCTTCTAGTCACCTTTATATTTTTTTCTCCTTGCTGCAACTCTGTGAACATAGGCACATTATCGAATCACGTATATCTATTGTCATGTGACAGTTTTCTTGGCGCATATTTTTCCTCTATTTTTCATTTCTCACAAGTAGAGGAATAATTAGGTTAAATTCCTAACATATATTGATGAAACCAAATTTATTTTGAACTCTCTCTCTTAGTGGTTTGTAAGCCATACTTTTAGGAAGGTTAATTTTGTTAACCATGATATAGTTAAATGTGTTCTTTTGTTTGGTCTTGAGATAGAGAAGGGACTATCCCTCCCCTGTAATTTGTTTCTAATTCTCTACTTTCATTGAATATTACATGTTTACCTAGAAAAAAAAAATCACTAAATAAAATAGAATACGCATTATTCAGTTTTTCTTTTTATTTGCTATTATTTACTACTGCGTGTTGTGACTAGATATGCTGTTGTTGAGGAATTGGCAAGCCTGGGGGCGACTGTACATACATGCTCTCGAAATGAGGCCCAACTCAATGAATGTCTACATGAGTGGAAGATGAAGGGATTTCGAGTCACTGGTTCAATCTGTGATGTGGTATCTCGAACCCAACGAGAGGAGCTAATGAGCAGAGTCTCCTACATGTTTAATGGCAAACTCAACATCCTTGTAAGTACTTTATTTCCTCTACATCGCTGCGTTTTGCGTGGCATTTGAAAGCATACTCCAAAGATGATGAATTGTAAATGATCATTTTACATTCTTTTCTACACTAAAATCTTCGATTTCATTTTTAGAAGATCAATCTTTGATGAACAATTTAAATGGCATTGGAATATTACTTGGCCAGAGCCACTTCATTTGTGCTTTTACAGTTGATACATTCAATTTATAGTTAATCTAATACGGCTTTAGATAAACAATGTGGGAACGGCCACATCAAAACCGACCTTGGAGTACACAGCTGAAGATTTCTCATTTCTCATGTCTACCAATCTTGAATCTGCATATCACCTGTGCCAACTTGCTTATCCTCTTCTGAAAGCTTCGGAAGCAGGAAGCATTGTTTTCGTTTCTTCGGTTGCAGGTGTAGTAGCCACAGCTACTGGAGGATCTATATATGGTGCAGCTAAAGGTAATTTCTTTGTGCTATTTAACTTTTTATTGCAAGCTTATGGGTTATAAATTTTAGCTGTGACATCAAATAATGCGATCAGCTTCTGTCTGATATTTATTTGAAGGAGCGGTGAATCAACTTGCAAAAAATTTGGCATGTGAGTGGGCAAAGGATAACATAAGGAGTAACTCAGTTGCGCCATGGTTTACCAAAACTCCCCTAGCTGAAACTGTAAGTGTGCTAGTGCTTGAAGATTGTTAAAATCTGATCATTGTTGAATGTCTTAGGGAAATGATAAGACATGACACATTTAGTAATGCACACTCTCAGTAAACAACATTTGTAACAAATAATCCTGTTTTGATTTTTTTTTTTCATGTGCTAAGAAATGGGAACAATTTACCGAATTTATCCTTACTGCAGTATGCTAATATCTTGGCTCCTTCAGAGAGGTCATTATCTGAGTTAGGTTCCAACCTAAAAGGGAAGAACTTCATGAATCATGATAACCATGACAATTATATTATCTTCTTTGCAGTATCTAAGCAATGAAAAAGTAATGGAGGCTGTTATCTCTCAAACCCCTCTTGGACGTGTAGGAGAGCCAAAGGAGGTTTCTTCCTTGGTGGCATTCCTATGCCTACCTGCAGCTTCTTACATAACCGGTCAGACTGTTTGTGTTGACGGAGGGACAACTGTAAATGGCTTCAGCTTCCCATGAGCAGCAGAAAATGACGTTCAGACACTCCTTATTGGAATATGTTTTTGGTACCGCAAGGAAAAATAAATAAATATAGTTTACTAGTTCTGTCAGTAATTGGAAGAAAAAAAAAAAAGGATTGTTGCAAATGGGATGCACAAACCTCTCTCCTTGGCATTTTCTAAAATTATTGTATATCTATCTAAATCGTTGTCTTGTATTCTTCAATTTATAAATATAATGCCTATATGTTTTGGAATATTTACTTGTGAGTCATTGGCAGAGTTAGGGAGGGGTTGGGGTGTTATCACTTTTCAACTTTTCCATTTATAATATTGATAAAATGCGAGGAAGAAAAAAAAAATGAAAGTTTATGAAAATTAACTTACAGGCCCCCCAAGGATTTTGAGATTAGAAAAAATCCAAAAAAAAAAAAAAAAATCAAACTAAAACTAAAGCAAACCAATGAAATACAAAAATCTGGCCTATTCTTGGGCATATACTCCTTCAAATCCAAATCAAAGGACCAAAAATCTATGACAAATTCCCAAATTTGACTCCATACAAAATTCCAAATCAACAATATAAGGAAAAAGAATCCCTTTCAAATTAGGATTCCTCTAGGACGAGGACTCATCCAAATACGAAAATGAAAAAATATTTCTAATTAAAAAAAAAAAAAAAAAAAACCCTTACGCCTTTGCCATTGTCTCCACGCTACAATGTTTCGACACTTTGCCTCCACAAGTCACTATGGTGGCATGTAAGAAAAGTGGCAAAGTGTTCAATGTCCCTTTCATAGATGGAGCTGGGACAACGCAAGCCTAAAAAAAGGCTCACACAAACAATCTTGAAATAAGTCCCAATAAAAAGAGTGTTGTCAATGGCATTAGACCTCGATGAGGTGTGAGGTTCCCATGGATGGGATGTGTGGAGTTTACACGTGGTTCCCATAGATAATGTGCAAAAGAAGGAAAAGTCCATAAGTAAGGGGGAGCAAGGAAGATTACCATGTTCACTTACCCATGGTTGAGTAAAGGGTTCTACTATGTGTGTGTTGGTGACTTCCATAGTTATGCAAAAAAAAATCCCATATTCGCCCCATCCATATTTAAGTAAACAGAACGTTATTGGTGATGATAATGCATGACAAACAAAACAATGATGGAATTTAGCTAGCCCAATCTGAGATGATTTCTTGAATTTCACATGCAAAATTTAGTTGGACTAGATGAATTATTAGGCCAATGCTAATCCTCTAATTGGATCGTGGTTTAAACTTAACATTTAACAAACGAAACAAGGGCAGAATTACATAATCCCTTACCCCCCTCAAAAAAATTTAATAGTGACAAGTAACTTATATTTATTATTTATAAAAATTAAAAATTCTAAGAGTTCCCCCCACCCCCCCAAAAAAAAAAAAAACTAGTCTTTAAAGGCACTAAAAGAACTTTAAAATAAAGAGTAATATCTCATTAAAAAAATATGATAAGATTACTAAAATATTATACCAATTTTATATAATCTCCACTCAAAATCGTAATTTTTGTGAAACTTAATAATACATGATAATTCTTTAGAGGTCTTTATACAATTATATTTAAGACATGAAACTAAAGAAAATTCAATGTCAAATTCCATAATAATAAATAAATAAATAATAATAATTGGCATGAGTAGTAAAATGTTGTGTGGGTTTTAGGCATTGTTATATGTATTTAATATGCTTAATTTTCTAATTTTCGTTAGTAATCAAAATTTTACTTGTTCTATGTTATTTTGTTAATATTTGGAATAAGAAAAGAGTGCAAAATCCCATGAAACGTCAATTGAGAATTTCCCAAAAAAAAAAAAAAAAAAAAAAAAAAAAAAAAAAAAAGACAAAGATATCGAAGATCCTGTATATTAAAACATTGATTGGAATAATACTTTTCTGAAATGATTCTTGATCTGTGTATTTCTTTGTCATTTATGGATCAAATAATTGTTAAATATGATAGTGTAGTGTATTCCACAAATTTGTAGGTATTGCTAGTAAATGAAATAAATTTTCGATGTAAAAATTCAAATGTTTTAGAGGCTAAAAGTAATTATTTCATAACACGTGAATAAAGATAAAAATATATTACCAATACCGAATACATGCCAATTTGAATTCAAAGTTTTATATTATAAATTCTTTAATTACTTAATAAGATAAAACTAATTCAGTTCAGATGAAAGCAAAAAACAAAATCTTAATCCATATAATTTGAGACCAACAATGAATTCTCAATTTTATATGGAATATAGTATAAAAAAATCTGAGAAATAGAATCAAGAATTTCCCTGAAATATTGGTTTAGTCATCTTTTGCAAAGTATGAAAATTTTTATTAAACGCATATATACGTACATGTATACGTCTATATATGCGTGTGAGTGAGATTTTGAAATTCATTCAATTGCATTTTAGGACTACAGGTCCACAAAAGAAGTTCTTGGTTCTGTCCTTGCTAATGAAGCGAAGCCCAAACCTGAAGCCTATTTGGTTTAGTGTTTATTTTTTCTTTCAAAAATAACAATTACAAGAAACTGAACTAAACTCACCTTAAGACATGATGTTAGAAGACCCTTTGAGATTCACAAAACCACATGGAAGGGAAGCTTTGCATTTTATCCTTTTTTTTTTTCTCCCATTGGCAAGATAATTAGATCAGGAGGGTTACAAATTTACCTCTCACCCTCATCCACTTCACATTGGATGGAATTTAAAATGCCACTTTTACAAAACAGAAGTAAGAACACAACACAGATAATTGGTGTTTTTTTCTTTCAAAAATAACAATTACAAGAAACTGAACCAAACTCACCTTAAGACATGATGTTAGAGGACCCTTTGAGATTCACAAAACCACATGGAAGGAAAGCTTTGCATTTTATCCTTTTTTTTTCTCCCATTGGCAGGATAATTAGATCAGGAGGGTTACAAATTTACCTCTCACCCTCATCCACTTCACATTGGATGGAATTTAAAATGCCACTTTTACAAAACAGAAGTAAGAACAGAGGAAGCCACTCACTGTCACAAACCGCCCCCCCCCCCCCCCCAAAAAAAAAATCCACACAAATAATCTGCCCGGTTATGTAAGAGGATGCAGGTAGGCAAAGGAATGCCACAAGGGACAAATCCTCCTTTGGCTCTCCAGGGCATCCAAGAGGAGTTCTTGCATTTACCGATTTCGAAAATTGCTCGTAATTGAGAGCCTGCAATAGTAATGAGAAGTCACATAAAGGACTTATTTCATATCATGTAAATGAATACAGAATTATTTTTAACTTAGTGAGCTGTCCAAGTCTCAGCCACATCCTAACTTCTTCAAAAAATGTTTTTGAGAATTAAAGCCTAAGAGTTCCATTTCTATTTCAGGTGTAAATGTCGTGCAACGTTGCATGCACGCACACACATGCCCACACGTTTCTGTTATCTATTAACTCTACATATGACTCGCATGTGGCCCAAATTAATAGAACATGATAAAGATTTACTGCACACAGAACAGTGAAAAACACATTCATTGAATGCACAAGCATGGTGAAAGGGTGCTACAGCCTTACAGCTTCAACCAAGGGGGTTCTGATAAACCAAGGTGCTACACAATTACTCCTAATATTGTCTTTGGCCCACTCACATGCCAAATCTTTAGTTAGTTGGTTTATTGCTCCTGCATAGAGAGAAAAAAAAAAGACTTAGAGTCAGAATTTAAAAGTTTACAAATCTATAAGGTTTGATTAATATGCACATTGTTTTAACAGATCAAATCGAAAAAATAAAAATTTAAATTACATAAGTAAATTACCTTCACTTGCACCATAAATAGATCCAACATTTAGTGCCACCACACCAGCAATAGAAGAAATACAAACAATGCTTCCTACTCCTGATGCTTTCAAAAGAGGATGTGCCAGCTGGCATAAATGGTAAGCAGATTCAAGATTGGTAGTCATAACAGTAGAGAATTCTTCAGCTGTGTAATCTACAGTCAGTTTCCAGAAGTTGTCCCCACATTGTATATCTAGGATAAAAAATTTAGTAAGAACAGGATTTTAAAGGTTCACAAGAAGGTAAGCCATTCCAAGAGTAGCTGTGAACATTTCTATAAGAAACATTGGTATGAGAAACTCCTTTGGAGAATTCACAAATATAAAGTTTTCTAAATTTAATTTATGCAACTAGCTAAGCAAAAAACTATCCTGCTCCTGGGTTCAGGCTACCAGAATTAGGATGTAAAGAATGATTGAAGATATGCATTTGCAATTTGTTTATACCAGAACACTGAATGGTCCTTTTTTCTTCTCAAACTAAAAACAATGATATTGATGGTATAGTAAATGCTTTTATTTTATTGGTATGTTATGCACATACCCAATGACTATGAGTATTGAACCCATAACCTTACCCTCCACCTAGCACTTGCAAAAGGAGGAGCTGTCAGTTGAGCTAGAGCTCATTGGCGATGGCATAGTGGAGACTGGTTAAACAATAATTTAAAAATATGATGTTCAAAATACACAAAGCCATGTACAAGCTACAAATTTGGGGTAGCCCAAATAACATAACATAGAGCAATTATCTTAGTAAATACATAAATGTCACACGCAGCACACCAGGCTCCCAGCTTTACGAGGTCTAAGGAGGTCAATGGTAGGTAACTTTACCCCAATTTTAGCAAGAACATAATAGAGGAAACTACAATTCGATGCTAATTCACATTAGACTCCGCTATGTTCTAATGTGGCAAGTGATGATTTTGATGTCCTAACTATCTTTAAATATTGTTATAGATAAGCTCAATTTTATTGTTTTTTTTTTTTTTTTTTTTGGTGGCTGAATATTGGGTTTTATTTCACCTAAAAAGCTGCACAATTCAAGCTAGAAAGCTACAGGAAAAAAGTTTCCAATCTTTCAGAAAGTAACTTCCTTATGATCAGCAACTCCATCTCTTCAACCAGTTCCAAGAATTATCTACTCCCTAAACCTCATTTCCAGTTAAAATTTTTGAAAATTGGTATAGATAAGCTCAATTTATAGGTTTTTTTTGGGGGGCTTAATATTGGGTTTTTATTGTACATAAGAGGCTGCTAAGTCCAAGCTAGAAAGATACAGGAAATGGATTTCTCATCTTTCAGAAAAGTAACTTCATTATGATCTGGGAATCCCTCCCTATAACCAGCTTCCAGAATTATCTACTCACTTTAAATTCCTCAAGTCTGGCAATTCGTTTGTTTCAAAAATGACTTGTTTTCTTGTGCTGTTGCGACTCTGAAAATGATCCAAATAACATTTTATGTCATTTACCTCACACAGAAAATTATTATTATTTCATTTAGGCACAGTGGTGATGGAGGTGGTGGGGATGGCAGAAGAGATGGTGCAACAATGAGGGTAGTGGCAGAGGTGTCAGCAGTGATAGTGTGATGGCAATGGTAGCGGTGATGGTGGTGTTGGTCACACAAAGGAATGGAATAGGAGAGGGTACAATGGAATGCAGAAAAATAAAAGACATTTAACAATATCTGGAACCTATTTTCTGTTGCAATCCCATTTTCGTCTGTCACGGTTGTCCAGAATGATTGCACTTAATGAATTTCATTGATAACCTCACTTCTATTCCAGTCCCACAACAGCAGTAATGATTCGTTGTTACATTACAATCTTGTGATGCTAAAATTGCTATGTAGAATGCAATGAATTAAACTAAACACATCAAAAATAAATAAATAAATAAACTGAACTGAATTGAGACTTACAAGTATATTAAGTCTCCTGCTAAACACGGACAACTGTGTCCATCAGCTTGACTCGTTCACCACAAGACATCACGTCACAAACTGAACCTGTGACTTGGAAACCCTTTATCTCCCAATCATGTAAGCATGCATTGAGATAGGCTTCATTCCTTGAGCATGTATGTACTTTCGCACCTGGCCCTGCCAATTCCTCCACAACAGCATGCCTGAGACAATTACACACATTGAAATAAGCCTTTACTAGTTTTTATAAGATTAGTACTCTGTAGCCACCAGCCCCATAGAGGCAAAGTCCTTCAAAAACAAACATCCATGAAGCAGTTAACTTGAGAAAGAGAGAGAGAGAGAAACCAAATTCCTTGTGTTCCACCAGTAACAAGAGCAGTCATTCCCAGAAGTGACCATCCATCATCTCTGCACCTACTCCCTGCCTGCACCATGTTATCCCCCATCTTAATCTCTCCTTGATCAATTGATTTCAATGTACTCCCAGTAGCTCAAATGAGTCATAGAGTAATGATTACAATGTTTTCTCCCCCTCCATTGATTATACCTAAGAAATTCAGCCCAGTGCAATTACTCAAAACAGGAAAAACAAGAAGTTAGATAAAAACAATAAATATAAAAGTTTTAGCATAAGCCAAAAAAAGGTCAGAAGGAGTTAGCTAGGTATATATTAATTTAAATTGTTGATGTACCTTCCCTCCAAGCATTTCAAGTGATTGTTAATTGAAAGCTCGAATTTGTGTGAAAACACAAGAGCTTTATTTAAAGCTCCAAATTAAAATTACAGCTAGATTGCTTTTACTCTAACTTAGACTAAGTGCAGAACAAGAGTAAATGAGCGCAAACAACCGATAACACTACCCTAAGCCATATTCATCCATTATCAACAATACAAAGTAAAGCTTAAGAGTAAGGAAAAGAGATGCAAACACAATATAACATCGAGACGTGTTATCAAAGAGGAAACCGAAGAAATCAGCGAAAAACCTCACCGCTACCCTCCAAGCGCTAATCGATCCGCTAGAAAATAAAGTTGGAGTACATCAATAACAAAAGACCCTCCATGCCTAGTCCACCCAATGTACATGAGCCCTCCGAACTCCTGCTACCAACTGACTTCTTAGAACCTTGTTTTCTCTAGCTTTCCCAGATCTCTCAATTCAGCCTAATTGCATCCACCAAAGAATGGCTCCTTCTAATGCTTCCCAACAGCACCAAAACCTCACTTGACACTCAGATTGGATGTGATAAATGTTTGGACTATCAACCTCTCACGAATTTAGAGATAAAGAAGTAGGAGTAGAGGAAAACCACAAGAAAATATGTAGATGATTGTAGGTATAATAATCTCTAACTCTTAAGTGTATTTTCTAGCATTTTCTCTTCAAAAAGAACTCTTTACAATATGTGGATAATGAGAGTATATATAGTGTAAATAAAGACTTGGTAAAACAAACATGACAAATTAGCCAAACAGAATATTTCGCAAGTATTTCGCGGGAAGGCCTTACCCACAAGGCACTCATGAAAACTCTAGGCTGGCATGACTCTTTGCCTTCCAGTTATGTGCTCTACACGTGGATATTTCGCAGGATAGCTTCTCGCGAGCTTCTCGTGAAATCCACTTGTTCTTCATTTTAAGCTTGAGTCTTCACACTCTCTCATACTCATCCCTTACAATTAAAACCACATAAATACAGAGAAAAATGATTGAATAAAATTACAATCAAATTTAGCACGGAATTAAAGCCAACACAAAATAGTTGTAAATCACAACTTTACATTAACTTAGAAAGTGCATATATATATATATATATATATAATCTTCTTTATAGTAATACAAACAAAATAAATAAAATTTTTCAACTAGCCGATCTAATGGTACAATTTCTTCTCTCTTGTCAATTAAAATCACTTCATAATTACAAAAATATTGTAATAAAACAACTGGGAAATGTCAAAGAGTAATACAGCTGGTAGAAGGACACAAAAATAAAAATAAATAAATAAAATAATAATAATTTACTATTAAATATGCAAAGAACAATAATTAGGAAGAAAAAAAAAAGTTCAATTGCCTTACTGATGTAGGACAACCTAGGCTTCCCACCTAGATTAGTCCTACCGTAGAACCTTAGGCTTCCCCCCTAAGGTGTTTGGAATCACCACCAAACAAACACTATGCAATCTCTGCAATAATCTCAATAATAATAATAATAATAATAGTCTGCCCCTACAAAAGAAATCGTCTAGAGCTTTATGTGCAGTTTACAGGAATCACAAAGATAAGGATATAAACTCTCCTAAACAAATCCTAAACAATTTCAAATACTAATCTGATAATCCTAAACAATTTCAAGTACTAATCCGATAATCCTAAACAAAAGAAAATGATGAACAACTAATCCTAACCAAACTCAAATACCAATCCAAACTAAACAAATAACTACGTTACAATCTGAAATTATCCACTGAAGGTCTAAAATGAAATATTGAAATAACTTTTGGTTATGCTCCTGCATTAATTACTCCAAAAGACAAGCAAGGGAATACCAAGGTTATGTCATTTATAGTGGAGGTTAGATTGAATGGTCAAAGAATAGCAAGAGCTGATGAGGAATATGACTAAGTTGCCACGTCTAATGTCTAGGGTAGAAACCATTTACACACATCCCTCCGTCAACACAAACAATCTGCCCAGTGATGTAGGATGGTGCAGGTAAGCAAAGGAATGCCACAAGAGATGAGACCTCCTTTGGATCCCCAAGACGCCAAAGAGGAGTGTAAGAATACACCTCTTCTAGGTATTCTTTGTTGCTGAGCACCTACAACATATAAAGACTCAAGGTCAACTTTGATTGATTTGCTGAACTGGACTTAAGCCTTTATAAGTTCCAAACATCAATTAGTGCAAGTACTAATGTTTTTAACTTTGAACTTACTAAGGTGCAGATGCCATGTACATGATGATAGAGAAGCTTAAGTATTGAACATAATTTTAAAATGTGAAGACTAACGGTGCAATTTCTGTTTGGTAACCTAGAACTTTAACACAGTAGAGCTTAAGCAGAAAATCTAATAAGAAATGTTTCTTTTCAATTATATTTTACTCCCCTTAAATGATTGTAGTTAGGGGGGGTGTTTGAGTCAGTGATGGCTGTAGGAGTGTGGGGGATAACTTCCATGGAGAAATTAAGGCAACGGCCCTTGCCAACATGATGTTGCACACGATTAATGGTCACATAACAATCTGGAGTTACCTGCTCAACCATTGAGGTTCTGATGTACCAAGGTGCAACTGCATTACTTCTTATATTGTCTTTCACCCACTCACAAGCCAAAGTTTTAGTAAGTTGATTAATTGCTCCTGGAATCACAAATATACAAAATTTCTTTATAAGCTTCTTGAGTTTAAAATTAATAGGAACATGGATACATTCATCTGATAGGTAAATTACCTTTGGTAGCTCCCTGAACAGACATAGACTTCAGTGAAACAAAACCCGATACAGAGGAGGTGAATACAATGCTTCCCACTCCTGATGCTTTGAGAGGTGGATAAGCAAGTTGAGAAATATGGAAAACAGATTCAAAATTGGTTGCCATGAGTAGAAAATCCTGCAGCTGTGAAATCCACTACCGATTTCCGTATGCTTCTCCCGACAATATTTATCTACGGATCAAAAACAAGCCAGTCTTCCAGTTCAGTAAACAGGAAAAGCAGTTCAAAACTTCAAATTTTAACATTTTAAAACTCAAAATGGGAACACAAACAGATGCAATACATAATATTTTGAAATCCAATAAGGGAAACGCAAAATTCAATGTTTTTGTTCGTAAAAAAATGAGGAAATGAAGAAGCTTACGAGGATGTTGAGCTTCCCATCAAACAAAGTGGACACAGTGCTCATAAGCTCCTCTCTCTGAGCTCAAACTGACACGTCACAGACTGACCCAGTAACCCCAAAACCCAAATTATCCCATTCACTCAGACACCCATCAAGCTCATTCTCATTCCGACAGCACGTGTGCACTCTGGCTCCAAACCCCACCAATTCCTCCACAAAAGCATGCCTAAAAGGTAGAAAAACCAAAACCCAATTCCCAGTTCACAATATAATTAATTTCTCAATTGTCACAAACCAAAGAGGAAAAGAAAATAAATTCCAAGACTTCTTTTTATCTATGTATGTAAAAATATGTACCCGATTCCGCGAGTGCCACCGGTGACGATAGGTGGGGTTTGAGAAGAATGGAGAGGGTGAGTTTAGGAGATTAGACTTTTCAGAGAGAGTAGAAGAAGAGAGTGAAGGTGGAATGAGAGTCTGAGACATTCCAGCAGCGGCCAACCCAGTTCCAAGCAGGCAGCAGTACCGTAATAAGTCCGACGGGTAAAGTTTAGTTGGAAATTGCAAAGTATTTTGATGTTCAGGAGGTTTTCTGTTCTTTTAATTGATAGAATATCACAATTATGGTGTTTACTTCGAGAAAGAATATGATGTTTTAGGAGCTCTAAATCAGCATACAGTTGGTGCTTCTAAGCCTAATAAAAAATTAACACCTGGCCTAAAAAGAAATGTAAACGTATTGAACCATTTAAACTAAAATGACTAAATTGTCCTTGAAAAAAATTTCAAACACCCAGCATTTTTACTTTGCAAAGCCAAAACCCAAAAACTTCTCTTCTTTTCAAAATCAAATCTCATTCTATCTCTCTAGTCCTTATGCCACCGTAGCCCCAACTCTCTCTCAAACCTCAACCCTAACATCCATTGCCCAACTGCAACGTCTCCGACAGCACAACACTGTCGAACATTGCAAGTTCCGACAAGACCAGCCTTTGTCTCATAAAAAGATCTCAATCTTCTTTTTCTAGCAAAACCATCCAACGCTAGAAGCTTTCTTGCTCCTTCCAACACCCAACAGCCACAAGAAGGTTCTCTCTCTCTCTCTCTCTCTCTCTCTCTCTTTTATGTTTATTTTCTGTATTTTCACATCTTTTTTGAATGCTTTCTTCTTCCCAAAATTACAGATTTAAAAAAAGAAACTCCAAATGAATGTTTGTGTAGAAAGGAAATTTGTACCTGTTTGATAAAATGTCTCAATGAATATGGATGCACTCCTTTGTTCTTAAACTATTATGAATTAATGGAATATACAATATACAATAATGGGTTGATTTTTTTTTCATTTTCTTTTTTTTCAAATGTGCTTTTGAATTAGATTAAAGTTGGGTTTTTTTTTTTCACTTTTTTTTTTTTTTTTTTTTTTTTTGGTTATAGTTTCATATGTAGTTTTTGAGGAGAACATAAATCAATAGTTTTTGGTGGTAATGAAATATGATAATTACTTGATCAATTTCTTTTTTGTTTATGCCAAGATGCAAAGGTTGCTTATAGTATGAGAGACAGTGATTGGATTCTACCTTGTGACGATGTTGCCTTCTAAAATGGTTAGATTTACATGATGATTAAGTTTGATGATATGGTGGACTTGAACAAGTTCATTTGAAGTGTATGAATTCATTATAATATTTGGATTATAATATTATTAGAAAAGCTCTTGAAGTGGGCTCTAGCATTCTCCTTAACATCAGTGCTAGATTTACATGATGTTAATTTTCAGGGCAATGTTGTTTCTCTTTTACTGTTCTAATTGCATTGTTGATAAGCACAAGTTATTTGCATATGTTAGCTGTAATATTGGCATGCCATTAAATTGTTTTTTGACGATTTGGAATGAATAATGAATTGCTTTTGTTAAAGACGGTAAGAAATGGACCAAACTAATGGGTTTTCTTCCAAATACTTGGTTGTTTTTACTTATTAGTTGATGGTTATGATGTTCAGAAGCTTATTATTCTTAATTTACTCTTAGTGGTAATTTATCAAAAGCCCATGAGAAAGCTTTTTTTTTTTTTTTTTTCCCCCTACTAAAGCTAATATTTAATGCAGAACAGAGACAACAACAACATGGAGGAAGATTATTTAAATTTTGAGATTCACCATGGGAGAAGGCTTAGGAATCTTAATGGGTTAATTCATGTTCAGGAATCTTAATGAGGCAAGGTTAGATTTGTGCTCTTATGTTATTTTTATTTTTTAGGGGCGATTAATATTTTGATGCTTATGTATTTATTTTTGTTTGTGTTATAATGTAGGATACATTGTCTATCAATGGTCAGAAGACACCTACAAGGTTACAACAAGTACAGCAAGTGTTGGAGGTGGAATTACTACTACTACAAGTGTTGTTTTTGTAACTTAAACTACTACAAGGGCTGGAGAAGCAAGGGTTGCTGCTACAAGTACTAGAGATTCAACAGCTGATACTGCAAGTGCTAAAGATGCTAGAGATTCAATAGTTGCTGCTGCAAGTGCTGGAAATTCAAATTCAAAGGATGTAGGCCAAGAAAAAGAACAAACCTTGGAGGATTTGAGAACATATAACAATAATCTATTTTATGTAATCCACATACATTTGGTGGTGATAATTTTGGAGCTTTAAGTGATATAGATTATGTAGCCACAAATAATTCTGTAATTTTTTTTTTTTGTCCTTAATATAATTCTGTAGCTTTAGGTGATAATTCTCACCTATTTATCCTGAATAAAATTGCATTTTTACAGATTGCATATTTAGGTGATATACATGACTATGTTGCTACATCAATAGCATGGGAAACTCTATGGGAATACCTATTCTGTCATACTAGAAAACATGTCATTGCAAAATGAAATACCTCTGTCAAAGCTTGAGTAAGATTTTTTTTTTTTTTTTTTTTCTAAGTCACAATTCTGGAATTTAGATTATATGTAGTGTGTCGTTGTTTGCCTCAATACCAATAATTTAGATTATATAAGATGCAACAATGTTGTTTACCTGCCTTAATTAGTGGTGTTGGTGTTGTCTATCTTTGGTACCCAATGGTTATCAAAGTTAACAAAAAGCTAAACTTTCACTTAACTTCATAAACTCAACAAAAGGTAACATTAATCTACAATTGTCTTGTAAACCAAAAGCTAACATAAAGATACATTTTCTGATACACCACTATTATTGGCATCAATATTCAAAAAGTTACATCAAGGTAACAACATATAGGCTGCTTTTGTTTTGCCAGCATACATAAACACACCAAAACAAACTATTTTGATTGATACTTCAGAGCTTCAATTTATCCCACTGCTTCATATTGACATCTTCATTGCTTTAATGAAAAATCTTACATAGTTGACGACCCCCTACAATAATCCAACAAGAAACAAAATTTAATAATTAGTATAGCCAACAAAATTGCTGGATTTTTTTTTTTTTTTTTGATAGGTAAATAAATCTTCACTACAATTATGATAAAAAGTACAAAGAAAAAGACAAAGCAGGCAATGTGCTAATTTCATATTGCCAGATGCACATGTAAGAATGTATATAAATAATAAATGTGCTATGAACCACAAAAATGGAAAACTAATATATAAGAAAGTATAATTATCTAGCTAATCTGGTAAGGAATTAAAAGCAGAAATATTTGAAGTATGCTTAGGTCACTCTTCGTGCTTACTGCCTCAATTCAAATTGCCATTTGCACACGTAGATTGAAATGAAGAATAAAATAATAGTTGGGTAAGAAGATGCAGTTTTAGATTTGGAATTTAGTTTAGTGATTTGTAAATCATGTAGAAAAATTTAATTTGCAAGAATCAGTGAGGGGTGTGAAGCGAGAGCCTTTAGAAAAAAATTAGGAAGAAAAATTACCTAAGAAAACACAAAATCCTTTCTCCACACAATCTGGAATTGAGGGAGAGACCAAATTCAATGTTTTCAATTTGGGGTAATTTTAGTCTTTGTGTTTTTTGGGACTAGGTCTGGGACTGAGGCTAGCAACTAATTTGGGACAGAGTATGCAGCACAACTTCAAAGTACCTTCACCAATAAACTCAACAAAAGCAATACAAAGTATGGGATTGGCATCAACAACCTTCACACACGAAATCAACTTGTTCAAGACCAAAATTTCCACCACTGCATCAGCAAACAATTTTTTTTTTTTTTTTTTTTAAATTCAACTATCCCCAAATTGACTGGGGTGCAAGACTTTGTCAAACAAAGAAAGAAGCTTTATGTTTCTACATATGAAGCTATAACAAAACAAAACCAAAAAAAAAAAACAAAAAACAAAAAACAAAACAAAACAAAACAAAAAAAAAAAAAAAAAAAAAAAAAAAAACCCAATTTTAATCTGATTCAAAAGAAAATTAAAAATGAAAAAAAGACTGACCCATTACTGTATATTGTATATTTCATTGATTGATAATAGTTTAAGAACAAAGGAGTGCATCCATATTCTTTGAGACATTTTATCAAATAGGTACAAATTTTCTTTCTACACAAACATTCATTTGGAGTTTCTTTTGTTGTTGTTGTTGTTGTTTTTTTTTTTTTTTTTTTTTAATTTGTAATTTTGGGAAGAAAAAAGCATACAAAAAAAATGTGAAAATACAGAAAAGAGAGAGAGAGAGAGAGAGAGAGAGAAGAAGAAGAAGAAGAAGAAGAAGAAGAAGAAGAAGAAGAAAAAAAACCTTCTTATGAGTGTCAGTTGTTGGAAGGAGCAAGAAAGCTTCCATCGTTGGATGGTTTTGCTAGAAAAAGAAGATTGAGGTTTTTTGACAAGACAAAGGCTTGTCTCGTGGGAAATTGCAATGTTTGGCAATGTTGTGTTGTCGAAGACACTGTAGCTGGGCAATGGTTATCGGGGTTGGGGTTTGAGAGAGAGCAGGAGATATGGTGGCATGAGGACTGGAGAGAGAAAATGAGATTTGATTTTGAAAAGAGGAAAAGTAATTGGTTTTTGGTTTTGTAAAGAGTAAATGGTGGGTGTTTGAAATTTTTTCAGGGAAAATTTTAGTCATTTTAGTTTAAATGGCTCAATACGCTGACATGTCTTTTAGGCCAGGTGTCAATTTCTTATTGGGCTTAGAAACACCAACTGTATGTTGATTTTGGAGATCCTGAAACATCATATACTTTCTTTTTTACTTCATTATTCTTTATTTTTGGCCCAAAATAAGAATGGCAACCAGATAGGATCAAAGTGGGTTTCTTTATGTCCAAATCTAAGCTTGTGGGCCCACCCCTGTTATCTGAACTCGTCCTGTTTAATAAAAGGTTTTTTTTTTTAAACCCCCAAACCCGCCCCCCCGGGCCTTGTCCAGCCATGCCTCTTCAAGGTCCAATTTGTAGCCTAAACCATGGCCCAATATATATATTGTAGGGATGAAGGGCCCAAGTATAGATATTAGGCCGTAGGTTGCGTCCAAGGATGGATAAGTACTAGCAAAGGTAGATAGATTATTGGGCCAGGGAAGAGGTCTGGTCATGATGGGTAGGAGATGTTGTTCGAGGAGCAATCCCTCCTCGGCTGACAAATTGGAGGCCTAATGTCCGACCACCCATCAAGAACTGGGCAGCATGCAACTGTGCTGTGAAGGATAAGCTTTAAAGAGGGATGAGTCAACAGGGAATTGATAAAAATCTGGGTAGAAAGCTACTACCACCACATTGAATGCTCTACATCTAACCTCCTGGCCACATTAATATGAAAGTGATATTGTACAATAAATTTCAACCTTACAACTATCCACAAAGGCTTCAGGAAAGTGTTGATAGGACAAGTATCAAGACTGGAAATTTGATCTACACGTAGAGAGCTAAGATGACAAAGAGAAGGGAAATATAAAGGGGATGAACTCCCTTACAAGAAAGAGGAGGAAAACCCGAGAAAAATCATTGTGCAACTAGGAACTGTAATTTTTGTATAAATCTAAGAGAAATATATAAGAACGGACCTTCCTCGAACTTGACCAAGGAGAACTTTTCTTGTTTAAACTGTTTATCTTGTTCATTCCAATGTTAACTAACCTATTGTGATTAGTATCATCCTAACTCATTGAACGTTCAATAGAAGGCCCACTCTCTAACAAATTCATTGTTTTGGGCTCATTGGGCCATTGTCCAAACCATTTGGGTTGGCCTGTGCAGCAACATACATCCTTACATATACATACATACATACATATATATATATATATATATATATACACATATTTAGGGGAAATAAATCACCTAGCTAAGATCACCTTTTAATCATAAATCAATAAATCATAGCTAAGACCACTTGTTAAACATAAAAATAAAAGCTACAAATAAATCCCACAAGTCCAAATCTAAGACTATTATAACAAGTTCAAAAGGCTACAAAATAAATCCAAGAAGTTTAGGATAATTACAAACCAACAAGTTAATCTAACAAGTCTAAGAAATTAAAAAAAGCTACTAAATTAATCCAACAAGTCTAATCCTCCATAGCTACGACACAACCTCTATCCTCTTCATTAGGCTCTACATCATCAAGAATTGTTTGAATTGTACAATCTCCTAGCATAGTTGAAGAACCTACAACAATAATGAATTAAAAAATGGAATAAATTTCATCAAATTATAACCAGCAAATATAAAAATACAATTTTGATTTCATTTTATAAATACAAATTATACAATTACTCTACAGAATTTGTGTTTCTAAAAAAAAAAAAAAAAAAAGATTCACCATCCATTGAATTTAAGACTACCAAATATTCCAATCTAATGTTTTGATCTATGAAATTAAAAGTTGTTAGGTTCTAAATATTTAAGATTAAATTTTTAGATTCTTAATTTATGTATGTTAGCAAACCGAGAACAAAAATATGTTTAGATTAGGTGTTAGACATTGCTCAAGATTGTTCAAGTCAAGATTCAAGAACTGCCAAGCTATAGAAATACAAAGCAAGCTATTGCAAAGCTCAACCGATCGAAAGATATGTTCGACCAATCAAAAATTATGTTTTGTAAATTTTAAATCAGGCCCAAGCCAGTGAAAACGTCTAGAGTTTCAGCCCAACACTATTAGGTATAAAAAGAAAACCCTAATTACATTTTAGAAGCTCTTGGAAGACTTGTGAGTTACTCCTGTAAGACCTATGGGATTCTTGTAACCTTCTAACTCTACAAATGTTTATTGGAACAAGATCTACAATCAAGAACTAGTGGAAACAAATTGCTTGTAGACACCACATTTTGTACCCGTTAATAAATTTTGGACCCCGGCGCCAATGATGAGCTTGACATATGTCAACAAAGGGTAATTAAAGAGTTCACAATAGTTTGGAAGTAATCACAACTCAAAAGTGTTCAAACTGCTTTTAAATCGATACTAAAAAATGATATTTGCTCACTATTTTGACCAGAACGTTTGATACACATAGCATATTTGAGTGAGGTTTATTTTATTGGAAAGTAGACTTTCTGTGCTTCAATGTGAACACAAATCTTGCCTAATTTGGACTTATATTGAGTGAGTTATGACTATTTCAATTTGGGCTAACTGGGCAGTCCGATTTTTTAGGTTTTAAAACTTCATTTTAAGGGTCCAAAACATAATGCTTTGATGTGGGCCAGCCCATAGACCCTTGAGAACATCCAAAGATCATTAAAAAGTCTGAAAATCCTAATTTTAACTGATAAATACTCATCTTATGCCTCCAATTAAAACCCTAGCTAGAGAGAGTTACTTTTTAGCTTTCATCTTCTCTAAAACCCTAATTCTCCTTTCTAAAACTCACACACAACCCCTTAGCATGTTTTTTTAAAATTAAAAACCTCTCTTTAGTTAGTTCTAAGGCAAAAACTATTTTCCAAAAATTTATTTCTCAAAACCTTTTTCAAATCTCTTGTTCTTGAGTTGTGATTACTAACTATTGTTGTGTTCTTTTGATTATTCTTGTCCTTAATCTAATCTTTGTGTTGTACGCACTGAGGGGTCGGTTAAACAACTTCAAATTTGTGATTCTAAAGCAAGGTGAGCTTCTTTTCCATGGTTTCCCACTTTGCTTAACATGATTCACATGATTTTCTTGATATAGTTTCTCCATTTGTCATATTTGATTTGTTTGATGTTTTTAATTATGTTTAACATGTTTTAATATGATTTTAGGTGGTTTATAAATTGTCCTTTTTGTTCTTTTGTTCTTATTTCAATTCCTAGGTTGGTTTGATATGTTTTAATGTAGTTTAGTTTAATTGTTTGTTTTGTTTCATGTTTTGTTGTATATGTTGATGCTTTATGTTTTTTGTTTTAGGCTAGTTTAATTTTCTTAGGGTTTTTAACATGCATGTTTGATCTCACATGTTATCTGTTTGTTTGATTAAATCTCTAAAAATGTAGTTTTTCTTATCTCTATTAAAGGCTGCGTATGCATACTTGAGTATGCGCACGCATACCTCATGTATGCGTATGCATACTTATGCCCAGAAATGCAAATTTAGGGTTCTTGCTTTTTTTTTTTTTTTTTTTTTTTTTTTTTTTGTGTTCTGATTAGTTTTAATCCTCTGTTTAGGTCTCGTTGAGTTTAGTTTTCACATGTTTAGGTCTAAGGTTAGCAGAATAACATGTTTCACATGCTTGAATTGATAGATTGATGATTAGGGTTTATGCTTTGATGAATCACATAAGCATTCATGATAATTTGAACATGCATTAATGCATAGGTGTTGAGGTGTTATGGTGCAACGAGGTAAGTAAGGTAAGACATGCATTCATATGTACTTGCATTTGATTGAGATACGGTATGTGAACTTGGAATATGTTTGTGTTCTTGATGTTCTTGATACTCTCCAATAATTTTTGATTTTGTCTTGTTTATTTGCTGCCTTAGATGTGATAATATGAAATATGCATGTTAGATGTATGCTAGGTTTGATATAAGTTGCCATGATAGATGTATGTTAGGGTTTTGGGATGATTGATGTCATGTTGATTGCTAGATGTATGCTAGTGTGTGTGTGTGTGTGTAGATAGCAATATTGAATGAACCTTTAATGAGATTAAGACGTAAGACACAATAACTGGAATCCGATCTACGAGTTGAGTGAGGTTGGGTGCCTAACAACATCCCATCCCCATACCTAAACTCCGATCTGATACCCTTTTAGTAAGATCAGTCCTTCCACATAAAGGGGCTATATTTATGGTTCCTAGACCTAATCTAGGTGGCAACTCCATCTTTTCTCCACACCAGTCCACTCAGCCGTGGCGTACTCCCCTTTTCCTGAGGAGAAAACTGTTGTGCCCACATTGCTACATAAAGATTTACTACTAATGGTGATCTGAAACCTTTGAGTGGAATCTTAAAGTCACAAACGTGGGAGTTTGTGTTCAACAAATTCAAGATAGAAGAGTCCATGGGGTTGAAGCTGCACGTGGTCATGTTAATCAGTCCTACAAGAGGTAGCTTTAGATTTAGGGTTTAAATCTATTGTAAGCTTCCATTCTATCATAGTGGATTGGTTTACCTTGAGGATAACTAGGTTAAATCCTCCTCAAGTTTTTTACCTTGAAATGGTTTGTTTCATTAGTTTTCCTGGGTTATCATATTACCGTCTTCTTTACTTTTTCGCACTAAGTAATATGCTTGCATATGTTTAACCTAGATCTCATAGTTAACCTACGTAACTACTTGGCTAATTTATTAGGTTAAACTAATTTGATTTATAGGGGTCTAAACAAAACAAACAAAAGAAAATAAAATAAAATAAAATAAAATCCAAAGGACAAACCTAACCCATCAACAATCCAAATACAATTTTAAATAATAAACATGTTAATCAATAAAAAAATAACCAAAGATTTCATCAACTATAAACTATGTAACAAACCCAAAGTTATATATTTTTTTTAAAAAAATAATAATAATAGTGACAGAGCAACGAACTTGTGGTGAACGACGAATCGGTGGTAGAGCTTGAGGGGTATGGTTGGCGGTGAGAGTGAGTGAGGGTGAGACTTGAGAGTGAGTGAGAGTGAGTGAGAGTGAGCGAGAGTGGCCTAGTGGGTGAGGGGCTGAGGGTTAAGGGTAAAGAGTGAGGGGTGGCTATGAAATAAGAGGAGAGTCAGAGAGTGTGTTAGCTGTTAGGGTTAGACTAAGTTTTGTGTGTGTGTGTGCCCGTGTATTCAGGTTTTTTGGTAATTGTGGTCTAAACGGGTCAGGTTTGGGTTCGAGTTTGGGGTAGGTATCACTAAAACCCGCACCTGACCCAAACTTGTTTCGGGTTTAATTTTAAAAACCTAAACCCAACCCTACTGTTTCGCAAGTCAGGTCGGGTCGAGTACTCGCAAGTCGGGGTGGTTTTGCCATCCCTAGCCCAAGATACTATTTTATATTTAATTTTTAATATATGAGATAATACTTCAAAAAATTCTTAGTTACTTGGAAAATTAGATAAAAATAATGCCCAAAATTAATAAGTTTAATTAATAGTTCCTTAATTTTTTTTTAAATAATGGTGTTTTTAATCAAGTTCAAATTCTCAATAATCAAATTATAAAATAAAATAAAAATTATTTTCAAAATAGGTGTTAAGTTTAATTTAAAGTCATAGTCTGTCTTCCTTGTTTATTTTTTCTATTGTAAATAATAAAATCATATAGAAAATCCTTAATTAAACTTTGTATTTTAGCAAAGTATCTAACTTCGAGTTTCTAGCATATAAGATTCTTTTATACTCCAAACAAAGATTTTTCTCTATAAATATATTTTTTTTATGTTTAATGGTTACCAAATTGATTTATTAAAAATCCCTAAATGAAATACAAAATTAATAAAGTATTATCATTTTTCTCTACTTGGTTACTATTCAAAAAAATTTGTTGACAAAGACTTCAAATTGAAGTGATTTTAATAAATTTTGGGATTTTAATTACAAAATTAAAAAAAAAGTTATATTTTTCTAGACCTTTTATGTAATTTCCCATAATTATTTAAGCTTTCTAGTTGTTGAGGTATTAGTAAATGAGTAAACCTCTCAAGTCTAGAGATGGCAAAAAGCTAAAAACGACCCACTCTGCATGACCCACCCCTTCCCCGCTCTATTTTGAGCGAATTTTCTCAATCCCAAAAAGGTGACTGTGTAGGATGTGTTTTACTTGCCCCAAAAAGCTAAAAACAACCCACTCGGCATGACCCACCGTGAATGAATATATTGATATTTTATTTAATATATATTTAACGTATTTATACATATATTGTATTTTTATTTTAATATATATCCTAGATATAACATTTTTTTTTAACATATTCTATTACTATCTTCCAAATATTTGTTTATATTTCTCTCTTAGTAGTCTATTTTTTGATAAGTTTATATCTTAGAACTCCCACGATCTTCATTTCTCTTTATATTTCATCTTTATTGCATTAATATTGGAGCTATCTCATTAGGATTAGTAACACATTTCTAACCCATCCCAAACTTGACCAACCCTGCATGGGCCCTAAAAAGGTGACAAGGTGAGGACAAGGCACCCATAATTCGACTTCGTCCTACCCCATTGTCATCCCTTAAGTTGTGCATAACCCTTCTTAAAGCATTCATGTTAGATTTTGTGAAACTTTAGCCAAATTTGACTTAAATAGTACCCTTTTTTTTCTTTATTTAACTAACCCTTTTTAATATGGCCAACATGAGATGCTTTAATTTTTTCTCTTTCTCTAATTAAATATTCTTATTTTTTTTTTTTTTTTCTGTCGTTCCTTCTCTTTTTCATTTGAAATGATATCTTGTTCTTGCTCTATACAACGAGAAGCCTCACAACATTTGGCCTCACACACTACCCCACCCACTAGTGAGGCCCACATTTTGTGACAGGCCCACTACATGTATCAGATACAAGATATAACTTCTCCTTATGCCATGTGACATCATTTTTATTGGATAAACTAAACACCCATAACAAGTTTAACATAAAATATGAACCAAGTGGCTGTTGATGCAAATAGAAAATAACTTCAAGGGGATAAAATCCAAATTCTAAAACTTCAAGGTGTAAAATCTAAAGGCTTCCTGATGCGAACCTCAAACGACACGCTTTGAGACCCAACAAACAGTATTGGAATAATTGCCCAAGAAAGCCAAAATTCAGATTTTTATAAAACCCTGACCCAACGTTTATAAGTGAAACGCGAACCAAAGGTATAAGTAACAGACCTTGACCCAATGATTATAATGGAATTATGAACCAAAGGTATAAAGTTTGAACGCCACAAGGAAGAATCTCTGATTAGTTCACAGTTCTTGAAGAACCAAAAGAAGAGCAAAGCCTCACATTTTCTGATTTTTATTCAATAATCCCTTATTACAATGAGTGCATGCTATTTATAAGGCATGACTGAAAATAGAAAAATATAAAAAACGTACTAAATAATAAAACCCTAAATAAAAGTTGATTTGGTCTGAAATTAGCATATCCCAAATAGGAAAAATAGCTAAAAACGTTCTAAATAATAAAAGCCTAAAATTAAGGTAGAATATTAACTGATATGGAGCTAGAAAATCAATCAGCCATTAATCCACGTCATAACTCAAGCCCAAGTAAACTAGATCAGCCCTCAATAGCTTGAATTAAATTTATTACACCTTCATCTTCCTTTGGGCCAAGCTTAGAATGTCTTGCATTAGAATCAGCCCAAATCTCTTGAATCAGCCCATTAAGTGCTTCTTTGATCTTCTTGGATCTTGCTTTAGTAATAGGCCCAACTGGAACATGCAATGAATCCTTGAATGCTTGTTGATTCTCATCACTTCCAAATTTCAGGAGTGAAGTTTGCACTCTAGCCTCATTGGTTCATGCACCAAAGTGAGGAAACTTATAATAGTATTAGTTATGTATTTTTTAGGAAGTACAAACACTTCATTTGAAGTATCGTACTCATGTCGAACACAAGAAACTTTTGTATACATATCCCATCTGTGTTTTTTTCTTTTTTCTTTTTTTGGAAAAATTGCAAAACACTACTGGGACACGGAATGGACACAACTTTATAAAATTGTATAAAGAATCTTTGTCGGGAAGAAAGTGTGGGCCAAAAAACGAGTAAGTTTACTACAACGATAATTTTCATAACTTTTGCCATAACTCACATAAGTGGTTAGTTGTAAGTGATAGAAAAAAGATGATAGGCTCATGTGGGTCCACAATTCCAATACTCACAAGTCACCATGCGAACAAATTGTGATAAAGTTATGGAAAATAGTTGTGGTGCTAAACTTACTCCTAGATAACTCTTGCCACAACTATCCATGTGATAGATTGCAAGTGATAAAGAAAAAGTCCATGTGAAAGTGACATGTCGCCAATCACAATCTACCATGTAGGATAGTTGTAACAAATGTTATGACCTTTTATGTGGTATTAAAATTACTCATATCTACAGCAAAAAAATCTATATATTACTAAAAGCTGAAGCGTAGCGTTTAATGCTGCTACTCTCACATTGCGCCACATCAGCTGCCACATCATTTTTTTTTTAAATATAATTTTTCCTACAATTTTAAAATGGTTTTTTTTTTTTTTTTACAATTTTCAGCCCTATAAATGCATCCCACTACTTATTTATTTACTTCCACTATCACCCGATAATAAATCCAACCCACTATTTATTTATTTACTTCTACTATCACCCTATAATAAATCTATATAATTAATCCAGTTCACCTCTTATTTATTTAGTTCCACTATCAAACCCAATCCAAAATATTTTCAGTTCAGCTTTAGGGTTAAAATAAATAAATAAATAAATAAAACGTTGAAGCCTTTCAAGCTTTAGGGGTTTTTTTTTTTTTTTTTCCTTTTTTCCTATAATTGTTTTTAACATTTATTTTTTTTAATATTTACCCTTCTCCAATCTTTCTCTTTCCCTTACCATTTCATCTCCCCACTACTTCTTCAATCTTTCTCCCTCCCTTACCTTTTCATCTCCCCACTATCCTCTACATTAATATCATTCTTCCTTTTTCCCTTCATCTTCCTTTATTTTTGGCTCTTTTTATTCACACTCTCTTACTATAAATTTGTCACTATCTCTTCTATTTTATGCATAGTTTTCCCTCACAAAAAAAAGGTTCTCTCTCTCTCTCTCTCTCTCTCTCTCTAAATTTTTTGGTGGATATTTTTATTTTTCTTGCATCTCTACTTTAGGTTGATAATTTTTTATATTTTTTAAAATTCTATTTTGGGTTAATGAAATTTAGTTTTGTTTTTTAAATTGTTGTTGTTGTTGTTTTTATTTTTTATTCTCTTTGATTGTTAAATGTTATCCTATTGCGTTCTAAAGAATTAAATATAGCATATAAAAATATAATATTATTCTATTACATAGCATGATTTGTATAATTTGGTATTTATTTTGTTACATAGCATGATTTTTTATAATGCTCAATTTAGATGTTAAACTATGAGACTTTACTAATTTTTGTTTATTTTCTAATCTTTTGTGGTGGACAAAGTACTCTTAATAATTGTATTAGAAGTACTCTATAATGCCATTCATTGAAAGAAAAGCAAAAGTTAGCCAAACGAAAATAATCGAATAGGTGACAAATTTTAACTTTTGCAATTTTATTTTAATTATTATTATTTTATAACAATGCCTATATAAAAATTTAATTCTTAGATTTTGCTAATAATTGTTTATTTGATAATATGTTTTGGGTGGCTGAAATTATAATTTCTACAAAGAAAATAACCTTAATAGATTATCAAAAGCAAAATTTTATCCTAATATTGGTTCAATTAATCGTTGTTAAGTTTTATAAATTTTTTTTAGTCTACGGTTTTTTTGGTGTTTTGGATTGTTTCTATATTATAATTTCTACAAAGAAAATAACCTTAATAGATTATCAAAAACAAAATTTTATCCTAATATTGGTTCAATTAATCATTGTTAAGTTTTATTAATTTTTTTAGTTTACGTTTTTTTGGTGTTTTGGATTGTTTCTATATTACATTTATGATTTTTCCTATAATAAATAAAAATATAATTACGAAACGCATTACTCATTATTAGATTAGTTTAAATTGTAATTTTTTTTTTAATAAAACTACCATAAAAATAATTATCACGCGTAACGCGCGGGTTCGCGGCTAGTAAATAAATAAAAGAAGAAGCAAAATTTAGTGCAAGATTACATGATGACAATAGATGTCACTATTAGTTGAGCATTCACATCAACTACATAAATTTTTTTCTAGAATATATGTTTTTATCTTATTTTAATTTTACATATTTATTTTTCAGAATACACCATATTAGATTAATTATTTTACACAACATTTTATTAAAATATAATTTTTATAGTTGTTTCTCTATTTTACACATAACAACAACCATCTACCCTCTTTCTTTGTCCATGGGACATGTAAAGAATGAGTAAAAAATCAAATACAAAATCAATACTATTAATGTAAATTTACACAATTATTATAGTAACAATGCATATTTACGCCATTTTGACTTAAAATATGGATAATTTTTGGACAAAAAATTGTAAATATGACATTTTTTTATCGTACACCTTCCGATGAGTCATGACCATAATGCCCAGTTTGTTTGTTTCTCTTAGTGCCACAAACTAGTAATTAAAGTCCTAATAGCTTTGCCTTATCATCTATTGACAAATTTTGTGTTGGGCTTTGTAGAGCCTAGTTGTATTTGATCCGATTGACGACCCAACCCGACTTGAAATAATGTTGCATGGTTTTTAATGGGAGATTTTCTAAGGTTTAGTCCATGGAGTGGAGGCAAAATTGTACAGCCACATTTTGTATTTTTTCCTGATAACAGTGAAATTCCTACAACTCCATAGACGCAAGAAAATTGTCGAACTACATAAATATTGTCTTATACGTGTGATTGTTTTTCTTTGGTGTGTGTTTTCTCTATTTTTTGTTTCTCATAGGTTGGGAATTTTGGTTTAATTCCCTACATTTTGTTGGTGCTGATCTACTTCTTCAGGCAATATATATACCAATATAAATATAACCCATTTGGAGAAGTCTACTAGTTACAGCAAACACTGTAGCGACAAAGAGAGATAAATGGTAGGGCAAGAAATGGGTAACAGAGAAAGCAGGTGGTCTCTTCAAGGAATTGAAGTTCATGAATCATGATTACCAATACAAAAATTATATGCTCTCTTTTGTAGTATCTAAGCAATGAAAAATTTTTGGAGGCTGTTATCTCTCAAACCCCTCTTGGACGTATTGGAGGGCCAAAGGAGGTTTCTTCTTTGGTGGCATTCCTATGCCTTCCTGTATCTTCTTACATAACTGGTCAGACTATTTGTGTTGATGGAGGGATTACTATTAATGGCTTCAGCTTCTCATGAGCATCAGAAAATGATGTTCAGACACACCTCATTGGAATATGTTTTTGGTACTCCATCAAGGAATGTTTGTAAACCCAGGAATAAGGGCATGGCTACAACTATTGTTAAGCAAAGTAAATAAATTAATATAGTTAACTAGTTCTGTTCATAACTGGGGGGGGGGGGGGGGGGGGGGGGGGGTGGTGGGGGGAAAGGAATGTTGTAAGTGTGATGCACAAACCTCTCTCCTTGGCATTTTCTAAAATTATTGTGTGGTATGTCCATCTAATTTCTTATCTTGTATACTTAAATTTATAAATACAATGCATATATGTTCCAAGTGAGCGAGTGACAAATTATTTAAACATAACTAATGCTTTTATTTGGTATCATATTCATTCAGTCCTTATGGCTTCCAACTCTTCCTCCTCCTCTCCATCCACTATCAATCCAATCAAAACCTTTCTAACTAATTAAGTGATTCAATACCATACTAGGTGTCACTTCGATTTAACTAAAAAGATAAAGTATTTTAATACCAGTTAATATCAATGTATTATATATATATATATATATATATATATATATAATTTTATAAACGGAATATATAAACCTAATACATATATAATTATAAGTATTAGAAAAATGAATTTAGATAAACATTCCCCCAAAATAATACATAATATTATTTTGTCGTTTGCATTATCAATGTGCTGTTCTTTAGTAAATTATAGATTATATGCATGTTAAGGAATATGTTTTGATTTCTTAGTTTGGATTTGTTGTATTTTAGTTTGTTCTGAATAAAAAAGTTGAATTGATAAAATAATAGATGCATTAATCTGATTGAATGTCGAAAAGTTTTTGGAATTGAGTTTATGTGATAGGCTGTGCACTTAGAATCAAGAGCGTGTACGCATGCCTAATAACCTGCGCTCATAACTTCATCCTCGTGTATGCAACCTCAACCCAAATTAGGCAAAATATATTTTTTAATGGTAAGGTTTGCTTGATTTCATGTTGTCCCATGTGATATGTGATTTTGTTGATTGTGAACCTCTAAGATTAGGGTTATAAATGATAAATTATTTCCCATGATTTAATCGTTACTTTTCCATAATAACTTTATTTATTTATTTTTTTTGGTTGAGAATCCATAATAACTTGATTTGAATATGTTTAGAATAGGATTCTCCCTAATGAATGAATGTTTTATTTGCTTTGTTTCCAATTTGATAACAAATTTGACTTGGTAATTAGATTTTATTAACTTATAACCCCATGCATATGCACGAATATACTTAAGGCTCTGCTTGGGAGGAGGGAATGGAATGGAAAAGAATAAAAAAAATAATTTTAGAATATTCTTCCCTTCTCATCTTTGGGAGTTTTAATGAAAGGAATGGAAAGTCCATTCCCTTGTTTGGAAGTTTAAGTGAAGGGAACGGAATGGGTAAGAGGGAACACTCATTCCTCTATATTCCCTTAAAACCTCAATTTTTCATTCCCCTCGAAATTGGGAGAAATGGGAGGGAATGAAATTAGATTTAATGATTTTTTTACTAAAACTCCCAAAATACCCCTATATATTCAACCCTTTATTTTAAAATAGGAGTCTCATAGTAATATTGTCATAAAATGATTCCATTCCATTCCTTTCATGTTGTTCCCAAACAGGATTACTTACATTCCATTCATTTTCATTCCTTTCCATTAATTTATTTTAAAACATCCAATTAAGGTTACTTAATTCCTTTCCATTCCATTCTTTTCCATTTCTTTCCCTTACTTAAATACATTACATTTCTTTTCATTCCCTTTATGATCATCTCATTCCATTCCCTTATGAACTCCCAAGCAGAGCCTAAAAGATATACATTAAGATGCATAGTATAATTCTTACATATATAATTTAAATATTATTGATAGTCATTCTTATATCCTTTTTAACTCTTTAAAAAATCTTGTAAGAATATTACTAGATAGAAAATGTAAATAGTACTATAGGGTCCGTTTTCGTGGCCCAAGCCCAAAAGATATAGGTTGAAGGCCCAACGAACCCGAAACAATACATTTGTAAAGAGTGGGTTGAAGGTTTAGGCTCTAGCTGGCCTTTACCGGGCCGGAACTACTTTATATCTTATTGAAAGAACACTTAGACCAATTTACAAGTGAGGGATGCTCCTCGGCCAATGGCTGAGGAGGCTTGTTTCCCAGGCCTCTCTGTTTGCTTTTTTTTCCCCTTTCCTTTTTTTTTTCTTTACACTTTGCTCGTATCCCTTATATATTACTCTCTTCTTCCTTCTGTCGATCATCCATTGGCCTCCCCTCTGGCTGCCTATTCCATCAGAAGTCATATCCGTGCTCAAGTGGTTCACCCTGATTGATGTAGCCCTGCCCGGGGGTTGCGTCCCCATTAATGCGGCCAGAAGGGTTAGGTGAGAGTATTAAATGTGGAGGTGACAACTTGCTCTGGGTTTGTCCCCTCCCCCTTTTTACGATTGTCCTCAGTATGCCGAAGACGAGGGGGTCCTCGGCGTGGATCTAAAGGAGTTTTTCCCCCCAAATTGGCCTCGGATAGTCATCCTTCCTCGGATTGGGCCATTTGGGCCTGGCTTGGAGTGGGCCAAGGTTGCACAATTTCCTGGCCCCACAAGTACTTTTTAAAAAAAAAAAAATTGTTTATTCATTAATTCTAAACTCTTTGGTTTTTGTATATAATAACTAACTTGGATAAATATTTATGATGTGATCTCACACTTGACTTCAAAATTAAAAAATAAAACTCTCTTTAAAAATAAATAATTTATAACACATGGTGTGACATTGGAGTTCAATTGTACAATTTAATTGAATTTTCTCTAAGTTTTGCCTATTAATATATATATATATATATATATATATTATTATTATTTTTCCTTTTGTGCTATGATATTTTCTTATGTGATGTGTTTCATTAATGCACAATTGTGATAAGCCCATTAGGGGATTTCTCGATTGATTGAGACTATGGAACACAATGAGTGGAGGTTGGTTCACGGGCTAGGTGGGCTTAGGTGCATAACACTTTTCCAAGTTATAACCAAATTTCAGATCTAGAATTCGGTGCATAGACCTTTATAAGGGCCCAAGTTGGTTTCTATACTTAAGTAAGGTAGCAACTCTCAATTCTCTACATTTTAGTCCACTTGGATGTGGTGTACTCCCAATGGCAACATCCCATGTATAAGGTAGTGAGCCCACGTTGATGCAACAGTTGATAAATAAATTTCTTAGTTAAATTTTTATCTTACATTTATATGTTGTTATATTATTTTATAAAGTAAAGTAATTAAATTTATAGAATTCCTAATATCACTCAAATTTATGAATGATTGTGATGTGATGTGCTTTAACACCAAGCATTCCTTTGCCTCTAGAGTTTTGACCAACTTTTGGCACAAATAACCAAAACAGAGTAGAATTGCATCATGGTTTAAAAATTAGAATGGTCAAAGAATCGAAAAAAGAATGGCTTATCAATTTTTTCGATTCTTGACCGATTTTTACCAAATCGATTTTGGATTTAGTTCTCAGTTTAATTGGTCGAACCTGTTTGTCATGTCTAAGTTTGAAAACAATAATTTTAATTCAAAATTTGTATGATGACATAATATTTTTCATAATTTCTCTCATAAAAACTAGTATAGCCTATAATAAATGATGCAATATAAAATTGGTGTTAATGGTATGAAAGTTCAGTTAGTGTGTAAAACTCTAATGAATGGTTAGACCCCCAATTTTAATAAAGCTTATACACAAACAATATATGTGGAGAATGATGTATATAAGCTATAATCAAATAGATAAAACTCTCTAAACCATAATCAATCACAAACACAGCAGCAATTAAAGGTAAAGAGTAAAAAAAGAGAGATGCAAACACAAAGATAACATCAGCACGTGTTATCGAAGAGGAAATTGAAGAACTTGGTGAAAAACTTTTCCGCCACCCTCCAAGCGGTCAAATGATTCACTAAAGAATACAATTGGGATACATGAATAGTAGAAGACCCTCCAAACTTAATCTACCCAATGCACCTAAGCCTTCCAAGCTTCTTGCTCCAACAAGGTTACACCTAACCTTGTCTTTTTTAGCTTCTTGGATCCCGCAATAAGTTCATTGTATCAACCAAGTAAATTAGTCATCTCTGAATTACTTTCCAAGCACCAAAATACCTCCTCACAGATATGGGTATGGTAAGATAAGAATTTGACAAAATGTACCTCTCAAGGATATGTCAATGGAGAGGGTGAGAGTAAAAGAATTTGGAGAATCAAATGATGAAGATTGTGGATGAGTCAATCTTGTTTTTCTCTAGGGTTTCTCTCTCAAAATTCTCTCTAGAAGCTCTCTATAGTTCTTGGGTATAAAGGTATTTATAGTAGTATATGTGAGGAATGTGAAAAGTCAGTTTTTATCAAAATAGGGCATTTTGGCGACTTAGCCTCGCGACTGGAATGAGTTGCGAGTTTGAGTTGCGAGCTAACTGTCTAGCAAGACTGTACATTTTTGTCCCGTAGTGCTCCAGCTATCATGACCCTTAAGTTCTCTACATGTTTCATGCCAATCGCGAGATCCAGTCGTGAGACTCCTTTGATTTGCACACATCTTGAATTTTTTTCACAGTCTCTCACACACAACCCTTACATGATTCCTACCTAAATACATGGTATCTAATTGCTAAAATACAAGCAAATTTAGTACGAAACAAAGCCAACACATGATTGAAGAAATTTAACCTTACATGGTAAATCAAATTGTAAGTGATGTTCCACCTATATGTTTGACCATATGCATTCTACTTCTACAAACACTTAAATACTATTGATTCAAAACTTCATCACGGGTGACAAAGGGAGAGATGTCTTCAGGCACCTCCTCCAACCAAAATTGAGATTCCAACAAACTTTTTGCTTTTTTTTCTTTTATTTTTTTATTTTTATTTTTATTTTGCTAACTGGTGAGATACTGAATTACCAAGCGTCTTCAATAAGAAAAAGAAATAAAACTAAAATCACTCGCTGCTAACCGAGAGTCTTCAATACCCCGCCAAACAGCATCCTTCGGAGTTAATAAAATCAGTGGCCCTTTCATACAGCATGTAGGTGGAGCAATATATGTAAGTGGTAGGTC
Organism: Quercus variabilis; assembly: GCA_030445155.1. Classification (NCBI taxonomy): domain Eukaryota; kingdom Viridiplantae; phylum Streptophyta; class Magnoliopsida; order Fagales; family Fagaceae; genus Quercus; species Quercus variabilis. Next base: position 32,042,750 of record CP129445.1, read on the forward strand.
CCTGAGTGAAATATATATAATGGCGTCTTAATCTTCTTTTCCATTATTTTTCTCCAATAAAATAAAAAACATTTCAATTATTGAGCAAAGATCTAAAAGTCAAAAGTACCGAATATCTTCATACAGATTTGATCATTGTGAATCTATGATATGACTAAAATGCTGGAAATCATTAACACATATTCGTAAAAAGAAACTTAGTTGGGAAAAAAGTGTAGACGTAAAAAAAAAAACTAGGTTGCCACTTGCCCTGTGGCCCTGCCCATGTGTCTCTCCATCAGTCCATTGTCTTGGCAAAACAGGAAAGACAAATTGAGTGGGAGGTTACACGATGACAGTCTACGTCACACTAGCTGAGACATCCTTGATGCTCTGTTTGTTTGTTTGTTTGTTTCTCTCAGTATCAAAAACTCCCCTCAATAGCTTTCCCTAGTAAGAATCTATTGATATATTGGTATCGGTGTTCTACTTACTGGTTATTGCACACAGAGAGAGAGAGAGAGAGAGAGTGAGAGAGATAAATGGCCCGGGAAGAAACTGGTAACGGAGGAAGCAGGTGGTCCCTTCAAGGAATGACAGCCCTTGTTACTGGTGGAACCAAAGGAATCGGGTTCTTTCTCTGCCTATGCTTTTTTTTTTTTTTTTTTTTCCTTCTGATTTTAGCTCGCAATTGCATTCTTATTGAATATTTCTAAATTTAGATAAATAAATGATAAATGGCCACATTTGTAGAATTGTTGCAACTTTTTTAAAAAGTTGATTGGATGAAAAAGATAGAAGAAGGCGGAACTTCTCATATATCTTTTTTTTTTATATCTTTTTTTTACTGTAAATTTTGAAAATTTAATAGTTGAATTTCATGTTCTCTATATTTTAAACATTCATATCAAATTTCGTTCAAATTGAATGTTATTTACTATTCGAGCAATAAACTTATTTTTTATACACAATTTTAGATCACAAAAATTTGAAATTTTAACATTTGTTTGATGGCAAAGCAATTGGTTTTTGATCTTATTGAAATTTTGCAAGTATAAATGATATAATAAAAACATGCAATCTAACGGTATTATTTTCACTATGGTATTATTTTTATATTTTGGTTGGATTTTACTTTTGCTTAATTGGTTTTGTAGCTTCAATTAAAGCTTGCTTGTTTATTAGGATTAATTTGTTGTTTATTTATTTGGCTAAATATCCAACCTGTTATTAGGAAGGACGTCTGGATTATATATTTTATCTCTACAGTATAAGTTTATGACTTTGACCCAAAAAGATTTATGGGTAAAATAAAAAAGGATCCAGTTATCGAGTGCCTATAATCATAAGGCATTTGGTAATTGACTATTTTAGGAAAGTTTTAATATCACTTTTATGATAAATATTAAAAATTATTAAAAAATCAATTACTTTTTTCTTTTACCATAAAAAGTTTCTAAAAATACTTCCTAAACTATTGCCCTAAGATGTTTGTTAAACATTTTCCAATAAAAAATCACTTATTAAGTTTGGCATAATTTTAGACACTTAAAAGCATTCGCATCTGGGTATCTAAAACAATATCTATTTTACACATTAAAAAATTACTTTATTTATTTCACCATACCATTTTACAACCCCCCATACATTTCATTTCTTATTTTTCAACACTATTCACTTGTTTATCCTTTCTCTCTCATCCTCTCCAACTCTTTCTCTCCCTTCCACTTCATTTTTATCTCTTCCTCTAAAACAAACCAAACAACACAACAACACTCAGCTAATCCTCACCCAAACCAACAAGCAAGCCCACAACCGTTGAGCAACACAAATCACAACACCCACCACCACAACCACCGATTCAAACTAAAACTTAAATCTAAAACGCAAACTACCTGCCCTTGTGAACAAAACCCAAAACTCCCAAAAATTGAAACTCAAACAAACCCCTAACAGTAACTGAAACTCAAAAAATCACTGGAACAAGCCCAACAACCACCACAACCAAGCCCAGCACCACCAATTTAACCATTAATTCAAACTTAACACGCTGATTTAAACCCATAAACCACTGATTCAAACCTAACCCATCAATAACCACTGATTCAAACCTAACCCACCAATTTAAACCCATAAACCATTGATTCAGCCACCTATTCAAAATTAACCCACCGATTTAAATCCATGAACCACCAATTCAAACACACCCTACAATCGCAAGCAAAACCTAGTTGATCCATCATCGTTACCGCCACCATGCTTTCACCTTTGGTCTTAGAAGTTGTTGCCTACTATACCAGAAAGAGACCAAGATTTTGGTTTGGTCAAAGAAGCAAGAGAGAGAGAGAGAGAGATTTGGCTTAGAGAAATGTGAGAGACTAAAGAGAGAGATGAGATGTTTTTAATTTATTTAGGAAGAGAGAGAGAATAAAATAATATATATATGAATACAAACACAACTAAAATAATTCTTATCTCTAAGAAGGTATTGATCACAGTTGCTAAAAAACTTTAGTAATAGCCATCGAGGTAAGCCAAGTTTTGGGCGAGTGGATCTAAAATAGCAATTTGGGGGGGGGGGGGGGGGGTGGGGAAGTATCCTCATTATCCCTTAAACACAAACTGCATCTAACTTTGTTTGAGCTCTTTTTCTCAAAAACTAATTTTATCACAAATCACAATGAAATTTTACAATAATTGTATTGTGGCAATTATAAGCACAAGGTAATGTCTAGATAATAAATAGTTAATAAATAACAATCGAGGATGAAAAAAAAAGTAGAAGAAGATTTGAAGGAGCATGAGAAAGTTCAAACAATATTAAATGTGGTTTTTCCCTAGGGAACAAATTAGATATTTATGACAAGTTTGGGTAATGTTGCATTAGTCTACTCCTATTGGGTGAGTTTTGAATTTTATCCAAGACCTATTTATTTTCTCATTCGAAAATAAAAAGAATAATACATTCTTGATAGATCAACAACAAGGGAATCACTTTTAAACACTCTGAATATTGTCATAATCATTCTTGATCAGCTAGTAAGTTAATGTATTGCAATGAATTATAACCTTTAGTTTTGCCAATAATTTAATGATACAAAAAAAAAAAAAATTCTCTTAGTAAGGTTTGTATCCAAGTTTAGTCCCTCTATCTTACACTTAGTAAGAAATACAGTAACCAAATCATATTAACCTAAAATAGTTAAACACAAAAATTCATCAATCTAAAGAATTAAATATCCACTAAAAGAAAGAATATATATATATATATATAGAGAGAGAGAGAGAGAGAGAGAGAGAGAGAGAGAGAGAGTATTCACCTTTTTGTGTGAACAAAATATGGATTGAGTGGAAGAGAAAATAACAAATTTTTATAGTAAAACAATTGAGAGAAGAAGAGTGAAAATAAAAGGAAGATGAAGGGATAGAAAAGTTGTAAGGTTAGGGTATAAAGTAGAGGGGAGATAAAAAGGTAAAAGTAAGTAAATGTTGGAGAATGTGTAATTGTAAAGTGGTAAATTAATAAGGAGAAAAATATTTAAAAAGGAGAGAGAAAATATTGAAAATTGGTTGATGATATAGTGTTGATGTGGTTCAATAGGAGTGTAGCAACATTAAACACTACGCTTCAGCTTTTAAATATATATAAATATAGATTTTGTGAAATTTTGCTATGAAAGTAATTATACCAGGCCCAATCCATGCCCTTCATTTTGTACAACATAATCGTTAAATACAATACTTTGAACTAATATACTGTTGGGCTATGTGGAGTTTGGTTTGTGTTCGATTTGATATTTGACCCTGCCCAAATTGGAAGTGTTACGACTTTAAATGAGACATTTTCTAAGACTTAGTCCAAGGAGTGGCGGTTTGCCCAATTTGACCCTATTATTTTGGGGTATTTATAGGTCACTACAAATTAGGTTTGATAATTGTATTGAAAACCATCCTTTACAGTCGCCTTTATATTTTTTTCTCCTTGCTATTTTTTTCTCCTTGCTGCAACTCTGTGGACATAGACACATTATTGAATCACATATATCTTGTGTCATGTGATAGTTTTCTTGGTGCATATTTTTCCTTTGTTTTTCATTTCTTACAAGTTGAGGAATAATTAGGTTAAATTCCTTAACATATATTGATGAAACCAAATTAATTTTGAACTCTTTCTCTTAGTGCTTTGTAAGCCATACTTTTAGGAAGGTTAAATTTGTTAACCACGATATAGTTAAATGCGTTCTTTTGTTTGCTCTTGAGATAGAGAAGTCCCTCCCCCTGTAATTTGTTTCTAATTCTCTGCTTTCATTGAATATTACATGTTTACCTAGAAAAAAAAATCACTAAATACAATAGAATACACATTATTCAGTTTTTCTTTTTATTTGCTATTATTTACTACTATGTGTTGTGACTAGATATGCTGTTGTTGAGGAGTTGGCAAGCCTAGGGGCTACCGTACATACATGCTCTCGAAATGAGGCCCAACTCAATGAATGTTTACATGAGTGGAAGATGAAGGGATTTCGAGTCACTGGTTCAGTCTGTGATGTGGTGTCTCGAACCCAACGAGAGGAGCTAATGAGCAGAGTCTCCTACATGTTTAATGGCAAACTGAACATCCTTGTAAGTACTTTATTTCCTCTACATCACTGCGTTTTGCGTGGCATTTGAAAGCATACTCCAAAGATGATGAATTGTAAATGATCATTTTACATTCTTTTCTATACTTAAATCTTCGATTTCATTTTTAGAAGATCAATCTTTGATGAACAATTTAAATGGCATTGGAATATTACTTGGCCAGAGCCACTTCATTTGTGCTTTTGCAGTTGATACATTCAATTTATAGTTAATCCAATACGGTTTTAGATAAACAATGTGGGAACGGCCACATCAAAACCGACCTTGGAGTACACAGCTGAAGATTTCTCATTTCTCATGTCTACCAATCTTGAATCTGCATATCACCTGTGCCAACTTGCTTATCCTCTTCTGAAAGCTTCGGAAGCAGGAGGCATTGTTTTCATTTCTTCGGTTGCAGGTGTAGTAGCCACAACTACTGGAGGATCTATATATGGTGCAGCTAAAGGTAATTTCTTTGTGCTATTTAACTTTTTATTGCAAGCTTATGGGTTATAAATTTTAGCTGTGACATCAAATAATGCGATCAGCTTCTGTCTGATATTTATTTGAAGGAGCGGTGAATCAACTTGCAAAAAATTTGGCATGTGAGTGGGCGAAGGATAACATAAGGAGTAACTCTGTTGCGCCATGGTTTACCAAAACTCCCCTGGTTGAAACTGTGAGTGTGCTAGTGCTTGAAGATTGTTAAAATCTGGTCATTGTTGAATGTCTTAGGGAGATGATAAGACATGACACATTTAGTAATGCGCACTCTCAGTAAACAACATTTGTAACAAATAATCCTGTTTTGATTTTTTTAATGTGCTAAGAAATGGGAACAATTTACCGAATTTATCCTTACTGCAGTATTCTAATATCTTGGCTCCTTCAGAGAGGTCATTATCTGAGTTAGGTTCCAACCTAAAAGGGAAGAACTTCATGAATCATGATAACCATGACAATTATATTATCTTCTTTGCAGTATCTAAGCAATGAAAAAGTAATGGAGGCTGTTATCTCTCAAACCCCTCTTGGACGTGTAGGAGAGCCAAAGGAGGTTTCTTCCTTGGTGGCATTCCTATGCCTACCTGCAGCTTCTTACATAACCGGTCAGACTGTTTGTGTTGACGGAGGGACAACTGTAAATGGCTTCAGCTTCCCATGAGCAGCAGAAAATGACGTTCAGACACTCCTAATTGGAATATGTTTTTGGTACCGCAAGGAAAAATAAATAAATATAGTTTACTAGTTCTGTCAGTAATTGGAAGGAAAAAAAAAAAAAAAGGATTGTTGCAAATGGGATGCACAAACCTCTCTCCTTGGCATTTTCTAAAATTATTGTATATCCATCTAAATCGTTGTCTTGTATTCTTCAATTTATAAATATAATGCCTATATGTTTTGGAATATTTACTTGTGAGTCATTGGCAGAGTTAGGGAGGGGTTGGGGTGTTACCACTTTTCAACTTTTCCATTTATAATATTGATAAAATGCGAGGAAGAAAAAAAAAATGAAAGTTTATGAAAATTAACTTACCGACCCCCCAAGGATTTTGAGATTAGAAAAAATCCAAAAAAAAAAAAAAAAATCAAACTAAAACTAAAACAAACCAATGAAATACAAAAATCTGGCCTATTCTTGGGCATATACTCCTTCAAATCCAAATCAAAGGACCAAAAATCTATGACAAATTCCCAAATTTGACTCCATACAAAATTCCAAATCAACAATATAAGGAAAAAGAATCCCTTTCAAATTAGGATTCCTCTAGGACGAGGACTCATCCAAATACGAAAATGAAAAAATATTTCTAATTTAAAAAAAAAAAAAAAAAAAATCCCTTACGCCTTTGCCATTGTCTCCACGCTACAATGTTTCGACACTTTGCCTCCACAGGTCACTATGGTGGCATGTAAGAAAAGTGGCAAAGTGTTCAATGTCCCTTTTATAGATGGAGTTGGGACAACGCAAGCCTAAAAAAAGGCTAACACAAACAATCTTGAAATAAGTCCCAATAAAAAGAGTGTTGTCAATGGTATTAGACCTCGATGAGGTGTGAGGTTCCCATGGATGGGATGTGTGGAGTTTACACGTGGTTCCCATAGATAATGTGCAAAAGAAGGAAAAGCCCACAAGCAAGGGAGAGCAAGGAAGATTACCATGTTCACTTACCCATGGTTAAGTAAAGGGTTCTACTATGTGTGTGTTGGTGACTTCCATAGTTATGCAAGAAAAACTCCCATATTCGCCCCATCCATATTTAAGTAAACAGAACGTTATTGGTGATGATAATGCATGACAAACAAAACAATGATGGAATTTAGCTAGCCCAATCTAAGATGATTTCTTGAATTTCACATGCAAAATTTAGTTGGACTAGATGAATTATTAGGCCAATGCTAATCCTCTAATTGGATTGTGGTTTAAACTTAACATTTAACAAACGAAACAAGGGCAGAATTACATAATCCCTTACCCCCTCAAAAAAATTTAATAGTGACAAGTAACTTATATTTATTATTTATAAAAATTAAAAATTCTAAGAGTTCCCCCCCCACCCCCCCCCCCCCCCCCAAAAAAAAAAAAAAACTAGTCTTTAAAGGCACTAAAAGAACTTTAAAATAAAGAGTAATATCTCATTAAAAAAAAATATGATAAGATTACTAAAATATTATACCAATTTTATATAATCTCCACTCAAAATCGCAATTTTTGTGAAACTTAATAATACGTGATAATTCTTTAGAGGTCTTTATACAATTATATTTAAGACATGAAACTAAAGAAAATTCAATGTCAAATTCCATAATAATAAATAAATAAAAAATAATAATTGGCATGAGTAGTAAAATGTTGTGTGGGTTTTAGGCATTGTTATATGTATTTAATATGCTTAATTTTCTAATTTTCGTTAGTAATCAAAATTTTACTTGTTCTATGTTATTTTGTTTTTTTTTGAGAAGGTATGTTATTTTGTTAATATTTGGAATAAGAAAAGAGTGCAAAATCCCATGAAACGTCAATTGAGAATTTCCCAAAAAAAAAAAAGACAAAGATATCGAAGATCCTGTATATTAAAACATGATTGGAATAATACTTTTCTAAAATGATTCTTGATCTGTGTATTTCTTTGTCATTTATGGATCAAATAATTGTTAAATATGATAGTGTAGTGTATTCCACAAATTTGTAGGTATTGCTGGTAAATGAAATAAATTTTCGATGTAAAAATTCAAATGTTTTAGAGGCTAAAAGTAATTATTTCATAACACGTGAATAAAGATGAAAATATATTACCAATACCGAATACATGCCAATTTGAATTCAAAGTTTTATATTATAAATTCTTTAATTACTCAATAAGATAAAACTAATTCAGTTCAGATGAAAGCAAAAAACAAAAACTTAATCCATATAATTTGAGACCAACAATGAATTCTCAATTTTATATGGAATATAGTATAAAAAAAATCTGAGAAATAGAATCAAGAATTTCCCTGAAATATTGGTTTAGTCATCTTTTGCAAAGTATGAAAATTTTTATTAAACGCATATATACCTACATGTATATGTCTATACATGCGTGTGAGTGAGATTTTGAAATTCATTCAATTGCATTTTAGGACTACAGGTCCACAAAAGAAGTTCTTGGTTCTGTCCTTGCTAATGAAGCGAAGCCCAAACCTGAAGCCTATTTGGTTTAGTGTTTATTTTTTCTTTCAAAAATAACAATTACAAGAAACTGAACCAAACTCAACTTAAGACATGATGTTAGAAGACCCTTTGAGATTCACAAAACCACATGGAAGGGAAGCTTTGCATTTTATCCTTTTTTTTTTTCTCCCATTGGCAAGATAGTTAGATCAGGAGGGTTACAAATTTACCTCTCACCCTCATCCACTTCACATTGGATGGAATTTAAAATGCCACTTTTACAAAACAGAAGTAAGAACAGAGGAAGCCACTCACTGTCACAAACCGCCCCCCACCCCCCAAAAAATCCACACAAATAATCTGCCCGGTTATGTAAGAGGATGCAGGTAGGCAAAGGAATGCCAAAAGGGACAAAACCTCCTTTGGCTCTCCAGGGCATCCAAGAGGAGTTCTTGCATTTACCAATTTCGAAAATTGCTCGTCATTGAGAGCCTGCAATAGTAACGAGAAGTCACATAAAGGACTTATTTCATATCATGTAAATGAATACAGAATTATTTTTAACTTAGTGAGCTGTCCAAGTCTCAGCCACATCCTAACTTCTTCAAAAAATGTTTTTGAGAATTAAAGCCTAAGAGTTCCATTTCTATTTCAGGTGTAAATGTCGTGCAACGTTGCGTGCACGCACACACATGCCCACATGTTTCTGTTATCTATTAACTCTACATATGACTCGCATGTGGCCCAAATTAATAGAACATGATAAAGATTTACTGCACACAGAACAGTGAAAAACACATTCATTGAATGCACAAGCATGGTGAAAGGGTGCTACAGCCTTACAGCTTCAACCAAGGGGGTTCTGATAAACCAAGGTGCTACACAATTACTCCTAATATTGTCTTTGGCCCACTCACATGCCAAATCTTTAGTTAGTTGGTTTATTGCTCCTGCATAGAGAGGAAAAAAAAAAGACTTAAGAGTCAGAATTTAAAAGTTTACAAATCTATAAGGTTTGATTAATATGCACATTGTTTTAACAGATCAAATCGAAAAAATAAAAATTTAAATTACATAAGTAAATTACCTTCACTTGCACCATAAATAGATCCAACATATGCACAAGCATGGTGAAAGGGTGCTACAGCCTTACAGCTTCAACCAAGGGGGTTCTGATAAACCAAGGTGCTACACAATTACTCCTAATATTGTCTTTGGCCCACTCACATGCCAAATCTTTAGTTAGTTGGTTTATTGCTCCTGCATAGAGAGAAAAAAAAAAAAAAGACTTAAGAGTCAGAATTTAAAAGTTTACAAATCTATAAGGTTTGATTAATATGCACATTGTTTTAACAGATCAAATTGAAAAAATAAAAATTTAAATTACATAAGTAAATTACCTTCACTTGCACCATAAATAGATCCAACATTTAGTGCCACCACACCAGCAATAGAAGAAATACAAACAATGCTTCCTACTCCTGATGCTTTCAAAAGAGGATGTGCCAGCTGGCATAAATGGTAAGCAGATTCAAGATTGGTAGTCATAACAGTAGAGAATTCTTCAGCTGTGTAATCTACAGTCAGTTTCCAGATGTTTGTCCCCACATTGTATATCTAGGATAAAAAATTTAGTAAGAACAGGATTTTAAAGGTTCACAAGAAGGAAAGCCATTCCAAGAGTAGCTGTGAACATTTCTATAAGAAACATTGGTATAAGAAACTCCTTTGGAGAATTCACAAATATAAAGTTTTCTAAATTTAATTTATGCAACTAGCTAAGCAAAAAACTATCCTGCTCCTGGGTTCAGGCTACCAGAATTAGGATGTAAAGAATGATTGAAGATATACATTTGCAATTTGTTTATACCAGAACGCTGAATGGTCCTTTTTTCTTCTCAAACTAAAAACAATGATATTGATGGTATAGTAAATGCTTTTATTTTATTGGTATGTTACGCACATACCCAATGACTATGAGTATTGAACCCATAACCTCACCCTCCACCTAGCACTTGCAAAAGGAGGAGCTGTCAGTTGAGCTAGAGCTCATTGGCGATGGCATAGTGGAGACTGGTTAAACAATAATTTAAAAATATGATGTTCAAAATTCACAAAGCCATGTACAAGCTACAAATTTGGGGTAGCCCAAATAACATAACATGGAGCAATTATCTTAGTAAATACATAAATGTCACACGCAGCGCACCAGCCTCCCACCTTTACGAGGTCTAAGGAGGTCAATGGTAGGTAACTTTACCCCAATTTTAGCAAGAACATAATAGAGGAAACTACAATTCGATGCTAATTCACATTAGACTCCGCTATGTTCTAATGTGGCAAGTGATGATTTTGATGTCCTAACTATCTTAAAATATTGTTATAGATAAGCTCAATTTTATAGTTTTTTTTTTTTTTTTGGTGGCTGAATATTGGGTTTTATTTCACCTAAAAAGCTGCACAATTCAAGCTAGAAAGCTACAGGAAAAAAGTTTCCAATCTTTCAGAAAGTAACTTCCTTATGATCCGCAACTCCATCTCTTCAACCAGTTCCAAGAATTATCTACTCCCTAAACCTCATTTCCAGTTAAAATTTTTGAAAATTGGTATAGATAAGCTCAATTTATAGGTTTTTTTTGGGGGGCTTAATATTGGGTTTTTATTGTACATAAGAAGCTGCTAAGTCCAAGCTAGAAAGATACAGGAAATGGATTTCTCATCTTTCAGAAAAGTAACTTCATTATGATCTGGGAATCCCTCCCTATAACCAGCTTCCAGAATTATCTACTCACTTTAAATTCCTCAAGTCTGGCAATTCGTTTGTTTCAAAAATGACTTGTTTTCTTGTGCTGTTGCGACTCTGAAAATGATCCAAATAACATTTTATGTCATTTACCTCACACAGAAAATTATTATTATTTCATTTAGGCACAGTGGTGATGGAGGTGGTGGGGATGGCAGAAGAGATGGTGCAACAATGAGGGTAGTGGCAGAGGTGTCAGCAGCGATAGTGTGATGGCAATGGTAGCGGTGATGGTGGTGTTGGTCACACAAAGGAATGGAATAGGAGAGGGTACAATGGAATGCAGAAAAATAAAAGACATTTAACAATATCTGGAACCTATTTTCTGTTGCAATCCCATTTGCATCTGTCACGGTTGTCCAGAATGATTGCACTTAATGAATTTCATTGATAACCTCACTTCTATTCCAGTCCCATAACAGCAGTAATGATTCATTGTTACATTACAATCTTGTGATGCTAAAATTGCTATGTAGAATGCAATGAATTAAACTAAACACATCAAAAATAAATAAATAAATAAACTGAACTGAATTGAGACTTACAAGTATATTAAGTCTCCTGCTAAACACGGACGATACTGTGTCCATCAGCTTGACTCGTTCACCACAAGACATCACGTCACAAACTGAACCTAATGTAGGACACAATTTACTATTTAATTATTGTAATTTATTATTTTTGGTATTTTTATGTAAAAAAAACGTTATTTTAGGTTTAGGTGATGTATTTCCTTATTTTTAGGTGCATTTAATGTTTTTTAGGTCAAATTTGGTTCTTGTTATGGTTAGATATCAATTAAAAGTTATTTTAGATTATATTTTCTTGTCTATCAAGTTTTAAGGAGCCCTTAAATAGGCTCTTAAGTCTGTAAACGTTTTTCATAGTTTATTATCAATAAAAATTCAGACTTGTGTCTTTTGTGTTCTCTGGTGGATTCCAGACCTATTACCTTGTGGATTCAAGGAACCCCTCGCATCGTGTGTGCTCTTCTTCAAGCTTCCGCGACATCAGAACCTGTGACTTGGAAACCCTTTATTTCCCAATCATGTAAGCATGCATTGAGATAGGCTTCATTCCTTGAGCATGTATGTACTTTCGCACCTGGCCCTGCCAATTCCTCCACAACAGCATGCCTGAGACAATTACACACATTGAAATAAGCCTTTACTAGTTTTTATAAGATTAGTACTCTGTAGCCACCAGCCCCATAGAGGCAGTCCTTCAAAAACAAACATCCATGAAGCAGTTAACTTGAGAGAGAGAAAGAGAGAGAGAAACCAAATTCCTTGTGTTCCACCAGTAACAAGAGCAGTCATTCCCAGAAGTGACCATCTATCATCTCTGCACCTACTCCCTGCCTGCACCATGTTATCCCCCATCTTAATCTCTCCTTGATCAATTGATTTCAATGTACTCCCAGTAGCTCAAATGAGTCATAGAGTAATGATTACAATGTTTTCTCCCCCTCCATTGATTATACCTAAGAAATTCAGCCCATTGCAATTACTCAAAACAGGAAAAACAAGAAGTTAGATAAAAACAATAAATATAAAAGTTTTAGCATAAGCCAAAAAAAGGTCAGAAGGAGTTAGCTAGGTATATATTAATTTAAATTGTTGATGTACCTTCCCTCCAAGCATTTCAAGTGATTGTTAATTGAAAGCTCGAATTTGTGTGAAAACACAAGAGCTTTATTTAAACCTCCAAATTAAAATTACAACTAGATTGCTTTTACTCTAACTTAAACTAAGTACAGAACAAGAGTAAATGAACGCAAACAACCGATAACACCACCCTAAGCCATATTCATCCATTATCAACAATATAAAGTAAAGCTTAAGAGTAAGGAAAAGAGATGCAAACACAATATAACATCAAGACGTGTTATCAAAGAAGAAATTGAAGAAATCAGCAAAAAACCTCATCGCCACCCTCCAAGCGCTAATCAATCTACTAGAAAATAAAGTTGGAGTACATCAATAACAAAAAACCCTCCATGCCTAGTCCACCCAATGTACTTGAGCCCTCCAAGCTCCTGCTACCAACTGGCTTCTTAGAACCTTGTTTTCTCTAGCTTTCCCAAATCTCTCAATTCAGCCTAATTACATCCACCAAATAATGGCTCCTTCTAATGCTTTCCAACAGCACAAAAACCTCACTTGACACTCAGATTGGGTGTGATAAATGTTTGAGCTATCAACCTCTCACGAATTTAGAGATAAAGAAGTAGGAGTAGAGGAAAACCACAAGAAAATATGTAGATGATTGTAGGTATAATAATCTCTAACTCTTAAGTGTATTTTCTAGCATTTTCTCTTCAAAAAGAACTCTTTACAATATGTGGATAATGAGGGTATATATAGTGTAAATAAAGACTTGGTAAAACAAACATGACAAATTAGCCAAACAAAATGTTTCGCAAGTATTTTGCGGGAAGGCCTTACCCACAAGGCACTCGTGAAAACTCTAGGCTGGCATGACTCTTTGCCTTCCAGTTATGTGCTCTACACGTGGATATTTCGCGGGATAGCTTCTCGCGAGCTTCTCGCGAAATCCACTTGTTCTTCATTTTAAGCTTGAGTCTTCACACTCTCTCATACTCATCCCTTACAATTAAAACCACATAAATACAGAGAAAAATGATTGAATAAAATTACAATCAAATTTAGCACGAAATTAAAGCCAACACAAAATAGTTGTAAATCACAACTTTACATTAACTTAGAAAGTGCATATATATATATATATATAATCTTCTTTATAGTAATACAAACAAAATAAATAAAAATTTTCAACTAGCCGATCTGATGGTACAATTTCTTCTCTCTTGTCAATTCAAATCACTTCATAATTACAAAAATATTGTAATAAAACAACTGGGCAATGTCAAAGAGTAATACAGCTGGTAGAAGGACACAAAAATAAAAATAAATAAATAAAATAATAATAATTTACTATTAAATATACAAAGAACAATAATTAGGAAGAAAAAAAAAAGTTCAATTGCCTTACTGATGTAGGACAACCTAGGCTTCCCACCTAGATTAGTCCTACCATAGAACCTTAGGCTTCCCCCCTAAGGTGTTTGGAATCACCACCAAACAAACACTATGCAATCTCTGCAATAATCTCAATAATAATAATAATAATAGTCTGCCCCTACAAAAGAAATCGTCTAGAGCTTTATGTGCAGTTTACAGGAATCACAAAGATAAGGATATAAACTCTCCTAAACAAATCCTAAACAATTTCAAATACTAATCTGATAATTCTAAACAATTTCAAGTACTAATCCGATAATCCTAAACAAAAGATAATGATGAACAACTAATCCTAACCAAACTCAAATACCAATCCAAACTAAACAAATAACTACGTTACAATCTGAAATTATCCACTGAAGGTCTAAAATGAAATATTGAAATAACTTTTGGTTATGCTCCTGCATTAATTACTCCTAAAGACAAGCAAGGGAATACCAAGGTTATGTCATTTATAGTGGAGGTTGGACTGAATGGTCAAAGAATAGCAAGAGCTGATGAGGAATATGACTAAGTTGCCACGTCTAATGTCTAGGGTAGAAACCATTTACACACATCCCTCCGTCAACACAAACAATCTGCCCAGTGATGTAGGATGGTGCAGGTAAGCAAAAGAATGCCACAAGAGATGAGACCTCCTTTGGATCTCCAAGACGCCAAAGAGGAGTGTAAGAATACACCTCTTCTAGGTATTCTTTGTTGCTGAGCACCTACAACATATAAAGACTCAAGGTCAACTTTGATTGATTTGCTGAACTGGACTTAAGCCTTTATAAGTTCCAAACATCAATTAGTGCAAGTACTAATGTTTTTAACTTTGAACTTACTAAGGTGCAGATGCCATGTACATGATGATAGAGAAGCTTAAGTATTGAACATAATTTTAAAATGTGGAGACTAACGGTGCAATTTCTGTTTGGTAACCTAGAACTTTAACACAGTAGAGCTTAAGCAGCAAATCTAATAAGAAATGTTTCTTTTCAATTATATTTTACCCCCCTTAAATGATTGTAGTTAGGGGGAGTGTTTGAGTCAGTGATGGCTGTAGGAGTGTGGGGGATAACTTCCATGGAGAAACTAAGGCAACGGCCCTTGCCAACATGATGTTGCACACGATTAATGGTCACATAACAATCTGGAGTTACCTGCTCAACCATTGAGGTTCTGATGTACCAAGGTGCAACTGCATTACTTCTTATATTGTCTTTCACCCACTCACAAGCCAAAGTTTTAGTAAGTTGATTAATTGCTCCTGGAATCACAAATATACAAAATTTCTTTATAAGCTTCTTGAGTTTAAAATTAATAGGAACATGGATACATTCATCTGATAGGTAAATTACCTTTGGTAGCTCCCTGAACAGACATAGACTTCAGTGAAACAAAACCCGATACAAAGGAGGTGAATACAATGCTTCCCACTCCTGATGCTTTGAGAGGTGGATAAGCAAGTTGAGAAATATGGAAAACAGATTCAAAATTGGTTGCCATGAGTAGAAAATCCTGCAGCTGTGAAATCCACTACCGATTTCCGTATGCTTCTCCCGACAATATTTATCTACGGATCAAAAACAAGCCAGTCTTCCAGTTCAGTAAACAGGAAAAGCAGTTCAAAACTTCAAATTTTAACATTTTAAAACTCAAAATGGGAACACAAACAGATGCAATACATAATATTTTGAAATCCAATAAGGGAAACGCAAAATTCAATGTTTTTGTTCGTAAAAAATGAGGAAATGAAGAAGCTTACGAGGATGTTGAGCTTCCCATCAAACAAAGTGGACACAGTGATCATAAGCTCCTCTCTCTGAGCTCAAACTGACACGTCACAGACTGACCCAGTAACCCCAAAACCCAAATTATCCCATTCACTCAGGCACCCATCAAGCTCATTCTCATTCCGACAGCACGTGTGCACTCTGGCTCCAAACCCCACCAATTCCTCCACAATAGCATGCCTAAAAGGAAGAAAAACCAAAACCCAATTCCCAGTTCACAATATAATTAATTTCTCAATTCTCACAACCCAAGAGGAAAAGAAAATAAATTCCAAGACTTCTTTTTATCTATGTATGTAAAAATATGTACCCGATTCCGCGAGTGCCACCGGTTACGATAGGTGGGGTTTGAGAAGAATGGAGAGGGTGAGTTTAGGAGATTAGACTTTTCAGAGAGAGTAGAAGAAGAGAGTGAAGGTGGAATGAGAGTCTGAGACATTCCAGCAGCGGCCAACCCAGTTCCAAGCAGGCAGCAGTACCGTAATAAGTCCCACGGGTAAAGTTTAGTTGGAAATTGCAAAGTCTAGTTGGAAATTGCAAAGTCTTTTGATGTTCAGGAGGTTTTCTGTTTTTTTAATTGATAGAATATCACAATTGTGGTGTTTACTTCGAGAAAGAATATGATGTTTTAGGAACTCTAAATCAGCATACAGTTGGTGCTTCTAAGCCCAATAAAAAATTAACACCTAGCCTAAAAAGAAATGTAAATGTATTGAATCATTTAAACTAAAATGACTAAATTGTCCTTGAAAAAAATCTCAAGCACCCACCATTTTTACTTTGCAAAGCCAAAAACCAAAAACTTCTCTTCTTTTCAAAATCAAATCTCATTCTATCTCTCTAGTCCTTATGCCACCATAGCCCCAGCTCTCTCTCAAACCTTAACCCTAACATCCACTGCCCAACTGCAGAATCTCCGACAGCACAACACTGTTGAACATTGCAAGTTCCGACGAGACCGGCCTTTGTCTCATAAAAAGATCTCAATCTTCTTTTTCTAGCAAAACCATCCAACACTAGAAGCTTTCTTGCTCCTTCCAACACCCAACAGCCACAAGAAGGTTCTCTCTCTCTCTCTCTCTCTCTTTTATGTTTATTTTCTGTATTTTCACATCTTTTTTGAATGCTTTCTTCTTCCCAAAATTACAGATTTAAAAAAAGAAACTCCAAATGAATGTTTGTGTAGAAAGGAAATTTGTACCTGTTTGATAAAATGTCTCAATGAATATGGATGCACTCCTTTGTTCTTAAACTATTATGAATTAATGGAATATACAATATACAATAATGGGTTGATATTTTTTTTCATTTTCTTTTTTTTCAAATGTGCTTTTGAATTAGATTAAAGTTGGGTTTTTTTTTTTTTGTTATAGTTTCATATGTAGTTTTTGAGGAGAACACAAATCAATAGTTTTTGGTGGTAATGAAATATGATAATTACTTGATCAATTTCTTTTTTGTTTATGCCAAGATGCAAAGGTTGCTTATAGTATGAGAGACAGTGATTGGATTCTACCTTGTGATGATGTTGCCTTCTAAAATGGTTAGATTTACATGATGATTAAGTTTGATGATATGGTGGACTTGAACAAGTTCATTTGAAGTGTATGAATTCATTATAATATTTGGATTATAATATTATTAGAAAAGCTCTTGAAGTGGGCTCTAGCATTCTCCTTAACATCAGTGCTAGATTTACATGATGTTAATTTTCAGGGCAATGTTGTTTCTCTTTTACTGTTCTAATTGCATTGTTGATAAGCACAAGTTATTTGCATATGTTAGCTGTAATATTGGCATGCCATTAAATTGTTTTTTGACAATTTGGAATGAATAATGAATTGCTTTTGTTAAAGACGGTAAGACCAAACTAATGGGTTTTCTTCCAAATACTTGGTTGTTATTACTTATTAGTTGATGGTTATGATGTTCAGAAGCTTATTATTCTTAATTTACTCTTAGTGGTAATTTATCAAAAGCCCATGAGAAAGCTTTTTTTTTTCCCCTACTAAAGCTAATATTTAATGCAGAACAGAGACAAAAACAACATGGAGGAAGATTATTTAAATTTTGAGATTCACCATGGGAGAAGGCTTAGGAATCTTAATGGGTTAATTCATGTTCAGGAATCTTAATGAGGCAAGGTTAGATTGTGCTCTTATGTTATTTTTATTTTTTAGGGGCGATTAATATTTTGATGCTTATGTATTTATTTTTGTTTGTGTTATAATGTAGGATACATTGTCTATCAATGGTCAGAAGACACCTACAAGGTTACAACAAGTACATCAAGTGTTGGAGGTGGAATTACTACTACTACAAGTGTTGTTTTTGTAACTGAAACTACTACAAGGGCTGGAGAAGCAAGGGTTGCTGCTACAAGTACTAGAGATTCAACAGCTGCTACTGCAAGTGCTAAAGATGCTGGAGATTCAATAGTTGCTGCTGCAAGTGCTGGAAATTCAAATTCAAAGGATGTAGGCCAAGAAAAAGAACAAACCTTGGAGGATTTGAGAACATATAACAATAATCTGTTTTATGTAATCCACATACATTTGGTGGTGATAATTTTGGAGCTTTAAGTGATATAGATTATGTTGCCGCAAATAATTCTGTAATTTTCTTTTTTTTTTTTTGTCCTTAATATAATTCTGTAGCTTTAGGTGATAATTCTCACCTATTTATCCTGAATAAAGTTGCATTTTTACAGATTGCATATTTAGGTGATATACATGACTATGTTGCTACATCAATAGCATGGGAAACTCTATGGGAATACCTATTCTGTCATACTAGAAAACATGTCATTGCAAAATGAAATACCTCTGTCAAAGCTTGAGTAAGATTTTTTTTTTTTCTAAGTCACAATTCTGGAATTTAGATTATATGTAGTGTGTCGTTGTTTGCCTCAATACCAATAATTTAGATTATATAAGATGCAACAGTGTTGTTTACCTGCCTTAATTAGTGGTGTTGGTGTTGTCTATCTTTGGTACCCAATGATTATCAAAGTTAACAAAAAGCTAAACTTTCACTTAACTTCATAAACTCAACAAAAGGTAACATTAATCTACAATTGTCTTGTAAACCAAAAGCTAACATAAAGATACACTTTCTGATACACCACTATTATTGGCATCAATATTCAAAAAGTTACATCAAGGTAACAACATATAGGCTGCTTTTGTTTTGCCAGCACACATAAACACACCAAAAAAAAAACTATTTTGATTGATACTTCAAAGCTTCAATTTATCCCACTGCTTCATATTGACATCTTCATTGCTTTAATGAAAAATCTTACATAGTTGACGACCCCCTACAATAATCCAACAAGAAACAAAATTTAATAATTAGTATAGCCAACAAAATTGCTGGATTTTTTTTTTTTTTTTGATAGGTAAATAAATCTTCACTGCAATTATGATAAAAAGTACAAAGAAAAAGACAAAGCAGGCAATGTGCTAATTTCATATTGCCAAATGCACATGTAAGAATGTATATAAATAATCAATGTGCTATGAACCACAAAAATGGAAAACTAATATATAAGAAAGTATAATTATCTAGCTAATCTGGTAAGGAATTAAAAGCAGAAATATTTGAAGTATGCTTAGGTCACTCTTCGTGCTTACTGCCTCAATTCAAATTGCCATTTGCACACGTAGGTTGAAATGAAGAATAAAATAATAGTTGGGTAAGAAGATGCAGTTTTAGATTTGGAATTTAGTTTAGTGATTTGTAAATCATGTAGAAAAATTTAATTTGCAAGAATCAGTGAGGGGTGTGAAGTGAGAGCCTTCAGAAAAAAATTAGGAAGAAAAATTACCTAAGAAAACACAAAATCCCTTCTCAACACAATCTGGAATTGAGGGAGAGACCAAATTCAATGTTTTCAATTTGGGGTAAATTTAGTCTTTGTGTTTTTTGGGACTAGGCTTGGGACTGAGGCTAGCAACTAATTTGGGACAGAGTATGCAGCACAACTTCAAAGTACCTTCACCAATAAACTCAACAAAAGCAATACAAAGTATGGGATTGGCATCAACAACCTTCACACACGAAATCAACTTGTTCAAGACCAAAATTTCCACCACTGCATCAACAAACAATTATTTTTTTAAAAAATTCAACTATCCCCAAATTGACAGGGGTGCAAGACTTTGTCAAACAAAGAAAGAAGCTTTATGTTTCTACATATGAAGCTATAACAAAACAAAACCAAAAAAAAAAAAAACAAAAAACAAAAAACAAAACAAAACAAAAAAAAAAAAAAAAAAAAAAAACCAATTTTAATCTGATTCAAAAGAAAATTAAAAATGAAAAAAAGACTGACCCATTACTGTATATTGTATATTTCATTGATTGATAATAGTTTAAGAACAAAGGAGTGCATCCATATTCTTTGAGACATTTTATCAAATAGGTACAAATTTCCTTTCTACACAAACATTCATTTGGAGTTTCTTTTGTTGTTGTTGTTGTTTTTTTTTTTTTTTTTTTTTAATTTGTAATTTTGGGAAGAAAAAATCATACAAAAAAAATGTGAAAATACAGAAAAGAGAGAGAGAGAGAGAGAGAGAGAGAAGAAGAAGAAGAAGAAGAAGAAGAAGAAGAAGAAAAAAACCTTCTTATGAGTGTCAGTTGTTGGAAGGAGCAAGAAAGCTTCCATCGTTGGATGGTTTTGCTAGAAAAAGAAGATTGAGGTTTTTTGACAAGACAAAGGCTTGTCTCGTGGGAAATTGCAATGTTTGGCAATGTTGTGTTGTCGAAGACACTGTAGCTGGGCAATGGTTATCAGGGTTGGGGTTTAAGAGAGAGCAGGAGATATGGTGGCATGAGGACTGGAGAGAGAAAATGAGATTTGATTTTGAAAAGAGGAAAAGTAATTGGTTTTTGGTTTTGTAAAGAGTAAATGGTGGGTGTTTGAAATTTTTTCAGGGAAAATTTTAGTCATTTTAGTTTAAATGGCTCAATACGCTGACATGTCTTTTAGGCCAGGTGTCAATTTCTTATTGGGCTTAGAAACACCAACTGTATGTTGATTTTGGAGATCCTGAAACATCATATACTTTCTTGTTTACTTCATTATTCTTTATTTTTGGCCCAAAATAAGAATGGCAACCGGATAGGATCAAAGTGGGTTTCTTTATGTCCAAATCTAAGCTTGTGGGCCCACCCCTATTATCTGAACTCGTCCTGTCTAATAAAAGGTTTTTTTTTTTTAAACCCCCAAACCCGCCCCCCTGGGCCTTGTCCAGCCATGCCTCTTCAAGGTCCAATTTGTAGCCCAAACCATGGCCCAATATATATATTGTAGGGATGAAGGGCCCAAATATAGATATTGGGCCGTAGGCTGCGTCCGAGGATGGATAAGTACTAGCAAAGGTAGATAGATTATTGGGCCAGGGAAGAGGTCTGGTCATGATGGGTAGGAGATGTTGTTCGAGGAGCAATCCCTCCTCGGCTGACAAATTGGAGGCCTAATGTCCGACCACCCATCAAGAACTGAGCAGCATGCAACTGTGCTGTGAAGGATAAGCTTTAAAGAGGGATGAGTCAACAGGGAATTTATAAAAATCTGGGTAGAAAGCTACTACCACCACATTGAATGCTCTACATCTAACCTCCTGGCCACATTAATATGAAAGTGATATTGTACAATAACTTTCAACCTTACAACTACCCACAAAGGCTTCAGGAAAGTGTTGATAGGACAAGTATCAAGACTAGAAATTTGATCTACACGTAGAGAGCTAAGATGACAAAGAGAAGGGAAATATAAAGGGGATGAACTCCCTTACAAGAAAGAGGAGGAAAACTCGAGAAAAATCATTGTGCAACTAGGAACTATAATTTTTGTATAAATCTAAGAGAAATATATAAGAACGGACCTTCCTCGGACTTAACCAAGGAGAACTTTTCTTGTTTAAACTGTTTATCTTGTTCATTCCAATGTTAACTAACCTATTGTGATTAGTATCATCCTAACTCATTGAACGTTCAATAGAAGGCCCACTCTCTAACAAATTCATTGTTTTGGGCTCATTGGGCCATTGTCCAAACCATTTGGGTTGGCCTGTGCAGCAACATACCTCCTTACATATACATACATACATATATATATATACATATTTAGGGGAAATAAATCACCTAGCTAAGATCACCTTTTAATCATAAATCAATAAATCATAGCTAAGACCACTTGTTAAACATAAAAATAAAAGCTACAAATAAATCCCACAAGTCCAAATCTAAGACTATTATAACAAGTTCAAAAGGCTACAAAATAAATCCAAGAAGTTTAGGATAATTACAAACCAACAGGTTAATCTAACAAGTCTAAGAAATTAAAAAAAAGCTACTAAATTAATCCAACAAGTCTAATCCTCCATAGCTACGACACAACCTCTATCCTCTTCATTAGGCTCTACATCATCAAGAATTGTTTGAATTGTACAATCTCCTAGCATAGTTGAAGAACCTACAACAATAATGAATTAAAAAATGGAATAAATTTCATCAAATTATAACCAGCAAATATAAAAATACAATTTTGATTTCATTTTATAAATACAAATTATACAATTACTCAACAGAATTTGTGTTTCTAAAAAAAAAAAAAAAGATTCACCATCCATTGAATTTAAGACTACCAAATATTCCAATCTAATGTTTTGATCTATGAAATTAAAAGTTGTTAGGTTCTAAATATTTAAGATTAAATTTTTAGATTCTTAATTTATGTATGTTAGCAAACCGAGAACAAAAATATGTTTAGATTAGGTGTTAGACATTGCTCAAGATTGTTCAAGTCAAGATTCAAGAACTGCCAAGCTATAGAAATACAAAGCAAGCTATTGCAAAGCTCAACCGATCGAAAGATATGTTCGACCGATCAAAAATTATGTTTTGTAAATTTTAAATCAAGCCCAAGCCAGTGAAAACGTCTAGAGTTTCAGCCCAACACTACTAGGTATAAAAAGAAAACCCTAATTACATTTTAGAAGCTCTTGGAAGACTTGTGAGTTACTCCTGTAAGACCTATGGGATTCTTGTAACCTTCTAACTCTACAATGTTTATTGGAACAAGATCTACAATCAAGAACTGGTGGAAACAAATTGCTTGTAGACACCACATTTTGTACCCGTTAATAAATTTTGGACCCTGGAACCAATGATGAGCTTGACATATGTCAACAAAGGGTAATTAAAGAGTTCACAATAGTTTGGAAGTAATTACAACTCAAAAGTGTTCAAACTGCTTTTAAATCTATACTAAAAAATGATATTTGCTCACTATTTTGACTAGAACGTTTGATACACATAGCATATTTGAGTGAGGTTTATTTCATTGGAAAGTAGACTTTTTGTGCTTCAATGTGAACACAAATCTTGCCTAATTTGGACTTATATTGAGTGAGTTATGACTATTTCAATTTGGGCTAACTGGGCAGTCCGATTTTTTAGGTTTTAAAACTTCATTTTAACGGTCCAAAACATAATGCTTTGATGTGGGCCAGCCCATAGACCCTTGAGAACATCCAAAGATCATTAAAAAGTCTGAAAATCCTAATTTTAACTGATAAATACTCATCTTATGCCTCCAATTAAAACCCTAGCTAGAGAGAGTTACTTTTTAGCTTTCATCTTCTCTAAAACCCTAATTCTCCTTTCTAAAACTCACACACAACCCCTTAGCATGTTTTTTTAAAATTAAAAACCTCTCTTTAGTTAGTTCTAAGGCAAAAACTATTTTCCAAAAATTTATTTCTCAAAAACTTTTTCAAATCTCTTGTTCTTGAGTTGTGATTACTAACTATTGTTGTGTTCTTTTGATTATTCTTGTCCTTAATCTAATCTTTGTGTTGTAGGCACTGAGGGGTCGGTTAAACAACTTCAAATTTGTGATTCTAAAGCAAGGTGAGCTTCTTTTCCATGGTTTCCCACTTTGCTTAACATGATTCACATGATTTTCTTGATATAGTTTCTCCATTTGTCATATTTGATTTGTTTGATGTTTTTAATTATGTTTAACATGTTTTAATATGATTTTAGGTGGTTTATAAATTGTCCTTTTTGTTCTTTTGTTCTTATTTCAATTCCTAGGTTGGTTTGATATGTTTTAATGTAGTTTAGTTTAATTGTTTGTTTTGTTTCATGTTTTGTTGTATATGTTGATGCTTTATGTTTTTTGTTTTAGGCTAGTTTAATTTTCTTAGGGTTTTTAACATGCATGTTTGATCTCACATG
The DNA here is from genome assembly GCA_030445155.1 of Quercus variabilis. Taxonomy (NCBI): domain Eukaryota; kingdom Viridiplantae; phylum Streptophyta; class Magnoliopsida; order Fagales; family Fagaceae; genus Quercus; species Quercus variabilis. The sequence goes on from CP129445.1 coordinate 32,066,888, forward strand.
TTATCTATTTGTTTGATTAAATCTCTAAAAATGTAGTTTTTCTTATCTCTATTAAAGGCTGCGTGTGCATACTTGAGTATGCGCACGCATACCTCATGTATGTGTATGCATACTTATGCCCAGAAATGCAAATTTAGGGTTCTTGCTTTTTTTTCTTTTTTGTGTTCTGATTAGTTTTAATCCTCTGTTTAGGTCTCGTTGAGTTTAGTTTTCACATGTTTAGGTCTAAGGTTAGCAGAATAACATGTTTCACATGCTTGAATTAATAGATTGATGATTAGGGTTTATGCTTTGATGAATCACATAAGCATTCATGATAATTTGAACATGCATTAATGCATAGGTGTTGAGGTGTTATGGTGCAGCGAGGTAAGTAAGGTAAGACATGCATTCATATGTACTTGCATTTGATTGAGATATGGTATGTGAACTTGGAATATGTTTGTGTTCTTGATGTTCTTGATACTCTCCAATAATTCTTTGATTTTGTCTTGTTTATTTGCTGCCTTAGATGTGATAATATGAAATATGCATGTTAGATGTGTGTGTGTGTGTGTGTGTGTGTGTAGATAACAATATTGAATGAACCTTTAATGAGATTAAGACGTAAGACACAATGACTAGAATCCGATCTACGAGTTGAGTGGGGTTGGGTGCTTAACAACATCCCATCCCCATACCTAAACTCCGATCTGATACCCTTTTAGTAAGATCAGTCCTCCACATAAAGGGGCTATATTTATGGTTCCTAGACCTAATCTAGGTGGCAACTCCATCTTTTCTCCACATCAGTCCACTCAGCCAAGGCGTACTCCCCTTTTCCTGAGGAGAAAACTGTTGCGCCCACATTGCTACATAAAGATTTACTACTAATGGTGATCTGAAACCTTTGAGTGGAATCTTAAAGTCACAAACGTGGGAGTTTATGTTCAACAAATTCAAGATAGAAGAGTCCATGGGGTTGAAGCTGCACGTGGTCATGTTAATTAGTCCTACAAGAGGTAGCTTTAGATTTAGGGTTTAAATCTATTGTAAGCTTCCATTCTATCATAGTGGATTGGTTTGCCTTGAGGATAACTAGGTTAAATCCTCCTCAAGTTTTTTACCTTGAAATGGTTTGTTTTATTAGTTTTCCTGGGTTATCATATTATCGTCTTCTTTACTTTTTCGCACTAAGTAATATGCTTTCATATGTTTAACCTAGATCTCATAGTTAACCTACGTAACTACTTGGCTAATTTATTAGGTTAAACTAATCTGATTTATAGGGGTCTAAACAAAACAAACAAAAGAAAAAAAAATAATAAAATAAAATCCAAAGGACAAACCTAACCCATCAACAATCCAAATACAATTTTAAATAATAAACATGTTAATCAATAAAAAAATAACCAAAGATTTCATCAACTATAAACTATGTAACAAACCCAAAGTTATATTTTTTTTAAAAAAAAAATAATAATAATAGTGACAGAGCAACGAACTTGTGGTGAACGACGAACCGGTGGTAGAGCTTGAGGGGTATGGTTGGCGGTGAGAGTGAGTGAGGGTGAGACTTGAGAGTGAGTGAGAGTGAGCGAGAGTGGCCTAGTGGGTGAGAGGCTGAGGGTTAAGGGTAGAGAGTGAGGGGTGGCTATGAAATAAGAGGAGAGTCAGAGAGTGTGTTAGCTGTTAGGGTTAGACTAAGTTTTGTGTGTGTGTGTGCGCCTGTATTCAGGTTTTTTGGTAATTGTGGTCTAAACAGGTCAGGTTTAGGTTCGAGTTTGGGGTAGGTATCACTAAAACCCGCACCTGACCCAAACTTGTTTCGGGTTTAATTTTAAAAACCTAAACCCAACCCTACTATTTCGCAAGTCAGGTCGGGTCGAGTACTCGTAGGTCGGGGTGGTTTTGCCATCCCTAGCCCAAGATACTATTTTATATTTAATTTTTAATATATGAGATAATACTTCAAAAAATTCTTAATTACTTGGAAAATTAGATAAAAATAATGCCCAAAATTAATAAGTTTAATTAATAGTTCCTTAATTTTTTTTTTTAAATAATGGTGTTTTTAATCAAGTTCAAATTCTCAATAATCAAATTATAAAATAAAATAAAAATTATTTTCAAAATAGGTGTTAAGTTTAATTTAAAGTCATTGTCCGTCTTCCTTGTTTCTTTTTTCTATTGTAAATAATAAAATCATATAGAAAATCCTTAATTAAACTTTGTATTTTAGCAAAGTATCTAACTTCGAGTTTCTAGCATATAAGATTCTTTTATACTCCAAACAAAGATTTTTCTCTATAAATATATTTTTTTATGTTTAATGGTTACCAAATTGATTTATTAAAAATCCCTAAATGAAATACAAAATTAATAAAGTATTATCATTTTTCTCTACTTGGTTACTATTCAAAAAAATTTGTTGACAAAGACTTCAAATTGAAGTGATTTTAATAAATTTTGGGATTTTAATTACAAAATTAAAAAAGTTATAATTTTCTAGACCTTTTATGTAATTTCCCATAATTATTTAAGCTTTCTAGTTGTTAAGGTATTAGTAAATGAGTAAACCTCTCAAGTCTAGAGATGGCAAAAAGCTAAAAACAACCCACTCTGCATGACCCACCCCTTCCCCACTCTATTTTGAGCGAATTTTCTCAATCCCAAAAAGGTGACTGTGTAGGGATGTGTTTTACTTGCCCCAAAAAGCTAAAAACAACCCACTCGGCATGACCCACCCTGAATGAATATATTGATATTTTATTTAATATATATTTAACGTATTTATACATATATTGTATTTTTATTTTAATATATATCCTAGATATAACATTTTTTTTAACATATTCTATTACTATCTTCCAAATATTTGTTTATATTTCTCTCTTAGTAGTCTATTTTTTGATAAGTTTATATCTTAGAAGTCCCACGATCTTCATTTCCCTTTATATTTCATCTTTATTGCATTAATATTGGAGCTATCTCATTAGGATTAGTAACACATTTCCAACCATCCCAAACCTGACCAACCCTGCATGGGCCCTAAAAAGGTGACAAGGTGAGGACAAGGCACCCATAATTTGACTTCGTCCTACCCCATTGTCATCCCTTAAGTTGTGCATAACCCTTCTTAAAGCATTCATGTTAGATTTTGTGAAACTTTAGCCAAATTTGACTTAAATAGTACCTTTTTTTTTTTCTTTATTTAACTAACCCTTTTTAATATGGCCAACATGAGATGCTTTAATTTTTTCTCTTTTTCTAATTAAATATTCTTTTTTTTTTTTTTTCTGTCGTTCCTTCTCTTTTTCATGTGAAATGATATCTTATTCTTGCTCTATACAACGAGAAGCCTCACAACATTTGGCCTCACACACTACCCCACCCACTAGTGAGGCCCACATTTTGTGACAGGCCCACTACATGTATCAGATACAAGATATACATTCTCCTTATGCCATGTGACATCATTTTTATTGGATAAACTAAACACCCATAACAAGTTTAACATAAAATATGAACCAAGTGGCTGTTGATGCAAATAGAAAATAACTTCAAGGGGATAAAATCCAAATTCTAAAACTTCAAGGTGTAAAATCTAAAGGCTTCCAAATTTCAGGAGTGAAGTTTGCACTCTAGCCTCATTGGTTCATGCACCAAAGTGAGGAAACTTATAATAGTATTAGTTATGTATTTTTTAGGAAGTACAAACACTTCATTTGAAGTATCGTACTCATGTCGAACACAAGAAACTTTTGTATACATATCCCATCTGTGTTTTTTTCTTTTTTTTGGAAAAATTGCAAAACACTACTAGGACACGAAATGGACACAACTTTATAAAATTGTATAAAGAAACTTTGTCGGGAAGAAAGTGTGGGCCAAAAAACGAGTAAGTTTACTACAACGATAATTTTCATAACTTTTGTCATAACTCACATAAGTGGTTAGTTGTAAGTGATAGAAAAAAGATGATAGGCTCATGTGGGTCCACAATTCCAATACTCACAAGTCACCATGTGAACAAATTGTGATAAAGTTATGGAAAATAGTTGTGGTGCTAAACTTACTCCTAGATAACTCTTGCCACAACTATCCATGTGATAGATTGCAAGTGATAAAGAAAAAGTCTATGTGAAAGTGACATGTCGCCAATCACAATCTACCATGTAGGATAGTTGTAACAAATGTTATGACCTTTATGTGGTATTAAAATTACTCATATTTACAGCAAAAAAATCTATATCTATATATTACTAAAAGCTAAAGCGTAGCGTTTAATGCTGCTACTCTTACATTGTGCCACATCAGCTGCCACATCATTTTTTTTAAAATATAATTTTTCCTACAATTTTAAAATGGTTTTTTTTTTTTTTTTTTACAATTTTCAGCCCTATAAATGCATCCCACTACTTATTTATTTACTTCCACTATCACCCGATAATAAATCCAACCCACTACTTATCTATTTACTTCTACTATCACCCTATAATAAATCTATATAATTAATCTAGTCCACCTCTTATTTATTTAGTTCCACTATCAAACCCAATCCAAAATCTTTTCAGTTCAGCTTTAGGGTTAAAATAAATAAATAAATAAAATATTGAAGCCTTTCAAGCTTTAGGGTTTTTTTTTTTTTTTTTCCTTTTTTCCTATAATTGTTTTTAACATTTATTTTTTTTTTTAATATTTACCCTTCTCCAATCTTTCTCTTTCCCTTACCATTTCATCTCCCCACTACTTCTTCAATCTTTCTCCCTCCCTTACCTTTTCATCTCCCCACTATCCTCTACATTAATATCATTCTTCCTTTTTCCCTTCATCTTCCTTTATTTTTGGCTCTTCTTATTCACACCCTCTTACTATAAATTTGTCACTATCTCTTCTATTTTATGCATAGTTTTCCCTCACAAAAAAAAAAAAGGTTTTCTCTCTCTCTCTCTCTCTCTCTCTCTCTCTCTCTCTCTCTCTCTCTCTCTCTCAATTTTTTGGTGGATATTTTTATTTTTCTTGCATCTCTACTTTAGATTGATAATTTTTTATATTTTTTAAAACTCTATTTTGGGTTAATGAAATTTAGTTTTGTTTTTTAAATTGTTGTTGTTGTTGTTTTTATTTTTTATTCTCTTTGATTGTTAAATGTTATCTTATTGCGTTCTAAAGAATTAAATATAGCATATAAAAATATAATATTATTCTATTACATAGCATGATTTGTATAATTTGGTATTTATTTTGTTACATAGCATGATTTTTTATAGTGCTCAATTTAGATGTTAAACTATGAGACTTTACTAATTTTTGTTTATTTTCTAATCTTTTGTGGTGGACAAAGTACTCTTAATAATTGTATTAGAAGTACTCTATAATGCCATTCATTGAAAGAAAAGCAAAGGTTAGCCAAACGAAAATAATCGAATAGGTGACAAATTTTAAATTTTGCAATTTTATTTTAATTATTATTATTTTATAACAATGCCTATATAAAAATTTAATTCTTAGATTTTGCTAATAATTGTTTATTTGATAATATGTTTTGGGTGGCTGAAATTATAATTTCTACAAAGAAAATAACCTTAATAGATTATCAAAAGCAAAATTTTATCCTAATATTGGTTCAATTAATCGTTGTTAAGTTTTATAAATTTTTTTTAGTTTACGGTTTTGGTGTTTTGGATTGTTTCTATATTATAATTTCTACAAAGAAAATAACCTTAATAGATTATCAAAAACAAAATTTTATCCTAATATTGGTTCAATTAATCATTGTTAAGTTTTATTAATTTTTTTTAGTTTACGTTTTTTTGGTGTTTTGGATTGTTTCTATATTACATTTATGATTTTTCCTATAATAGATAAAAATATAATTACAAAACGCATTACTCATTATTAGATTAGTTTAAATTGTAATTTTTTTTTAATAAAACTACCATAAAAATAATTATCACACGTAACGCGCGGGTTCGCGGTTAGTAAATAAATAAAAGAAGAAGCAAAATTTAGTGCAAGATTACATGATGACAATAGATGTCACTATTAGCTGAGTATTCACATCAACTACATAAATTTTTTTCTAGAATATATGTTTTTATTTTAATTTAATTTTACATATTTATTTTTCAGAATACACCATATTAGATTAATTATTTTACACAACATTTTATTAAAATATAAGTTTTATAGTTGTTTCTCTATTTTACACATAACAACAACCATCTACCCTCTTTCTTTGTCCATGGGACATGTAAAGAATGAGTAAAAAATCAAATACAAAATCAATACTATTAACGTAAATTTACACAATTATTATAGTAACAATGCATAATTACACCATTTTGACTTAAAATATGGATAATTTTTGGACAAAAAATTGTAAATATGACATTTTTTTATCGTACACCTTCCGATGAGTCACGACCATAATGCCGAGTTTGTTTGTTTCTCTTAGTGCCACAAACTAGTAATTAAAGTCCTAATAGCTTTGCCTTATCATCTATTGACAAATTTTGTGTTGGGCTTTGTAGAGCCTAGTTGTATTTGATCCGATTGACGACCCAACCCGACTTGAAATAATGTTGCATGGTTTTTAATGGGAGATTTTCTAAGGTTTAGTCCATGGAGTGGAGGCAAAATTGTACGGCCACATTTTGTATTTTTTCCTGATAACAGTGAAATTCCTACAACTCCATAGACGCAAGCAAATTGTCGAACCACATAAATATTGTCTTGTGCGTGTGATTGTTTTTCTTTGGTGTGTGTTTTCTCTATTTTTTGTTTCTCATAGGTTGGGAATTTTGGTTTAATTCCCTACATTTTGTTGGTGCTAATCTACTTCTTCAGGCAATATATATACCAATATAAATATAACCCATTTGGAGAAGTCTACCAGTTACAGCAAACACTGTAGCGACAAAGAGAGATAAATGGTAGGGCAAGAAATGGGTAACAGAGAAAGTAGGTGGTCACTTCAAGGAATTGAAGTTCATGAATCATGATTACCAATACAAAAATTATATGCTCTCTTTTGTAGTATCTAAGCAATGAAAATTTTTTGGAGGCTGTTATCTCTCAAACCCCTCTTGGACGTATTGGAGAGCCAAAGGAGGTTTCTTCTTTGGTGGCATTCCTATGCCTTCCTGTATCTTCTTACATAACTAGTCAGACTATTTGTGTTGATGGAGGGATTACTATTAATGGCTTCAGCTTCTCATGAGCATCAGAAAATGATGTTCAGACACACCTCATTGGAATATGTTTTTGGTACTCCATCAAGGAATGTTTGTGAACCCAGGAATAAGGGCATGGCTACAACTATTGTTAAGCAAAGTAAATAAATTAATATAGTTAACTAGTTCTGTTCATAACTGTGGGGGGGGGGGGGGGGGGGGGGTGGGGGGGGGGGGGAAAGGAATGTTGTAAGTGTGATGCACAAACCTCTCTCCTTGGCATTTTCTAAAATTATTGTGTGGTATGTCCATCTAATTTCTTATCTTGTATACTTAAATTTATAAATACAATGCATATATGTTCCAAGTGAGCGAATGACAAATTATTTAAACATAACTAATGCTTTTATTTGGTATCATATTCATTCAGTCCTTATGGCTTCCAACTCTTCTTCCTCCTCTCCATCCACTATCAATCCAATCGAAACCTTTCTAACTAATTAGGTGATTCAATACCATACTAGGTGTCACTTCGATTTAACTAAAAAGATAAAGTATTTTAATACCAGTTAATATCAATGTATTTTATATAAATATATATATATATATATATATATAATTTTATAAACGGAATATATAAACCTAATACATATATAATTATAAGTATTAGAAAAACCGAATTTAGATAAACATTCCCCCAAAATAATACATAATATTATTTTGTCGTTTGCATTATCAATGTGCTGTTCTTTAGTAAATTATAGATTATATGCATGTTAAGGAATATGTTTTGATTTCTTAGTTTGGATTTGTTGTATTTTAGTTTGTTCTGAATAAAAAAGTTGAATTGATAAAATAAAAGATGCATTAATCTGATTGAATGTCGAAAAGTTTTTGGAATTGAGTTTATGTGATAGGCTGTGCACTTAGAATCAAGAGCGTGTACGCATGCCTAATAACCTACGCTCATAACTTCATCCACGTGTATGCAACCTCAACCCAAATTAGGCAAAATATATGTTTTAATGGTAAGGTTTGCTTGATTTCATGTTGTCCCATGTGATATGTGATTTTGTTGATTGTGAACCTCTAAGATTAGGGTTATAAATGATAAATTATTTCCCATGATTTAGTCCTTACTTTTCCATAATAACTTTATTTATTTATTTATTTTGGTTGAGAATCCATAATAACTTGATTTGAATATGTTTAGAATAGGATTCTCCCTAATGAATGAATGTTTTATTTGCTTTGTTTCCAATTTGATAACAAATTTGACTTGGTAATTAGATTTTATTAACTTATAACCCCATGCATATGCATGGATATACTTAAGGCCCTGCTTGGGAGGAGGGAATAGAATGGAATGGAATGGAAATGAATAAAAAGAATAATTTTAGAATATTCTTCCCTTCTCATCTTTGGGAGTTTTAATGGAGGGAATGGAAAGTTCATTCCCTTGTTTGGGAGTTTAAGTGAAGGGAACGGAATGGGTAGGAGGGAACACTCATTCCTCTCTATTCCCTTAAAACCTCAATTTTTCATTCCCCTCGAAATTGGGAGAAATGGGAGGGAATGAAATTAGATTTAATGATTTTTTTACTAAAACTCCCAAAATACCCCTATATATTCAACCCTTTATTTTAAAATAGGAGTCTCATAGTAATATTGTCATAAAATGATTCCATTCCATTCCTTCCATGTTGTTCCCAAACAGGATTACTTACATTCCATTCATTTTCATTCCTTTCCATTAATTTATTTTAAAACATCCAATTAAGATTACTTAATTCATTTCCATTCCATTCTTTTCCATTTCTTTCCCTTACTTAAATACATTATATTTCTTTTCATTCCCTTTATGATCATCTCATTCCATTTCATTCCATTCCCTTATGAACTCCCAAGTAGAGCCTAAAAGATATACATTAAGATGCATAGTATAATTCTTACATATATAATTTAAATATTATTGATAGTCATTCTTATATTCTTTTTAACTCTTTAAAAAATCTTGTAAGAATATTACTAGATAGAAAATGTAAATAGTACTTTTAAAAAAAAAAAATTGTTTATTCATTAATTCTAAACTCTTTGGTTTTTGTATATAATAACTAACTTGGATAAATATTTATGATGTGATCTCACATTTGACTTCAAAATTAAAAAATAAAACCCTCTTTAAAAATAAATAATTTATAACACATGGCGCGACATTGGAGTTCAATTGAACAATTTAATTAAATTTTCTCTAAGTTTTGCCTATTAATATATATATATATATATATTATTATTTTTTTCCTTTTGTGCTATGATATTTTCTTATGTGATGTGTTTCATTAATGCACAATTGTGATAAGCCCATTAGGGGATTTCTCGATTGATTAAGACTATGGAACACAATGAGTGGAGGTTGGTTTCACGGGCTAGGTGGGCTTAGGTGCATAACACTTTTCCAAGTTATAACCAAATTTCAGATCTAGAATTCGGTGCATAGACCTTTATAAGGGCCCAAGTTGGTTTCTATACTTAAGTTAGGTAGCAACTCTCAATTCTCTGCATTTTAGTCCACTTGGATGTGGTGTACTCCCAATGGCAACATCCCATGTATAAGGTAGTGAGCCCACGTTGATGCAACAGTTGATAAATAAATTTCTTAGTTAAATTTTTATCTTACATTTATATGTTGTTATATTATTTTATAAAGTAAAGTAATTAAATTTATAGAATTCCTAATATCACTCAAATTTATGAATGATTGTGATGTGATGTGCTTTAACACCAAGCATTCCTTTGCCTCTAGAGTGTGACCAACTTTTGGCACAAATAACCAAAACAGAGTAGAATTGCATCATGGTTTAAAAATTAGAATGGTCAAAGAATCGAAAAAAGGATGGCTTATCAATTTTTTTGATTCTTGACCGATTTTTACCAAATCGATTTTGGATTTAGTTCTCAGTTTAATTGGTTGAACCTGTTCGTCATGTCTAAGTTTGAAAACAATAATTTTAATTCAAAATTTGTATGATGACACAATATTTTTCATAATTTCTCTCATAAAAACTAGTATAGCCTATAATAAATGATGCAATATAAAATTGGTGTTAATGGTATGAAAGTTCAGTTAGTGTGTAAAACTCTAATGAATGGTTAGACCCCCAATTTTAATAATACCAACACAAGCTTATACACAAACAATATATGTGGAGAATGATGTATATAAGCTATAATCAAATAGATATAACTCTCTAAACCATAATCAATCACAAACACAGCAACAATTAAAGGTAAAGAGTAAAAGAAGAGAGATGCAAACACAAAGATAACATCAGCACGTGTTATCGAAGAGAAAACCGAAGAACTCGGTGAAAAACTTTTCCGCCACCCTCCAAGCGGTCAAATGATCCACTAAAGAATACAGTTGGGATACATGAATAGTAGAAGACCCTCCAAGCTTAATCTACCCAATGCACATAAGCCTTCCAAGCTTCTTACTCCAACAAAGTTACACCTAACCTTGTCTTTTTTAGCTTCTTGGATCCCGCAATAAGTTCATTGTATCAACCAAGTAAATTAGTCATCTCTGAATTACTTTCCAAGCACCAAAATACCTCCTCACAGATATGGGTATGGTAAGATAAGGATTTGACAAAATGTACCTCTCAAGGATATGTCAATGGAGAGAGTGAGAGTAAAGGAATTTGGAGAATCAAATGATGAAGATTGTGGATGAGTCAATCTTGTTTTTCTCTAGGATTTATCTCTCAAAATTCTCTCTAGAAGCTATCTATAGTTCTTGGGTATAAGAGTATTTATAGTAGTATATGTGAGGAATGTGAAAAGTCAGTTTTTATCAAAATAGGGCATTTTGGCGACTTAGCCTCGCGACTGGAATGAGTTGCGAGTTTGAGTTGCGAGCTAACTGTCTAGCAAGACTGTACATTTTTGTCCAGTAATGCTCCAACTATCATGACCCTTAAGTTCCCTACATGCTTCATGCCAATCGCGAGATCCAGTCGTGAGACTCCTTTGATTTGCACACATCTTGAATTTTTTTCACAGTCTCTCACACACAACCCTTACATGATTCCTACCTAAATACAGGGTATCTAATTGCTAAAATACAAGCAAATTTAGTACGAAATAAAGCCAACACATGATTGAAGAAATTTAACCTTACATGGTAAATCAAATTGTAAGTGATGTTCCACCTGTATGTTTGACCATATGCATTCTACTTCTACATACACTTAAATACTATTGATTCAAAACTTCATCACGGGTGACAAAGGGAGAGATGTCTTCAGGCACCTCCTCCAACCAAAATTGAGATTCCAACAAATTTTTTTTTTTTTTTTTTTTTTGCTAACTGGTGAGATACTGAATTACCAAGCGTCTTAAATGAGAAAAAGAAATAAAACTAAAATCACTCGCTGCTAACCGAGAGTCTTCAATACCCCGCCAAACAGCATCCTTCGGAGTTAATAAAATCAGTGGCCCTTTCATACAGCATGTAGGTGGAGCAATATATGTAAGTGGTAGGTCCCTGAGTGAAATATATATAATGGCGTCTTAATCTTCTTTTCCATTATTTTTCTCCAATAAAATAAAAAACATTTCAATTATTGAGCAAAGATCTAAAAGTCAAAAGTACCGAATATCTTCATACAGATTTGATCATTGTGAATCTATGATATGACTAAAATGCTGGAAATAATTAACACATTCGTAAAAAGAAACTTAGTTGGGAAAAAAGTGTAGACGTAAAAAAAAAACTAGGTTGCCACTTGCCCTGTGGCCCTGCCCATGTGTCTCTCCATCAGTCCATTGTCTTGGCAAAACAGGAAAGACAAATTGAGTGGGAGGTTACACGATGACAGTCTACGTCACACTAGCTGAGACATCCTTGATGCTCTGTTTGTTTGTTTGTTTCTCTCAGTATCAAAAACTCCCCTCAATAGCTTTCCCTAGTAAGAATCTATTGATATATTGGTATCGGTGTTCTACTTACTGGTTATTGCACACAGAGAGAGAGAGTGAGAGAGATAAATGGCCCGGGAAGAAACTGGTAACGGAGGAAGCAGGTGGTCCCTTCAAGGAATGACAGCCCTTGTTACTGGTGGAACCAAAGGAATCGGGTTCTTTCTCTGCCTATGCTTTTTTTTTTTTTTTTTTCCTTCTGATTTTAGCTCGGAATTGCATTCTTATTGAATATTTCTAAATTTAGATAAATAAATGCTAAATGGCCACATTTGTAGAATTGTTGCAACTTTTTTAAAAAGTTGATCGGATGAAAAAGATAGAAGAAGGCGGAACTTCTCATATTTCTCTTTTTTTATCTCTTTTTTTTAGTGTGAATTTTGAAAATTTAATAGTTGAATTTCATGGTCCCTATATTTTAAACATTCATATCAAATTTCGTTCAAATTGAATGTTATTTAATATTCGATCAATAAACTTATTTTTTATACACAATTTTAGATCACAAAAATTTAAAATTTTAACATTTGTTTGTTGGCAAAACAATTGATTTTTGATCTTATTGAAATTTTGCAAGTATAAATGATATAATAAAAACATACAATCTAACGGTATTATTTTCACTATGGTATTATTTTCATATTTTGGTTGGATTTTATTTTTGCATAATTGGTTTTGTAGCTTCAATTAAAGCTTGCTTGTTTATTAGGATTAATTTGTTGTTTATTTATTTGGCTAAATATCCAACCTGTTATTAGGAAGGACGTCTAGATTATATATTTTATCTCTACAGTTTGAGTTTATGACTTTGACCCAAAAAGATTTATGGGTAAAATAAAAAAGGATCCAGTTATCGAGTGCCTATAATCATAAGGCATTTGGTAATTGACTATTTTAGGAAAGTTTTAATATCACTTTTATGATAAATATTAAAAATTATTAAAAAAATCAATTACTTTTTTCTTTTACCATAAAAAGTTTCTAAAAATACTTCCTAAACTATTGCCCTAAGATGTTTGTTAAACATTTTCCAATAAAAAATCACTTATTAAGTTTGGCATAATTTTAGACACTTAAAAGCATTCGCATCTGGGTATCTAAAACAATATCTATTTTACACATTAAAAAATTACTTTATCTATTTCACCATACCATTTTACAACCCCCCATACATTTCATTTCTTATTTTTCAACACTATTCACTTGTTTATCCTTTCTCTCTCATACTCTCCAACTCTTTCTCTCCCTTCCACTTCATTTTTATCTCTTCTTCTGAAACAAACCAAACAACACAACACTCAGCTAATCCTCACCCAAACCAACAAGCAAGCCCACAACCGTTGAGCAACACAAATCACAACACCCACCACCACAACCACTGATTCAAACTAAAACTTAAATCTAAAACGAAAACTACCTGCCCTTGCGAACAAAATCCAAAACTCCCAAAAATTGAAACTCAAACAAACCCCTAACATCAACTGAAACTCAAAAAATCACTGGAACAAGCCCAACAACCACCAAAACCAAGCCCAGCACCACCAATTTAACCACTAATTCAAACTTAACACGCTGATTTAAACCCATAAACCACTGATTCAAACCTAACCCATCAATAACCACTAATTCAAACCTAACCCACCGATTTAAGCCCATAAACCATTTATTCAGCCACCTATTCAAAACTAACCCACCGATTTAAATCCATGAACCACCGATTCAAACACACCCTACAATCGCAAGCAAAACCTAGTTGATCCATCATCGTTACCGCCACCATGCTTTCACCTTTGGTCTTAGAAGCTGCTGCCTACTATTCCAGAAAGAGACCAAGATTTTGGTTTGGTCAAAGAAGCAAGAGAGAGAGAGAGAGATTTGGCTTAGAGAAATGTGAGAGACTAAAGAGAGAGATGAGATGTTTTTAATTTATTTAGGAAGAGAGAGAGAGAATAAAATAATATATATATGAATACAAACACAACTAAAATAATTCTTATCTCTAAGAAGGTATTGATCACGGTTGCTAAAAAACTTTAGTAATAGCCATCGAGGTAAACCAAGTTTTGGGCGAGTGGATCTAAAATAGCAATTTGGGGGGGGGGGGGGGGGGGAGTATCCTCATTATCCCTTAAACACAAACTGCATCTAACTTTGTTTGAGCTCTTTTTCTCAAAAACTAATTTTATCACAAATCACAATGAAATTTTACAATAATTGTATTGTGGCAATTATAAGCACAAGGTAATGTCTAGATAATAAATAGTTAATAAATAACAATCGAGGATGAAAAAGAAAGTAGAAGAAGATTTGAAGGAGCATGAGAAAGTTCAAACAATATTAAATGTGGTTTTTCCCTAGGGAACAAATTAGATATTTATGATGAGTTTGGGTAATGTTGCATTAGTCTACTCCTATTGGGTGAGTTTTGAATTTTATCCAAGATCTATTTATTTTCTCATTCGAAAATAAAAAGAATAATACATTCTTGATAGATGTACAACAAGGGAATCAGTTTTAAACACTCCGAATATTGTCATAATCATTCTTGATCAGCTAGTAAGTTAATGTATTGCAATGAATTATAACATTTATGTTTGTCAATAATTTAATGATACCAAAAAAAAAAAAAAAATCTCCTAGTAAGGTTTGTATCCAAGTTTAATCCCTCTATCTTACACTTAGTAAGAAATACAGTAACCAAATCATATTAACCTAAAATAGTTAAACACAAAAATTCATCAATCTAAAGAATTAAATATCCACTAAAAGAAAGAATATATATATATATATAGAGAGAGAGAGAGAGAGAGAGAGAGAGAGAGAGAGAGTATTCACCTTTTTGTGTGAACAAAATATGGATTGAGTGGAAGAGAAAATAACAAATTTTTATAGTAAAACAATTGAGAGAAGAAGAGTGAAAATAAAAGGAAGATGAAGGGATAGAAAAGTTGTAAGGTTAGGGTATAAAGTAGAGGGGAGATAAAAAGGTAAAAGTAAGTAAATGTTGGAGAATGTGTAATTGTAAAGTGGTAAATTAATAAGGAGAAAAATATTTAAAAGGAGAGAGAAAATATTGAAAATTGGTTGATGATATAGTGTTGATGTGGTTCAATAGGAGTGTAGCAACATTAAACACTACGTTTTAGCTTTTAAATATATATAAATATAGATTTTGTGAAATTTTGCTATGAAAGTAATTATACCGAGCCCAATCCATGCCCTTCATTTTGTACAACATAATCGTTAAATACAATACTTTGAACTAATATACTGTTGGGCTATGTGGAGTTTAGTTTGTGTTCGATTTGATATTTGACCCTGCCCAAATTGGAAGCGTTATGACTTTAAATGAGACATTTTCTAAGACTTAGTCCAAGGAGTGGCGGTTTGCCCAATTTGACCCTATTATTTTGAGGTATTTATAGGTCACTACAAATTAGGTTTAATAATTGTATTGAAAACCATCCTTTACAGTCGCCTTTATATTTTTTTCTCCTTGCTATTTTTTTCTCCTTGTTGCAACTCTGTGGACATAGGCACATTATTGAATCACATTTATCTTGTGTCATGTGATAGTTTTCTTGGTGCATATTTTTCCTTTGTTTTTCATTTCTCACGAGTTGAGGAATAATTAGGTTAAATTCCTTAACATATATTGATGAAACCAAATTAATTTTGAACTCTTTCTCTTAGTGGTTTGTAAGCCATACTTTTAGGAAGGTTAAATTTGTTAACCACGATATAGTTAAATGCGTTCTTTTGTTTGCTCTTGAGATAGAGAAGTACCTCCCCCTGTAATTTGTTTCTAATTCTCTGCTTTCATTGAATATTACATGTTTACCTAGAAAAAAAATCACTAAATACAATAGAATACACATTATTCAGTTTTTCTTTTTATTTGCTATTATTTACTACTATGTCTTGTGACTAGATATGCTGTTGTTGAGGAGTTGGCAAGCCTAGGGGCTACCGTACATACATGCTCTCGAAATGAGGCCCAACTCAATGAATGTTTACCTGAGTGGAAGATGAAGGGATTTCGAGTCACTGGTTCAGTCTGTGATGTGGTGTCTCGAACCCAACGAGAGGAGCTAATGAGCAGAGTCTCCTACATGTTTAATGGCAAACTGAACATCCTTGTAAGTACTTTATTTCCTCTACATCACTGCGTTTTGCGTGGCATTTGAAAGCATACTCCAAAGATGATGAATTGTAAATGATCATTTTACATTCTTTTCTATACTTAAATCTTCGATTTCATTTTTAGAAGATCAATCTTTGATGAACAATTTAAATGGCATTGGAATATTACTTGGCCAGAGCCACTTCATTTGTGCTTTTGCAGTTGATACATTCAATTTATAGTTAATCCAATACGGTTTTAGATAAACAATGTGGGAACAATCACATCGAAACCAACCTTGGAGTACACATCTGAAGATTTCTCATATCTCGTGTCTACCAATCTTGAATCTGCATATCACCTGTGCCAACTTGCTTATCCTCTTCTGAAAGCTTCGGAAGCAGGAAGCATTGTTTTCGTTTCTTCGGTTGCAGGTGTAGTAGCCACAGCTACTGGAGGATCTATATATGGTGCAGCTAAAGGTAATTTCTTTGTGCTATTTAACTTTTTATTGCAAGCTTATGGGTTATAAATTTTAGCTGTGACATCAAATAATGCGATCAGCTTCTCTCTGATATTTATTTGAAGGAGCGGTGAATCAACTTGCAAAAAATTTGGCATGTGAGTGGGCAAAGGATAACATAAGGAGTAACTCAGTTGCGCCATGGTTTACCAAAACTCCCCTGGCTGAAACTGTAAGTGTGCTAGTGCTTGAAGATTGTTAAAATCTGGTCATTGTTGAATGTCTTCGGGAGATAATAAGACATATGACACGTTCAGTGTAATGCACACTCTCAGTAAACAACATTTGTAACAAATAATCCTGTTTTGATTTTTTCATGTGCCAAGAAATGGGAACAATTTACCGAATTTATCCTTACTGCAGTATGCTAATATCTTGGCTCCTTCAGAGAGGTCATTATCTGAGTTAGGTTCCAACCTAAAAGGGAAGAACTTCATGAATCATGATAACCATGACAATTATATTATCTTCTTTGCAGTATCTAAGCAATGAAAAAGTAATGGAGGCTGTTATCTCTCAAACCCCTCTTGGACGTGTAGGAGAGCCAAAGGAGGTTTCTTCCTTGGTGGCATTCCTATGCCTACCTGCAGCTTCTTACATAACCGGTCAGACTGTTTGTGTTGACGGAGGGACAACTGTAAATGGCTTCAGCTTCCCATGAGCAGCAGAAAATGACGTTCAGACTCTCCTAATTGGAATATGTTTTTGGTACTGCAAGGAAAAATAAATAAATATAGTTTACTAGTTCTGTCAGTAATTGGAAGAAATAAAAAAGGATTGTTGCAAATGAGATGCACAAACCTTTCTCTCCTTGGCATTTTCTAAAATTATTGTTTATCTATCTAAATCGTTGTCTTGTATTCTTAAATTTATAAATATAATGCATATATGTGTTGGAATATTTGTGTGTGAGTCACTGGCGGAACCAGGGAGGTGCCGGGGGCTATGGCCCCTCACTTTTCAAATTTTCCATTTACAATATTGAAAAAAAAAAAGAAGTTTATGAAAATGAACTTACCAGCCCTCCTAGGATTTTGAGATTAGAAAAAAATCCAAAAAAAAAAGAAAAAAATCCAATCAACTGAAACAACCCAATGAAATATAAAAATCTGGCCTATTCTTGGGCATATACTCTTTCAAATCCAAATCCAAGGACCAAAAATCTATGACAAAATTCCCAAATTTAACTCCATACAAAAAACCCAAATCAACAATATAAGGAAAATGAATCCCTTCCAAATTAGGATTCCTCTAGGACTCATCCAAATACGAAAAAGAAAAAATATTTCTAATTAAAAAAAAAAAAATCCCTTACGCCTTTGCCATTGTCTCCACGATATAACATTTCGACACTTTGCCTCCACAAGTCACTATTTTGCCACCTCAACTCTGGCTGAGCCATGGCTGGACTCACAATGTGCCCAGTGGTATTACTCTCTGTTGGTTTGTTTGAGCCCTTTTGGGTTTCATGGTTAGTTTAGGATTTTATGTTTAGTTGTTTATTGAGTACTTTATTCTCAAACTGTTTTACATGACAGTGACACGTTGTTGATATTTGTAATATATTGATATATTTTATTATGTTTATTATATGCAAAATATTAATGAGCGGTTAGTAGCTTGCATTTTTTATGACATACAATTATTGGTGTTTTCAACACATACATTTAGAGTTCAAATTCTCATCCTCCAACTATCGAATTTGCAAATTATAAAGAATCAATTATAAATTATTTTGGTATAACGCCAAAAAACATTAGATAAAACTTTAGAATTAATGTTATTTTATTATTATTATTATTTTTTTTTTAGTTATGAAAATTTTTTACATGCTTAGCTTGGCCTCCCTTAAGAAAAATTTCTGGCTTCGCCACTAGTGTGAATAGTGTGATGTTTTTTTTTTTTTTTTAAATATAATTACAACATGCTATTAACCCCACAGCTCGAACTTTGAGAGATGTGCCAATTCAACTACAAGGCATTTGGCTTGTGAGTAGTGTGATTGATTAAGTACTAAAGTCTCACATTGGATACTAATAAGAAGAATGAGTTAATAATATAACATAATTGAAATCAAAACTCAAAGGCTCAAGCCTTTTGGGTCAAAAGGTGTTCCGTACTTACGTATAGGAATGATGAATTGTAATGGTGCTATTGATGTTAGCTTGAATTATAAAACATATAGAATATTAATTCGACTAGGATATTTGGAGGTACAAAAATAATTTTTTCTTGCAATTTTAATGATATTGGTTATACCAATTTTCTCACTACATTGCTATTATGTATATAATTTTGAAAATTACTATTAGAAACTACATATACAATATCAATTCACAATCACTGTCCATGAAATTCTACTTGTTAGGTTCTAAGGATTTAGGATCTAAATGTATTAGACTTCAGTGTGTAATGTTGACAAACCATGATTAAAACTTAGAGTCTAGAATTAGGCCGCTCAAAGTATGTTTATTGTAAAATTGGAATCGAGTAATTGTAAAAAAATTACTATTCACTTTCTGCAAGGCTCGATCAATCAAAAATTAGACTCAATCAATCAAAACTCGTGCAAAATGTTTTTCTGTAGAATTTTCTAACTCAGCCCAAGCCCGTATGACATGTAGGGTTTTATATTTTGCCTTAAGTATAAAAGGAAAAACCCTAACCACGTTTTATTGTTGTTGTTTACGCTGTGTGTATGAATCTCTTATGAGATTTAGAGGTATTTGCCTTCATACATACTTAGGGTTATCAAGATTAAGATTGATATCAAGAGCTTGGTAATCGCTTCAGTTGTTGCATAAAGAGCTTAAAGAAAAACACAAGTGGAAGTACTTGTAGTTGCTGTGAATGTAAGAAAGAAGTAGTCCGTAGACTTGGTTGGAGCTGTCACGTGGTCGTGGTAGTAAATTTTTTACTCGAGGTAGTAATAGGATGTTAGTAGTTTAAGTCACTGTTATAAAACTTCAATTCTTTCATAGTGGATCTGTTTTACCTTGAGGATAGCTAAGATAGCTAGGTTAAATTCTCCCCAGTTTTTTTACTAATTTAGTTTTCCTAGATTATCATATCGTTGTGTTTTTTATTTTCCACACTGTTTCAATGATATGATTTACTTGTGTTAACCTAGATTTGAATAATTTACCTAAATTAATCACTTGGCTAAATAACTAGATTAATCTGTTTGTATTTAAAGGGTCTAAAAACGTACACTACTAAATACAAAAAAAAAATAAAAAGAATAAACTAGTCTAATGTTATCTCCTAAATTGAATGGGGATAGGTGCATGGGATCGTTCAGCTTAATTAGCTCAATTACAATTTGTTACATTCAAGATCCTGGCATACAAAATATCTGAATAGAAATAATATAAAAAAATATGCTCATTAGTTCAAAGGAAAAAAATAGCAAAAATCTAAACAATTTAGTAAGGGATTGTATATAATCATGGTGTGTGTGTATATATATACGTACACACACACACACACACACACACACACACACACACACACACACACACATATATATATATATATATCTGATTAGGTTTTTATGGTTTACTTATATTGAACTCGTCGTTTTCTATATTGAAATAACTCATTTGGCACAAAAATTAAAAAAAAACTTATATAAGATGAAACACGTGGTGTAAAATTAAACTTTAATTGAATTCCAATTTGTATATTGAATTAATTAACTTGGCATAAAAATTTAAAAAGTTAGATTAGATGAAACACGTTGTGCAAAATTAAACTCTAATTAAATTCCAATTTGAAATCTAATTAGATATCTCTCAATTTAATTTGCCTATATATATATATATATATATATATATATATATATACTAGCTTGTAACCCCATGCATATGCATGGATATATTTAAAAGATACACATTAAGATACATAGTATAATTCTTACATATATAATTTAAGTATTACTGATAATTATTCTTACATTTTTTTTAACTCTTTAAAAAGTTTTGTAAGAATGTTATTAGGTAGAAAATGTAAATTGTCAAATTTTTAAACATTTTTATGTTCATTAATTGTAGGCTCTTTGGTTTTTGTACACAATAACTCACTTGAATAGATATTTATAATATGGTTCCATATTTGATTCCAAAATTAAGAAATAAAATCCTCTCTAAAAATAAATAATTTAGGACACATTACGCAAAATTGGACTTCAATTGTAGAATCTAATTGGATTTTCTTTAAACTTTGCCTATTAATATATATATATATATATATATATATATATGACTTATAAATTTGAATTGTTTTTAGTTATACAAAAAAAAAATGCTCATAAATATAAAATCATTCAAACTCTCTCTTCCTCTAATTTTATATATAGTGTTAGATGATTTTGCATTCAGCTGAGTAAAAAAGTGCTCTCGAGCCTCTAGGCTCGTGGAAGTAGAGAACGTCCCACAATCACTTGTGGGAGTAGTGTGACCTTTTGCCTCTTTGAGTGGTAAGGTCAGGGGTGGGGACAGGGAAAGAATGGCGGAAGAGCTCGAGACATTATGGCATAAACTCAAAGTTACTGATGAAGAGGAGGTGAGCATTTCGCTTGGAGGTGAATGCACTAGAACAACAAATGAGAGAAGAAGGAACTGCCTATTTATGAAGGTGCTATCAAGGAAGGGTATTATGCTAGAGGTGCTAAGGAAAAAACATAAGGATGCTATGGAAACCAAATAAAAGCCTTTAGCTCTCGGTGATCAAAGAAGAGCTATTCCTGTAGAGTTTGAAGATGAGTGTGACAACAGACGAGTCATGGATATGAGGCCTTGGCACTATGAGAAACAACTAGTGCTTTTTCAAGAGTTTGAAGGAGAACAGAACCCGAAGGAAATTGAACTGAAATGGTCTCCGTTTTGGGTGAAAATATACAACCTCCCTTTAAAGAGTCAAACAAGGGAAATGAGGAAAACCATTGGAACCGACCTGGGGAAGGTCATCGATGTTAATGTTGCTGACATCGGAGTGCAATGGGGAACATGTCTAAGGGTTCAGGTTTTTATAGACGTTACACGGAAACTAATTAGAGGTCGAAAGATTAACTTTGAGGAAGGGGAAACAAGGTGGGTACACTTCAAATACGAGCACCGTTTGAACTTTTGCTATAGGTGTGGGATTTTAGAACATGACTTAAAGGACTGCTTGGAAAGTACAGGAAACGATAAGGTGGAGGAGAGGGGCGATCTCCAACATAGGGCCTGGCTGAGAGAAGAACCAATAAGAAGGGGAGATTAGGAGTTTGGCTTTGTAAAGAAGAAGAAGGGTGGCGAAATGAAAAATAGAGCAAAGGTTGCTATGGATGGTGAGTGGAATGAGATGGTTGAGCTGAGTAAGAGGGTGGCGCGTGATGAACACAGGATCGAAGAAATTTGCCTCAGGGAAGGTATGCAAGAGCAGCAGATGAAAAAGTCTGTTGGGAGTGAGGTGACTACTAAGGAAAATCATGAAAAGGGTAAGGCAGAGAACATTGGTGGAAGCCCAAAAGGAGTGTTAGCTAATTTAGGGAAGGAAATCTGGGAAAAAGAGAAAGGGAGTGGCAGGAATGGGGCGAGTCAACAAGGGATGATAGTGACATAACAAAACGTTTTCCCAAAGTTTGAATTCTTGCAAGCACAGGAAACCCTAACTTGTGTCTGCCATGTGGACCTGGGCTTAGGGGAAAATGAGGAAGGCCAATGGCCATGTCTTACGAACCAAATGGGGGCTGGGTTGCAAATACATTGGGCCTGACTAGTGGCCATTGGAAAAGGAGGGCTCAGGCTAGACCGAATGATGGAATGAAGGAAGAATTAGGCCCAATTCAAAGGAAATGAGAGGGGTCTATACCACTGAGTGAGCTTGATCAGAACATTAAAGGGACAAAATGCAGAAAATATGAGGCACTGGGTAAGGAAAACGCAGGGGAGGAATCTACCGCTGATGGCAGTGTGGTGGTTGTTGCGAGGCAACACTGTTAAGCTAAATGACAACGTTAGCGTGGAACTGCTAGGGAATGGGATCAGCTCCGGTGGTTCGTGCACTCACGGACGAGGAGAAAAATTGTGATCCGATTTTGGTCTTTCTAGCAAAGACTAAAGCCAACCAAAATAGAATTAAAGGACTACAAAGCAAGCTCGATCTAACACAAGGAATAGTAGTGCCATCCAATGGTCGGAGTGGGGGTTTGGCAATGCTATGGAAGGAAGGAGCTGAGGTGCAATTTAAAAGCTACTCAAACACGCACATTGATGTGGTTGTGTGTGAGGGTAATAGAGCAAAGCCATGGCAAGCTACGGGGTTTTACGGCCACCCTGATGCAGGTATAAAACCTATCTCATGGAATTTACTGGAATCCTTACATAGGCAGTGCCAAATGCCATGGGTTGTGTTTGGGGACTTTAATGAAATTCTGAGCGTTGATAAAAAATTAGGATGGTTGGATAGGGATGCTAGGCAGATGGAAGGATTTAGAGAGTGTTTGAGTAATTATGGGCTGTTTGATTTGGGATTTGTGGGTCAAAGGTTCACTTGGTGTAATGTCAAAATTGGGGAACAACGAACTCTGGTTAGGTTGGATAGAATGATAGCTAATGAGGAGTGGTTAAACATGTTTCCTGAAGCGAAAGTGGTTCACAGATCAATGGCGGCTTTTGATCACTGTTTACTGTCTCTGTCACTTAGAATGAGAGAGCCAAAAAGGGTAGCTCGGAAAAGATTCATGTTTGAAGAGGAGTGGATCAGGGAGGAGGGCTGTAGAGAGGTGGTTGAATGGGCATGGGATTCGTTGGACTGCAAACCGGAGTTCTCGATTCAGAAACATTTAAAAAGCTACCAGGTTCATCTTTAAAAGTAGAACCATAGAGAGTTTGGAAATGTTAACAAAGTTCTAAAGCAGAAATAAAGCCGTTTACAGAAACTGGAAGAGTTTAATCTACTTCATGAGTTAGTGGAGGAAGTTCAAGGCTTGGAAAAGGAAATAAACGAAGTTATGCTTAGGGAGGAAATCATGTGGAACCAGAGATCAAGGGTGCTTTGGATTAAATACAGTGACTGGAATACAAAGTTCTTTCATGCAACAGCCAACAATAGACAAAGAAAGAACAGGATTATGGGAATCAGTGATCCGAAGGGTGGGTGGAGAAAGGACGGAGGGGAGGTTGAAGATGTTATCTTGAAGTATTTCACAGAGATTTATAACATGACCTTTCCAACTGAGTTTAAAGCGAGCCTTGGAGCTATTGACAGGAGAGTGTCAGAAGCCATGAATGCCAAGCTCCTAAAAGAATTTAAAGAAGAAGAAGTGTGGCAAGCCCTTATGCAAATGCACCCAACAAAGTTTCCAAGCCCGGATGGTATGTCCCCTATATTTTACCAAAATTATTGGGATGTGGTTGGTCCTCAGGTAGTTCAAAGTGTCATCCTTACTCTTAGATCAGGTATTATGCCAAATGGAGTAAATGATACATACATTTGTCTGATCCCCAAAGTTAAATGCCCCCAAAAGATTACAGAATATTGCCCAATTAGCTTATGTAATGTGATATATAAACTTGTATCCAAAGTACTTGCCAACAGGTTGAAAGGAGTCCTCCTGGAAGTGGTTGATGATGCTCAAAGCGCATTTGTACTAGGAAGGCAAATCACAAATAATGTCCTAGTAGCTTTCAAAGTCATGCATTGCATTAATCAAAGAAGGAAGGGGAGAGAAGGGCTAATGGTAATCAAACTTGATATGAGCAAGGCATATGACCGAATGGAATGGAGGTACTTGGAGGCGATGATGTGAAAAATGAGATTCTAGGAAAGGTGGATATCTTTAATGATGATGTGCATGACTACGGGCTCATACTCGGTGTTAATCAATGGGGAGCCTAAGGGTAGGATTGCTCCTACTAGAGGACTTAGGCAAGGAGACCCTATTTCTCCTTACCTATTTTTTTTATGTGCGGAAAGCCTCTCAGCCATGTTGCAAAGAAATGAGGGTGGGGAAGTCTTGAGGGGTATTCAAGTGTGTAGAAGGGTGCCAAGGGTCTCTCATCTCCTTTTTGTGGATGACTGCATAGTTTTCTGCAAGGCATCGACGAAAGAGGGGCTTAAAGTCACCAAAATCCTGGAAGATTATGAAAGAGAGTCTGGGCAAAAGCTATATAAGGAGAAGACATCCCTCTTCTTTAGCAAGAATGCGATGGAAGAGGTCAAAGAAGTAGTGGAAGAAATGTTTGGGGCTCAAATAATTCACCAACATGAGAGGTACTTGGGGCTGCCCCTGTTGGTAGGGAAGGGTAAAAAGAGAGCATTCAATCGCATAAAGGATCACGTTGGGCACAAAATAGCAAGTTGGAAAGGAAAGTGGCAGTCGACTACAGGCCGAGAAATCTTGATAAAGGCAGTTGCCCAAGCTACTTCGACATATACAATGAACTACTTTAAACTCCCTGATTCCCTTTGCAACGAGCTGAATTCTATGGTTAGTAATTTCTGGTAGGGACAATGTGACAAAGAAAAGAAGCTAGCTTGGATCGCTTGGGAGAAAATGTGTATGCCAAAAGCTTATAGGGGGATGGGATTTAAAGATCTAAAGGCCTTTAATTTATCCTTGCTTGCAAAACAAGGGTGGCGGCTCATCCAAAACCCGAGTTCTCTTGCACACAGAGTTCTGAAAGCGAGGTATTTCCTGGAAAGCAATTTCATGATGGCACAACTAGGCAAGAAGCCCTTGTACACATGAAGGAGTTTAATAGTAGCGAGAGAAGTCCTGGATAGGGGGTTGCGATGGAGCATAGGAAATGGGCAAAGTGTGAGAGTTTGGGCTGACAGATGGTTGCCAACCCTACACTCTTTCAAGGTGATAAGCCCTAGGCCACAAGTGAGTGAAGGTGAATTGGTGGAATCTCTACTAAACTGGGTTGAGGGTGGCTGGAAAAAAAAACTTGGTGTGAAGTACTTTCCTTCCCCGTGTAGCGGAGGCTATTTTAAGCATCCCAATAAGCCATACTTTCCCCAAGGATGCACTGACCTGGGCTTGGACTCCAAATGGGAGGTTTACGGTTAGTAGTGCATATAATGTTGCATGTAGTTGGCTACGAGAAAGGAGGAACATGGCTAATGGGGGCGAGGTGTCAAATCCAAAAAAGAAGGGCAAGTTCTGGAATTTTATTTGGCAATTGAATTGCCCAAGTAAGATTAAACAGTTTATGTGGAGGGGGTGTAAGAACATCCTCCCTACGAACTATTGCCTTAAGCTTAGAAAAATTCCCATGGAGAATGCATGTGGGGCGTGTGGAAAGGTGGAGTCTTCGGGGCATGCTCTTTGGGATTGTGAGCTAGCCAAGGCTGTTTGGAGGGAGTCAAAAATGTCCTTGCCTAATTTCCGAAGCCCATTATGTGATTTCATGGATGTTGTATGGAAGATCTGGGAAGATAAAAGGGAGATCAGCTGGGAGAGTTTTGCTACTACAGCATGGTGCATCTGGAAGAATAGGAACTCCATAAAGTTCGAAGGCTGGGGCAAGGCAGTGAAGGCAATTGTCAAAGAAGCTAAACTGTTGGTGGAGGAATTCAGCTCAGTGAATGCAACAGTAAAACAACCTGTGCCGCCAAGAACTCAAGGATGGAGTCCTCTAAGCGAGGGGTGGTACAAAGTTAATGTGGATGGGGTGGTGTTTAGGGAGTTTAGTAGCTGTGGGATTGGGATTGTAATCAGAAATGACCAAGGCCAGATCATGGGTGCTATCAGTAAAAAGCTAAATCTACTTTTAAGGGCTATGGAAGTGGAAGCTAAAGCATTTGAGGAAGGCTTACTGCTAGCAGGGGATCTCGGGCTCAAGCAAGTGATTTTGGAAGGAGATGCTCAAATTGTCACCAATGCTCTGTTGGGTAAATGCTTGCCTCCAATTTCAATCTAAATGATTATAACTAGAGCTAGGCGATAGAGGCAGACGGTCCAAGACTGGAAGATCAGCTATGTCCGTAGAACAGGAAACTGTGCAGCTCACCTTATGGCTCAGAATGCCAAACTCATGTCTGATTGTGTAGTGTGGTTAGAAAATACCCCACCAATTATTCAATGCCAAGTGCATAGAGATGTACTTCTATTGAACCAGTGTTCAAATTAATGAAATATATTTGAGATTGACTATCAAAAAGTATTTATATAGTGTTAGATATATGATTATATTTTTTTTATGATTTATTTATATTGGACTCCTGGTTTTCTATACTAAATTAACTTATTTGGCACAAAAATTAAAATTTTTGATTAGATGGGACATATATATATATATATATATATATAGATGACTTATAAACTTGAATTGTTTTTGGTTCTATAAAAAAAAGGCTCATAGATATAAAATCATTCAAAAATTATATATATATATATATATATATATATTTTTATGATTTACTTACATTTGACTTCTCATTTTTTATACTAAATTAACTCCTTTGGTACAAAAATTTAAAAACTTAGATTAAATGTGACACATATCGCAAAATTAAACTCTAATTCAAATCCAATTTTTACATTGAATTAACTCACCTCACACAAAAATTTAAAAACTTAAATTAGATGGGACACGTGGCACAAAATTAGACTTTAATTGAATTTCAATTTGAAATCTAATTGAATTTTCTCTTAACTTTACCTATTATTTTATATATATATATATATATATAGACTAGTTTGTAACCCCAAATATACAATAAGATGCATAATATAATTCATATATATATTTTTTAAATACTATTGTTAGTCATTTTTATATTTTGTTAACTCTTTAAAAAAAAAATTGTAAGGATATTATTAGGTATAAAATGTGAATTGTCCTTTTTTTTTTTTTAATTATTGTGAAGCACTTTTTTTTTTTTTTTTTTACGATTCATTTATTCTAGACTCTTTGGTTTTTGTACTTAATAACTCACTTGGATGAATATTTATGATGTGGTCCCACATTTGATTCTAAATTTAAAAAAATAAAACTCTTTAAGAATAAATAATTTTGGACACATAACGCAAAATTGAAACTCTAATTTGGAATTTGAATTTGAGTTTCTTTTAGCTTCACCTATTATTATATATAGATTACTAAGTTGGAGGCTCCCCAAGGTATTCTTTCCCCAACAAGTGGTATCAAAGCCTATGGTGGTGTGTAAGAAAAGTGGCAAGGTGTTCAACGTCCCTTTCGTAGATGGAGTGGGGAGAAAGCAAGCCTAAAAAAAGGCTCACACAAACGATCTTGAAATAAGTCCTAATAAAAAGAGTATTTTCAATGGTGTTAGACCTTGATGAGGTGTGAGGTTCCCATGGATGGGTTATATGGGGTTTACACATGGTTCCCATAGATAACGTGCTGAAGAAGGAAAACCTCAAAAGTAAGGGGGAACAAGGAAGATGCCCATGTTCACTTACCCATGGTTGAGTAAAGGGTTCTACTATGTGTGTGTTGGTGACTTCCATAGTTGTGCAGGAAAGACTCCCATATTCGCCCCATCCATAATGAGTAAACGGAACGCTATTGGTGATGGTAATGTGTGACAAACAAAACAATGATGAAATTTAGCTAGCCTAATGTGAGATGATATCTTGAATTTCACATGCAAAATTTAGTTGGACTAGATGAATTGTTAGGCCAATGCTAATCCTCTAATTGGATTGTGGTTTAAACTTAACATTTAACAAACGAAACAAGGACGGAATTACATAATCCCCCAATCTTGTTGCCTCCTTCTCCATTTATACCCCCTTCCTTTTCATTTCCACCTTCCACGTGCATGTTAGATGTTTGGTATGGATACTTGTCCCATCATCACCTCCCATAAGTCTTCATGTAGTAGCTATAAGGCTGAAATTTATTGTTCACGTATCACCTCTACATTAATGTGGCCAAGGTGTTAGCTACAATGCATTTAATGTGGAGGTAGTAGCTTTCTCTTTAGATATTTTAAGTCATTTCCCTATTCACTACTCTTACAATGCTTATCAACACTGACAAGACTTCTTGGAATATCATCCTGAGTGACAGACAACTTTTTTGGACCTCAGCATTGGTTAGTCGAGGATGAATTTATCCTCGGCCTACTCCTTGAGCCATTATGGTCATAGTTGACTTCTATTCACTAACACAACTTTGTCTAGCAAAGATTTCTCCTCCTCGGATAAACCCTTGTCCTTGGATTGGGCCATAAGCCCATAACACAAACAAATGACAAACTCCCAGGTCCAATAGCCCCACAATTCAAATTTGAATTCAAAGTTTTATATAAAATTTATAAATTCTTTAATTACTCAATAAGATAAAACTAATTCAATTCAGATGAAAGTAAAAAACAAAAACTTAGTCCATATATTTTGAGATCAACAATGAATTCTCAATTGTATATGGAATATCGATGCTAAAACACCTATGCATCAAGATGAATCTCCCTTGGATATGTGTTGGTGATTTCAATGGAATAGTCAAGTTGAAAGAAAAAATGGGAGGTGCTCCTAGACGAGAAAGACAGATGATGGAGTTTAGGGAAGCTTTGGATTTTTGTGATTTTTGTGACTTAGGGTTTGTGGATGCACCTTATACTTGGTGCAACAACTGTATTGATGAGGGGGTAACCTAGATTCAGTTGGATAGGGGAGTAGCAACACCTTTATGGTCCCCTTTATTTCTTATGGTTAGGGTTCACCATGTGGCAGGTTAGTTATTAGATCATTGCCCTTTGTGGTTAAGCTCAGATGATGAGAATGCTCAATTTTATAAAAGGAATATGCCTTTTCGCTTTGAAGTTGTCTGGTTGAAAGATGATAGTTATGAAGGGGTAATCAAAGAAGCACAGTCAAGGCAAAACCTAGGAGACACTATTCAAAGGTTAATGTTGAAGATTGATGCATGCTGCACAAGCCTTTAGAGTTGGAGCCGTTTGTCTTTTGGTAATATTAGACGAATGCCTGAAAAAAAAAAAAAAAAAAAAAAAAAAAAAAAAAAAAAAAAAAAAAGTTGGTACAAGCAAAGGCATTGTCAATGAAGGGTGGCAATCATAAACAGGTATGGATACTTAAAGGCGAAGTTTATGACCTCATGGTTAAAGAAGATTGTATGTGGCATCAGAGGTCATGGGTTGAGTGGCTGAAAAGTGGGGATATGAACACTACCTATTTTCATAGTCGAGCAACTCAACGCAACAAGAGAAATTTCATCTCTAGGTTGGTGATGGAGGATGGCTTAGTTATCGAAGAAGAAAAGGCTATTGGGGAGGCACTGGTGAATTATATTAAAGACATTTTTACTTCAACATCACCTTTAGATTTTGAGCCAATACTCAAACGAATTGAGCAAAGAATCACCCCTATCATGAATGCAAAATTAACCAGAGATTTTACTTTTGTTGAGGGGAAGAAGCTTTGAAATAGATGAAGCCTTTATCTGCTCCTGGACTTGATGGTATGTCACCAATATTTTATAAATCTTGTTGGAATTTTGTTGGGTAGGATATTATTGCATCTTCTCTATCTGTCCTTAATTCAAGTACCATGCCAGAAAATCTAAACCACACTTTCATCTCCCTCATCCCAAAGAAAAAATCACCAGAAAAAGCAAAAGACTATAGACCCATAAGCCTTTGCAATGTCCTATACAAAATCATTTCCAAGTCCATTGCAAACTAATTAAAAAACTCCTTCCCAATCTGGTTTCCGAAACACAAAGTGCCTTTATGTCTAATAAACTGATCTCAAATAATATCCTAGTAGCTTATGAAACACATCACCTAAAAAATAAGCGAAAGGGAAAATCGGGACTTATGGCTTTAAAGTTTGACATGAGTAAGGCATATAACAAAGTAGAATGGGTTTTTCTAGAAAAAATTGTTGGAGAAATTGGGTTTTGATAGTAGGTGGATTTCTCTCATAAGCTCATGTATTCGCTTTGTTTCATTCTCCGTTTTGGTTAATGGTGAACCACATGGTCATTTTACCCCCAATAAAGGCCTCTGCCAAGGGAACCCTTTATCCCCTTATTTATTTCAATTATGTGTAGAAGGCCTTCACTCTCTTATCCAATAAACTGAAGTCTCCAGGTCACTCTAAGGTGTCTCCCTATGCAAGGCCAACTCTAAGGCATCTCACTTGCTTTTGGCTGATGACAGCTTGCTTTTTTGAAGAGTAAATCAACAAAATTGTAACACAATCCTGGATATTTTACATCTTTATGAGACAACCTCGGGTCAACAAATAAACAGAGACAAAACTCAATTTTTCTTTAGTTCCAATACACATCAAGTAATGAAAGATCACATCAAGGCTTAACTAGGTGTTACGGCAACTAACCACATTGAATCTTACCTTGGCGTACCATCCATTGTTGGAAGAGAAACAAAACTGAGTTTTAGTTATATCAAAGAGAGGATTTGGCACAAGATACAAGGCTGGAAGGAGATATTACTATCACAAGGGAGTAAGGAAATTCTGATAAAAGCAGTTCTTCAAGCCATGCCAACTTACTCCATGGGCTATTTTATGCTACCGAAGTCTTTTTGTAAGGATATTGAGTCCTTAATTCGAAAATTATGGTGGGGGTATAAGGGGAAATCAAGAAAAATTCATTGGGTGGGATGGGAAAAGCTTTGCTTGCCAAAATGCCAAAGGGGATTAGGTTTTAAGGACATTGAAAATTTCAATTTAGCTTTATTGGGTAAACAAGTGTGAAGGCTCCTTCATAACACTGATTCACTCTTTTACAAAGTTTTCAAATCTAAATACTTCCTTAGCTACTCGATCTTGGATGAAGAAGTGAAGCTAAAAGGGTTGTATGCCTAGCAAAGCATTCTGAAAGCTAGGCGGGTTGTGATTTTGGGTTTAAGGTGGAGAATTGGTAATGGTAGATCAATGATTATTCGGAAGGACAAATGGCTTCCAAATCAACACACTAGCTGCAACATTTCACCTTAGAAAAATTTGCCAAACAACACATGGGTTGGTGCTTTTATTGATGAAGAAAATTCATGTTGGTAAGGGGATCAGATACATTATGAATTTCTCCCTTATGAAGCGAGTTCAATCCTTGGTTTGCACCTCTGTCACTGAAAAATTGATTTGGTCAACCAATAAGAATGGCATTTATTTAACCAAAACAGCTTATCAGCTCCTTAGCAATGCAGCAAAAAATGCTAAATTGGGTTCCTTAAATCTGAATGCTCACAGGTCTTTTTGGCAGCAAGTTTGGTCACTCAACGTCCAAGGCAAAATTCGACATTTCATTTGGAGGGCTTGCATCAATTCTCTTCCAGTGAAACATAATCTTTTCAAGCAAATATCTATCCCTAGCTCTGTGTGATCGCTGTTGCAATGAGGTGGAGAACACAGTGCATGCATTATGGGGCTGCCAATTGCTAAAGGAAATATGGTGGGAGGTCGAGACGTGGTGAAGTTTTTTGTTGGAGAGATTTGCAAATTTCAGGGATTTATTCCATGAAATTTTCCTACTCAATGGGAATAACCTTACTGAATCAGTGGCCTACATTGTGTGGAGCATTTGGTTCAATCGAAATGCCATGAGAATAGGCAATCCATCACTGCCGATAACTCAAATTCATCATGATGCAAAGGAGCAACTCACTGAGTTTTAGAATATCTCCAAACCTCCACTGCTACTACCTATCTCTGTAGAATCTCACCCAACACACTAGCTTCCACCTGTGCCACTTCAATTTAAGTCAAATTGTGATGGAACAATCTTTCATGACACAAACTGTGCAGGTTTGGAAGTGGTAATCTGAAACTCGAAAGGCTTGGTCATTATTACACTAGTAAAACAGATCCCTCTACCTCCATCAATGGATGATTTAGAGGCTATGGCTTGGAGAAGATCAATAAGTGTAAAGTTTTGATTTACAACTATGTTTCATGTTGGCTTTATTCCATGACAAAAAGTGTTGTAATTACTTTAATTTTGTTCCTTGTATTTTGTGAGATTTTATTGTATTGGGTTTAGTATTAAGTTAGTGAAGAATCGAGCACGAAATGAAGAATCAGTGCAATTTCATGATTAATTCACGAGTAGCTCGCGAGAAGGGTTCCTGCAAAAAGGGCATGTGAAAAGCACATGTTGGAAACTGAAAGGTCATGCCAGCCTGGAGGATTTTGCGAGTGTCTCGTGGATAAAGCCTTCTCACAAGATACCTACGAAACTCTCTACTTGGAGGATTTTAAGTGTGACCTTTTTACCCTTCACCCATACTATATATACCATCATTAGCCACAAAAGTATGAGAGACTATTTAGAGAGAAAACTCCTAGATAGGTTTTCTACAACACATACACCTATCTTTTAGAGAGAGAACTACTCATCTTTAGTGAGAAATCATTATAGCATCTTCTCCTTCCTTCTCCAATTGTCATACCTTGAGAAGAGGTTTGTACCCAAACATAACCCACACCTTTTCAGAGTTAAAGAGTATTTTGGAACTTGGAAAGTTTTAGAGATTTGCCAAAAGAAGCCGGTGAGGTTTGGCAAATGCAATTGGGCATATTGTGGGATTTAGAAAATTAGAGAAGACATGACTCTAAGAAGTCTGTTGGCAATAGGAGCTTGGAGGGCTCAAGTACATTGGATAGACTAGGCATGGAAGGTCTTTTGTTATTCGTGTACTCCAACTTTATTCTCTAGTGGATCGATTACCGCTTGGAAGGCGGCAAAAAGGTTTTTCGCCGAGTTCTTCGGTTTCTTCTTTGATAACACGTCTTGATATTATCTTGTGGTTGTATCTCTCTTCCCTTACTCTTGTACTTTACTTTTATTGTTTGTTATTCATGTTTGTGCACTAGAGTAGTTATCGGTTTATTGCACTTCCTTTACTCTTGTTCCGTACTTAGATAAGTTAGAGTAAAAACAATCTAACTGTAATTTTTTAATTGGGGGTCTAAACAAGCTCTTGTGTTTTCACACAAATCCAAACTTTCAAGTAATATCAGAGTAGACACACTTGTTTTAGTTTCATTACTTAAGTGTGATCCTTGACCCCCTGTGTGTTTTGCCATGGATAGTGTTTTGTATGCTTCTATGAATGTTTTGGATATTATTAAATGTAACATGTCACGTGTTTGTGAAAATGTCTCTATGAGTATTAATTCTTATAATTGTGATGGCATGTTACATGATTCTATGGATGTTGTTGATATTCCAAATGTCCAATTCTTAAAGAAAAATGCTAAGAAGTTTCATAAGAATTTGAGCAAGTTCTTTTGTGAGAATGATGATTTGATTGCTAAGCTCAATGAATCCAACAAATTGGTTGAAAAATATGAGAAACTTGCTAAAAATTCTCTTGAAAAACTAAAAGAGTTTGAGTGTTTGAATGTGGAATTGAATGCTAAACTTGTTGTCTAACAAACTTATTGATGAGCTAAAACGTGAAAATGAATCTCTTAAGATGCATGCCAAATGTTTGATTGTTGAACCTATTACTAAAAATGATGAAAACATTTGTTACAATCATGTTGTGGTACCCGATTTTGTACCTATTGTGTGTTCTACTTCAAAGGACAAATCGGTGTATATTCCTCCACATAAAAGAAATCAAAAGGTGGAGAGAAAGGCTCTAAAGCCAAAGCCTCCATTTAGGTCTCAATTTATGGTCTTGGATGGTTCTAAATTTGTTCCAACTTGTCACCATTGTGGTTTGATTGGCTATATAAGACCTTAATGTCCAAAGTTGAGAGAACAAAACCATGTTACTAGATCCCTTCCCAAAAGCCTAGTGGACTTAAACATATTGTTTGTTACTATTGTGGTGCCCTTGGTCATCTAAAACCTCATTACTCTAAGTTTTTAGCTCTTAAAAGAATCAAAAGAAAAGAGAAACTTGAGCTTCTTAGAAGTTGTGCTTTGCAAGCTAAACCAATTTTGGGGGAAAATAGTAAGTTATTGAAAAAAGCTTTTGACGTTCTTACCTCCTTGTCTATGTGCATCTCTAGCTCTCATTCTTCCAACCCTCATCTCACTTTTCATGAGACACTCATTCTAAACAATTGTTCCGTTTGGATAAGGAAGGGTTTCTATGGTTGAGCTTTTATTTTTTTGGTCTTTGATCTAATTCTTTCAATCTTTGTAGGACCTTTCATGCATTAGACGCTTCATTATCATACATTTGTGCATCATGCATTTCTTTATATGCATTGTTTTTGTTGTTTTTGCATTTAATCTTACTTTTATACTTTTATTTTTGTGTGTAAAAATCCAAAAACACATAAAAAGTGAAAATTTTAAAAAGTTTGATTGTATATATTTGAGCATTTATCACATGTGAATTTAGCCTAGTACCTTTGTACTAATGGTTGTACTAATGGCGTAATGCATTTACAAGCTTAGCTTGTTATGTATGCACATTTCCTAAGTGTAAGCAACATCTAAAAATCTACATTACATTTTATTGTTGTAAATGGATCTTCAAGTTTGTCATGAATGATTGGTCAATAGACTTGCTTGGTCTTGATTCATACGTAGACTTGTGCCTATATATCTCCTCACATTTTTTTTTCTTTTTCAAGAGCTCTACAAATGTCAATCTCGAAAAGAGAATTTTGAGATGAAAAAGTCATCGCCCATACTAGTATTTGACTAGGAAAAAGGAAAAGCGATTTATTTTAAATTTTGTGATTCCAAAAGCCAAAAGATAAATTGTCAAAGTTATCTTAAAATGTTTATGGTATTGCTTCTCAAAAATTTAAGTTGTTTTGATCAAAAGTATGTAAAATGGAAGCAAATCAAAAAGCTTTCAATCAAGTGTAATCACATTAGTGATGGGTCATATATGTTCATTTCTATAAGTGAGATAGGTCACTTAACTTCGTATTAGTCATGTATGATTTAATTGAATTGATCATTGAAACTTTATATTAGACTATAGACTAGTTCATACTTGATCCACACACACAACACACAAGTTTATTGTTCAACGAATACTTATTTCATTTGTGTGATTGTACATGTTCAAATGTAACGTGTGTGTATGCGCTTAATCATATATGAATCAAACCAAAAAGATTTTTGTTCTTTTTGTTTGCTTTTGAAAATGATTTGCATCACCCATGTTTTTCAAAGTTTTTCAAGTTGATTTTATGTGTGAAAAACATGTTTTCTGAGTGTTTTCTTGAGTAAGCTTAGTCATAAGTTTGGATAGAACGTTTTGCGAGTATTTCGCGAGTAAGGCTTATGAGTAAAAATTCCCAGCTTCCTACGAAAATTCCTAGCTTCCCACAAAAATTTCCAGATCAAGTTTTTAAATGGAATTTCATGGGACATTTGTTTTAAACTTCTCTTATCTTCTTCCAAACCCCTATTCTAATGTTTCTACATCAAAGCCCAACTAAATTCAACTGTTTTTCATTTCATTAACATCTCTAAAGTAATCTTTAATTATTTTCATTGATTTTGATCCTTAGATTATGTTTTTGGAGATTTTATGTTTATAGTTAGGAATTTCTTAAATGGGGATTGGAAAACTTAATTTTTGTCAATCTTTTTTATTAGATTTTGTTTTAAATGATGATTTGTTTTGAATGTTGGCTCTTTATGGCAAAAATAACATGTATTTAGGCAAGATTTTCATATGTTCATGTATTGTTTAACATACATGTGTAGTGTGTGCACTTTAAGTGTTTGATAAAATATCCAAATAGCATTTTCTCATTGTTTTGGACTCTGATGAGTACCAATTTTTGGGAATTATCATGATTATGCATGTTTATCATGTCTTGATCATTGGTTATGTGTTTTACACACTTTGCCCCTTGTGACCTTGCTCATGCATTGGTCATGCATCTCATATGCACACTAGATACACATTTATTGCACATACTCTAACACTTTACATGTTTTGCATTCACTCATACTAATTAAGTCTTTTTAAACATTTTAGCACATATAACATGTTCTTGTATCTATGTTATGCCTTTGCCTATAATTTTGTTCCATCATCCTTAGCATGTCATGTTTACTTTATGCTTTGTAGCATTTTTAAATGTTTTTGTCTTTCATTTGAGCTTCATTTTCTCATTCATCTTGCACCCTTCATACATCATCTTTTACCCTTATTCATACATGTTCTTGTGTATATGTCATGTCTTGGTCTATACTTTGTTCCATCATTCTTAGCATGTCATGTTTACTTTATGCTTTATAACATTTTTAAATTTTTGTCTTTCGTTTGAGCTCCATTTTCTCATTCATCTTGCACCCTTCATGCATCATCTTTTACTTTTATTCATATCTTCTTTTCTTTCCCTCTTTCCTCTTAATTCATTTTTTTATTCATAACAAAAAGGGAAAGAGTATACTAGAGAGTATACCAATGTATATCGTCATTTCCCTATGATTCATGTGCATATTCTTAAGAGGAGAAATTCTACCTCGTGCACATTTGTAGATGGAGAGCCATAAGGGAGATACATATGCTAAGGAGGGAAAGACATCTTTTGTAAGAAAACCTTGTTTTACCTTATGCTTGTTTTCTCATTACTTTATGGTGTTTTGAGTTACATTTAGTAGCTATACTTTGTTGTTCTCATCATATCGTGTTTATGTGTTGGACATGCATACATCCTTATGTTATTGTGCTTTATTGATTGCATGTTCGAATGATCATTTGCTTTGCTATATGATTATTGTAGTCATTTCCATATAACTGTTTTGTGTTTGATCAAGTTACTCATATATTTCACAACATATTTACTTAATCGTTTTTTACTTATTACATTATACTTGTCCTTTTATCACTTGATTTACCTTGAGGGTCTAATGCATTTTGTGCAAGTGTTTCAAGTCACAAGTTCATTACAGGTTTGTTCTAAGTTCATTACAGGTTTTAGACTTAAGTGTGAGTGAGTTTTTTCATTGTTCCTAAACTCGCGTTTAAGTCTAGAGTCTATTATAGAATGTTTTGTCACGGAATAGCTAAAGAAAGAGATTGTAAAGTTGTGATTTACAACAATGTTTTGTGTTAGATTTATTCTATGACAAAAAGTATTGTAATTACTTTAATTTTATTTCTTGTATTTTGTAAGATTTTATTGTATTGAGTTTAGTATTAAGTTGATGAAGAATCAAGCATAAAATAAAGAATCAGTGCAGTTTTGCAATTGACTTGCGAGTAACTCGCAAAAAGGGTTCTTGCAAAATAGACACATGAGAAGCACATGTTAAAAGCTGAAGAGTCATGCCAGCGTAAAGGATTTCGCAAGTGTCTCGTGGGTAAGTCCTTCTCACGAGATACTCGTGAAACTCTTTGCTTGGAGGATTTTAAGTGACCTTCTTATCCTTCACCTATACTATATATACCCCCATTATCTACAAAAGTATGAGAAATCATTCAAAGAGAAAAACCATATCTAAATTTTATACAACACACACACCTATCTTTTAGAGAAAGAGATATTCTTCCTTAGTGAGAAATTATTATAGCATCTTCTCTTTCCCTCTCCCATTGTCATACCTTGAGAGGAGATTTGTATCCAAACACAACTCACATTTTCAGAGTGTAGAGAGTGTTTTGGAGTTTAGAAAGCCTTGAGGATTTTCCAAAAAAAGCTAGTAAAGCTTGGCGGATGTAATCAAGCATATTGCGAAATCCGAAAAGTTAGAGAAGACATGACTCCGAGAAGTCCATTGGTAGCAAGAGCTTGG
Organism: Quercus variabilis; assembly: GCA_030445155.1. Classification (NCBI taxonomy): domain Eukaryota; kingdom Viridiplantae; phylum Streptophyta; class Magnoliopsida; order Fagales; family Fagaceae; genus Quercus; species Quercus variabilis. The sequence continues at coordinate 32,105,345 of CP129445.1, forward strand.
AAGGCTCAAGTACATTGGATAGACTAGGCTTAGAGGGTCTTTTGTTATTCGTGTACTCTAACTTTATTCTCTAATGGATTAATTACTGCTTGGAGGACGGCGGAAAGGTTTTTCGCCGAATTCTTCGATTTCTTCTTCGATAATACGTCTTGGTGTTATCTTGTGGTTGCATCTCTCTTCCCTTACTCTTGTACTTTACTTTTATTGTTTGTTATTCATGTTTGTGCACTAGAGTAGTTATTAGTTTATTGTGCTTCATTTACTCTTATTCCGCACTTAAATAAATTAGAGTAAAAGCAATCTAACCGTAATTTTTTAATTGGGGGTCTAAACAAGCTCTTGCGTTTTCACACAAATCCAAACTTTCAGTAAGATTTGCCATTGAAATTAGACTTCAAGATGTCATGTTTGAGGGAGACTCAGAAGTAATGTTTAAGCACCTCACTACTACCTCGACAAGCTTCACTCCAATTGGCCACATAACAAACGATACCAAAGCTTTAACTTCAAATTTGCGTGTCGCCTATTTCTCCCATGTCAAACATAGTGGTAATGCTGTAGCTGACAAGCTTGCCAAAATAGCAAAGAATTTTTCGGATCCACATGTTTGGATCGAAGACATCCATAGCGATGCAAACAATCTTGTAACACTTAACAGAAGGTTTCTGTCCAATTAATAAAAAGCCTCAACTGTTTTCACCAAAAAATATATATATATATATATATGGAATATAATTTTTTTTTTTTAAAAAAATCTACGAAATCGAATCAAGAATTTCCCTGTAATATTAGTTTAATCATCTTTTGCAAAGTACAAAAATTTTTATTAAACGCATACATACCTATATGTATGTCTATATATGTGTGTCTGAGAGTGTGTCTATATATCCTTTTTTTTTTTCTCCCTTTGGCAAGATAATTAGATCTTACAAATTTACCTCTCACCCTCATCCAGTTCAAATTGGATGGAATTTAAAATGCCACTTTTACAAACCAGAAGTAAGAACACACAACAAAGAAGAGAACATATGGAAATGTCTCATTAAAAAATCATAAGGAGATTGACCTTTATTGTCAGCCATGTTTTGGGAGGAAGCCACTCACTGTCACCCCTCCATCCACACAAATAATCTGCCTGCTTATGTAAGAGGATGCAGGTAGGCAAAGGAATGCCACAAGGGACCAAACCTTCTTTGGCTCTCCAAGGCATCCAAGAGGAGTTCTTGCGTTTACCGATTTCAAAAATTGCTCGTCATTGAGAGCCTGCAATAGTAACGAGAAGTTGGATAAAGGACTTATTTCATATCATGAATGCAGAATTATTTTTAACTTAGTGAGCTGTCCAAGTCTGAGCAACATCACAACTTCAAAAAAAAAAAAATTGAGAATTAAAGCCTAGTGAGTTGTCCAAGCCCACACATTTCTGTCATCTTTTAACTCTACATATGACTCGCATGTGGCCCAAATAAATAGAACATGATAAAGATTAACTACACATAGAACAGGGAAAAACACATTCAATGAATGCACAAGCATGGTGAAAGGGTGCTACAGCCTTACAGCTTCAACCAAGGCAGTTCTGATAAACCAAGGTGCTACACAATTACTCCTAATATTGTCTTTCACCCACTCACATGCCAAATCTTTAGTTAGTGGGTTTATTGCTCCTACATAGAGAGAAAAAAAAGAGACCAGAGTCAGAATTTAAAAGTTTACAAATCTATAAGGTTTGAATAATATGCACATTGTTTTAATAGATCAAATCGAAAAAATAAAAATTTAAATTACATAAGTAAATTACCTTTACTTGCACCATAAATAGATCCAACATTTAGTGCCACCACACCAGCAGTAGAAGAAATACAAACAATGCTTCCTACTCCTAACAGTAGAGAATTCTTCAGCTGTGTACTCTATAGTCGGTTTCCAGATGTTTGTCCCCACATTGTTTATCTAGGATAAAACATTTAGCAAGAACAGGATTTTAAAGGTTCACAAGAAGGAAAGCCATTCCAAGAGTAGCTGTGAACATTTCTATAAGAAACATTGGTATGAGAAACTCCTTTGGAGGATTTACAAATATGAAGATTTCTGAATTTAATTTATGCAACTAGCTAAGCAAAAAACTATCCTGTTCCTGGGTTCAAGCTACCAGAATTATGATGTAAAGAATGATTGAAGATATGCATTTGCAATTTGTTTATACCAGAACCCTGTATGGTCCTTTTTTCTTCTCAAACTAAAAACAATGATATCGATGGTAAAGTAAATGCTTTTATTTTATTGGTAAGTTACATACCCAATGATGATGAGTATTGAACCCATAACCTTACCCTCCACCTAGCACTTGCAAAGGGAGGAGCCCAGTTGAGCTAGAGCTCATTGGCGATGGCATAGTGGAGGCTGGTTAAACAATTGTTTATAAATATGACATTCAAAATACACAAAGCCATATACAAGCTACAAATATGGGGAAGCCCAAATAACATAACATGGAACAATTACCTCAGTAAATACATAAATGTCACACGCAGCGCAGGCAACTTTACCCCCAATTTTAGCAAGAACATAACAAAGGAAACTACAATTCGATGCTAATTCACATTAGACTCCGCTATGTTCTAATGTGGCAAGTGATGATTTTGATGTCCTAACTAACTTTAAATATTGTTATAGATAAGCTCAATTTTTTTTTTTTTTTGGTGGCTGAATATTGGGTTTTATTTCACCTAAAAAGCTGTACAGTTCAAGCTAGAAATCTACAGGAAAAAAGTTTCCAATCTTTCAGAAAGTAATTCCTTATGATCCGCAACTCCATCTCTTCAACGAGTTCCAAGAATTATCTACTCCCTAAAACTCATTTCCAGTTAAAATCTTTGAAAATTGGTATAGATAAGCTCAATTTATTGGTTTTTTTTTTTTTTTTTTTTTGGGGAGGGGGGGGGGGGGGGGGGGCGCTGAATACTGGGTTTTTATTGTACATAAGAGGCTGCTAAGTCCAAGCTAGAAAGATACAGGAAAAGGATTTCTCATCTTTCAGAAAAGTAACTTCATTATGATCTGGTAATCCCTCCCTATAACCAGCTTCCAGAATTATCCACTCACTTCAAATTCCTCAAGTCTGGCAATTCGTTTGTTTCAAAAATGACTTGTTTTCTTTGTGTTGTTGCAACTCTGAAAATGATGCAAATAACATTTTATGTCATTTACCTTGCACAGAAAATTATTATTATTTCATTTAGGCACGGTGGTGATGGAGGTGGTGGGGATCGCAGAAGAGGTGCTGCAACAATGAGGGTAGTGGCAGAGGTGTCAGCAGCGATAGTGTGATGGCAATGGTAGTGGTGATGGTGGTGTTGCTAATGGAATAGGAAAGGGTACAATGGAATGGCAGAAAAATAAAAGACATTTAACAATATCTGGAACCTATTTTCCGTTGCAATCCCATTTGTGTCTGTCAGTTGTCCAGAATAATTGCACTTAATGAATTCCATCGATAACCTCACTTCTATTCCAGTCCCACAACAGCAGTAATGATTCATCGTTACATTACAATCTTGTGATGCTAAAATTGCTACGTAGAATGCAATGAATTAAACTAAACACATCAAAAATAAATAAATAAATAAACTGAACCGAATTGAGACTTACAAGTATATTAAGCCTCCTGCTAAACACTGACGATACTGTGTCCATCAGCTTGACTCGTTCACCACGAGACATCACATCACAAACTGAACCTGTGACTTGGAAATCCTTTATCTCCCAATCATGTAAGCATGCATTGAGATGGGCTTCATTCCTTGGGCATGTATGTACTTTCGCACCTAGCCTTGCCAATTCCTCCACAACAGCATGCCTGAGACAATTACAAAACATTGCAATAAGCCTTTACTAGTTTTTATAAGATTAGTACTCTGTAGCCACCGGCCCCATAGAGGCAAAGTCCTTCAAAAACAAACATCCATGAAGCAATTAACTTGAAAGAGAGAGAGTGAGAGAGAGAGACCCAATTCCTTGTGTTCCACCAGTAACAAGAGCAGTCATTCCCAGAAGTGACCATCTATCGTCTCTGCACCTACTCCCTGCCTGCATCATGCTATCCCCCATCTTAATCTCTTCTTGATCTATTGATTTCAATGTACTTCCAGTAGCTCAAATGAGTTATAGAGTAATGATTACAATGTTTTCTCCCCCTCCATTGATTATACCTAAGAAATTCAGCCCAGTGCAATTACTCAAAACAGAAAAAACCAAGAAGTTAGAATATTAGATAAAAACAATAAATATAAAAGTTTTAGCATAAGCCAAAAAAAGGTCAGAAGGAGTTAGCTAGGTATATATAAATTTAAACTGTTGATGTACCTTCCCTCCAAGCATTTCAAGTGATTGTTAACTTAGAAAGTGCATATATATATATATAATCTTCTTTATAGGAATACAAACAAAATAAATAAATAAAATTCTTCAACTAGCCGATCTGATGTTACAATTTCTTCTCTCTTGTCAGTTCGAATCACTTCATAATTACAAAAATATTGTAATAAAATGACTGGGAAAGGTCAAAGAGTAATACAGCTCTTAGAAGGACAGAAAAAAAAAATACTATTAAATATACAAAGAACAATAATTAGGAAGGAAAAAAAAAAGTTCAATTGCAGCACTCCAAAAGACAAGCAAGGGAATGCCAAGGTTATTTCATTTATAGTGGAGGTTAGACTGAATGGGGTCAAAAAATAGCAAGAGCAGATGAGGAATATGGCTAAGTTGCCATCTCTAATCATGTCTAGGGTAGAAACCATTTACACACATCCCTCCGTCAACACAAACAATCTGCCCAGTGATGTAGGATGGTGCAGGTAAGCAAAGGAATGCCACAAGAGATGAGACCTCCTTTGGATCTCCAAGATGCTGAAGAGGAGTGTAAGAATACACCTCTTCTAGGTATTCTTTGTTGCTGAGCACCTACAACATATAAAGACTCAAGGTCAACTTTGATTGTTTTGCTGAACTGGACTTGAGCCTTTATAAGTTCCAAACATCAATTAGTGCAAGTACTAATGTTTTTAACTTTGAACTTACTAAGGTGCAGATGCCATGCATATTATGACAGAGAAGCTTAAGTATTGAACATAATTTTAAAATGTGGAGAACAACGGTGCAATTTCTGTTTGGTAAACTAGAACTTTAACACAGTAGAGTTTAGGCAGCAAATCTAATAAGAAATGATTCTTTTCAATTATATTTTACTCCCCTTAAATGATTGTAGTTAGGGGGGGTGTTTGAGTCGGTGATGGCTGTGGGAGTGTGGGGGATAACTTCCATGGAGAAATTACGGCAATGGCCCTTGCCAACATGATGTAGCACACAATTAATGGTCACATAACAATCTGGAGTTACCTGCTCCACCATTGAGGTTCTGATGTACCAAGGTGCAACTGCATTACTTCTTATATTGTCTTTCGCCCACTCACAAGCCAAAGTTTTAGTAAGTTGATTAATTGCTCCTGGAATCACAAATATACAAAATTTCTTTATAAGCTTCTTGAGTTTAAAATTAACAGGAACATGGATACATTCATCTGATAGGTACATTACCTTTGGTAGCTCCCTGAACAGACATAGACTTAGTGAAACAAAAACCGATACAGAGGAGGTAAATACAATGCTTCCCACTCCTGATGCTTTGAGAGGTGGATAAGCAAGTTGAGACATATGGAAAACAGATTCAAAATTGGTTGCCATGAGAGTAGAAAATCCTGCAGCTGTGAAATCCACTACCGATTTCGGTATGTTTCTCCCAACAATATTTATCTACGGATCAAAAACAAGCCAGTCTTCCAGTTCAGTAAACAGGAAAAGCAGTTCAAAACTTGAAATTATAACATGTTAAAACTCAAAACGGGAACATAAACAGATACAATACATAACATTTTGAAACCCAATAAGGGAAACACAAAATTCAATGTTTTTGTATGTAAAAAATGAGGAAATGAAGAAGCTTACGAGGATGCTGAGCTTCCCATCAAACAAAGTGGACACAGTGCTCATAAGCTCCTCACTCTGAGCTCGAACTGACACGTCACAAACTGACCCAGTAATCCCAAAACCCAAATTATCCCATTCACTCAGACACCCATCAAGCTCATTCTCATTCCGACAGCACGTGTGCACTCGGGCTCCAAACCCCACCAATTCCTCCACAATAGCATGCCTAAAAGGTAGAAAAACCAAAACCCAATTCCCAGTTCACAATATAATTAATTTCTCAATTGTCACAAACCAAAGAGGAAAAGAAAATAAATTCCAAGACTTCTTTTTATCTATGTATGTAAAAATATGTACCCGATTCCGCGAGTGCCACCGGTGACGAAAGGTGGAGTTTGAGAAGAATGGAGAGGGTGGGTTTAGGAGATTAGACTTTTCAGAGAGAGTAGAAGAAGAGAGTGAAGGCGGAATGAGAGTCTTGAGACATTCCAGCAGCGGCCAACCCAGTTCCAAGCAGGCAGCAGTGTAATTAGTCCGACGGGTATACAGTTTAGTTGGAAATTACAAGTCTTTTGATGGGATTTTTTTTTTTTTTTTTTTTTTTTTCTAAATAACCAAACTCCTAAAACAATTTCATTAGTTAGCAAGATTTCGAAACTATTTAGCAATCTAACAAATTGAGTCTCTTAGGCTCGATTTTGCTCTTTGAAATCAAGCCAAGAGGAGTCGAGTTTCATACTCGAGAGTGAAACACTTGAGTTCCATATTGAAACCAGCAAGGCAAAAACTCACGCAACAACAAAGATCCCACAAACCCAGATCCCACATGAATCCAGAGCAAGGTGGAAACAATCTTCCTACATGAACCCAGATCCCATGCCCTGCTCTGAACCCAAATCTCCCTGCAGCAACAAACCCACACCCCCTAATCTTCAGAAAAAACAACAAACCCAAACCCAGGCGAATCCAAATGGACACCATATTTTCGAGAGTTGAGAGAATACTTTTCGGTCTGTGAAGGTTCAAAGAAGTGGCGGCAAGGCTCCTTCTTCCTCATGCATTTGGTTTTTGCGTTTGGTTTCCTCCATCTCTATGTTTTTCCTCTAATTTGTTGTTTTTCTTGTCTGAGTCTTTGGATTTGATGATGCTTCATTGTTTTTCTTATTCTTTGGTCTAATGATATTCTACCCTCGTAGGGAAATCGAGTCTCAAAGACTCGAGTTCCATGGAGCTCGATCTCTTCACACTCGATTTAGCACAACAAAATCAAGTTCTCTGCACAAGATGTTAGTTTGCTAAATAGTTTTGAAAACGTGTTAACTAACGAAATTATTTGAGATTCAGGGTTATTTTGAAAAAAAAAAAATCCCTTTTGATGTTCAAGAGGTTTTTTTTTTTTTTTTTTAATTGATAGAATATCACAATTATGGTGTCTACTTCATTATTCTTTATTTTTTTGGCCCAAAATAAAAATGGCAACAGTTAGGTTCAAAGCAAGTTTCTTTATGTCCAAATCTCAGCCCACGGGCCCACCCCTGTTATCCAAACCCGTCCCATTTAATAAACGGTTTTTTTAAAACCCCCAAACCCGCCCCCGCGAGCCCCGTCCAACCATGCCACTTTAGGGCCCAATTTATAGTCCAAACCGTGGCCCTATATATATATATATATATATATATATATATAGGGCTAAATGCCAAATCAATCCAAATCATATGACCATTACAAACCTATTAATTATAAATCAATAAATCACCTGTTAATCATAAATCATAACTAAGATCATAAATTAATAAATCACCTAAAATTTTTTTTTAAGGGGAAATAAATCACCTAGCTAAGATCAACATTTAATCATAAATCAATAAATCATAGCTAAGATCACCTGTTAAACATAAAAATAAAAGCTAAAAAATGAATCCCACAAGTCCAAATCTAAGACTATTATAACAAGTTCAAAACGCTACAAAATAAATCCAAAAAGTTTAGGATAATTACAAACCAACAAGTTAATCTAACAAGTCCAAGAAATTTAAAAAAGCTACTAAATTAATCCAACAAGTCTAATCCTCCACAACTGCGACACAACTTCTATCCTCTTCATTAGGCTCTACATCAAGAATTGTTTGAATTGTACAATCTCCTAGCATAGTTGAAGAACCTACAACAACAATAAATTAAAAACTGGAATAAATTTCATCAAATTATAACCAGCAAATATAAAAATACAATTTTTATTTCATTTTATAAATACAAATTTTACAATTGCTCAACAAAATTTGTGTTCCTCCAAAAAAAAAAAAAAAAAAAGATTCACTATCCATTGAATTTAAGCCTACCAAATATTCCAATCTTATGTTCTGATCTATGAAATTAAAAGCTATTAGGTTCTAAATATTTAGAATTAAATTTTTAGATTCTTAATTTATGTATGTTAGCAAACCAAGAACAAAAATATATATAGATTAGGTGTTAGACATTGCTCAAGATTGTTCAAGTCAAGATTCAAAAACTGTCAAGTTGCAAAAATATGAAGAGAGCTACTGCGAAGCTCGACCGATTGAAAGATATGTTCAACTGAAATTGTGTTCTACAAATTTTAAATCAGGTCCAAGCCCGCGAAAACGACTAGGGTTTCAATCCAACACTACTAGGTATAAAAAGAAAACCCTAATTACATTTTAGAACCTCTTGGAAGACTTGTGAGTTACTCCTGTGACATCTGTGAGGTTTCTATAACCTTCTAACTCTACAAGCATTTACTGGAACGAGATCTACAATCAAGAACTGGTGGAAACAAATTGCTTGTAGACATCACATTTTGTACCCGTTAATAAATTTTGGTCCCCAACCCCAATGATGAGCTCGACATATGTCAACAAAGGATAATTAAAGAGTTCACAATGGTTTGGAAGTAATCACAACTCAAAAGTGTTCAAATCGCTTTGAAATCGATACTAAAAAACTATATTTGCTCACTATTTTGACCATAACATTTGATCCATAAGGAATATTTGAGTGAGGTTTATTTCATTGAAAAGTAGACTTCCTGGGCTTCAAATTGAACACAAATTTTGCTTAATTTGGACTTATATTGAGTGAGTTATGACTATTTCAATTTAGGCTAACTAGGCAGTCCGATTTTCTAGGTTTTAAAACTTCATTTTAAGGGCCCAAAACATAATGCTTTGATTTGGGCCAACCCATGGACCCTTGAGAACATCCAAAGATCATTAAAAAGTCTGAAACCCCTAATTTTAACTGATAAATACTCATCTTATGCCTCCAATTAAAATCCTAGCTAGAGAGAGTCATTTTTTAGCTTTCATCTTCTCTAAAACCCTAATTCTCCTTTCTAAAACTCACACAAAGCCCCTTAGCATGATTTTTACAAATTAAAAACCTCTTTTAGTTAGTTCTAAGGCAGAAACTATTTTCCAAAAATTGATTTCTCAAAACCTTTTTCAAATCTATTGTTCTTGAGTTATGATTACTAACTATTGTTATGTTCTTTTGATTATTCTTGTCCTCAATCTAATTTTTGTGCTATAAGCACTAAGAGATCGTTTAAACAACTTCAAATCTGTGATTCTAAAGTAAGGTGAGCTTCTTTTCCATGGTTTCCTTCTTTGCTTAACATGATTCACATGATTTTCCTGATATAGTTTCTCCATTTGTTATATTTGATTTGTTTGATGTTTTTAATTATGTTTAACATGTTTTAATATGATTTTAGGTGGTTTATGAACTGTTCTTTTTATTCTTTTGTTCTTATTTCAATTCCTAGGTTGGTTTGATATGTTTTAATGTAGTTTAGTTTAATTGTGTTTTGTTTCATGTTTTGTTGTATATGTTGATGCTTTATGTTTTTTTTTTTTTTTTTTTTTTTTTTTTTTTTTTTTTTTTAAGGGTAGTTTAATTTTTTTAGGGTTTCTAACATGCTTGTTTGATCTCACATGTGTTGATACCCCATTTTGCAATCTGCATTTAACCTCACATGGAGGGTAAAAGGGTAATTTCACCTTGAAAATATGCATATTGATTCTGGTCACTAGATCCTTAATCTCATTTCACCAAAACGATCTTGATATTGTAATGCTCAAATCGACTGGTCATAAGGCCTAATCGAACCGTTAGATTGAAAATTATCATCAAATCAAGTTTTAATAGCCGAGATACACTATCACAAATTGAGTCCGACTATATGTGATTATGAACAATTTATTTCAATTGGTTATAATTATAATCAATTTGGTATTAATGATGTGTCATAATTTGATTGGTTAGGACTACATTTATGGTGAGGTTGCATACACCTAATTAACTAGATAGATAAACATTAATTATTCAATGAGTAATTTATGCAATTATATTTTAATTAGGGTAAATTTAGAACTAATTAAGTCTGAAATTGGAGTAATTAGAGTCATTTAATGTTAATTGGGAGCTAATTTAGGATCTATTAATGTTAATTGTACTGAAATCATTTTCTAACAAATGACCTCTGCTCACCATTTTGTTGATATCTCTTAGAATATTTTGAATCTATGAATGAGATTAATTTTTCCATAAACTAGAAATTTGGGACTTCAATTTGAGCACAAGAACAGGACAATTCCAATCAGAATTAAGTAATATATGATTTTTTTAAAGTTGGCTCTACAGGCTATTACAATAGTTACGGGAAAACCGAATTTTGGCTTACTGCTCACTCCCACAAATCTCTACATTTAGTGCACTAGATTTTCCTCAAGGCTAAAATAAGGTCTAGGTTCATGATTCTTTGCTAACCCTCATTAAATGACCTTCTATTCATATTTCCTCTACCACTACTATATAAACCTCCACTCTCTTCCAAAGCACACAAAAACCCACTCTCTTTTCCTCTCTTGAGTTCTAAGAAGTTGAGTAGTCTTGTCATATCTTAGCCTTCTTGATACTCAAGATATTGAGTGAGGCTCACTCTTCCTTTCCTAACTCTTCTTTTCCTCCACCCTTAGGATCTCTCTCAAGAATCTCCTCCTCCACCATATGGATCTTGTATGAAGGTATAATCCATTTCCCTAATTGTTTTTTTATATTGCTATAATGAGAATTTAAGATCAAAGCATGATAATAATTATTTAAATTCCCTTAAATATATTTGAATGTTCTTATGTGTTCTTCATATATTCTTGGTTATTCATCAAATGTTCATGCATAACACTAGTTTTAATCTTAAGTCCACATCAAAAATATGAAAAACATGTTTGTTTCTTAATTCTTTCAAATCCTTGAATCTAGGATATCACCATCCACACACATTAAATTGAACATGAAAATTGATTGATAATATATTGGATGATGTGATATGAATGTTTGCCACCATAGTCCAGACGATCAGTTTCATCAGGCAATATGGGTGTCTAACACCTTCCCACCTTGTAACATAACCTTTGAACTTAGATCAAGGGTTGATAGACCAATGTTTATCCTTGTAATTTTTAATTTCTAGATTGTAACTAGGAAACAAAATTATGTACTTTATCTTAGATTGTATCTAGAACCAAAGCCATAAAATTTTCCTATGATCAATGTAAATTCAATTGCAAATTAATAAAATGAGGAATTTTTCAATTTTGGTTTTCTTATTTATTCCAATAATTAAATAAGTGGCGACTCCATTGTAAAACTCTTAATCTAAAGGGGAAAATATAACTAGTCAAACCTCCATTTTGAGAAGCAATAACACGACTTCACCCATTCACGCGAATTTAGCCAACATCATAAAAGGGGGCTGGGGGCACGGTCTCTAACAAAGTTACCTATTTGTTTGATTAAATCTGTAAATATGTAGTTTTTCGAATCTGCATTATAGGCTATGTATGCATACTTGTGCCTAGAAACACAAATTTAGAGTTCTTGCTTTTTTTGGTGTGTTTTGATTAGTTTTAATCCTTTGTTTAGGTCTTGTTGAGTTTAGTTTTCACATGTTTAGGTCTAAGGTTAGCAAAATAACATGATTCACATGCTTGAATTGATAGATTAATGATTAGGGTTTGTGCTTTAATGAATCACATGAGCATTCATGAGAATTTGAACATGCATTGATGCATAGGTGTTGAGGTGTTATGGTGCAGTGAGGTAAGTGAGGTAAGGCATGAATTCATATATGCATGCATTCATATATACATGCATTTGATTGAGATATGGTATGTGAACTTGGAATATGTTTGTGTTCTTTATGTTCTTGATACTCTCCAATAATTCTTTGATTTTGTCTTGTTTATTTGTTGCCTTAGATGTGATAATATGAAATATGCATGTTAGATGTGTGCTAGGTTTGATATGAGCTGTCATGATAGATGTATGTTAGGATTTTGGAATGATTGATGTTATGTTCATTGCTAGATGTATGCTAGTATGTGTGTGTATGTGTGTGTGTAGATAACAATATTGAATAAGCCTTTAATGAGATTAAGACGTGAGACACAATGACTAAAAGCCGACCCATGGGTTAGGTGCCTAACACCTTCTCATCCCTATACCTAAACTCCGAACTGATACTCTAGTAGTAAGATTAGTCCTTCCATATAAGGGGGTTATATTTATAGTTCTTAGACCTAATCTAGATGGTGACTCATCTTTTCTTCACACTAGTCCACTTATCCGAGGCGTACTCCCCTTTTACTAAGGAGAAAATCATTGCGCCCACATTGCTGCATAAATATTTACTATTGATGGTGATCTGAAACCTTTGAATGGGATCTCAAAGTCACAAACGTGGGAGTTTGTGTTCAGCAAATTCAAGATAGAAGAGTCCATAGGGTCAAAGCTGCACGTGGTCATGTTAGTAAGTTCTACAAGAGGTAGCTTTAGATTTATAGTTTAAATCTATTGTAAACTTCCATTTTATCATAGTAGATTTGTTTACCTTGAAGATAGCTTGGTTAAATCCTCCCTAGATTTTTTACCTTGAAATGGTTGGTTTCATTAGTTTTCCCAAGTCATCATATTATCTTCTTTTTTACTTTTTCACACTAAGTAATATGCTTGCATGTGTTTAACCTAGATCTTATAATTAACCTAAGTAACTACTTGGCTAATTCATTAGGTTAAACTAATTTGATTTATAGGGGTCTAAACAGAAAAAACAAAAGCAACCAAAAAAAAAAAAAAAAATCCAAAGGACAAACCTAACCCATCAAAAATCCAAATACAATTTAAAATAATAAACATGTTAATCAATAAACAATAACCAAAGATTTCATCAACCATAAACTATGTAACAAACCCGAAGTTATATAAAATAATAATAATAATAATAGTGACAGAGCGATGAACTTGTGGAGAACAAAGAACCGGTGGTAGAGCTTGAGGGAATGGTCGGCGGTGAGAGTGAGTAAGGGTGAGACTTCAAAGTGAGTGAGAGTAAGAGTGGCCGAGTGGGTGAAAGGTTGAGGGTTGAGGGTAGAGAGTGAGGGGCGACTATGAAATAAGAGGAGAGTCAAAGAGTGTGTTAGCTGTTAGGATTAGACTAAGTTGTATGTGTATGTGTGTGTCTATCTATCTATCTATATATATATATATATATATATGTATGTATGTATGTATGTATGTATGTATGTATGTATATTCAAGGTTTTTGGTAATTGTGGTCTAAACGGGTCAAGTCTGGGTTCGAGTTTGGGGCAAGTATCACTAAAACCTGCACCTGACCCAAACCCACTTTGGGTTTAATTTTAAAAACCCAAACTTGACTATTGTTTCGCAGGTCGGGTTGGGTCGAGCACCAGGTTGGAGTGGTTTTGCCATCCCTAGCCCAAGATACTATTTTATATTTAATTTTTAATATATGAGATAATACTTCAAAACATTCTTAATTACTTGGAAAATTAGACCAAAAAAAAAAAATAATGCCTAAAATTAATAAGTTTAATTAATAGTTCCTTATTTAAAAAATAATAATAATAATGATGTTTTTAATGAAATTCAAATTCTCAATAATCAAATTATAAAATAAAATAAAATAATTATATTCTAAATAGGTGTTAAGTTTAATTTAAAGTCATTGTCCATCTTCCTTGTTCATTTGTTCTATTGTGGGAAATAATAAAATCGTATAGAAAATCCTTAATTAAACTTTGTATTTTAGCAAAGTATCTAACTTCGAGTTTCTAGCATATAAGATTCATTCACTTTCATACTCCAAACAAAGATTTTTCTCTATAATTTTTTTTTGTATGTTTATTAAAAATCCCTAAATGAAATACAAAATTAATCAAGTATTATCATTTTTCTCTACTTGGTTACTATTCAAAAAAAATTGTTGACAAAGACCTCAAATTGAAGTGATTTTAATAAATTTTGGGATTTTAATTACAAAATTAAAAATGCTATATATTTTCTAGACTTTTATGTAATTTCCCATAATTATTTAAGCTTTGTAGTTGTTAAGGTATTAGTAAATGAGTAAACCTCTCAAGTCTAGAGATGGCAAAAAGCTAAAAACAACCCACTCCGCATGACCCACCCCTTCCCCACTCTATTTCGAGCGAATTTTCTCAATCCCAAAAAGGTGACTGGGTAAGGATGTGTTTTGCTTGCCTCACCCCGAATGAATATATTGATATTTTATTTAATATATATTTAGCATTTTTATACATATATTGTATTTTTATTTTAATATATATCCTAGATATAACATTTTTTTTAAACATTCTATACCTTCTTCAAAATATTTGTTTATATTTCTCTCTTAGTAGTCTATTTTTTGATAAGTTTATATCTTAGAACTCCCACGATCTTCATTTCCCTTTATATTTCATCTTTATCGCATTAATATTGGAACTATCTCACTAGGATTAGTAACACATTTCCAACCCACCCCAAACTCGACCTACCCTGCATGGGCCCTAAAAAGGTGACAAGGTGAGGATGAGGCATCCATAATTTGACTTCACCCTACCCCATTGCCATCCCTTAAGTTGTGCATAACCTTTCTTAAAGCATTCACATTAAATTTTATGAAACTTTAGCCAAATTTGACTTAAATAGTACTTTTTTTCCCTATTTAACTAACCCTTTTTAATATGGCCAGCATGAGATGCTTTAATTTTTTTCTCTTTTTTTAATTAAATATTCTTTTTTTTTTCTATATTTCCTTCTCTTTTTCATGCGAAATGATATCTTGTTCTTGCTCTATACAACAAGAAGTCTCACAACATTTGGCCTCACCCATTACCCCACCCACCTGTAAGGCCCACATTTTGTGAGAGACCCACTACATGTAGCAAATTCAAGATATACCTTCTCCTTATGCCATGTGACATCTTTTTTATTAGATAAACTAAACACCCGTAGCAAGTTTAATGTGAAATATGAACCAAGTGGCTGTTGATGCAAATAGAATAGAACTTCAATGGGATAAAATCCAAATTTTAAAACTTCAAGGTGTAAAATCTAAAGGCTTCCAAATTTCAAGGGTGAAGTTTGCACTCTAACCTTATTTGTTCATGCACCGAAGTGAGGAAACTTATAATAGCATTAGTTATGTGTTCTTTAGGAAGTATAAACACTTCATTTGAGGTATCGTACTCATGTCAAACACAAGACACTTTTGCATACATATCCCACCCATGTCTTTTTCTTTTTTCTTTTTTTGGAAAAATTGCAAAACACTACTGGGACATGGAATGTACACAACTTTATAAAATCATAAAAAGAAACTTTGTCGGGAAGAAAATGTGGGCTAGAAAACGAGTAAGTTTACTACAAAAATAATTTCCATAACTTTTGCCACAATTCGCATAAGTGGTTAATTGTAAGTGGTAGAAAACAGATGATAGGCTCATGTGGGACCACAATTCCAATACTTACAAGTCACCATGTGAACGAATTGTGATAAAGTTGTGGAAAATACTGGCAATGCTAGACTTACTCCTAGAGAACTCTTACCACAACTATACATGTGGTAGATTGTGAGTGATAGAGAAAAAGTTGTAAGCCCATGTGAAAGTGACATGTCGTCAATCACAATCTACCATGTAGCATAGTTGTGGCAAAAGTTATGACTTTTCATGTGGTGTTAAAATTACTCATATCTATGGAAAAAAATAAATAAATAAAAATAAACAAATAAGAAGCAAAATTTAGTGCAAGATTACGTGATGACAATAGATGTCACTATTAGCTGAGCATTCACATCAACTGTAGAAATTTTTTTCTAGATTATATGTTTTTTTTTAATTTTACATATTTATTTTTCGAAATATACCATATTAGATTATTTATGTTAGATTAATTATTTTACACTACATTTTATTAAAATATAATTTTTTTTTAGTTGTTTCTCTATTTTATACACAACAACAATCATCTACTCTCTTTCTTTGTCCACGGGACATGTAAAGAAAGAATACAAAATTAAATACAAAATCAATACTATTAACGTAAATTTACAAAATTATTATAATAACAGTGCATATTTACACCATTTTGACTTAAAATAGGGATAATTTTTGGACAAAAAATTTTAAATATGACACATTTTTTTATCGTACACCTTCCGATGAGTCACGACCATAACGCCTAGTTTGTTTGTTTCTCTCAGTGCCACAAACTAGTAATTAAAGGCCTAATAGCTTTGCCTTATCATCTATTGATCAATTTTGTTGGTGTTGATCTACTTCTTCAGGCAATATATATACCAATATAAATATAACCCATTCAAAGAAGTGGAAACACTACTAGTTACAACCTATGAAGCATGAATGTAGCTGGAAGGGTGCCGCACCGAAGTCCGACGAGGCTTGACATGGGGTGTAGCGTTCAACGTGGCTGCCCTCGCGTCAGCGCCGCGTCTGAGCTTTTTTTTTTTTTTTTTTTTTTTTTTCTCGGATTTGTGCTTGAACGGTTTTAGACCCCTTAACACACAACTAGATTGAGTAGCCTAGTTAATTAGCCAAGTTGTTACTTAGTCAAATTAAGCAATTCTAGGTTAAAACAATTAAACAATCATATCAAGAATATAAAGTAGCGGAATAATAAATAACACAAGATATGATCACTTAGGAAAACCAAACCAGTAAAAAACCTGGGGAGGATTTTACCCACCGATCCTCAAGGCAAAACTGAATTCACTATGAAAGAATCGAAGTTCATATAAAAGGACTTACAAGCTCCCCGCTCAACTTCCTAATGCTACCTACCAGTAGAACTTACTGACACGACCCCGTGCAAGCTCCGAATCCACAGACTCCTTCTTTCTTGAATTCTTCAATCAGCTACAAGCACCCACGCTTGATATTCTTTAAGCTTCAATGGTAGCAACCTAGTTTATCATCAAGATGTTAAAGTAATCTCTATCTTGAAAACCTTAAGCTTTGTGTAAAAGAAAACTCTTCTAGATCTCACAAGAGATTTACACAAAACAGCAATGTATAAGCAACAATACAACTGGAGCAACTCTAAAAACGTGGCTAGGGTTTTGCCTTATATACCTAGGGCAAAAACATAAAACCCTAAACGTTTAATGAGTCAGGGCTGAGTTGGAAAAACTGCAGAAAACGCAATCTGGTCGACTTTTGATCGATCGAGTCTATTCTTCGATCAAACTCGATCGATCGAGACAGACTGAAATGCCCCAATGCATCTACAGTCTCTCGATTCCAACTTTACAATAATTAATCAACTTTGAGCAAATTTAAACAAGACTAAACATATTGTTTTGATCATGGTTTGCCAATATTACAAATTAGAGTTCTAAATACATAAATTCCTAAACCTTTAGAATCTAACAGTGCCAAACCGGGTCGATTCGACCGAAACGGCCAAAATTGGCATTGAATCATGCCGAAACAACCAAAATCGGCTTTCAATGAGGCCCAAACATCCTAAATATGTCCTTCCTCATTTTTATTATGAATATTTGTTGCTTCTTTTGTGTTTTCTTTTTCGTTTTGTGTTTCTTGCCTTATTCTTTCTTTGTTTTGTGAATCAAGGCATAGTAATGTGTTTTTTAAGAATATTTTAATAGTAAAAATATATAGAAAATATAAATAAAAATATTTTTTATAATTTTGTAATCACTACACCCCACCGCACCGGCACCCGCACCCAACTTTTTCAGAAATTGTCAAGTCTCGCACCCGCACCCGCACCCAAATCTAGAAATGCACTCGTGCTTCATAGGTTACAGCAAACACTATAGTGACAAAGAGAGATAAATGGCAGGGCAAGAAATGGGTAACAGAGAAAGCAGGTGGTCTTTTCAAGGAATTGAAGTCCATGAATCATGATTACCATGACAAAAATTATATTCTCTCTTTTGTAGTATCTAAGCAATGAAAAATTTTTGGAGGCTGTTATCTCTCAAACCCCTCTCGGACGTATTGGAGAGCCAGAGGAGGTTTCTTCCTTGTTGGCATTCCTATGCCTACTTGTATCTTCTTACATAACTGGTCAGACTATTTGTGTTGATGGAGGGATTACTATGAATGGCTTCAGCTTCCCATGAGCAGCAGAAAATGATGTTTAGACACACCTCATTGGAATATGTTTTTGGTACTGCATCAAGGAATGTTTGTAAACCCAGGAATAAGGGCATGACTACAACTATTGTTAAGCAAGGTAAATAAATTAATAATAGCTAACTAGTTCTATTCATAATTGGCGAAAAAAAAAAAGGATTTTAGTAAGTGGGATGCTCAAACCTCTCTCCTTTGCATTTTCTAAAATTATTGTGTGGTATTTCCATCTAAATTCTTATCTTGTATACTTAAATTTATAAATACAATGCATATATGTTCCTTTGAGAAGAACAATGCATATATGTTCCAAGTGAGTGAGTGACAATTTATTCAAACATAACTATTGCTTTTATTTGGTATCATATTCATTCGGTCCTCATAGCTTCCAACTCTTCCTCCTCCTCTTCATCCACTATCAATCCAATTGAAACCTTTCTAATTGAGTCAATACCATACTAGATGTCATTTTGATTTACTAAAAAGACAAAATATTTCAATACTAGTTAATGTCAATTTATTTTTTATAAATATATATAATTTTATAGACTGAATATATAAACCTAATTCATATATAATTATAAGCATTTGAACAACAATTTTAGTTTGTCGTTCGCATCATCAATGTGTTGTTCTTTAGTAAATTATTGATTTTATGCATGTTAAGGAATATGTTTTGATTTCTTAGTTTGAATTGGTTGTATTTTAATTTGTTCTGAATAAAGAAGTTGAATTGATAAATTAAAAGATGTATTAATCTAGTTGAATGTTGAAAAGTTTTTGGAATTGAGTTTATGTGATAGGCTGTGCACTTAGAATCAAGGATTCAAGGGTGTATACGCATGCTTGATAACCTGCGGTCATAACTTCATCCTTGTGCATGCAACCTAAACCCAAATTAGGCAAAATATGTGTTTTAATGGTAAGTTTTGCTGGATTTCATGTTGTCCCATGTGATAAGTGATTTTGTTGATTGTGAACCTCTAAGATTAGGGTTATAAATGATAAATTATTTCACATGATTTAGTCCTTACTTTTCCATAGTAACATGATTTGAATATGTTTAGAATAGGATTCTCACTTATGAATGTATGTTTTATTTGATTTGTTTCCAATTTGATAACAAATTTGACTTGGTAATTAGGTTTAATTTGTTTACAAAGTAAAATCTTTCTTTTTGTGCTATGATATTTTCTTATGTGATGTGTTTCATTAATGCACAATTGTGATAAGCTCATTAGGGGATTTCTCGATTAATTTAGGCTATGGAACACAATGAGTGGAGATTGGTCATCAGGCTAGGCAGGCTTAGGTGCATAACATTTTCCCAAGCCATAACCAAATTTTGGGTCGAGAATTTGGTGCATAGCAATGAAGTCAGTATCATACCGTATCGGCCAATACAATTGAAATTTACTGCACCGTTGGGTAGGCCTGTACAAAAATTATCTTATTTCATCTCGGATTAAATACTAGCCATATCGCTGTTATTCTAGCCATACCTAGATAAATATCGGACTCCGGCTGGTAAATAGGTTTTGGGCAAAACAAAAACACTTACCGACTTACCTTCTATACATTTTTGTTTTCACCTGATAATGCTTCTTTCTATTATCTCGTTCTCTCATTTTCTTCTCCCTTTTCTTCATATTTTCTTTGTTTGTGACTTTCCTGTTCTCCACTTTTTCCAGCTTTCCTCCACTTTTCATTCTTCAAATCTCTCTCTCAGCATTTGAGCGTCTATATTTGTTTGTTCCTTTCCGTTTGTATTTTTTAAAAAAAATATTTCCTTAGTTTTGTGTGGCTACATGAAGAGGTAGAGGAGTTCTTCAACCAAGAAAAGAAAAAGTAATGTAAAGCATTAAATGTGATAAGACTTATCTTGAAAAGTGAGAGTGAAAAAATGATTTTAAAAATAAGAATAAAAGATACTAAAGATAGTGGAAGAGAATAAAAACTAAAAAATGTAGTGACAAATGTTGGCAGGTATACATTGACTTGTACACGTGCAACAACTTCAGATTTGAGTAAAAAGGAGATCTAGAATTTGCCTTACAATTTTTTTTTAAATGTCTAGTCAGTTAAAAAAAAAATCGCATTTATTGTTAATAATATATATATATATATATATATATATATAATAGCAATAAACTCGAAACGGTATACCGATATTGACTGGTACCAAAAATATATTTTATCAGTGACCAAACCGATACAGCCTTCGATACAGTATTGACTTCCTTGGTGCATAGATCTCTATAAGGGGCCCAAGTTGGTTTTTAGACCTAAATCAAGTAGCAACTCTCAACTCTCTGCATTTTAGCCCACTTGGATGTGGCGTACTCCTAATGGCAACATCCCATGTATATGGTAGTGAGCTCACGTTGATGTAACAGTTGGTAAATAAATTTCATAGTTGATTTTTTATCTTACATTTATATGTTGATATGTTATTTTATAAAGTAAAGCAATTAAATTTATAGGATTCCTAATATCACTCAAATTTATGAATGATTGCAATGTGATGTGCTTTAACACCAAGCATCCCTTTGCCTCTGGAGTTTTGACCAACTTTTGGTGCAAATAACCAAAATAGAATAGAATTCGCATCATTGTTTTAAAAATCAGAATGGTCAAAAAGTCAAAAAAGGACAGGTCATCAATTTTTTCGATTTTTGACCGATTTTTACCATATCGATTCTAGATTCAGTTCCTAGTTCAACTGGTTGAATTTGTTGGTCTAGTATGATTTTTAAAACAATAATTTGGAATCAATTTTGTATGATGACATAATATGTTTCACAATTTCTCTCATAAAAACTAGTATAGCTTGTGATAAATGATGCATAATAGAATTGGTGTTAATGGTAGATCAAATTGAAAGTAATGTTCCACCCATATGTTTGGCCATATGCATTCTAATTCTACGTAAACCTTTTTTTTTAGAATAAAGACTGTAAATATTATTGAATCAAAACTTTAACACGGGTAACAAAAGGAGAGAGAGGTCTCCAAGCACCTCTTCTAACCAAAATTGAGATTCCAACAAACCCTTTGCATTTTTCGCTAACTAGTGAGCTACCGAATTACCAAGGGGCTGTTTGGATTTCATGTTTTCCATCAACCATCACTCTATTTTCATTGCCCGTAACTCAAAATTGGTGGGTCCCACGACAGAGGGGTGTGTTTGGATTTGTTTTTAGTTTTTGTTTCCATCACTCAATTCTCTAATTTTTAAGTGATAAGTTAGTAAAACCAAAAACAACTTTTTGGTGTTTTCAAGTTATGAAAATTGAGTTATGATGGCATTTTGGTCAATATACACATATTTGAAGGACCCATGGTCAAAAAGTAGTCAAATCTGGTCAGACCTTCGGAGTTAATAAAATCAGTGGCCTTTTCCTTCTTTTCTTTTCTTTTTTTTTTTTTTTTTTTTTTTTGATGGGATTAGTGGTCCTTTCCTATAGCATGTCAAAAGATTCAAAGAATATACACACACACACACACACACACACACACACACAAAACAAAGAAATATAAGAGAAAGATGTGTTACTATTAACTAAATAATTCAGATGTTACAACTTTTAACAAACTAAAAAATATTAAAGAATCATAAGATTTACTTCCTATAAATTATTGAAAAAAAATGTATATGATTACACTATAGAGAAATATAAAAGAAACATTGATTACCTTCAAAAGAATAATACACGGTATCGTCATTGAAATCTGTTAAACATGTTCAAATATTGCAAAAACTAACACAAATTCAGATGTTAAAACTTCCAAAATGCCAAAAAAGATATATAATTAAAGAATAAGTTATTGAAACAATTCAAAAGAGAAATATAAGAAAAGAAAAAAGTACACGAATCCATAAAAAAAAAAATAAGTTTTAAATTTTAATGGGTCTAAACTTTACACGATGAAAAACCATAAATTTTTTTTAAAAAAAAAATACATGAAAACCCATAAAATATATATATATATATATATATATATATATATTTTAACAAAGTAGAGGAGAAAAAAAAAATGATTGAAGAATGGCTCATACCTATACTCGACTTAAAAAAAAAATATTGGGGTTTGCACTGCTTTTATAGTATTAATGATTAACCTTACAAATTTGAAAATAAATGATCAACGTTTGAGTTTGAATTTAAGTTTGACTCTTTCTTATATATTTGTGTATTAAAGAATACACAAATTTGTATGATTCAAGGAAAAGATGTAGATTACAAAGAAAGTTTCAAAATATTCTCACAAAACCCAAACTCTAAATACACACTCAAAAGAGCTCTCTCACCACAAGGAGAAACCTTAATTTTTCCAAAGTAAATTGCCTCAGCTTGAACTCTATTACATTACAAAACCAATGTTGAGACACAAAACATGTATGTATATATATATATATATATATATCTGTGAAGCATAATTATGGAATCCAAGCAGGACTTTTTTGATATGCATCCAATTAGGACTTGGACGGCTTAAGTTGGCAAAAGTATTTTACATGGATTTCTAGTAACTTTGTTTCAAAAGGGTTTTAGTATGTAATGAAATTTCACACAAAAAAAGAGTTAATTAATTTTATTTAAATAAAATAATAATTTTATTTAAATATTATATTAATGTAAAAAATTGTAAAAATTTCAAAAATTTCAATTATATATATATATATATATATTGATTGATAAGTGATAAGTCTAGGGTCAAATATACATAATGGCGTCTTAATCTTCTTTTCCATTATTTTTCTCAAATAAAATAAAAAACTTTTCAATTATTGAGGAAAGATCTAAAAGTCAAAAGTACCAAATATCTTAATACAGATTTGATCATTGTGAATCTATGATATGACTAAAATGCTGGAAATCAATAGCGCATATTCGTAAAAAGAAATATTGTTGGGAAAAAAGTGTGGACGTAAAAAAAAGCTGGGTTGCCATTTGCCCTGTGGCCCTGCCCATGTGTCTCTCAATCAGTCCATTGTCTTGGCAAAACAGGAAAGACAAATTGAGTGGGAGGTTACAAGATGACAGTCTATGTCACACTAGCTGAGACATCCTTGATGCTCAGTTTGTTTGTTTGTTTCTCTCAGTGTCAAAAACTCCTCCCAATAGCTTTTCCTTATCAGTATCTATTGATATATTGGTATCGGTGTTCTACTTACTGGTTATTGCACACACAGAGAGAGAGAGAGAGAGATAAATGGCCCGGGAAGAAACTGTTAACAGAGGAAGCAGGTGGTCCCTTCAAGGAATGACAGCCGTTGTTACTGGTGGAACCAAAGGAATCGGGTTCTTTCTCTGCCTACGCCTTTCTTTTTCCTTCTGTTTTTATAGCTTTTTCTTTTTTCATTTTTTGAGGGGGATTCTGTTTTTATAGCTTGGAATTGCATTCTTATTGAATATATTTAGATATAGATAAATAAATTATAAATAGCCACATTTATAGAGTTGTTGCAACTTTTTAAAGAAGTTTGATGGGATGAAAAAGAGAGGAGAAGGTCATCTATGTTTTTTTAAGTGTGAAATTTGAAAATCTAATAGTTGAATTTCGTGTTTCCTATATTTTAAATATACATATCAAAAATTACGTTCAAATCGAATGTTATTTACTATTCAATGAATAAACTTATTTTTTATATACAATTTTAAAATATAAAAAATACAAAAGTTTAAAATTTTAACATTTATTTGATGGCAAAGCGATTAATTTTTGATCTTATTGAAAATTTTGCTAGTATAAAAGATATAATAAAAACATGCAAACTAACGGTATTATTTTCACTATGGTATTATTTTCATATTTTGGTTGGATTTTATGTTTGCATAATTGGTTTTGTAGCTGCAATTAAAGCTTGCTTGTATATTAGGATTAATTTGTTGTTTATTTATTTGGCTAAATATCCAACCTGTTATTAGGAAGGACGTCTGGATTATACCATTTATCTCTACAGTATGAGTTTATGACTTTGACCCAAAAAGATTTATGGGTAAAATAAAAAAGGATCTAGTTATTGAGTGCCCATAATCATAAGGCATTTGTTAATTGACTATTTTAAAAAAGTTTTAATATCAATTTTATAATAAATATTAAAACTACTAAAAAAATCAATTACTTGTTTCTTTTACCATAAAAAGTTTCTAAAAATACTCTATAGACTAATGCCCTAAGATATTTGTTAACATTTTCCAATAAAAAATCACTCATTAAGTTTGGGGTAATTTTAGACACTCAAGAGCATTCGCATCTAGGTATCTAAAACAATATCTATTTTACATATTAAAAAATTACTTTATCTCTTTCACTATACCATTTTACAACTCACCATACATTTCATTTCTTATTTTTCAACACTATTCACTTATTTATCATTTCTCTCTCATCCTCTCCAACTCTCTCTCTCTCTCTCTCTCTTCCACTCCGTTTTTATCTTTTCCTATTAAACAAACCAAACAACACAACAACACTTAGCTAACCCACACTCAAACCAACAAGCAAGCCCACCACCGTTGAGAAACCCAAATCATACCACCCACCACCACAACCAGTTATTCAAATTGAAACTTAAACCCAAAACACAAACTACCTGCCCCCGCGAACAAAACCCAAAACTCCCAAAAATTGAAACTCAAACAAACCCCTAACAGCAACCGAAACTCAAAAAATCACTAGAACAAGCCCAACAACCATCGAAACCAAGCCCAGCACCACCAATTCAAACCCAACCCACCAATTTAACCACTAATTCAAACCTAACACACCAATTTAAACCTATAAACCACTAATTCAAACCTAACCCACGATTTAAACACACAAACCACCGATTCAAACCTAACCCACTAATTTAAACCCGTAAACCATTGATTCGGCTACCTATTCAAAACTAACCCACCAATTTAAATCCATAAACCACCGGTTCAAACACATCCTACAATCGCAAGCAAAACCTAGCCAACCCATCATCATTACCGCCACCACGCTTTCACCTTTGGTCCTAGAAGCTGCCGCCTACTATACCAGAGAGAGATCAAGATTTTAGTTTGGTTAGAGAAGCAATAGAGAGAGAAGATTGAGACTGGTTTGAGAGAGAGAGAGAGAGAGAGTTGGCCTAGAGAAATGTGAGAGACTAAAGAGAGAGATGAGATATTTTTAATTTATTTGGGAAGAGAAAGAGAATAAAATAATATATATATATATATATCTCAGAACACAAACACAACTTAAATAATTCTTATCTTTAAAAAGTTATTGATCACGATTGCTAAAAAATTTTAGTAATAGCCACCGAGGTAAACTAGGTTTGGAAGTGTGGATCTAAAATAGCAATTTGGGGGAGGGTTTTACATCTCCCCCCCCCCCCCCCCCCCCGAATCCCCAAATGCTAATGCTCTAACATAGAATTTTCAAAAGCATCCATATTATCCCTTAAACACAAACTGCACCTAACTTTGTTCAAGCTCATTTTCTCAAAAACTAATTTATGGTCGGATTAAGCAATAATTATCACAAATCACAATAAAATTTCACAGTAATTGTATTGAGGCAATTATAAGCACAAGATAATGTCTAGATAATAAATAGTTAATAAATAACAATCGAGGATGAAAAAGAAAGTAGAAGAAGATTTGAAGGAGCAAGAGAAAGTTCAAACAATATTAAATGTGGTTTGTCCTTAGGGGACAAATTAGATATTTATGAAGAGTTTGGGTAATGTTGCATTAGTCTAATCCTATTGAGTGAGTTTTGAATTTTACCCAGGATCTATTTATTTTCACATCCGAAAATAAAAAGAATAATACACTCTTGGTAGATCAACAACAAGGAAATCATTTTTGAACACTCCGAATATTGTCATAATCATGCTTAGCTAGTAAGTTAATGTATTGCAATGAATTATAAGCTTTAGTTTTGCCAAAAATTTAATGAAAAAAAAAAAATCTTTTTTGTAAGGTTTGTGTCTAAGTTTAGTCCCTCTATCTTACACTTGGTAAGAAATATGGTAACCAAATCATATCAACCTAAAGTAGTTAAACATAAAAATTCATCAATCTAAAGAATTAAACATCCACCAAAAGAAAGAATATATATATATATATAGAGAGAGAGAGAGAGAGAGAGAGAGTATTCATCATTTTGTGTGAGCAAAACATAGATTGAATGGAAGAGAAAATAACAAATTTTTATAGTAAAACAATGGAGAGAAGGAGAGCCAAAATGAAAGGAAGATGAAGGGATAGAGAAATTGTAAAGTTAAGGTATAAAGTAGTGGGGAGATAAAAAGATAAAAGTAAGTAAATATTGGAGAAGGTGTAATTGTAAAGTGGCAAAGTAATAAGGAGAAAAATAATTAAAAAGGAGAGAGAAAATATTGAAAATAAGTTGATGATATGATGCTGATGTGGCTCAACAAGAACGCAGCAACATTAAACACTACGTTTCAGCTTTTATATATATAGATATAGATTTTGTGAAATTATGCTATGAAAGTTAATTATTCCAAGCCCAATCCATGCCCTTGAGTTTGTACAACATAATTGTTAAATACAATACTTTGAACTAATATATTGTTGGGCTATGTGGAATCTGGTTTGTATTCAATTCGGTATTTGACCCTGCCCAAATTAGAAGCGTTACGACTTTAAATGAGACATTTTCTGAGATTTAATCCAAGGATTGGGGGTTTGCCCAAATTGGCCCTATTGTTTTGGGGTATTTATAGGTCACTACAAATTAGGTTTGATGATTGTATTGAAAACCATCCCTTACAGTCGCCTTTATATTTTTTTCTCCTCGCTGCAACTCTGTGAACATAGGCACATTATCGAATCATGTATATCTTGTGTCATGTGATAGTTTTCTTGGCACATATTTTTCCTCTATTTTTCATTTCTCACAAATTATTAAGTTAAATTCCTAAGATATATTGATGAAACCAAATTAATTTTGAACTCTCTCTTAGTGGTTTGTAAGCCATACTTTTAGGAAGGTTAATTTTGTTAACCATGATATAGTTAAATGTGTTCTTTTGTTTGGTCTTGAGATAGAGAAGGGACTATCCCTCCCCCTGTAATTTGTTTCCAATTCTCTGCTTTCATTGAATATTACATGTTTACCTAGAAAAAAAATCACTAAATACAATAGAATACACATTATTTAGTTTTTCTTTTTATTTGCTATTATTTACTACTACGTGTTGTGACTAGATATGCTGTTGTTGAGGAATTGGCAAGCCTGGGGGCGACTGTACATACATGCTCTCGAAATGAGGCCCAACTCAATGAATGTTTACCTGAGTGGAAGATGAAGGGATTTCGAGTCACTGGTTCAGTCTGTGATGTGGTGTCTCGAACCCAACGAGAGGAGCTAATGAGCACTGTCTCCTACATGTTTAATGGCAAACTCAACATCCTTGTAAGTACTTTATTTCCTCTACATCACTGCGTTTTGCGTGGCATTTGAAAGCATACTCCAAAGATGATGAATTTTAAATGATCATTTTACATTCTTTTCTATACTAAAATCTTCGATTTCATTTTTAGAAGATCAATCTTTGATCAACAATTTAAATGGCATTGGAATATTACTTGGCCAGAGCCGCTTCATTTGTGCTTTTGCAGTTGATACATTCAATTTATAGTTAATCTAATTCGATTTTAGATAAACAATGTGGGAACGTCCACATTGAAACCAACCTTGGAGTACACATCTGAAGATTTCTCATTTCTCATGTCTGCCAATCTTGAATCTGCATATCACATTTGCCAACTTGCTTATCCTCTTCTGAAAGCTTCGGAAGCAGGAAGCATTGTTTTCGTTTCTTCGGTTGCTGGCGTAGTAGCCACAAGTACTGGAGGATCTATATATAGTGCAGCTAAAGGTAATTTCTTTGTGCTATTTTACTTTTTATTGCAAGCGTATGGGTTATAAATTTTAGCTGTGACATCAAATAATGCGATCAGCTTCTGTCTGATATCTATTTGAAGGAGCGGTGAATCAACTTGCAAAAAATTTGGCATGTGAGTGGGCAAAGGATAACATAAGGAGTAACTCTGTTGCGCCATGGTTTATCAAAACTCCCCTGGCTGAAACTGTAAGTGTGCTAGTGCTTGAAGATTGTTAAAATCTGGTCATTGTTGAATGTCTTCGGGAGATAATAAGACATATGACACGTTCAGTGTAATGCACACTCTCAGTAAACAACATTTGTAACAAATAATCCTGTTTTGATTTTTTCATGTGCCAAGAAATGGGAACAATTTACCGAATTTATCCTTACTGCAGTATTCTAATATCTTGACTCCTTCAGAGAGGTCATTATCTGAGATAGGTTCCATGAATCATGATAACCATGACAATTTATATTATCTTCTTTGCAGTATCTAAGCAATGAAAAATTAGTGGAGGCTATTATCTCTCAAACCCCTCTTGGACGTGTAGGAGAGCCAAAGGAGGTTTCTTCCTTGGTGGCATTCCTATGCCTCCCTGCAGCTTCTTACATAACCGGTCAGACTGTTTGTGTTGATGGAGGGACAACTGTAAACGGCTTTAGCTTCCCATGAGCAGCAGAAAATGATGTTCAGACACTCCTTATTGGAATATGTTTGTTATATATAAATTATTAGCAACGCAATGTGTTATATGGCTAATATGTATAATATATCTCTAACAATGTTTTTGGTACTGCAAGGAAAAATTAATTAATATAGTTTACTAGTTCTGTCACTGATTGGAAGAAGAAAAAAAATGATTGTAGCAAATGGGATGCACAAACCTCTCTCCTTGGCATTTTCTAAAATTATTGTATATCTATCTAAATCGTTGTCTTGTATTCTTACTTTTATAAATGTAATGCATATATGTGTTGGAATATTTACGTGTGAGTCATTGGCAGTCAGGGAGGGCCCCCTCACTTTTCAAATTTTCCATTTATAATATTGAAAAAAAAAAAAAAAAAAAAAAAAGAGGAAGAAGAAGAAGAAAGTTTAGGAAAATTAACTTACCGGCCCCCCTAGGATTTTGAGATTAGAAAAAATCCAAAAAAACAAGTCAAATCAACTAAAACAAACCAATGAAATACAAAAATCTGGCCTATTCTTGGGCATATACTCTTTCAAACCCAAATCAAATGACCAAAAATCTATGACAAATTCCCAATTTAACTCCATACAAAAAACCCAAATCAACAATATAAGGAAAAAGAATCCCTTTCAAATTAGGACTCCTCTAGGATGAGGACAAATCCAAATACGAAAAAGAAAAAATATTTCTAATTAAAAAAAAAAAAAAAAATCTCCTACACCTTTTCCATTGTCTCCGCACTACAATGTTTTGATACTTTGCCTCCACAAGTCACTATGGTGGCGTATAAGAAAAGTGGAAAGGTATTCAATGTTCGTAGATGGAGCGGAGACAAGGCAAGCCTAAAAAAAGGCGTGAAACGATCTTGAAATAAGTCCCAAAAAAAAAAGTATTGTCAATGGTGTTTGACCTCGATGAGGTGTGAGGTTCCCACGGATGGGATGTGTGGGGTTTACACGTGGTTCACATAGATAATGTGCAAAAGAAGGAAAAGCCCATAAACAAGGGAGAGCAAGGAAGATTACCATGTTCACTTACCCATGGTTGAGTAAAGGGTTCTACTATGTGTGTGTTGGTGACTTCCAATGTTATGCAAGAAAGACTCTCATATTCGCCCCATTCATAGTTAAGTAAACAAAACGTTATTGGTGATGGTAATGCATGACAAATGAAACAATGATGGAATTTAGCTAGCCCAATCTGAGATGATTTCTTGAATTTCACATGCAAAATTTAGTTGGACTAGATGAATTATTAGGCCGATGCTAATCCTCTGACTGGATTGTGGTTTAAGCTTAACATTTAACAAACGAAACAATGACAAAATTACATAATCCCTTACCCCCTCAAAAAATATTTAACAGTGACAAGCAGCTTATATTTATTATTTATCAAAATTAAAAATTCTAAGAGTTCCCTCCCCAACCCCCCCCCCCCCCCCCCTCCCCAAAAAAAAAAAAAACTAGTCTTTTAAGGCACTAAAAGAACTTTAAAATAAAGAGTAATATCTCATTAAAAAAATATGATAAGATTACTAATATATGATACCAATTTTATATAATCTCCATTCAAAATCGGAATTTTTGTGAAACTTAATAATACGTGATAATTCTTTAGAGGTCTTTGTACAATTATATTTAAGACATGCAACTAAAGAAAATTAAAAAAAAAAAAAATAATTGGCATGAGTAGTAAAATGTTGTGCGAGTTTTAGGCATTGTTATATGTACTTAATATGCTTAATTTTTTCTAATTTTCTTTAGTAATCAAATATTTACTTGTTCTATGTTATTTTGTTAATATTTGGATTAAGAAAAGAGTGCAAAATCCCATGAAACATCAATTGAGAATTTCCCAAAAAGGAAAAACAAAAATAAAAACAAAGATAAAGATATCGAAGATCCTGTATATTAAAAGATTGATTGGAATAATACTTTTCTAAAATGATTCTTGATCTGTATATTTCTTTGTTATTTATGGATCAAATAATTGTTATATATGATAGTGTGTATTTCACAAATTTGTAGGTATTGCTGGTAAGTGAAATAAATTTTCGATGTAAAAATTCAAATGTTTTAGAGGCTAAAAGTAATTATTTCATACACGTGAATAAAGATAAAAATATATTACAAATACCGAATAGATGCCAATTTGAATTCAAAGTTTTATATAAAATTTACATATTCTTTAATTACTGAATAGAATAAAACTAATTCAGTTCAGATGAAAGCAAAAAACAAAAACTTTAGTCCATATAATTTGAGATCAACAATGAATTCTCAATTTTATATGGATTATGGTATAAAAATCTAAGAAATCGAATCAAGAATTTCCCTGAAATATTGGTTTATTCATCTTTTGCAAAGTATGAAAATTTTTATTAAAAGCATATACACCTACATGTATATGTCTATATATGCGTGTGTAAGAGTGAGATTTTGAAATTCATCCAATTGCATTTTAGGACTACCAAGTCCACAGAAGAAGTTCTTGGTTCCGTCCTTGCTAATGAAGCGAAGCCCAAACCTGAAGGATATACAGACTTAGTGCCTACTTGGTTAGGTGTTTTTTCTTTCAAAAATAACAATTACAAGAAGCTGAACCAAACTCACCTTAAGACATGAAGTTAGAGGACCCTTTGAAATTCACAAAACCACATGGAAGGAAAGCTTTGCATTTTACCCTTTTTTTTTTCTCCCATTGGCAAGATAATTAGATCAGGAGGGTTACAAGTTTACCTCTCAACCTCATCCGGTTCACATTGGATGGAATTTAAAATGCCACTTTTACAAAACAGAAGCAAGAACACACAACACAGAAGAGAACGTATGGAAATGTCTCATTTAAAAATCATAAGGAGATTGATGTTTATTATCAGTCATGTTTTGGGAGGAAGCCACTCACTGCCACCCCTCCATCCATGCAAATAATCTGCCCGGTTATGTAAGAGGATGCAGGTAGGCAAAGAAATGCCACAAGGGACGAAACCTCCTTTGGCTTTCCAGGGAGTCCAAGAGGAGTTCTTGCATTTACCGATTTCAAAAATTGCTCAGTATTGAGAGCCTGCAATAGTAACGAGAAGTCGCATAAAGGACTTATTTCATATCATGTAAATGAATATGAAATTATTTTTAACTTAGTGAGCTGTCCAAGTCTCAGCAACATCCTAACTTCTTCAAAAAATGTTTTTGAGAATTAAAGCCTAGGAGTTCCATTTCTATTTCAGGTGTAAATGTCGTGCACCGTTGCCTGCATGCACACACATGCCCACACATTTCTGTTATCTTTTAATTCTACATATGACTTGCATGTGGCCCAAATAATTAGAACATGATAAAGATTAACTGCACACGGAATAGTGAAAAACACATTCAATGAATGCACAAGCATGGTGAAAGGGTGCTACAGCCTTACAGCTTCAACCAAGGGGGTTCTGATAAACCAAGGTGCCACACAATTACTCCTAATATTGTCTTTCACCCACTCGCATGTCAAATCTTTAGTTAGTTGGTTTATTGCTCCTGCATAGAAAGAAAAAAATAGACTAGAGTCAGAATTTAAAAGTTTACAAATCTATAAGGTTTGAATAATATGCATATTGTTTTAACAGATCAAATCGAAAAAATAAAAATTTAAATTACATTAGTAAATTACCTTTACTTGCACCATAAATAGATCCAACATTTAGTGCCACCACACCAGCAATAGAAGAAATACAAACAATGCTTCCTACTCCTGATGCTTTCAAAAGAGGATGTGCCAGCTGGCATAAATGGTAAGCAGATTCAAGATTGGTAGTCATAACAGTAGAGAATTCTTCAGCTGTGTAATCTACAGTCGGTTTCCAGATGTTTGTCCCCACATTGTTTATCTAGGATAAAAAATTTAGTAAGAACAGGATTTTAAAGGTTCACAAGAAGGAAAGCCATTCCAAGAGTAGCTGTGAACATTTCTATAAGAAACATTGGTATGAGAAACTCCTTTGGAGGATTCACAAATATAAAGTTTTCTAAATTTAATTTATGCAACTAGCTAAGCGAAAAACTATCCTGCTCCTGGGTTCAGGCTACCAGAATTAGGATGTAAAGAATGATTGAAGATATGCATTTGCAATTTGTTTAACCAGAACGCTTGATGGTCCTTTTTTCTTATCAAACTAAAAACAATGATATTGATGGTATAGTAAATGCTTTTATTTTATTGGTAAGTTACGCACTATGAGTATTGAACCCATAACCTTACCCTCCACCTAGCACTTGCAAAGGAAGGAGCTGCCAGTTGAGCTAGGGCTCATTGGCGATGGCATAATGGAGGCTGTTTAAACAATTATTTATAAATATGATGTTCAAAATACACAAAGCCATATACAAACTACAAATTTGGGGAAGCCCAAATAACATTTACATGGAACAATTATTTTAGTAAATACATAAATGTCACATGCAGCGCACTAGGCTTCCCACCTTTACAAGGTCTAAGGAGGTCAATGGTAGGCAATTTTACCCCCAATTTTAGCAAGAATATAACAGAGGAAACTACAATTTGATGCTAGTTCACATTAGACTCCACTATGTTCTAATGTGGCATGAGATGATTTTGATGTCTAAACTATCTTTAAATATTGTTATAGATAAGCTCAAAATTTTTTTTTTTTTGGTGGCCGAATATTGGGTTTTATTTCACCTAAAAAGCGGCACAGTTCAAGCTAGAAAGCTACGGGAAAAAAGTTTCCAATCTTTCAAAAAGTAACTTCCTCATGATCCGCAACTCCATCTCTTCAACAGTTCCAAGAATTATCTACTCCCTAAACCGCATTTCCAGTTACAATCTCTGAAAATTGGTATAGATAAGCTCAATTTATTGGTTTTTTTTGGGGCTGAATGTTGGGTTTTTATTGTACATAAGAGTCTGCTAAGTCCAAGCTATAAAGATACAGGAAAAGGATTTCTCATCTTTCAGAAAAGTAACTTCTTTATGATCTGGGAATCCCTCCCTATAACCAGCTGCCAGAATTATCTACTCACTTTGAATTCCTCAAGTCTGGCAATTCGTTTGTTTCATCACAAAATGACTAGTTTTCTTGTGTTGTTGCAACTCTGAAAATGATCCAAATAACATTTTATGCCATTTACCTCGCACAGAAAATTATTAATATTTCATTTAGGCAAAGTGGTGATGGGGGTGGTGGTGATGGCGGAAGAGGTGGTGCAACAATGATGGTAGTGGCAGAGGTGACAGCAGCGACAGTGTGATGGCGATGGTAGTGGTGATGGTGGTGTCAGTCATACAAAGGAATGGTCCGAATGGAATAGGAGAGAGTACAATGGAGTGGCCAAAAAAAAAAAAAAAAACATTTAAGAATATCTGGAACCTATTTTCTGTTGCAATCCCATTTTCACAGTTGTCCAGAATGATTGCACTTAATGAATTCCATCGATAACCTCACATCTATTCCAGTCCCACAACAGCAGTAATGATTCATTGTTACATTACAATCTTGTGATGCTAAAATTGCCATTTAGAATGCAATGAATTAAACTAAACACATCCAAAAAAAAAATTAAACTGAACTGAATTGAGACTTACAAGTATATTAAGTCTCCTGCTAAACACTGAGGATACTGTGTCCATCAGCTTGACTCGGTCACCTCGAGACATCACATCACAAACTGAACCTGTGACTTGGAAACCCATCATTCCTTGGCTTCATTCCTTGTGCATGTATGTACTCTTGCACCTAGCCCTGCCAATTCCTCCACAACAGCATGCCTGACATAATTACAAAACATTGCAATAAATAAGCCTCTACAAGTTTTATAAGATTATACTCTGTAGCCACAGGCCCCATAGAAGCAGAGTTCCACCAGTAACAAGAGCAGTCATTCCCAGAAGTGACCACCAATCATCTCTGCATCTACTCCCTGCCTGCACCATGTTATCCCCCCATCTTAATCTCTCCTTGATCTATTGATTTCATTGTACTTCCAGTAGCTCAAATGAGTAATATAGTAATGATTACAATGGTTTCTCCCCCTCCATTGATCTGAAATATACCTAAGAAATTCAGCCTAGTGCAATTACTCAAAACAGAAAAGAACAAGAAGTTAGATAAAAACAATAAATACAAAAGTTTTAGCATAAGCCCAAAAAAGGTCAGAAGGAGTTAGCTAGGTATATATTAATTTAAATTGCTAATGTACCTTCCCTCCAAGCATTTCAAGTGATTGTTAACTTAGAAAGTTTTTTCTCAAGTGCTTGAAGTTTTCTGCAACTCCTATGCGTGTCTAAATATATAAAAGGTCAGAAGGAGTTAGCTAGGTATATATTAATTTAAATTGTTGATGCACATTCCGTCCAAGCATTCAAGTGATTGTTAACTTAGAAAGTGCATATATATATAATCTTCTTTATAGTAATACACAAAAAGAAAATTCTTCAACTAGCAGATCTAATGTTACAATTTCTTCTCTCTTGTCAGTTTGAATCATTTCATGATTACAAAAATATTGTAATAAAACAAATGGGAAAGGTCAAAGAGTAATATAGCTGGCTTGAATGCCATTAGAAGGACAGAAAAAGAAATTTTATTTTTAAATATACAAAGAACAATAATTAGGAAAAAAAAAAAAAGTTCAATTGCAGAACTCCGAAAGACAAGCATGGGAGTTATGTCATTTATAGTGGAGGTTAGATTGAATGGGGTCAAAGTATAGCAAGAGCAGATGAGGAATAAGGCTAAGTTGCCACTTCTAGTCATGTCTTGGGTAGAAACCATTTACACACATCCCTCCGTCAACACAAACAATCTGCCCAGTGATGTAGGATGATGCAGGCAAGCAAAGGAATGCCACAAGGGAAGAGACCTCCTTTGGTTCTCCAAGACGCCGAAGAGGAGTTTGAGAATACACCTCTTCTAGGTATTCTTTGTTGCTGAGCACCTACAACAAATGAAGACTCAAGGTCAATTTTGACTTCTTGTACTGAGCCTTTATAACTGCTATACATCAATTAGCGCAAGTTCTAATGTTTTAAACTTTGAATTTACTAAGGTGCAGGTGCCTTGCATACGATGACAGCGAAGCTTAAGTATTGAACATAATTTTTAAATGTGGAGACCAGCAGAGCAAATTCTGTTTGGTAACCTAGAACTTTATTAACACAGTAGAGCTTATGCAGCAAATCAATATTTTTAAGCAAATCTAATAAGAAATGCTTCTTTTCAATTATATTTCACTCCCCTAAAATGATTGTAGTCGGGGGGGTGTTTGAGTCAGTGGAGAATGAAGGCAACGGCCCTTGCCATCATGTTGTTGCACACAATTAATGGTCACATAACGATCTGGAGTTACCTGCTCCACCATTGAGGTTCTGATGTACCAAGGTGCAACAGCATTACTTCTTATATTGTCTTTCGCCCACTCACAAGCCAAAGTTTTAGTAAGTTGATTAATTGCTCCTGGAATCACAAATAAACAAAATTTCTTTATAAGCTTTTTGAGGTCAAAATTCATAGGAACATGGATACATTCAGCTGATAGGTAAATTACCTTTGGTTGCTCCCTGAACAGACATAGACTTCAGTGAAACAAAACCTGATACAGAGGAGGTGAATACAATGCTTCCCACTCCTGATGCTTTGAGAAGTGGATAAGCAAGTTGAGAAATATGGAAAACAGATTCAAAGTTGGTTGCCATGAGAGTAGAAAATTCAGCAGCAGTGAAATCCACTACCGGTTTCCGTATGTTTCTCCCGACATTATTTATCTACGGATCAAAAACAAGCCAGTCTTCCAGTTCAGTAAACAGGAAAAGCAGTTCAAAACTTCAAATTATAACATGTTAAAACTCAAAAGAATAACACAAACAGATACAATACATAACATTCTGAAACCCAATAGGAGAAACACAAACATCAATGTTTTTGTTTGTAAAAAAATGAAGAAATGAAGAAGCTTACGAGGATGTTGAGCTTCCCATCAAACAAAGTGGACACAGTGCTCATAAGCTCCTCTCTCTGAGATCGAACTGACACGTCACAGACTGACCCAGTAACCCCAAAACCCAAATTATCCCATTCACTCAAGCACCCATTAAGCTCACTCTCATTCCGACAACACGTGTGCACTCTGGCTCCAAACCCCACCAATTCCTCTACAATCGCATGCCTAAAAAGTAGAGAAACCAATGCCCAATTCCCAGTTGGCAATATAATTAATTTCTCAATTCTCACAAACCAAAGAGGAAAAGAAAACAAATTCTAAGACTTTTTTCTTCTATGTATGTAAAAAATGTGTACCCGATTCCGCGAGTGCCACCGGTGACGAGGGCGGTCATTCCACGAAGAGACCATCTGGGATTGTCAATTGGGGTACTGTTACTGTTGGTGCTTGAACGTGACATGGGTTGGCTCCGAATGGGTGTTATGGAGGTGGGTTGTGATATTCGGAGGTTGGAATGAAAAGTCAACGGGTGAGGAAACGTGGGGTTTGAGAAGATTGGAGAGTGTGGGTATAGGAGATCAGAGTATTTAGAGAGATTTGAAGAAGAACGAGAAGAAGAGGGAGCCAGTGGAAGCGGAAAGAGAGTCTGAGACATTTGAGCGGCGAAGCAAGCAGTCAGCTCAGCTGAGTAGTGTGACAGTGAGAGTTTGAGTTTTGAGTCTTTTGACTCTTCTTTTCATTGCAAGGTTTTTGCTAGTCATGCGAGAAATTATTCTTTGTTGTTGTTATTTTTTTTTTTTAAAAAAATAAAACTAATTTTCAAACAACTTTGTTAGTTAGTACGTTTTCAAAACAATTTAGAAAACTAATGTCTTGAGTGTAATAAACTCAATTACGGTGTCTAAATCGAGTACAGTAAACTCAATTTCAACATAGAACTCAACCCTATTGAACTCGATTTCGTTGAAATTTTAATGGAATTCTTACCTTCAACAAACTCCAGCAAAACCTAGGTCCGATCCGATCCAAGCAAAACCTAGGTGAGGCTTCGGTGTTCTCACAGTTCCAATCCAATCCCATCAACTCCAGCAAAACCTATTCGATCCAATCCAAGCAAAACCCCAGGTGGGTCTTAGGTTTGTTGATTTCGTTGTTTCTCTTTGGTTGCTGTGTTTGATTGTTGGAGAAGAAGAGTTTTGGAAATGGGTTGTTGTGTTGTTGTGTTTGATTGTTTGAAAAGAAGATTTTTGGAAATGGGTTGTTGTGTTTGATTGTTTGAGAAGAAGATTTGTTGGTTTTTCTCTTTGTTGTTTTTGTTTTTGTTGTGAGTACTGAAATCGAGTCTGTAAGGCTCGATTTCAATTTGCCAGAAAACAAGTCTGGTGGACTTGAGTTTAGCATTCCAAAATCGAGTTTGTTACACTCGATATGTTAATTTCCTAAATAGTTTTAAAAACATGCTAACTAACGAAATTGTTTGAAAATCAGTGTTATTTTGAAAAAAAAAAAAAATCTTTTAAGAACATTCATAGGACTTCTTCAAAATTTACTGTCCAAAAAAAAATCTATTTTTATATAATTATTTTTAAAAACACTCATATCAGACTATTTATTCTAAAAATTTATTTCAATAAAATATTTATTCTTCTATAATTTTTTATTATTTTCTTCACACTCCCCCCTCTCTAAAACTCTCTCAGTCACTCCCTATTTCCTTCACACTTTCTCTCCCTCTCTCTAGAATTCTCTCACCTGCTCCTTCTCTCTAGGGGATGGCAAAATTGGACACGACTCACAAACCCGACACGACACAACGCGACATAAAATTAGTAGGTTATGGGTTGAGGTTTAATGGGTTTGTGTCATATTCGGGTTGACACAATTGGCCTATTTAATAAAAGAGGTGGGTTAGTATTCATCACATGAAACTCATTTGACCTGTTTAACCCATTTAATTAAATAACATTTTACTATTATACCCTTCAAACCCTAGGTATATAAACTTATTAGTTGTTGACCTGTTGTGGTTTATTTTCTTTGATATATTATGATTGATTATTTGTGATATTGAGATATGCTATAGTTTTGAATGATTATTTGTGATGCAGTTATTCGTTAGTTCTGAATTTTATATTAAAAATATTTATTTGTTTGGCTTTTCATAATTCACATCAATTTGGTTAATACTAAAATTAGTTTTTTTTTTTTTTCTTTTTGACAAAATTTAATAAACAAGTTAACACGATTGACTCGTTTAATAAAAATGTTATGTTAAGGTTGAGGAATCCTAACCCGTCTAAGAAACATGTCGAGTTAAGGTTAACCTATATAGTCAAATACTCGTAAGTCGACACGACACGAATCCGATACGCAAACACGAATTGCCACCCTTTCTTTCTTAGAGACCCAACACAACCAAAAATCACCCAGCAACCAACCATAATCAATGGATCAACTCACACCCATCATCAACCCACCATTAACACACCCATAATCAAGTAACCTTCATCAGCATACCCATTACAGCAACCAACCACCATCAACCCACCCATCATCTGAGCAAAATCAGTTCATCAACCCACCAAAAAATTTCATACCCATAGATCAATCACCCACTAAGCAAGACTAAGGCATTATGGGTTCCTTTGAATTGTTTGTATTTTGATCTTGTGGTTGATCGACTATGTGACCCATTTGTTTGGGTTTTTTTGGTTAAGTCAGGCTGTCGACGAGGTTGGGTCAAGCTGGGGTTTTTTGGTTGGTGTAGGGTGGTAGTCTAGAATGAAAGGGAAGAGGAAGAAATAAGGAAGGGATAACAAAGATTGAGAAAATAAAATCTAGGGAGAAGAGTAGGGATGGCAATAGGGAGGGGCAATGCCAAATGATGGGATTTTCACCCCCGTCCTGCATTATTTTGTCTTGCCCAATCTCCACCCCTTAGGGCCCCGCTCTGCCTTGTAAAATTATACTTCATATTAATTTGCCCCACAACTATTACAATATTTTTAATAAAACTTGTTTCATTAATATAAATGTACTAGAAATTACAACTAAATTTATCCCATCAAATCAAAATAATTTTTAGCAATAATTGAATAATATTATCCAATGTTTAACAAAAAAAATATATTAATACACATGGATTTAAATAAGCTAGTATTGATTTGTTTGATTAAATAGTAGATATTTAGAGTATGAAAATTTTACAATTTTAGCCCTTATCAATGCAGGGTGGAGTGAGGTAGGGCTAAAATGTTTAAACTCATCCCTTATCAACCTTGTGGCAAGGGCTAAAATCTCACACCCACCACTTATGCGGGCTAGAGAAAACTTGTGCTGGGTGAAGCTGGGAGGGGCAGGTCAAGGCTGGGTGGGGCAAAATTGCCATTCCCAAAAAAGAGGAGTCTTGTATGAAGAGAGAGAGAAAGAGAGAGAGAGAGAGAGAGAGAGAGAGAGAGAGAGAGAGAGAGAAGTAAAGAGACCAAAGAGAAGAGGATTCTAGTGTGAAGAGAGAGGGAAAAAAAAAAAGGAAAGAGACCAAGAGAGAGAGAAAAAAGGAAATTAATTAAATAATGGATACACACCTATGGTAATTGTGTGTATATATATATATATATACACATAATTACTGTAACAAAATTGTAAATATTCACATTTATACACTTACTGATGTGGGTAGTTTTTGGGCAAGAATGTATAAATTTAACACATTTTTTTTCTATTATACAACCACTAATATGAATGCTCTAAGGGGATTGAAATAGGTGCATAACATGAAATAACTTTTAATATACATAAAAAAAGTAACTTTCAATCTCAACCTTTACATAAAAAAAGTTTTAAAAAATTAAAATTTGTAAGGTAAAAAATTTTGTAAGAAAAATAGGAATAATTGCTCATGGTGCAATACCCACTTGACCTCAATCCTGTTTCAAGAATACAATCTTAGCATCCAAGTTGATGTTTCTAAACTAATAATAAGATGACTCATGTCTTAAGAAAACAAGTCAATTTACTAAACCCAAATAAATGAAAAAGACAATATTGCTAGTGCAAAGTTTCTCAGTCCTACCTAGTCATTGCAAACAGGTTGAGTCGAGTAAAAAATTGGTAATCTTAAATGGGTTGAATATAGGTCAAATCAATGAGTTATTGGTTAGGTTCATGTTGGCATGTATTTTTTCACAAATTTTTGGGGGGAGAGTTTTTCAGCTAGACAAGCATAAGTTGGAGCTTAAGTGGAACCCCTAAAATGACCTAATTAATGTCCCTCAGCAAAAACTCAATTTTCTCGTTTGCTCTCTTAATCTATCTCTCATCCCAATGGCGTCGGCTTGTACACACTGATAGCAACTAATCGCGTCGCTACTTGTGGATCCTAAGTGGTGCTTCTAAAGAGATGAAATTCGTGAAATGTGTGATCCTAGATCTCTTTGAATTCAAGGCTTGTTTGCCTTGCAAGTCGCAACTTAGTGAGTCACAAAACTCATCGTTGTTGGCCTTGCAACTCAGTGAATTAGCAGTGAGAGAAAGATTATTAATGTTGGAGGAGTTTAAAAGAATGAGTGGGTTTGAACTCGATGTGAAGTTTTAGATCTAGCCACTGCCGAAATGGATTATTGAAATAGAGATTGTGGGTTCTGGGTTTATGTTTTCTGGGTTTGCTGATGATTGAAACTAGGAGCTACTTGTGGGTTCTGGATTGTTCATCTCAGTGGGTTTGTTGTCTAATCTCTCTATATTGTTGTTTACTTCTAGGTTGTAAATTTGTGGGTTTGATTTTATTTTTTTGGATTTGATGTTCATCTAGCTCAATGGGTTTATTGTTTGATCTTTAGGTTTGATGTTCATCTTATTTTATGGTTTTCATGTTAGTTTATGGTTTTGATGGTCATCTCATTTTATGGGTTTAAGTAGCCTTTCTTTTTTTCTTTCTTTTTTTTCTTTTTTTAACTAGGTTTCAATGCCATAGGACCTTAAGGAAAGAGTGATAAACTCTAATTATTAAATTACATACATCTCATCAAGCAATTCTGAATTGTTTTTGGGTTTTTATTGTTTCAACTTTTTGTTTGGATTTTCTTATCTTCTTCATATGGCTTTTTTCTTGGGAAACAAACAGTGTGCTAGCTTCATGTTTGACTAAGAGATAGTGGGGTATTTCGGTCATTCAACTCAGCAAGTGTCACATGAGATATGTGTGACTTGGCTTTCTATCAAACTTAACTAGCAAATAAAAATTGGGGTGCTAAGTGTTACATGAGCAATAGTTTAGGGGGTAAGTGTACATTCTTATAGTTTAAGGGGGTAAGTGTACATTCTCATAGTTTAGGGGGATAAAGTATAATTTCCCAAAAAAATCTCTAATCTAATTATCTATCCTATGCATACCCCCAATTTTAGTAACTACATTATGCCTTCAATGACTCATTTTCTTGGTTTCCAAATACCAACAACCAAATTGACCCAAACCTAGCTGAATCAAGAAGCTGATTTATTTTTACTTTGTTTCAAATACAAAGTAAGGTGTATGACTAGGTGGAGTGGTATTATTTAGAGGAGATAATGAGGAAGATGGGTTTTAGGGAGAGGTAGATAAATCTTGTAATGGGTTGTGTGAAAATAGTTTCATATTCTGTTTTGGTAAATGGAGAACCATGTGGGATGATTTTACCTACAAGGGGGATTAGGCAAGGAGATCCACTTTTCCTTTTCCTATTCCTCCTTTGTACAGAAGGGTTGAATGGTTTAATTAAAAAAACAAATTTACAAGGTGACATCTATGGTTACTCCCTTTGTAAGAGAGGCCCAAAACTAATGCATTTGCTTTTTGCAGATGATAGTCTTATTTTTTGCAAGGCAACTTTGGAGGAGTGTAATAAGGCGATGGACATACTAAAAGTGTATGAGGAAGCATCGGGACAAAAAATAAATAGAAGTAAAACCTCCTTGTTCTTTAGCAAGTCTATACCGGAAGATGTGAAGCATGGAATTAAGGTGACCCTTGGTGTTCTAGAAATTTTGCAATATGAAAAGTATCTTGGGCTGCCCTCTCTTGTGGGCAAGAGGAAAAAAGAAAGCTTCAATTACATAAAGGAGAAGGTATGGCGGAAACTTTAAGGATGGGAAGCCAAATTACTTTCTCAAGCCGAAAGGGAAGTGCTCTTAAAGGCAATTATACAAGCTATCCTAACTTACACTATGAGATGCTTCAAATTGCCAGTAGGTTTGTGCAATGAGATTGAGACCCTAATTAAGAAGTTTTCGTGGGGGCAAAGGGGTGACTGTAGGAAAATCCATTGGGTTAAATGGGAGGAGATGACAAAATCCAAAACTATTGGAGGTATGGGTTTTAGAGATCTTGCTATGTTCAACGATGCTCTCCTAGCAAAGCAAGCATGGCGACTATTGCATAATACATCCTCACTCTTCTATAAATTTTTTAAAGCACGTTTTTTTTTTTTTCCAAATTCTTCACTTATGGAGGTTGCCAATTCAAGGATGGGGTCTTATGCATGGAAGAGTATCCTTAAAGGGAGAGACATTATTCAAAGGGGATCAATATGGAGGATTGGAAGTGGAGAAAAAATTAACATTTGGCAGCAATGCTGGCTGC
Source organism: Quercus variabilis (assembly GCA_030445155.1). Taxonomy (NCBI): domain Eukaryota; kingdom Viridiplantae; phylum Streptophyta; class Magnoliopsida; order Fagales; family Fagaceae; genus Quercus; species Quercus variabilis. Next base: position 32,148,988 of record CP129445.1, read on the forward strand.
CAAGAAAACACCCTCCATGGTTGCCGAATTGTCCTCTAGAAAGTTTTGAGAATCACACTGTGGATTCACTTATTGATCCGGTCACAAGAAGTTGGAGTGAGGAGTTGGTAGATGGTCTATTTGGGGTTGAGGATGCAGAGATGATTAAGAAAATTCCCCTTAGTCAAAGTGTAGTGGAAGACACCCTTTATTGGCCTTTTTCCACCTTCGGCCATTACATGTGCAAGTTTGGTTATAGATTCCTTAAAGAGGAATCAGAATTGCTAGCTCATCCACAAGCCCCACCAATCTGTGATAAGAAGGTTTGGAAAGTGATATGGAAGATGCAAGTCCCACCGAAGATAAAAAAATTTATTTGGCAAGCTTGTTGTAATGTATTGCCGACCAAACAAGCTCTGATGAGGAGGAAGATAGTTGTTGGCCCAATTTGTGAAAGATGTAAGTTGGATGTGGAAGATGCAGAGCATGCTTTGTGGTCATGTTCGGAGTTGGATGTGGTGTGGGTGAATCAGGTACCATGGAGTTTCAGGCATGAAGTTGGGTTCTCATGTGTGAAGGAGTTATTGCCATGGATGGTTGAGAAAGGAATGCCCTTGGAGCTGTTTGCATTTACGGCTTGGAGAGTTTAGAGTTAGCGGAATAAAGTCTGGTTGAACTTTCAGTCCAATCCGCTTCATCAAGTGGCAGAACAAGCAAGAACCATGTTTGTGCAATACCAGGTGACCACATGGACTGCAAAATTGCAGCATGGGAGCGGTGGCATCGAAGGAACAAGGTGGAGACCTCTGCAAGCTAGTTTTGTCAAGATTAATTTCGACGGCACCATGTTCGGTAATTCAAACTCGTCGGGTGTTAGAGCTATAATATAGAACCATTATGGAGCTGCTATGGCCTCTTGTGCGGAAAAATTAAACTAGCTTACAAGGCAAAGGAGATAGAAGCATTGGCAACACTTAAAGCATTACAATTCGTGTACGACCTGGGTTTCCAAAAAGCCAGACTCAAAGGGGATTCGCTTGGTCTTATCAAAGCTTTGAAGGCAGAAGACCATAATTTGTCCTCGCTAGGTTTATTGGTAGAGGATGTCAAGTTGGTTGCAAATAATTTTGTAAGTTTATCGTATTCTCACATTAAGAGAAACGGAAATAGTGTAGCTCATAATCTGGCGGAACATGTTATACGCATACCAGATTTTCAAGTATGGATGGAAGATGCCTCATCACATGTTGTTTCATTTTTACATTCAAATGTAGTTCATTTACCTTAACAAAATTACACAAGTTTCATTCTATAAAATTTAAAAAAAAAAAAAAAAAAAAAAAAAAAAGTATGGGTTTGAATCCTTTCATTAGACTAGAATATATATTACAAGATCTAGCCCTCCTAACAAATTAAGTCAACTTATCTTGGTACTCAAAAGTTGGGGAAAATTACACTTTTCCACCTTAAACTATGCATCAGATTACACTTTGCATCCTAAACTATCACACTTTACACCTCAATGTTACTTTTGCTGTTATGCTTAACAGAATGCTACTACACATGACAAGCACATGCATTTTGCTTAGGTGGAACAAACTTAAAAGACTGAAACACCATTCTTCAAAATCAATTAAAACAAAAATCAAATTTTTCCACATCTGAATTTGGGGAAGAAGCACATGAGATAAGGAGAGAGATTTGGAAAAAATTGGCTTTTGTTTTAATTGATTTTGAAAAATGGTGTTTCGATTTTTTAAGTTTATTCCACCTAAACAAAATGCATGTGCTTGTCACATGCAGTGGCATTCTGTCAAACATAACAGCAAAAGTAATACCAGGGTGCAAAATGTGATAGTTTAGGGTGCAAAGTGTGCATTTGAATAGTTAAGAATGCAAAGTATAATTTGGTGCATAGTAAAGTGTAATTTCCCTCAAAAGTTAACATCTTTTTGAGATGTTGGAATTATCGGTTATTGCACATAGCATAGGGGCGGTGCTATGCTGTAGTCAGGGGGTTCAAATGTACCCCCTAACCCGAAAATTTATATATATATATATATATATATATAATATTTTTATAAAAAATTGTTTTGAACCCCTTATAATACAAATTTGCAAACCCTCACCTTCGAACTTGACCCTTTTTTTAAAAGCCTAGCTTAAACTCCGAAAAAAAAAAAATTGGTCTTTAATCTTAGAAATAAAAAGCCCAAAAATCAAAATTTGAAAAATCATAAAAAAAAAAAGGGTCAAATAAAACTTAAGAATTTGTTGTTGCGTAGCCTCCAAAGTCTCCCACTATCCTTCTTCACTCTCCAAATCCAAAGGAAAAGGTTGCCTCCACTTCATACACACAAAATCTACCACTGTGTAGCCCCATGATCTGTTGCCACCTCGACTATCCCTAGCTAATCTCAATAATCTGTAGCTGCTACCACTTAATCCCTGTTGTGTAGCCCCATGATTTGCCACTGCCTAGACAGTCCCTAATATGCTGTTGCTGCCACTTAATCACCACTTGAAAGTTGTGTTTATAGTGTTTTGACTCTCTCTCTCTCTCTCTATGTTCTTATTATTGCTTTGTTTTTGCCTCTTGGTCCATGTGTCTTCTTCAAAGTTCCATCCCTCACTCACATGTCTTGCCATATATATGACTGTGTGTGTGTGGGCCTGTGGGAGGGGGAAGGGGGGTGGGGTTAATGGGTTATAGTGTTTTGATTGTTTAATTGAGTTTTGAGTCATTGGCAATAGTTTTGTTTTCTATGTGTAGTAACCATTACTATAAGTGTTTGTATTGTTTTGATATAAAGTTTTGAGTTATGAGTTTGTCTTTTGTACTTAGACTATTTGACTAAATTTGTGACTTGTGAGAGGTTATTGGCTATATGAGTGGGTCAATACATTAACACTAAAGGACAATAAAAATATAAAACATTTAAAGAATTGCAAAAAAAAAAAAAAAAAATCACTTAACAACAATAATTAATATGTTTATCGTATTAGAAAAAATATGTCAAATGAACTTACAGTTTATTTTTTGTACTTTTGCTAGTACTATGGACAAATTTGTAATAAGGAAACCCTGTAGGCCACAAAATTCATCTCCTACCCAAGATTCATCTCTTGCTCAAGATTCATCTTCTAAGCATGGTTGTGTTGATGTGAACAATCTTCCTTCAAACCCTGGGCAATTAAAAAAGAATTCATTTTATCATCCTAATGATCAAGATGAAATAAGAAGATATTATTTACAAAAAAAACTTTGTCAACCTCATGAACACAATTTTCCTCAAACAAAAATTGGTGAACTTATGCTCCGATTTAATCCTAAATGATTTGAAGAGTATAGAAGTTGGTTGGAATATAGTATTGAAAAGGATGTTGCATATTTTTTATATTGTTATCTATTTAGACAAGATATTGTTGTGCAATCTAGAGGTGATAGTTTTAGGACAAAGGGATTGAATTGTTGGAATAAGAAAGAAAAGCTAGACCTACATGTTAGAAGTGTTAATAGTGCCCATAACCAAGCTCTTAAGAATGGTGAAAATCTAATGAAGTAAAATCAACACATTTAAAGTGTTTTTGTTAAACAGTCAAATCAAGATAAGATTGAATATTAGACTCAATTAAATGCAATAGTCGATTGCATAAGATTCCTTTTGCATCAGGGGTTAGCTTTTCATGGTCGTGATAATCTGATAATTGAAGTGATAAAGGAAATTTCCTTGAGCTTTTACAATTTTTGGCAGATCATAACAATGTTATTAATGAAGTGTTGCAGAAAACTCCAAAAAACAGCAATTTAACTCGTCCTGACATTCAAAAACACATTGTGAATGCAGCTACATATAAAACTACCAATGCCATTATTGAAGATCTTGACAGTGGGTTCTTTTCAATTTTAGTTGATGAGTCTCGTGATATCTCAATAAAAGAAGAAATGGCTGTTGTTTTCCGTTATGTGGACAAAAAGGGAATTGTTACAAAGTGATTTTTTGGTATTGTACATGTAGCCTCCGCTTTGTCTCTACAAGCTACAATTAAATTTTTATTCTGTAAATATGCATTGAGTTTATCAAGACTATGTGGAAAAGGTTGTGATGGGGCCAATAACATGCAAGGTGAATTCAATGGTCTTAAAACTTTAATTCTGAAGGAGAATAAATCAGCATTTTATGTCCATTGCTTTGCTCATCAACTTCAGTTGACTTTTGTAGTTGTTACTAACAAGCATATTGATATTGCTGAATTTTTTAGCTTTGTTAGTAAAATAGTAACTATTGTTGGAGCCTCTTGTAAAAAACGAGAATTTTTTATGAAATGCACAACTTGCCAAAATTACAGAAGCATTAAACTTGGGTGAACTTGAAAGTGGGCAAGATTTAAACCAAGAGACAAGTCTTAAACATGCTAGTGATAGACATTGGGACCACATTATAGGACAACCCTCAACTTGATTTTGATATTCTCTTCCACAGTTGATGTACTTGAGATGATTCAAAAGGATAGCCTATTCTCTAAGCACAGAGTTGAAGCTTGATCTATTTTAAGGTTAAGTCTATCTTTTGAATTTTCCTTTGCTTTACACTTGATGAAAAATATTTTGGGGATCACAAATGAGTTGTCAATAGCATTGCAAAAGAAAAATCAAGATATTGTAAATGCTATGACACTTGTCAAAGTGTCTAAGCAACGATTGCAAATGATGAGAGACGATGAATGGGAAGCTCTATTGACTGAAGTATTCTCATTTTATAGCAAGCATGATATTCCTATCTTGAACATGGATGGAATATTTGTAGTTGGTGTAAGGCCACAATGCAACGCCCCACAAATTACAAATTTACATCACTATCGTGTTGATTTATTCTTTGAAGTCATAGATTTGCAACTTCAAGAGCTTAACAATTGTTTTCTAGAGGCGACTACTGAGTTGCTACTAAGTATGGCTTGATTGAATTCAAGTGATTCATTTTTTGCTCTTGATATAAAAAAAAAAAAATGGGATAATTACAGTAAACTTACCTGTGGTTAGGCTCGTTTTCACTTTGCCTACCCATGGTTCAAAACTTAACACTTTACCCACCTAAAGTAACTTTCGTTAAGGATCTGTTACCCACCTCTCCTTTTGCCGTTAGAAAAACACATTTTTAGGAAAAAATAAACATAACAAAAATTAAAAAGCTAGGGTTTTGATTGCTTAAGAACTTCTAAAGAACAAAGTGGAGGAATAGCACACAAATCCCATTATGATCTTGGCTTCTCTCCCCACTATGGCTGGGATTCAAAGTGGGGTTGAAGTTGGAATTGGGGGTGGGTTTGCTACTGTGGTTGGGTTTCATTTGAGCTGCCTCAAAATAATCCCTTCTCTCTCTTCTTCTTCTTCTTCTTCTTCTTCTCTTTCTCTCTTGACGGCCACAAACCCTTTCTCCCCAAATCCCCCAACTCTCCAAAACCCCACTTTGGTAGAGAAGAGAAGAGAAGCAAAGGAAACGTACAAAGAAGGAGGGATTTATTTGTGGTATTGGGTGATTATTGGAAATGGATTCAGATCAGGGGAAGCTATTCATAGGTGGGATTTCATGGGAGACCACTGAGGAAAAGCTAAAGGAGTATTTTGAGAACTATGGTGATGTGGTCCAGACTGGTTATGAAAGACAAGACCACTGGTAGACCCAGAGGCTTTGGCTTTGTTGTCGTTGCAGATCCTTCCATTCTCGATAAGGTTCTTCAGGACAAGCACACCATTGATGCTAGAATGGTTTGACTCACGCCTATAATGGGGCTTTCTTCTTTTTTATTTCTTGGGTTTTTGTTGTGAGGTGGTAATTGAAATGATTTGGCTTCTGGGTCTTTTTTGTTTGTTTGTTTTCTTATTGGGTTATTGTGGTTCTGCTTCAATTTTTTTTTTTTTTTTAATGCTTGCTTGTATGGAATTTTGAGTTTTTGGGTATTTTGGAAATCTTATGTTCTTGTTGTGAAATTGTGGTTCTATTTAATTTATGCTGCCACTGATGTTTGTTCTTGGGATTTTGTTGTTTCTGAGTTCAATCATTATGGGGTAATGTGGTTTCTCATTTTATTTTGTTCAATAATGTTGTTTTTGAACTCAAATTATCTCGTGGTTTGCTATTCCTTCACTTTGTTCTTATAGAAGTTCTTAAGCAATCAAAACAAACAACTTTTTGATTCTTGTTATATTTGTTTTTGCCTAAAAATATGTTTTTCTAATGGCAAACGGAGAGGTGGGTTATGGAAGGCTAACAAAACTAATCTCAGGTGGGAAAAGTGTAAAGTTTTAAATCACGGGTAGGCAAAGTGAAAACGAGTCATACCACAAGTGGGTTTACTGTAATTATCCCTAAAAAAATTGACATGTTTTGCAAAGTTCTATCCATCTGATTTTTCTGAGACAGATGTATTGGCACTTGATAATCAACTTCAAACTTACATTGTTGATATATACTCCAATGATGAGTTTTTAGAGCTTAAAGGAATTGAGGACCTTGCTAGAAAGATGGTGGAGACAGATAAGAATGTTATATATCCATTAGTATATTTGCTTGTGAAGTTAGTTTTGATCCTTCCTGTTGCGACTGCAACAGTGGAAAGGAGTGTTTCAGCAATGAAGTATATCAAGAATGAACTGCTCAATCAAATGGGAGATCAGTGGATGAATGATTGTTACACTATGTACAATAAAAAAGATATAGCTCATAGGATTAATAATGAATCTATCATGCAATAATTTCAAAATATGAAATATTGTAGAAGACAATTGTAGAATTTCATGTTTTTTTTTTTTTTTGTGATATTGATATATTCAAGTCTCTTTTGTTTTAGATTTTATATAATTTATGTTTATTATTGACCCCCATGGACAAAAATCCTAGAGCTACCCCTGGTCATTATCTGAGATGACCATGATGCCCAGTTTGTTTGTTTCTCTCAGTGCCACAAACTTCTAATAGGTTTGCCTTATTATATTGGTGTCAGTGTTCTAATTCTACATGCAATATATACCACCATAAATGTAACTCATTCGGAGAGGTGGAAAATACTAGTTACAGCAAACATTGTAGTGAGCCTAGTGACAAAGAAAATCTACCATAAGACTTTCGTTATCTATTGGTTTTTTTGTGTAATTTTCAGAAATTTAGGGTTAGGGTATTTATTTTCTTGATTTAAAGGTCCATTTAAAGATTCTATGACTAAATTAGAATCCAATTATAGTAGGATATCAATTAGAATCTGTTTTAGAATATATTCTCTTGACAGTCAAGTTTTATGAAGTCTTTAAATTGGCCTCTAATCCTGTAAACAAATTTTAAGTTCAATTTTCAAATTAACAAAAATATAGAGTTAGTTTCTCTTTTTCTCTAGTGGATTCTAGATTGTTTATACTTGTGAATTCAAGAAACTCTCATGAATTCAATGTTATTTTCTTGAAATAGACATTTATTGCTTCTTATGGTTTTTGCTATGCGTCCGTTGATATCAAAAGTCTTATCCTTACCCCAGTTTGGTGGTTAACATACCAACGATAGCAATTTCGATGAAGATAATCACAAAAGAGTCCTTACAAGGGACATATTCCTTCAACTCTATTGGGTTATAAATTGACTTTAATCAACCAATTACCCAAGTTGATTAACATATTAGTCCAAACTACATACAAATCCAATTAAGGCATAATCAAATAACGAAACTAAATTAAGTGCAACGGAAAATAAGTTTGACACGGCGATTTGATCACAATGAGGAAAATTCTCATAGGCAAAACCCTACCAGTGAATTTTAGGTCATCACTTCCGAAAAATCAACTAACAAGAATAGAGATTACAAGTACAATGAATCTTACCATATCCTGAAGTACCTACTTACAGTAGAACCTACTGGTCTATAACAAAACTCAGCTCTAATCCCCAATTAGACTACTTCTTGTAACAAATTTCTCCTTTGCACAAATCTCCTATTTGTGACTAATAGCACAACAACCTCTTTGATAGTTGTAGAATTGCAGTGTTCTTCAAACACTTTGATGAACTAGTAGCAACTTGGTACAAAAATCTAGGTGCACAAACATTGCAGCAACTTTTATGCGTGTCTCTCTATCTTTATGATGTCGACAACCATAAAATGTCTTTTATATCTTTTGGAAAGTCATCATGGGTTGAAACAGAAAATTACTATTCAATTTTCCCAAGGTTCGATAGATCGAGAGGTGACAAGATAGGTATCAAGAATCATTTATTCTCAATAGATCAATAGGTATTGAGCTAGGTATCGTGACCACTTGTTAAGCAATTTTGTGTCTTTAATAATACCACTTGTTAATCACTTGTTAACCACTTGTTGTACTTCTTGAACACACTAAAAACTAAGACTCAAATACATGTAAAATGTGTTTTGAACTCAAATATGTTAATACATAAAAATATGACCCTTAAAAATTTCAACGTGACACCTAACATGAGAAATTATAAGATCCACATGGTGAACAAGTGATATCATCCAACATTCCACTAAAAAACTTCCATCTGTTTAAAATTGTTAGTTATAAAATTTTTTTAAACAGAAATTAATTACTGACTTAGCAATTTTAAACAAGTGGAAGTTTTTTAATGGAATGGTGGATCACATCACTTTTCCCCCAGAGGACTATAATTTCTCCCTAACATGGACTTTGAGAAACTTGCTGGACCTATTTTGGATAAGGTTCTTAAAAAACAAATAATATTGTTTGCTATACTGATGAGAACAACAAAAAGCAAAGGCAATCCAAGTCTTGATGGCAGAGAAAAGCATTTGTAGGAAAGAGGACAGACTCTTTTTTTCCCATTTTACTCATAACGTGTTCTATTGTAAGTTTTAGCCTCCACTGTTTAAGGGGGGCTCTTGTCTCAAGAATCCCGGTCGATCCGATTAAGACAACCAAGCCTAAGACTCAAATACATGTAAAGTGTGTTTTGAACTCGAATTTGCTAATACATAAAAATATAATCCTTACAAATTTCAACATGACACTTGACAAGTATTATGTGATGTAGCACTCACAAATATTCTTGCTAGGATGGTATCGTTGGAAACCATTCAAAATAATAGAAACCATAAGTATGAAAATAATAGGAATAACTGTCGTGGAAACATAACTCATAGATAACTTATTGGTAAGCATGTTTCCTCTTATTAGAGTGATTATAGGCCTTATAAATATAAAGGATTGTAACTTTTAATGGTTGTTTTTATAAAGAAAATTTTCTCAATTGGTTACTTGATTTTAGAGGATATACTTACTATATGAATATTCCGGATGAGAGAAATGCTACATTTGTTTTGTATAAACTTTATGGGTATGGTGGGAAAGTTACAGTTTATATAAAATTGAAGTATGAAACAGATTCTTGGTTAGGCATTTTTGGAATCAAAAATGTAGCTCGACCTGAATGATTAGTCCATTGCTAATGTTTCTACAAGTGAGATATTCACTTTTCCAAAATTCATTGTAATTAAGATGTTTGTAGGAATTGTTTCATTTTCGTAATTCATTGGACATAAGATATTCACGAGAATTGTAATTTTCATAAAAAGGAAAAAAAAAAAAAATCAAACAACAACCAAAGTTTAACAAATCCTTGGAAATTAACAATTTTACTTTGGGGCGACATATTAATATAGAGACACGCTTAATTCAAAAGGCCTAAACTCAATTGGTATGAGTTCAACTATGTTATATATATTAATTATTCATTCTTCTTATCATTATTGATCAATGTAGAATTTCACTTACACATGTAAACCCAACAACTTCTGGTGTTTTCAACATCAACTAGCAAATAACTTCATGCAAACGCATAGATGCATTTAAAATTAAACAAAATTTTTATTATAAAAATATAAATAATTAGTCAAATTAATTTTTTTTAAAGCATGTAACACCTGCATTCATGCATACATATAGATACATTTAAAATTAAACACGGTTTTTATCATAAAATATAGATAATTAGTCAAATTATTTTTTAAAGTAAACATAATTATTCACATATTAAAATTCTTACTTAAATATAATACTATTTATGATTATTTTTTATTCTAATTTTTAGTAAGATAGAACGTGTGATAATTTTTGTTATGTGGTAATTTTTATTTTATTTTATTTTTTAAGAAACATGTAGTGATTTTTATTGAGTATATGTGAATTTTTTTTTTTTAATTTTATAGTTTATTAATATTAGATTTTTAGTATTTTGCATTCATTAACTCACTTAACACAAAGATTAAAAAACTTAAGTAAACACATGATACAAGCTTAAATGGATAATTATGGAATAGGTCCCACATAAATTTACACTCATGAATTGGATTATAATGTCAAATTCTAATTCAATTTTTTTTAAGCTTTACCTATTAATATATATATATATATATAGATGACTTATAAATTTGAATTTTTTTTAGATTTATGATTATGTTTTTATAGTTTATTATATTGGACTCCTCATTTTCTACACTAAATTAACCAATTTGACACAAAAATTTAAAATTTAAAATTAGATGAGATACATGATGCAAAATTAAACTCTAATTGAAATTCAATTTTTACACTAAATTAATTCACTTGACACAAAATTCTAAAATTTAAATTAAATTAGACTATAATTAAATTTTAATTTGAAATTTAATTGAATTTTCTCTCTATTTTACCGATTATTATTATTATTATTATTATTATTATTATTATATAGATTATTGCATTCAACATGGGATTTAAATCATCTCACCCCTATTATTGTTATTTTTTTTTTTTTGAGAAAAATCTCACCCCTATTATTGCACTCAACATCAAGTATGAGCTCATATATGTTGTCCCATACATTCCCCGGTTTGTGCTAAACAAAACACATTTGCAGAATATATATATATATATATATATGGCATAAAATTGTTGCCCTTCAGTCACGACTTGGGTTAAAGCCGTTGACAGTCATTCCACCATCAACGCAAATAATCTGGCCAGTAATATAAGATGCTGCTGGCATGCATAGGAATGCTACCAAAGATGAGACCTCCTCTGCTTCTCCTATGCGCTTCAATGGAGTGCGAGAAATGACCTCTTCCAAATATTCTGTATCCTCGAGCGCCTGAGAAGAAAGAAGACATAATTAGTTGCCAAAAGGAGAACGTGGGTCATATAAAAGTGAGTCCCACAGATCACAGATGCTAAACTACCAGTCGTCGGGGAAATTATTCCGTATACTATGTATTACACCGTCATCTCAAGTAAAGTGAGCGTTGTGCCGTCACTTACACGAAAGGAGGGTATAATACATTAAATGGATGCACTGCATAATTTCATAACTATAGAAGGAAATTTTCACCCAAAAAAAAAACTATAGAAGGAAATCACATCACATAATTGAGAGGGGCCACTTATATAATTTTATCTAAAAAAAAAATACTAGTTATGTAGTACTATATCGATCATGGAATAATTAAAGCAGAAAAAGTTAAAACTGCATCATGACAGTATGTGACCAGAGGTGAGAGGACTAATCAGTTAACACCAGACAAATTGCTTGTTTTGGACTTTTTGGTTAGAGACGCAAGTGCCAGCTACAAAGCGAAGTGATTGAGGCAAAAGAAATTTACATTGTCCACTAGAGGTGTTTTGATGTACCACGGCGCCACAGAATTGGTTCTGATATTGTCTTTTGCCCATTCACATGCCAAATTCTTTGTGAGCTGATTCATTGCTCCTGAAAAATATAGAGTGATAAAACCGATCATTATAATGAATGAATGAATATCAGATATCTGTATTCTGTAAGATGATTTTTCACTTTTTTCTCTTCTGCTTTCTTTTGCATACCTTTAGTTGCAGAATAAACAGACAAATTTTTTACTGAAACCACCCCAGCAACAGAGGACATAAACACAACGCTTCGTGCTCCAGACGCCTTCAAAAGGGGGTGTGCAAGTTGGGAAAGGTGGTAAGCAGATTCAAAGTTGGTTCCGAAAATAATAGAGAATTCTTCAGCTGTGTACTCAATAGCTGGTTTCCATATAGCGGTCCCAACATTATTCACCTAAATCCAGAAATTGAAGCACAGTATTTCAATTACAAATTCACTATTATGTTGGGGAAACTTAAATACAGTTTCTTAGGTGTTGCATCTTAAGTTTCTCAATTAAATTCAACAATGGCATTCCAAAAAAAAAAAAAATAATCAACAATATGAATGCATTGACCAATTAATGCAGTGAAAATAATATTATCTTTTCTAAGGACAATTAAATTTGACTATAGGGTTCATTGTTTAATGCATTTAGATAGTCAAATTTAATTACAAAAATAAATTATATTACTTAAGGAATTATACCTAAGTTTTGTTCTTACGTTATTATAAGGAATTCTAACTTTTTGCCCTTATTTATTAAAAAATTTAACAATATGTCTCTGTTTTGATACTATTTAGGTTCATGTCCCTTTTTTGAAACTCGATTGGTTTAAAATCGAGTTATGCCAAATGAAACTAAAAATAAAATAAAATAAATTTGTGGAACTCGAGTTCCAATTTTTCTTTTTTCTTTTTTTTTTCTTTTTTTAAGTTTGATCGCCCCATACTTGATTTTTTACAAATCAAGTTTTACATTAAAACTCAATTTTGAGAAAATTGAGTTTCAAAACAAGGACATAGACCTAAATAGTTTCAAAACATGGACATATTGCTAAATTTTTTTTTTTAAAATAAGGGCAAAATGCTAGAATCCCCTAATATTACATTGTTCAATAGACCATCTTGGGTATCACTAATTCAAGAAAAATATTCAAATCATAGTTTTAAAAACTGAATTAGCTGGTTCAACTGAGAACATTGAATCTCAGATTTCTCTTATTCAATAACGAGCAATATTTTATCAATTGAGCTAATATGGTATAGAACTTAATAATGATAAGTTTATTGCACACAGGGTGTGTGTGTTCTAATTCTATACCTTCAGCCTTCAGTGATTCTCTCAAAATAAAAATAAAAAAATGCTGAAAAACACTAATGAAGAAAATAGGTCTCGAAAGCTACATGGATGAGGGACAACTCACTAGGATGTTAAGCATTCCATTAAATACAGAGGAGACAGACTCCATTAGCTTCTCTCTTTGGGCTTTAGACGATACATCACAGACTGAACCAGTAACCACAAACCCTTTACCTTCCCAAGCCTTTAAGCATCCGTTAAGCTCAGCTTCATTTCGAGAACAAGTATGTACTCTTGCGCCTAGTTTGGCCAGCTCCTCCACAATAGCATACCTGAACAAAATCAAAAAGATTTTAATACTTGACTATTTAATTCAGACCCTTTGAAGTGGAACATGGAGAGAGAGAGAGAGAAAAGAACCCGATTCCTTTGGTTCCACCAGTTACAAGAGCGCTCATTCCCTTAAGTGACCATCTGTTATCTGCCAAACCCATTGCTTTCCTAACACTCTTCCCTCTCTAACAGAAATAATAAGCAAAGAAGCCAACTGATTCAATGGTGACATTTAGAGAAGAACAAAAATAAAAAATAAATCATGAAAGAAGGAAGCCAAAGCAAATTTTGAGTGTGTGTGCATATATATATATTCTTCCATCCAATATATCTAGTATAATTAGTAGATACTCTATTTTTGTCTATAATTTAAGAAGTTTTATCTTCATCTCTGAAAATTTTAAAACGACATCTCAATATTTCATCCTTTCATCCACTTTCATCAAACTTTTTGACAATAGAATATATATTTTGACAAGAATAACAAAGAATAGAACATTTTAAATTTTCATGATGAAAATAAAACATTTAAATTCAAAGACGAAATAAAACATGTGCTGTATTTTAAACGTAAAAATAAAATTTTAGCCTACAAAATAAGAAGCTTCAAACTTTTAAAATCTCAAAGAAATTGAGCTTCAAGCTTTAAGTATGTATTTAAATTGCCTTGTCAAATATAACCATAAATTTTGCACACAAGAAGGAGAGTGTCTATCTCAAATATGCTTTAATTGATCTTACTTACAGCATTGAAATAAAGAAACCAAAAAAACATTGATACCTGGAGCACTTCACTAGGCACTTCTCTAAAATAACTTACAATTTCCACAATGATATGCTGTGGGGTGACCGATTTATATAGGCGTAAGAAAAACAGGCCTACTTGAGTGATGGAACTAAGTTAGGGTTGAGGGGGCCATGCCCCCCTCCCCCAATTTTTTATTATTATTTTAATTTCTTAGTATACATACACAGAAAATTGAAAATTTTCCCAAAATATATATTATTGGCCCTTGTCCACTATCGAAATTTACAAATTGACCAACCCTTTTACGTGTTGTTCGAAGAATAACAAGAAAAACCTTTGGACATAACCAAAAATACCCACAAAACATATAACATTTCCAATCTAAACAAGCCCAATTGTCTCAAAAATAACAAGAATAACCTTTAAATAAACCAAAATTATCAACAAATTAAACAACAATCCAATCTAAACAAAAAAGACACACAAAAACCATAAATCTAAAATCACAAAACACAAATCCCCAATTTTTACCCACTTACCACTCAGTGTTGGTCTTGACTCTAACTGCAACATTAGTTGCCCAATGGTGGCTCTCTCTCTCTCTCTCTCTCTCTCTCTCTCTCTCTCTCTCCTCTGTAATTTTTTTTCTTTGTATAAAACTTTGAAACAGATGAATAATTTGTACTTGGTGGTGGAATGGTGTAAACCAAGTCAAAGTGTCAATGCAAATTGTGTGTGTGGCCATTAATTAATCTCAACTAGTAAGTTGCCCGTGTGATGCACGGATAATTCTGTAATATTTTATGTAAAATGGTTTTGGATAATATTGTATATATATTATAAAGAAAAAGTAAACTAAATTAAAGTAAAGAAACATATACGTTTTAAAGTATTAAAAATTAGTTTAGTAGCTTCATTGTCTATTTGTACCCTTCTTAAGTTAAGATTAATTTTTTTTTTTTTAAATCATGAAACCAAAAATAAATGCAAAAGAGTAACAGGACCATAAAAATCAACTAATTTGTGTTGTGTTCACATATTTCATACCACAAAATGAAAGTATGTCCAACTCTCTGACCATCTTTCACTCATCGATAGTGCGACATTATAACATGGTTTGGACAAATGTGTATGCATGTGTCTTATAGATGATTTAAAATTGAATCATGGTAGATTATAGCTTTACATTGTGCACAAAATATTCTCTCTACTTATATACCCAAAACAAAAACTATCCAACCAAATTACCCAAACCTAAATCATATTTAAACCCCTAATTTTAAAAAGAAAAAGGGAAAAAAAAAAAACAGTAGGGGTTTCGGTGTCTTGATGGTAGTGGGTGGCTTGTATAACAAATGCGGTGACCCCTTAGATTTGTTGGGCTTTGTGGAGCCTAGTTTATTTTTGGCTTAGCCCATTATAACCCTGTAAGTAGGATATAAAAGCCGCTTTTATAATTAGGGTTTTCTGACTACAACTGTTGTTTTGTTTTTTTTAGAGAGAGAGAAAAACACTGTAGCCGCACTTTGTATTTTTTCCCTGATAATAGTGAAATCCCTGCAACTCCGTGGACGTAGGCAAATTGCCGAACCACGTAAATACTGTCTTGTGCGTGTGATTATTTTTTCTTTGGCGTGTGTTTTCTCTATTTTTATTGTTTCTCACAGGTTGGAATTTTGGTTAAATTCCCAACAACTGGTATCAGAGCCTAGGGTTAGGTTTGAGTGGGAGCAATGGCAGAGGAAGCAGGAAAGGCGTCTGGAATAGAAAAGTTTGATGGCACAGACTTCGCGTATTGGAGGATGCAGATTGAAGATTATCTCTATGGGAGGAAATTGCATCTGCCTCTTTTGGGGACAAAACCTGAGGCGATGAAGGCTGATGAATGGGCTCTTCTTGACAGACAGGTACTGGGAGTTATCAGGTTAACTCTGTCTAGGTCTGTTGCACATAATGTTGTAAAGGAGAAGACCACAGCAGATCTGATGAAGGCTTTGTCTGGTATGTATGAAAAGCCGTCAGCAAACAACAAGGTGCATCTGATGAAGAAACTGTTCAATCTGAAGATGGCAGAGAACGCATCAGTAGCACAACATCTGAATGAATTTAACACTATTACAAATCAATTGTCGTCTGTAGAAATTGATTTTGATGATGAGATTCGTGCTTTGATCGTCTTGGCTTCTTTGCCAAACAGTTGGGAGGCAATGAGGATGGCAGTAAGCAATTCCACAGGAAAAGAAAAACTCAAGTACAATGATATACGAGATTTAATTCTGGCTGAGGAGATTCGCAGAAGAGATGCAGGTGAAACCTCAGAATCTGGTTCTGCCCTAAACCTTGAGACAAGAGGCAGAGGTCATAACAGAAATTCAAATCGAGGCAGATCAAAATCTAGAAATACTAATCAGAACAGAAGTAAATCTAGATCAGGCCAACAAGTACAATGCTGGAATTGTGGGAAAACAGGTCACTTTAGGAACCAATGCAAAAGTCCTAAGAAGAAGAATGAAGATGATTCTGCTAATGCTGTAACAGAAGAGGTACAGGATGCATTACTTCTTGCAGTAGACAGTCCACTTGATGATTGGGTTTTGGATTCAGGAGCCTCGTTTCATACCACTCCACACCGAGAAATCATACAGAACTATGCTGCAGGTGATTTTGGTAAGGTGTATTTGGCTGATGGTTCAGCCCTGGATGTTGTGGGTATGGGAGATGTCCGGATATTGTTACCCAATGGGTCTGTTTGGTTATTGGAGAAGGTTCGACATATTCCTGACCTAAGGAGGAATCTGATTTCTGTTGGACAACTTGATGATGAAGGGCATGCAATACTATTTGTTAGTGGTACTTGGAAGGTTACAAAGGGAGCTAGAGTATTGGCTCGTGGAAAGAAGACTGGCACTCTGTATATGACCTCAAGTCCAAGAGACACAATTGCAGTTGCTGATGCAAGTACTGATACAAGCCTATGGCACCGCAGGCTTGGTCACATGAGTGAGAAAGGGATGAAGATGCTGCTGTCAAAAGGAAAACTACCAGAATTAAAGTCCATTGATTTTGACATGTGTGAAAGCTGCATCTTAGGAAAGCAGAAAAGGGTGAGTTTTTTGAAAACTGGCAGAACACCGAAGGCAGAAAAATTGGAGTTAGTACACACTGATTTGTGGGGGCCTTCTCCGGTTGCATCCCTTGGAGGTTCCAGGTACTATATCACTTTCATTGATGATTCAAGCAGAAAGGTATGGGTTTATTTTCTGAAAAATAAATCTGATGTATTTGAAACTTTTAAGAAGTGGAAGGCCATGGTTGAGATAGAAACAGGTTTAAAACTAAAATGTTTGAGGTCTGATAATGGAGGAGAGTACATAGATAAAGAGTTCAGTGAGTATTGTGCTACACAGGGAATTAGGATGGAAAAGACCATTCCTGGGACACCACAGCAGAATGGTGTGGCTGAGCGCATGAACAGAACTCTTAATGAGCGTGCTAGGAGTATGAGGTTGCATGCTGGACTACCAAAAACTTTCTGGGCTGATGCTATTAGCACTGCAGCTTACCTGATAAACCGAGGGCCATCAGTTCCCATGGAGTTCAAACTTCCTGAGGAGGTTTGGAGCGGTAAAGAGGTAAAATTTTCCCATTTAAAAGTTTTTGGTTGTGTTTCTTATGTTCATATTGATTCTGATGCTCGTAGTAAACTTGATGCTAAGTCTAAAATATGTTTTTTCATTGGCTATGGTGATGAGAAATTTGGCTATAGGTTTTGGGATGAACAAAACAGGAAAATCATCAGAAGTAGAAATGTGATATTTAATGAACAGGTTATGTACAAGGACAGGTCAACTGTAGTCTCAGATATTGCAGAGATAGATCAAAAGAAATCTGAGTTTGTCAACTTAGATGGATTGACTAAAAGTACTGTCCAGAAAAGGGGTGAAGAAAATAAGGAGAATGTAGATTCACAGGTAGATCAGAGTACACCTGTAGCTGAAGTCCGCAGATCTTCCAGAAACATTAGACCTCCACAGCGTTATTCACCCGCTTTAAATTATCTACTATTGACTGATGGTGGTGAGCCAGAGTGTTATGATGAAGCCTTGCAAGATGAAAATTCAAGCAAGTGGGAGTTAGCCATGAAGGATGAGATGGATTCCTTGTTGGGGAATCAGACATGGGAACTGACTAAATTGCCAGTAGGAAAGAAGGCTTTGCACAACAAGTGGGTATACAGAATAAAGAATGAGCATGATGGTAGCAAACGTTACAAGGCCAGATTAGTTGTTAAAGGGTTCCAGCAGAAGGAACATTGACTACACAGAGATATTTTCTCCAGTTGTGAAGATGTCAACAATTAGACTGGTGCTGGGAATGGTGGCTGCAGAAAATTTACATCTTGAGCAGTTAGATGTGAAGACAGCATTCCTTCATGGTGACTTGGAGGAAGACCTTTACATGATTCAGCCAGAAGGGTTCATTGTTCAGGGACAAGAGAATCTAGTCTGCAAACTGAGAAAGAGCTTGTATGGCCTAAAACAAGCTCCTAGACAGTGGTACAAGAAATTTGACAGTTTTATGCATAAAATTGGGTTCAAGAGATGTGAAGCTGATCATTGTTGCTATGTTAAATTTTTTGACAATTCTTATATCATTTTACTGTTGTATGTGGATGATATGCTCATTGCAGGGTCTAGCATTGAGGAGATTAATAATCTGAAGAAGCAATTGTCAAAACAGTTTGCAATGAAGGATTTGGGAGCTGCAAAGCAAATCCTTGGTATGAGAATCATTAGAGACAAGGCTAATGGTACATTGAAACTTTCACAGTCAGAGTATGTGAAGAAAGTTCTCAGCAGGTTCAACATGAATGAATCTAAACCAGTGAGCACACCATTGGGTAGTCATTTCAAACTGAGCAAAGAACAGTCACCGAAGACAGAAGAAGAAAGGGACCATATGAGCAAGGTGCCTTATGCCTCAGCTATTGGCAGCTTGATGTATGCTATGGTGTGTACAAGGCCAGACATTGCACATGCAGTGGGAGTTGTGAGCAAATTCATGAGTAGGCCTGGAAAGCAGCATTGGGAGGCAGTCAAGTGGATTCTGAGATATCTGAAGGGTTCATCAGATACATGTCTTTGTTTCACAGGTGCAAGTTTGAAGCTGCAAGGTTATGTAGATGCTGATTTTGCTGGTGATGTTGATAGTAGAAAGAGTACTACTGGGTTTGTATTTACTCTGAGTGGTACAGCTATATCATGGGCTTCAAATCTGCAAAAGATTGTTACTTTGTCTACTACAGAAGCTGAGTATGTTGCAGCAACTGAAGCTGGAAAGGAGATGATTTGGCTACATGGTTTCTTAGATGAATTGGGTAAGAAGCAGGAGATGGGCATTCTACACAGTGACAGTCAGAGTGCAATCTTTCTTGCCAAAAATTCGGCTTTTCATTCAAAGTCGAAGCATATACAAACAAAATACCACTTTATCCGTTACCTTGTTGAAGATAAGTTGGTAACACTTGAGAAGATATGTGGATCTAAGAACCCAGCAGATATGTTGACTAAGGGTGTCACTATTGAGAAGTTGAAGCTGTGTGCAGCTTCAATTGGTCTTCTAGCTTGAGGACAGGAGGATGAGTTGCAGGGATGAGGGATTGTTTTTGGAGGATAGCGGCTGATGTTGATGATTGAACTAGTCTCCAAGTGGGAGATTTGTTGGGCTTTGTGGAGCCTAGTTTATTTTTGGCTTAGCCCATTATAACCCTGTAAGTAGGATATAAAAGCCGCTTTTATAATTAGGGTTTTCTGACTACAACTGTTGTTGTGTTTTTTTTAGAGAGAGAGAAAAACACTGTAGCCGCACTTTGTATTTTTTCCCTGATAATAGTGAAATCCCTGCAACTCCGTGGACGTAGGCAAATTGCCGAACCACGTAAATACTGTCTTGTGCGTGTGATTATTTTTTCTTTGGCGTGTGTTTTCTCTATTTTTATTGTTTCTCACAGGTTGGAATTTTGGTTAAATTCCCAACAAGATTCCTCTTTCTCTCTCTTTCAAATGTTTTGTCAGTCTAAGGTTTTTATTTTGGTAATATATAGTGAAATAATGTGTTTTATATAATAATCCACAACATTTTTGTGTTTCTATATCTTTCTTCAAGGTCTTATCTAGTTAGTTATTACTATTAGTGCTTAATTATTATTATTATTATTATTATTTTAAAATACTAAAATGGTGGGTGTGCTAAAAGACATGAAGAAAAGAATAGAGAAAGGTGTGGTGTAAGTTTAGTAAATTAATGAGACATTAATAAGCTAAAAGTAAAATAAGTTAATATGAACTTTTGGGTAACAGTAAAAAAACTTAATGAAAGAAGTAAAAGAAATGCTAAATGCAAAATTAGAGCGTTACTTGGCAAGACCTCATGCACTCCCGCATGAGATCTCTGCTTTATATATAATATATATATATATATATATTGATGATTATTCCTTTATAACTCCTAATCACTAATCAACATGAGTTTAAAAAAACTTTGTGATAGGACTTTATCATACTTACAAAATAAGTATAGATTATATATATATATATATATATATTTAAAGGATATTGCTATTGTGTTCATCCTTATAAGAATTTATGCACATATTAAATTTTCATTATTTTTGGCAATTTTTCTTTGATTCCTTTATAATTTATATATTGTGTTGGTTTTAATGAATTTTTTCTCAAGCTTTCAAATGATGAACTTTAGATAAGATGTTCAACTTTTATATGCCAACTTCGCCAAGCATTTACTATAAATTTTGTACATGGAACAAATCAAGATAAGAAATTAAGAATATGGTCCATTTTGGTTGACTTGATTTTTCTAGACATCAATTTTCTCTCTTGTCAAAAGTCTGACTTTTAGTTGGAAGTTTCCTTGATTATTACTTGTATACAAAATTCTAAGATCATTAAATTGGAATATGTCCCTTACTGATCTAACCAATTGGAATATGATGAAATTTCTTCCCATCCACATTAAACGTTGCGTACACTCAAAATTTTTTCTGCATCTCATAAAGACGGTGACCCCTTAGATTGGAATATGATGAAATTTTCTCTCATAAAGACGTTGGTGTCTTGATGGTAGTGGGTGCCTATATAACAAAGATGGTGACCCCTTAGATTCCTCTTTCTCCCTCTTTCAAATGTTTTGTCAGTCTCGGGTTTTTTATTTCGGTAATATATAGTGAAACAGTGCATTTTATATAACAATCCACAACATTTTTGTATTTCTCTATCATTCTTCAGGGCCTTATTTGGTTAGTTATTACTATTAGTCTTTTTTTTTTTTTTTTGCTTTTTTTTTTTTTTTTTTTTTAAATATGGGTGTGCTAAAAGACATAAAGAATAGACAAAGGTGTGGTGTAAGTTTAGTATATTAATGAGACATTAACAAGCTAACAGTAAAATAAGTTAATATGAACTTTTGGATAACAGTAAAAACACTTAATGAAAGAGGTATAAAAAAAAATGTTCATTGCAAAATTAGATTGCCACTTGACAGTACCTCATGCACTCTCGCATATGGTCTCTGCTTTTATATATATATATATATATATATATTGATTGATGAGTTGGGGTGCAACGTGTGTGCTAGCTTAGAGGTAAATTACCAAAAAGGATAATGTTTATATAAAGAGAATTCTTTGTTTTAATTACCTCTATTAGTACAAGTTATGGGCACAATATTTTCACAAAAATTTCACAATAAAGTCTATATGACAAGTCGTTAATGGTAGGGAAAAAAAAAGTCACTTGTAGATCTAGATGATAACTAATAACAACTTACTATGTAAACTTTATTATGAAATTGTTATAAAATATTCTGCCAATAGTACTATTTTTTTTTTCTAAAGAAAAATAGTAATAATTTAAAAAGTTTAGAGATATAATAAAATGTCACAATATTTTCATAATACTAATTTAAAATTAATCTTTCTAAAATAAATTTTTATTAACACTTATCTTTTAAATGAGTTGTTCTAGGATTATACATGTACCCACAATTTTTTTTCTCCACCACATACTCTATAACATCACAGTTGTAAAATAATATGTATTCCTAATCTCTATATTTTCTTCCACGTTACTTTACCCAAACCCAAAAACTCTTCTTTTATTTTTTTTCATTTTTTTCTCATCCACTCATTCACTTCGTCCTCATCTTCTTATCTTCCTTTTCTTTTACTTTCCTCCACACAAAGCCCCCCCTCCCCCCCCCCCCCAACACACACACACACACACACACACAAGTCTGAGCTCTCTCTCTCACTCCCTCTCTCTATTCCATATGTTCCATTTATCAAAAACTCTATCGAATTCAAAAGGTTTTTTTGAGATTAGATATGTAAGACTTAAATAAAAATAAAAAGAGAAGAGAAGAGGAAGAAGTAGCATAGAAAAAGAAGAAGATGATGATGATGAGATGCCATAGCACAGTAGCATAGAGGAGCAAAAAAAAAAAAAAAAAAAAAAACTATGGGCAATTTAGGAAAAAGAGAAACCCACCAACAGTAATATTTTTGTTTTGAGAAAACGCATTTGTGCATTTTGCAACTGCAGCTCAAAGCTGCTGTGCCAAAACATGGAAATCCTTTGAGTTGAAAAATACACTTTTGTGTAATGCACTTTTGAAAAAATTTACCTAACATACGTTTTGAGTTTTGGGCTAGAAAACGCGTGTTTTGGCCCCCTTAAAGTCAACCTAAAGGGGCACAATATTGATAATTGCTAGATTAACCAAAGACTTACATAATTAATTTATTAACAGTCTTAAAATTGTTTTTACTAGGGGTCTAAACCTAACAGATTGTTTTTTAGGCTTCCCCACGTAGAGAGGTCAACCATCATCTATGACGATTTTCCTTCTTGTTTGAAGTTCCTTTGTTGCTAGGCTATCGTGCATGAAAGTTCAATTAGTGTGTAAAACACTGATGAATGTTTAGATCCTTAATTTTAACAATACCAACACAAGCTTATACACAAACAATATATGTGCGGAATGATGAATATAAGCTATAACCAACTAGGTAAAACACTTTAAACCATAATTAATCACAAACACAGCAATATTTAAAAGGTAAAGAGTAAGGGAAGAGAGATGCAAACACAAAAATAACACCGGCACGTGTTATCAAAGAGGAAATCAAAGAACTTGGTGAAAAACCTCTCCGCCGCCCTCCAAGTGGTCAAATGATCCACTAAAGAATAAAGTTGGGATACATGAATAGCAGAAGACCCTCCAAACCTAATCTATCCAATGCACCTAAGCCCTCTAAGCTTCTTGCTATAACAGGGATACACCTAACCTTATCTTCTTTAGCTTCTCAAATCCTGCAATAACCCCATTGCATCATCCAAGTAAATTGGTCATCTTTGAACTGCTTCCCAAGTACCAAAATACCTCCTCACTGATATGAGTATGGTGAGATAAGGATTTGACAAAATATACCTCTCAAGGATATGTCAATGGAGAGGGTGAGAGTAGAGGAATTTGGAGAATCAAATGATGAAAATTATGGATGAGTCAATCTTGTTTTTCTCTACGGTTTCTCTCCCAAATTCTCTAGGGTTTCTCTCTCAAAATTCTCTCTAGAAGGTCTCTACATTTCGTGGATATAAGGGTATTTATAGTAGTGTATGAGAGGAATGTGAAAAGTCAGTTTTCATCCAAACAGGGTATTCTGGTGGCTCATCCTCGTGAGTGAAACGAGTCACATGCTAACTACCTAGCTAGACTGTACATTTTGTCCTATAGTACTCCAGCTGTCATAAACCTTCAATTTCCTGCATGCTTCACACATATGCCATTTTGGCGACTTGCCAATCGCAAGTCAGTCGTGAGATACAGTTGCGAGACTCCTTTAATTGCACATATCTTGAGTTTTCTTCACACTCTCTTACACACAACCCTTACATAATTCTCACATAAATACAAAGTATCTAATTACTAAAATACATCAAATTTCACACAAAAAAAATCCAACACTTGATTGAAAAAATTCAAGCTTATAGTGCAAACTAAGCCACATAAAGGTAAAATTCCATGGGATTGTAGGGGGGAGAACCAAAATATATATATATATATATATATATGTATATGATCTGCTAATTATTTGGTTGGAAAATGAAGTTGCTTATTGGCTAAACTATCCACGTTTATTACTAATGGGGACTCCAATCTATATATATATATATATATAGAGATTAGAGAAAGTATCCCATCACAGTACATCCAAGATTTGGTTACAAGATTGCTAGAGGATGTTTAATTGCTAAACTCAATTTCAAAAATGATATCTGGGTAGAAGGAATCTTTCATTCATCAGAGATGCATTGGTTCACTAACCCATATGACACACTCTACATATAGACACATCTTGGATATCCTGTTATCAGGCTCTTACAAAAGCAAAATCCCTTAATAAGGGAATCTTATTCGAAATAGTACCAACTGATCTAGAAGTTTGCAAACAATAGTGGCCACATGAAGATCATCGGGAAATGCCCAATCCTCTTGTTGGCTATGATGATCCCTACTACCATAACCATGATCCAAATGTTGATGTTGAAGTAGACAAGGAATGGTTCCAAGGAAGAGATGGATGGGACTAAACAGCTTTAACACTTAAAAAAAAAAAAAAAAAGGTTTTAGAAACGTCCTAATGCATGTGAACCTTATCCTGGCATGCACAATTATCAGCCTTGCAAAGGTCTGTCTAGAAGAAGACAAGTCTCCAATCGCCACTTGTCAATCCATGACTTAGGGCCCTACTATGCTCTGAAATGTATAATGTATATTATCTCAAACTCTGTGGTCTATAAATAGAGTCCTTGTAACTCTGAAAAGGCAAGAAAAGAGAGAGAGCCTCTATCAGAATGTCTTTCATAGTGTCTATCAAAGTGTCTTATGTCTAATGTAAAAACCTTGTTGAATATAATAATATCAATTAGTTTGTTGTATCTTATTCTGTGTTCTATTCTATACTTCCATGAAATCTTGTATACTTGGAGTAAAATCTTAAAAGCTATCCCGAGACAACTCACTAGGGACCAGATGATATATATATATATATATATATATATATATATATATATATAAAACTGAAGCGTAGTATTAATTGTTGATATGCTCCAATTAAACCACATCAGTGTCCACGTCATTATCTTCTTCTTTTTTTTCAATTTTTCTATAATTGTTTTTAATTAATTGTTTTTATATTTATTTTTTTTAATATTTACACTTCTCCAACTTTTCTCCTTCCCTTACCTATTCATCTCCCTACTACCCTTTACATTAATATCATTTTTCCTCTTTCCTTTCATCTTCCTTTATTTTTGTCTCTTCTTATTCACACTATCTTACTATAAGTTTGTCACTATTTTTTCCATTCTATGCATAGTTTTCTCTCACAAAAAAAAAAAAAAAAAAAAAAAGTTATCTCTCTCTCTCTCTCTCTCTCTCTCTCTCTTGATGGATTTTTTTTTTCTTGCATCTTTGCTATAGGTTGATAATTTTTTTATATTCTTTAAAACTCTACTTTAAGTTAATGCGATTTGGTTTTGATTTTTTAAATTATTGTTGTTTGATAGGTAAAAAACGAATTGACCCATTGTGATGAATTAATTGATTAATTAACCAAGTTTAATGAATTAATCAAATTAACATGTAAATATGTGGTAGCACAAACAAGTCACCAATTAAACTAAATATGCAGCAGAAAATAAATTGACACAGTGATTTATTTATGAATGGAGAAAACTAACATGGCAAAAACCCCATCGGGTGATTTTAAGGTCACCATTCCCGAAATTTCACTATTATCACAATAAGTAGTTACAAGTAAAGGAATCTCAGTATCTTATACCAACCTACAATTGAACCCTTACCCCAATACCCAATTGGACTTATTCTATAGTGACAATTTCTCCTTTTGATGCACGGCTCCCAATACGTGACTAATCAATTTCGTGGATCTCAATACACGACTTCAATTACCAACTAGAAAAGATTGTTAGCTGCAAAATTCTTCAGTTCATCCAAACGATGAAGATCAAGAAGATGCTTGGTTACAAAACCCTACGATGCACAAACACAGCAACTTCTTTACAAGAATGATGAAGTAGGACAAGCTCTGTCTCTGGTCACAATTTACTTGAAAAAATTTTGCTCAATACTTGTACAACTTGTGTCCTCTTTGACGGCTCTTAAAATAATCATTTTATATGTCTAGGGTTGTGAGAAAAGAATGCTCAAACACATAATCACAGATTAGGGTCAAAACAGAGCTGAAAAATTGTTCTTCATAAACCTCGACAGATAGCCACTTGTCGAGAAGCTGTCGAGTAGCTATCGAGCTACAGGGCTGGAACAGCTCTTAAAGCTCGATAGATGGTTAGCTGTTGAACTTTAATGACAGGCAATTTTCAGACTTGAATCTTGGATAGACTTGCATGATTTCAACACTTGATCTTGAAACACAGTTTCTTAAAGTATTAAACACATTCTAGATCTACCTAAATACAAGTAAAGTGCATTTTGTCAAAGAATTAAGCAATTACATTAAATAGTGACATATGTTCATATCAAGTGAATCACATATGTCTTAACAGTTTTGTAGTTGGTTCTTTTTTCATTTTATTGGGTTCCCTTTGATTGTTAAATGTTATCCTATTGCGTTATAAATAATTAAATATAGCATATAAAAATATAACATTATTTTATTATATAGCATGATTTGGATAATTTGGTATTTATTCTATTACATAACATGATTTTTTATAGTGCTCAATTTAAATGTTAAACTATGAGTACTTTACTAATTTTTGTTTACCTTTTTATCCTCTGTGACAGATAAAGTACTCTTAATAGTTGTATTAGAAATACTCTATAATGTCATTTATTTATTAAAAAAAATTAAAAAAAAAAAAAAAAGACAAAGGTTAGCCAAACGAAAATAATTGGATGGATGACAAATTTTAGCTTTTGCAATTTTATTATTATTATTATTATTATTATTATTATTGTAAGGAACGGATTTGGAACCTAAGCCCACAAGTATGGATTAAAGGCCCAACGTACCCTGGACAATGAATTTGTAGAGAGTGGGTGAAAGAGCTGGGTTGGGTCTGATATTAACAATGATGGACAGGATTACGTTAAGCAGGAAAGAAACATAAAACAACACCAAGAAAACTCTTCTGTCAATGTCCGAGGAGGTGTTTCATTGAACAACCAATGGTTACAAGGTTCAGAACTACAGTAAAACTATTCTTTTTTCTTTTTTCTTTCCTTCTTCCGATCCCCTCTATCAGGATCTCTTCTTCTTTATATAGTACCCTTCCCCATCATCTTCATCGTCCACTTGTTCTTCATCTGTGTATCTACTTGAGTGCATGTCACATCATGGGTATGCTTTAGTTATTTGGGAGTGACGGTAGCTGAGGGTGCACTGTTCAGAGGTCTTCTCCACATAAATGCGGCCAGAAAAGCTGTTGTATTGCATTAAATACGGTGGTAGCACCTTTTCCATTAGATATTTCTTCATTCTTATCATCTCCAGCCTTTGCTCTGAGCTTATCCCGATCTGGTGAAGTCCTCAGACAGCCACTGGCTTTTCTCGTACTCAAATAACCTGAGACTTCCTGCTGAAGTGATATGTCCTCCTCGGACAGGTGATGCTCTCCTCGGACAGGAAATACCTTCCTCGGACAGCGCTGATCTTTTATGAAGATCCCACTCCTAGCTAGGCCTTGCCCTTTTCTCTCTTTCTATCTTCGGGGGTAAGATCGTCGTTTCGTGGGCCCTTGGTTCATAATGTTGGGCTTAATAAGGTTGGGCCTGGATTCTTCTCCCCCACAATTATTATTATTATTTTATAATAATGCATATATAAAAATTTAATTTGTCTTAGATTTTGCTAATAATTGTTTATTTGATAATATGTTTTGGGTGGACGAAATTACAATTTCTACAAGACACAAAAAAAAAAAAAAAAAAAAAAAAAAAAAAAAAAACCTTAATAGATTATCAACAACAAATTGTTCTCCTAATTGGTCCAATTAATCATTGTTAAATTTTATTCATTTTTTTAGTTACATTTTTCGATGTACTAAATTGTAGGTAGAAAAAATAAGGTTTGAAAAAGTTTGTTTAAAACAAAAAAAAAAAAAAAAAAAAAAATTCCAAATTTTATATCTTTTTAATGATTCACAAAATATTATAAATAAATTTTAATAAAAAAAATATTTCTGTTAACTTGTTATTTGAATTTCTATGAAAAATTGTATTATTTTCACTTTGGTATGACAAAATGTATATTTATGATTTATGATTATTCCTATAATAAATAAAAATATGATTACAAATTACATTACTTATTATTAAATTAGTTTAAATTATAAAAAAAAATTAATAAAATTATCATAAAAATAACTATTATGCGCAACTCACAAGTTCGCTGCTAGTCATTATTAATGTGCATGCCATATCTTCTCCCTTGGATTGGCCCTGAGAGAAAGAAATATTATATCCTCTTATTCAAAGAGTATTGAATAATCATTAGTCACCTTTAACAAATATGTCGACTTGCTTTTACATATATTTTCTCTATGTGGGTTCAGGATGAAGACTTATTTAATGGCAATGATATGACCCTTCTTTTGACTCTTCATCCTATTAATCTTTGAAATGAAATATATTACGTAGTTCAAACAAAAGTAAAAGGAATTATTTTTTTTACAAATTATTGATAGGATTGTTAGAGCATTCTCATCAACAATTCTAAAAATTTTAACATTTAACACTTTAAAAACCTACTTTATTCATTATACCACCCCACTTTAAGATACATCAAACATCAAAACTTCTATATTTTTACCATTTCATTTAAATAATATAAACTACTAATTAAAATAATAATAGAACAACTACACAAAAAAAAAAAAAAAAAAAACTATAGCAAACAGCCAACCACCTCCTCCACCACCCCTACCATTGCTGCACTTGCCATAACCACAACTACAACAACTGCCATTGTCACCACCACCCACAACCATGACCACCAACCACCAAAATCATAACCAAATCACAAACTTAAACTCACAACCTCATCACCATTCACCTCCGACAACCGGAAAAAGAAAAAGAAAAACAACCCTCCAAAATCACAACTAAATCACAAACCCACAACCTCATCACCAACAACAATTAGAAATGGAAAAAGAAAAACAACCACCGAGAGAGACCCACGCGATCAAACACACCGATCAGAGACCCATGCCAAACTCTTAGCCGATGACCCACGCCGATCTACCCTCAACGCCAATGCCCACACCGATCAAAGACCCATGAACCTAGACCCACAAAATCAAATCACCCTGTCGTCAAGCTCTACCTCCATATCGGTGGCAACACTCCAAAGGCGAAGAGCATTTATTGTCCAATGGCATTTCAGCTTTGAAGTTCTGATCAACGAACCTTGGAGGGGAGGAGCTTAAACCGTGAAATTGAGAGAAACAGAAGCTACGGATAAAGAGAGAAGAGGAAAGTGAGAGAGGAGAGAGAAGAAAGAAGAGAAAAATAAATAAATAAAATAAAAGAAAGGGAAAAGTGATGGGAATAAAATATAATTTTCTGTTTAAGATTTATGCTACAATGAGCTTGTATTGATACAATCTCACTGGAGCAATATGTCAAAAATTTTGCCATTTGAAATCCTTGATGGAGTGACTTTTTTTGAGTTTTGATGCTAAAATTTAGCATATACCGCTTTTAACATCTTTAATGGGAATGCTCTTAGAAAAGAATATTGTGCGTAAATGCGACAGAGTCAAAGTAATCCTAGGGATCTCACGTCATCCTTGTGGGTGTATATATGCTGGATTACAGTAATCTTTAACAATTATGGCCTGTAGGGTATGGGGTCTACTTAACAACTTTGAGAGGAGCCTTAAGTAAAAATTTTAAGTGGATTTTTATTTATTTTTTTTTATTTAAATAGTAATTAAATAATATTAATTAATTAATTTTATTTAAAATTTATTTTTTATTTTTTTATTACATGATTCAATAAATTAATATCACTATAATACAAATGAGTTTTTTTTAACTAAATAAGTTGATATAATATATATCAAATTATTAATTGATATAATAACTAATAAAAATTTATATTATTATTTATCATACCAATAACTAATAATATCAATTATTATTAGTTATCATTGATATTATTAGTTATTGATACATACATATATATATATATATATATATATATTTTTTTTTTTTTTTTTGAGAAACTGATATATATTAATTTGAGTGGGTATACTGTATACAATGTGTGTGGCCCATGTCAGTGGGTCAGGGAGCTTGTAGTTGTGTGTGTGGGTGGGGGCCTGAAATTGTTTTCCACTCTTTTGGATTATAAAATATTATATACTCAACAACTGCACTGTGCCTGTGCAGTGCTAAGATCAAGTATCAAGCTTTGTGCAGTGTGCATCGTTACTGTGCAGTGGCAGCAGTGCTGTGAAGTGTGAGCAGATTGTGCAAGTGTAAGAGCAAAACCGGCGTGTTGTCCTTGTCCTGTCAATCAAGTAGATTAAAAAATATAACTTAAAATGAATGCCTGATCTTATAGAAAAAGATCATCAAAGAAGACGAAGAAAAGAAAGGTAAAAATATATTTTAAGATTTTTTAAGAGACGCTGAGAGATAGAAAGATGCAAGATTTTTTCTTTTGATTTAGAAATTTATTATCTCTGTTTTAGTATGTTTTAGTATTTTTTAAGATGATTAGGTTGTATTATTGATAAATTTGTTTGATATTAATTTTAATTTTGGTATATTTTAAGAATAAGTTAATAAATTTGTCTCTTAAAATTTAAAAATTTAATTTTGTTAGCTGAATGATCTATTTGGGATCTGCTAATTTTGTTGAAATTGAAAATTTTTTATTGAAAATACTATAAATAAAGTAAAACTTAGTTGAAATAGTATTGTAAGACCATAAATAGTACTAAAAAGTGCAGTACGACTCATGAATAGTAGCAAAAATAAGCTAAATAGTAAAATAAGTTGGCAAAATTAATCATGTCAAACGGACATGAATTTTGGCTATTTTTTTTCCCTTTTTAATCTTTTGCATTTTAAGATACAATGAGTTTTTTTAATGCATTATATTGACCACTAGAAGGACTAAAATATATTTTTTTAATTAAAATATATAGATAAATATTATATTATATTATCTTATATATATATATATATATATATTCAAGTGGAAACCTTAGGTGATTGCATTAATTGTATCTATTGTTCAGCCGACCCTAGTAGGATATGCGATTCTAAACAACAGTTTTTAGTGTTTAATTACTGAAAACTGTGGTTTAAAAAAAACAATGCGTTTGGTAAGGGAGTTTTTTTAAGAATGTTTAAATTACATTACTCATTTTAAGGTGTTTAAACACTAAATTTAGAAAACTCATCTTACTAGTTTTTCATATTTCAAACATTTGTAAATGGCCCACTTGTTAGCTTTTAAAAAAAAAAAAAAACACACACACACACACACATGCTAGACACACAATTATATTTTTTCACACACTAAAACATATTATTTGAAACACAACACCAAAAAAAAATTTTGCTTCATGAATATTATAAACAAGTGTTTTTACTATATTTTTTAAATCACAGCTTTCGCATTATTTTAAATAATAATATCAAAAATCTCCATTTTGTTAAAAAATGTTTTCACATCATTTTAAACCAAGTGTTGTTCAAAAATATTTCCTATTTTAAATGGATAGTATTTATTGTTGCTAAAAGTTACTGAAAACTAATTGTTGCTGAAAACACTATAGCAAAATAATTTTTAAATGTGTGAATAGTATCGTGAGACCCATTTTTAATATTTTTTATTATGTGAACAGTACATAAACAGTGCACGCACGGTTATAAACAGTATTTTTTTTGTCTCAAAAGTAAAAAAACCGGCACAAAAAAAAAAAAAAAAAAAAAACGTAACTTGACTTTGAGTAAAAAAAATTGCTATACCTTACCTTAGTCCTAAAGCACTACCGCAAGTCTGCAATGCCATATGCTACCTCTAAGGAGAAGTGAGAACGCGTCTCGAAAAAGGCGTGTATATAATTATTACAAAATTTTCATCGTACGGCTTAACAAGGAGAACTTACATGTGAAAGCTTTCTTTGTCAACTTTCCACGTACGGCTTAACAAGTGAATCTATTATCACAGACCTTGAATTTGAGGGTGGTTGCATAACTCACATGACCACCCTCACTTGTCATTTTTTTTTTTTTTTTATATATATTTAGCAAATATATATATATATATAATTAGTTTAAATTAATCAAAAAAAATTTACATATATATATATACACACTTACCAAAAAAAAATATTATATAATATATTAATTTATTTTGACCACCATAATAAAAATATTAAATAATATGACCTATGAATCACAAGAATTTAAATTCAACAAAAATAATAATAATGTTATATCCACAATACTTTTATAATAAATTTTATGTGGTAAATTATTACTAATTTTAATTTGGGCTCAATATTGATATGTTTTACCCACTAATAACAAGTTATTGCATAAGATTTATTATGAAATTGTTGTGGTCACTTTTTTATTCTCATATCAGCATTTTCAATTTTCACCTTAATTATCTCTTATATTAGTCTTTTTTTTCTTTGCTAGTACACAAAAATTGTAATAATTCATGTATTTGCATATTTTTTTTGTGATATTGATATATTCAAATTGTCTTTTTATTAAATTTTATATAATTTAAGTTTCTTGTAACTATTTTTAAAAAAATTTCTAAAACTGCTACTGTGCATATGAGTGAAAATTTCTTGCCAAATGTGAAACTTAAGTTGGCATATCTTAAATGTGAAAAATATGTAAAACTTTCTTTGCCCGACTTTCCAGTTTACGTTTTACAGTGCCTAGAGTGGGTATCCTTCGTGACTTTCTTTGCCAGATGTGAAAGGCTAGTTGGTATCTTTTTTCATTTTTTCATTTTTTTTTTTTACTGAAAAACGTAGAAGTTGGTATCCTTATTTTATTTTATTTTTATAGGTTGGTATCCTTATTTAAACGTGAAAGAAATGTGAAATTTTTGCCGACTTTCGCCTACTAAGCATAACTATGCATTTGAGCTCAATGGCCAAAACTAAATTGAGTTCTTTTATATATTTAAATATGTATTTTTTTAATAAAATATTTAAATATTAAATCAACTTTGTTCTCTTGTTTTTTTAGAAGCAAAATTATTTATTGCATTTTTTTTTATCCCATTATTTATTTATTGCATTCTTGTTCTACTAACATTTACTTTTTTAATTGGTAATATAATAAGACTAATCCACTTATTTAAAAAGAAAAAGAAGAAAATCATCATCCACAAAACCAGCAATTATATATTTACAATGTTCTTCTTTTGTTTCCACGGCCTCTCCTTTATTGACTTGTTGTACCCAAATTTATCTTTATAGAATGAAACTTATTTCACATTAAAAAAAAATTATGTTTATATTGTACTTGAGAAGTTATACTTACAATATTTTCACAACTTCTAGGTGTTAATTTGTTACTAACTTATTGGTTCTAATTCGAATTCACCACTGAAATTACTTTTTTTTCCACCAATAATAATCAATTATAACCTCCCACTTAAGATTTGTTTTGAAAATGTTGTGGATGTAGCATTTATCTTTTTTTTTTTTTTTCATACTTTTCATTTGATAAAAAAAATTATTTTATTTATTAGCTAATATTTAAGCTTAATTAATACTATTATCATAAATAAAAAATAACATATTAGTTAAAATTTGGAAATTTTTTTTCTACCTAGAGGTCTTAGGCTATCGACTCATTTGCCTATACTATAAAGGCATCCTATTGCATACGGCCTTGTTTGATATTCTCTTCTTCTTCTTTTTTTTCTTTTTTTTTTTTTTTTTTTTTTTTTGTTTTTTTGATGGGATAAACACATCTTTTAGGTGTTAAGTTTCCCCACTCAAAAGAGTTTGTTGTTACGTTAAGAGCAATTCATCTTGGGATACAACAAAATCTCAAAAAGCATGCAACAATTTTGACGTATCTAGTAAAGATAACTTCTTTAAAAAAAATTGTGTATTTGAATTTGATTCAAGCCTGAATACATAGATAATGAAGAGTTATGACTTAAACATTTGAATTGGTACTTTTTTTTTAACATCATTACAATTTAGATAAATTCATAATTTTTCAAAAAATATTTATCTTTTAAAAATAAGTTATTGCTATATTAGAAAATAGCTTACATGGGTTATAATCCAATGTATATCATATTATATCAATAAAATAAAATCACGGTTTAATCTTAATCACATGCCACATGTCTAGCTAATTAAGTGCCAAGTGTACCATGCAAGCGCCACACACTACACACGTGTGTTCTGGAGCCACATGTCTGCATATAAATTATCTAAATTATTTTATTTGTTAGTGTTTGTGTTACTTTAAATCCCTAAAAGTTTTGTAAACTTTCAACTTGGGAGAAGTCTTAAATACAAACCCACGCCCTTCATTCCATATCACAATCTGCCCAAACTTTTTAACAATCCTATGCTTAGATTATTATATTAATCGTTTAGTCCAAATATTGACGTCATCATGCATACGAGAGGAATCTTTCAACTTAAACCATTAATTAACGTAAACATTTTAGAGTCATTAGTGGCCTAATTAAGCTTAAACCACGACTTTAGATATTAGAAACGAAAGTAACATACACTTGATTCCATCTAATTTCGGCAAAAAAAGACAAATTGTTATCCAAGCTCCATCATGGTTTTCTTGAACATATGCAAAAGTAAACCTTAAACTTTTGCTAGAAGCAGTCCAACTTCTTATGTTCCTATAGGTGAAGATTCTTTGATGTCTCTTTCAATTTAGACATTTGGAGAAGTTCTTGAACTCCATTATTAAGAGTATAACACTTATCCTTGAACTATTTGGGAGTCCCAACCTTAAACTATTTACAAATTAGTTTCGTCATTTTTTTTTTGGGTTTTGGAGGTATTTTGGTAATTTTTAGGTTTTGGGGGTATTTTGGTCATTTTATGGTTTCGGGGTTATTTTGGTCATTTTTTGAGTTTTTGGGGTATTTTGGTAATTTTTAGGTTTTGAAGGTATTTTGGTCATTTTATAAGTTTTCATTTTGTAAGATTTTAGAGTATTTTGTTCATTTTCACTTTAAGGGCATTTTGATAATTTTGATAATTGGGTAATTTGGTGCATTAGGGTTTACCCATAATAATTGGGTTGAGTTTGGGTTAGAAGCAATTAGTTAAATGAGTTTTAATGTGTAAATGAATTTTATAAATCCATCTCAATTATGTCCATCTCAAACCTACCTATTTGACATCCCTAATTAGGACCCATATATTACAACTAACTTTTGGAGAAAAATGTTTCAAATTCCATCCATTAGTTTTACTTTTTTCACAAAATATCTTGAGAGTGTCTCTTAAACTGAGCGTACATACATAATGGTAATAAATAACAATACTATATAATTATCAATTGTTGGAAGAAAACTTGGCTCAGCATAAAACGATGTAGTCTTCAACAGATTACAAGCACAGCAAAACGACGTCGTTACAAATAAAACAGCAACCAAGACAAAATGACAAATAGATAAGACAATGCAATAATACGCTGTCGTTTCACTGAAGTGAGCCCATGCACGTTCCATTTAGCCTCAGTTTGTTAGATTATTAGTTTGTTGTTTTATGCCATGTGTAAACCTTCTATTGGTTGCTGATAACGGTTACTATAATTCAGTTGGTTAGTTTTTAGAGATTTTTTCTTTTTTAGAAAATTTTTTATTTTTATTTTTATAAATGTTTATACATAATATTTTCACAACAAATTACTAATTGTTATTGTAGGGCAAAAAATTAATTTCAATAGTAGATTCAAATTAGAACCAATAATAATTTATCACTTAAGATTTGTCGTAAATATGTTATAGATGTAATACTTTTTTTTTCTTTGATGCTCTATTTTATTCAACTATATATAAGCAGAACACAATTATGTAATTATTCAACTATATAAAGCACTCCATTTTATTTAGATGAGGGGGAAGAGGAATTTTGTCACGTTTTGAATTTTGAAAATTGATATTTCTTAGTTTTAGATGCTCCCTCCAATTTTTTCCCAAATAGGCAAAAATTAGGTACAATACTCAAGTGTTGTTCCTTAGACTCTCATCTTAAAATTTAGTCATGTGACAGTACCTAACTAGAAATACACTTCCATCACATGAAAAAAAAGCTACATGATTAAATTTTAAAAGAAGCACCTAAGAAATAGCACCTAAGTACTGTACCTAAATTTTATCCTTCCCAAATAGGGCTGTAAATGAACCAAGCCATTGATGAACAACTCGGGCTTGGTTCAATAAAAAGCTCGTTCATATTCGTTTATTTATAAATAAGCTAAGTTTAAGCCTTAGTTTTAGTCTTATTTGATAAACAAGCAAGTCTAACAAAAAAAAAAAAAAAATTGCTCGTCAACAATAGGGTTCGATACAAAACACATCAAGCTTAAACTCATTTATAGCTTGATATATGTTTACTAAATAAACTCATTGTAGGGACCAAGTTCGGGCCTCCTAACGTGTTAAGGGAGTGGACCCAAGCCCAGCTAACCCTGCAATTAATTTGTAGAGAGCGGGGTCAGGAACTAGGCCCTAGTAAGGGATGTAACAACCATGCATGGTAGCTCGTAGATGAAAGTGAACAATGATACTCCTCGGCCTTTCTCTTGGGAGCTTGCAGTTTTTATTACTTCTTTGGTGGTTGGTTACAATTACTTCCAGGAGGATGCAGATTGCTACCGTCTTCCCCTTCTTTTCCTTTTTCCTTTCTTCCTTTTTTTCTCCCCCCTTTCCAAGAGGGGTCCCTTACATTATATACCCCTTTCCCCATTGATCCTAGTCCTACATTTGTTGAGCAACCAGGCCACTACTTGAATACCTGTCCCATCAGCCACCTTCCTATTCTTCCTATGGGTTGCAGCAACCAAGGTAACACTGTTCTGTAATCCCCTCCTCATTAATGCGGCCAGGACGTTAATTGTGGGCATTTAATGTAGAGGTGACAGCTCATCTTAGACTTGCTCCTCCGCCGTGCTCCCATTGTTGACGCGTGACACGTGCTCTTTCCTCCTCAGATATTTAAGAAGACCTCCTTTTATGGTGTGGTGCTTGTGCACTTCTATGGTCTCGGACCAGCTCCTTGGATACTAGACTTCTTACTTTTATCCTCGGACCCTACATACACCCTCGGCATGGGCTTTTGGGCCTGGTTCGAAGTGGGCCAGGGCTACCTGACTTTTCAGCCCCACAATAGCCCTTCAAAATCTTGCTGCCCACATCCTCAGGCGGGAAGAAGGATTTTCACATCCTCGGGCTTGCTCTGCGTCCAGTCGAGTCTTGTCCCCCATCAGTGCTGGGGTCTTTTCATCTGCACAAGGCGCGTTGCTGACGCTTTGGTACGCAAAACGTGTCCTTCATTTAATTCAGGCGGCTCTGTGCTCCCCACGTTCAACTAGGCGATGCCAATCTAACGGTGGAGGTTCGCCTCGCATTTATGGGCAGGAAAGCCCGCACGGTTCCTCGATTTGGGGTACAAATACCTATTCAAACTGCTTTTTCCTCTTTTTCATTCACAATCAAAAGTTCTCGCACATCTATCGTGAGTCTAGCCAAATTTTCACTTACATCTCCAGCACAAAAAGCCTGTTCAAGGAACTCATCCTCATTCTTGTAAGTCGCTCTATCCCTCTTTGAGCTCTCTTCCCCTCTACTCCTTCTTCTCTTTCATCTATTCTTTCTTAGTTCTTTTAGGCATTACTTGGGATGGGTAGATTTAAGAAGTACGTCTACACTGAGAAGGCGATGGAGAAATTCATCGCCGACTATAAGATACCTAGCAACATGGGCTTAAGGTATTGTGAGGATGGGGAGTGGCTCCTTCGGAGGGAGGAGGGCGAGGTGGTGATTCCCATCATCGCCTTCCTCGAAGGGGGCATGAAAATCCCCATGGGGCCGGTGATGAGGGACTACTTTACGCACTTTCAGCTAGCCCCCACCCAGTGCGCAATCAACGTTTTCAGAATTTTGGATTGTGTGGATGCCCTGAACGAGAAGATGGGACTGAGGTTGACTCATAACGACGTAAACTGGTGTTACAACCTTCAGCTCCTAAAGGGCAAATCATATTACATGAAAACAAGGGATGACAGGGTACGGCTTATCTAGTGCCTCCCTGAGTCTAGCAAAAGGCTGAACGAGGATTTCCTCATCGTGTCCGAAGAATGGCACGATGGCCTTCACTACCCAACGACGGAGGGGACACTAGGTGAGGCAGTGGGAATAGGAGGGGGTTCAAGTTCTCTTTTCTCCTTCTTCTTTTTTTTTTTTTTTTTTTTTTTTTTTTTTTTTTTTTTTTTTTTTTTTTTTTTTTTTTTTTTTTACTGTTGGTGTAATTTGCCTCGTTCAGTTACTAACATGAATGTGTCTTCTCCCTACAGACCTGCACGCCTTCGAGCGCCACTTCAACTTGGTCAATAGGGAGGATTTGAAGAAAGTGCTGAGGGCGGCGGTTTTCGTGAATGAAGCCGACCATCAAGTTAGGGCCGCCCACAAAATCTTGGAATACACTTCTGTTCAAAAATCGTTCGCGACTCCAAAGCATATGATCAGAGTAAACGACCCTCAGCTGCAGAAAATCACTGTAACCGAGGACGGGTTTCTGTTTCCCGAGGAGCCCTTCATTCCAGAAGTCATCACATTGGTCGGCCTTTCTTCCACCCACAGATTCGCCGAGGCCACAGAGGAAAATCCAGAGAGGGAAAAGGAAGTAGCTAATTTTGGCCTCGTCGAGGAAGAGTTTGACATTTTTGATCAAATCAATCAGTTCGAGGATCCTCCTGGAGACTTGGGCGATCCTCGTCTGACTGAAGCGGACCTCTTAGCGTCAGAAACCTCTCCTCAGCTTACGATGGGTTACAAGAGGAAACCCTACACCAGTCTACTAGATCTGATTGAAGGCCAACCGGGGAAGTCCCAGCCAAAGCTTCCCCATCCTCCTCTCAATACTCAGCCTGCCCAGACTAGGTCGGCTGCTGCTCAGTTTAGGCTTCCCCCTCCTCCGCCTCAGACGAGTCTGCCCTCTGGGTCCGTGCCCACTGATCCCAAGCAGATGAAGGACAAGGGTAAACGGCTTATGGAGGATAAGTCAGTGTCCTTGCAGGATGGGGACAATACTCTGTAGCCTTTTAAGCAGATAAGGATAGGCACCAAAAGCCAAGAGAGGCAGGTCATCACCCCCCCCCCCCCGAGGCTCAAGCCTGGCTTCCCGCCCCAATACTCCATGGGGGGCCTCTGAGGGATGACGCTTCCCTCAGGGATTTTAGGGAGGGCGAAGGTGCGCATGTGGCCGATGCGCTAGAGAAATGCCTGCTGCTCCCTGCAGATATAGCTGAGTTGGATTCCTTGAGGAGCAAGCAGGTCTTCCTCAGCCTCAAGCGATACCTGGGAATGGTAAGAACCCTAGTACTTATGATTTTTCTTACTTTAATTTTTTTTCCTTTTTTTTGAGTTTGGCTTATTGTGCATTCATTATTCTGGCAGGCCATCCAGGCTACCTTTAGGTTGGAGGCGACGGCCAACTACCAGGGGAAGGCCTTGGACATGGAGCGTGAGAAGCGCTTACAGGCCACGCAGACTCTCAAGACCTCTGAGGCTGATCTCGCCACAGCTAGGGAGGAGTTAAAGGCGATGACCAGGGCTCAAGACAGCGCGGTGTTAGGTCTCGCTGGTACCCAGAACCAGGCCAAAGAGTAGACGAGGCGTCTAGGTGAGGCGGAAGAGTAGCTGAAGATCGTAAAGGAGCTGATTAAGGATCTGACAGCGAAGGTGGCTGTTGCCGAGAGGGCCCAAAAGGCGGCAGAATAGGCCAAAGATGAGGCCTTGAGGGCTAAGGCTGAGGCGAATTTTGGTAGGGAGGAGGCCCTGGCTTCTAAGGAGGATGCCGAGGCAGCTGCTTATGCCGAGGGGGTAGCCGAGATAGAAGCCGCCTACAAAGCTCAGGTTCTTGGTATATGCCAACGCTATTGTTCCCAGGTCTGGGGTGAGGCCCTCAAACAAGCCAGGGTGGAAGCCTTGTCCGACCTGTGGAAGGTGAAGAGCGAATACTACCCCTCCTACTATCCACGAGGCCGCTCCTGATGGCTCCGAGGCTGAGGAGGTTGTTAAGGAGGTTGGGGCTACTCCAGGTGAGGGAGCTTCGGTTGCTGAATCAAGGGAAGGCCCCAACGAGGAGGTGCCCCAAGAGGTTGCGAATCCCCCTTCCGACGCCCAGGTCCCCACCACTGAGGAGGTAGCCATACTTGTCGTGCCTCTACAGGCTATCCCTTTAAGCCAAAGCTCAGAGGACCCTGAGGCTGTAGCTAACCGGCCATCCACTGGGGGTGAGATTGAGCAGAAGGAATAGGTCCCTTGGCGCCCCGGTCTACTCTGCCTTTGCTGTTTAATTTATCTTTTTTTTTTTTTTTTACAATGTAATGCGACACTTGTCATGCAACTTTTAAGGACTTATTGCAATGCGAGTTTAATTTTCCCTTTTTATCTGTTTTGGCTGTTTATTCGCTTGCATGTTATCCCTCCTTTTTTTTTACTTGCATAATTTTAACTTAAATTGTATCTCGGCCAATCACGGTAGTAATTATAATAATGAGAGGGCGTGTATGCTTGGGCAGGCCCTTTATGTCCTAAGGACTAGGTAGGGTTTTGGTCCTTCCTAACATAAGTCCCCATCGGGGTAGTTATTTTCCCGCAGGCTTAAGTCCGAGGCCCATGCAAGGCCTTGGTTATGTCTGACACTTAGAACCTTTTTGAAGTGGTTAGTTTCTCCATAAGCTTGAGTTCGAGGACCATGCAAGGCCTTGGTTCTGTCCAACACTTAGGATCTTTTTAAAGTAGTTAATTTCCCCATAGGCTTGAGTCCGAGGACCATGCAAGGCCTTGGTTCTGTCCAACCCTTAGGATCTTTTTGAAATAGTTAGTTTCCCCATAGGTTTGAGTTCGAGGACGATGCAAGGCCTTGGTTCTGTCTAACACTTAGGATCTTTTTGAAGTAGTTAGTTTCCCCATAGGCTTGAGTCCGAGGACCATGCAAGGCCTTGGTTCTGTCCAACCCTTAGGATCTTTTTGAATTAGTTAGTTTCCCCATAGGCTTGAGTCCGAGGACCATGCAAGGTCTTGGTTCTATCCAACCCTTAGGATCTTTTTGAAGTAGTTAGTTTCCCCATAGGTTTGAGTCCGAGGACCATGCAAGGCTTTGGTTCTGTCTAACACTTAGGACCTTTTGAAGTAGTTAGTTTCCCCATAGGCTTGAGTCCAAGGACCATGCAAGGCCTTGGTTCTATCTAACACTTAGGACCTTTTTGAAGTGGTTAGTTTTCTCATAGGCTTGAGTCCGAGGACCATGCAAGGCCTTGGTTTTGTCTAACACTTAGGACCTTTTTTGAAGTGGTTAGTTTTCCCATAGGCTTGATCCGAGGACCATGCAAGGTTTTGGTTCTGTCTAACACGTAGGACCTTTTTGAAGTGGTTAGTTTTCCCATAGGCTTGAGTCCGAGGACCATGCAAGGCCTTGGTTCTGTCTAACACTTAGGACCTTTTTTGAAGTGGTTAGTTTTCCCATAGGTTTGAGTTCAAGGACTATGCAAGGCCTTGGTTTTAGGACCTTTTTTGAAGTGATTAGTTTTCCCATATGCTTAAGTTCGAGGACCATGCAAGGTCTTGGTTCTGTCTAACACTTAGGATCCTTTTTGAAGTGGTTAGTTTTCCCATAGGCTTGAGTCCGAGGACCATGCAAGGCCTTAGTTCTGTCTAACACTTAGGACCTTTTTTGAAGTGGTTAGTTTTCCCATAGGCTTGAGTCCGAGAACCATGCAAGGCCTTGGTTCTATCTAACACTTAGAACCTTTTTGAAGTAGTTAGTTTCCTCATAGGCTTGAGTCTGAGGACCATGCAAGACCTTGGTTTTGTCTAATACTTAGGACCTTTTTGAAGTAGTTGGTTTCACCTAGAATGGCCATCGAAATGGGAGTTACGTAATCAGGACAGGCTTAAAATCTGGATCAAAAGAAACTTTTTCATTAATAATAATATCTTTTCAGATTATTTACATTCCATGGGCGAGGTACAGGTTTTTCATCTAAATCTACTAAATAGTATGCGCCTATCACTGCTATTGAGGTAATTCAGTAGGGCCCCTCCCAGTTTGGTCCCAGCTTTCCCCAGGAAGGGTTCTTGGCAGCCCCTACGACTT
The DNA here is from genome assembly GCA_030445155.1 of Quercus variabilis. Lineage (NCBI taxonomy): Eukaryota > Viridiplantae > Streptophyta > Magnoliopsida > Fagales > Fagaceae > Quercus > Quercus variabilis. Next base: position 32,191,522 of record CP129445.1, read on the forward strand.
TTGTCAGCACCAAGTCCCTCAATGCTAGTGGTTTAAGCTTTACATTGGCGTCATATCTCTGCTTGAGTTTTTGTTGGTAATAGGCCAGCTGGACCATTGCTTGCTCTCTTCGTTCGTCGACCAGGTCCAGGCTCCTCCCCAGCAGTTCGTCGTTGCTGCCTGGAGTGAAAGAGCTCGTCCTTAGCGTTAGGAAGTTTGTCTCTAGGGGGATCATCGCCTCGGCACCATAAGTCATGGCAAAAGGTGTTTCCCCTGTTGACCGCCTGGGCGTAGTCTGGTACGTCTAGAGAACGTGGGGCAGCTCCTCTACCCATCTTCCCTTGGTGTTAGCCAATCTCTTCTTAAGCCCATTGATGATGACCTTGTTGACAGCCTCAGCCTGTCTGTTTCCCTGAGGGTAGGCAGGCGTTGAGTATCTGTTTATGATCCTAAGTTCACAATAGTACCTTCTGAAGGCCTTGCTATTGAATTGGAGCCCATTATCCGAGATGAGGGTATACAGGACACCGAATCGTGTGACAATGTTCCTCTAAAGGAATTTCTTTGCGTCCACGTCCCTGATGTTGGCCAGGGGCTCTGCCTCCAACCACGTGGTGAAGTAGTCCGTGGCCACTAAGAGATATCTTTTATTCCTTGGCGCTTTGGGGAAAGATCCTATAATGTCCAAGCCCCACTAGGCAAACGACCATGGACTGGACAAAGGATTGAGGGCCCCTCCAAGCTGATGAATATTCGGGGCGAACCTTTGGCATTGGTCATACTTTTTGACATAATCCTGGGCCTCCTTCTGCATTCCTGGCCACTAGTATCCTTGCGTGATGGCTCGGTGAGACAAGGATCTTCCTCCCGTATGGCTCCCACAGATTCCCTCGTGCAGCTCTTCGAGCAGTAATTCTGCTGTTTTGAGGTGGACGCACAGTAGGTATGGTCTAGAGTATGAGCGCCTATACAACTTGTGGTCCTCAGACAACCAAAACCAAGAGGCACTCCTTTGTATTTTCTCTGCCTCTGACCTCTCCTCAGGCAGAATACCATGACCATTCCTTGTAATAATGCCTCATACTCGGCCTTGTTGTTTGTGGCTGAGAATCCGAGCCTCAGGGACTTCTCTATAACATGATCTTCAGGGGATACTAAGACTAGTCCCACTCCTGACCCTCTCTGGTTTTCCGCACCATCAACATATACTTTCCAACATGGTGACCTCAGGACGGAGACTGCTCCAACTAGCTTCTCATCAAGAATCCTCCCCTCGGCCCCCACTTCTATAGTTGGCTCAGTGAACTCTGCCGTCAAGTCTGCCAGAACCTGGCCCTTTATGGAGGTCCAAGGCATGTATTTAACGTCGAAGGCCCCTAGAATGGTATTCCACTTCGCAATTCTTCCCGTATAATCAGCAACCCGAAGTACGGACCTCAAGGGTAATTGGGTTAAAACGACCACCGTGTGAGCCTGGAAATAATGGGGCAGCTTTTGCATAGCATGGACCACAGCAAGTATGGCTTTCTCCAAGGGTAAGTACTTGACCTCGGCTTCATGCAATGACTTGCTAACGTAGTAGACTGGTTTTTGAACGCCACTGTCATCTCGTATCAGCACCAGGCTCACAGCGTGGTGCGCCATGGCAATGTATGTGTATAGGACCTCATCGACCTCCGGGTTAGACATGATGGGTGGCCGGGCTAGGTACTCTTTGAGTTGCTGGAAGGCCATGGCACACTCTTCGGACCACTCGAATCCTTTCCACTTATTGATCAGGAGATAGAAGGGTCTGCACCTGTCAGCTGACCTGGAAATGAATCGATTCAATGCCGCGATCATTCCAACGAGCTTCTAGATCTCCTTGGGGTTTCACGGAGGCCTTAAGTTTTGGATAGCCCTGATTTGGTCGGGGTCAACCTTGATCCCCTGGTGGGTAATGATGTAGCTTAAGAACTTGCCAGATCCCACGCCAAACGATCACTTAGAAGCATTTAGGCGTAACCTGTGCTTTCTCAGGACGTCGAATATACAGCCGAGGTCTCCCAGATGCTCGAACACCAGTTTGCTCTTTACCACCATATCGTCAACATAGATCTCGATGTTTTTGCCCAACAACGACTCGAACATTCTCGTCATCATCCTCTGATAAGTAGACTCAGCATTTTTCAGGCCGAATGGCATCACCTTGTAGTGGTAGTTCCCGATGGGTGTCACGAAAGTTGTCTTCTCCTGATCCTCCAAGGCTAGTGGGATTTGATGATAGCCCTGAAAGGCATCGAGGAAGCTCATCCGAGGATGGCCTGCGGTCGTATCTACCAGCTGGTCTATTCGTGGCATTAGGAAGGGGTCCTTTGGGCATGCCTTATTCAGGTCCGTGAAGTCTACGCAAACCCTCAATTTCTCGCTTTTCTTCCTGACCACCACAGTATTGGCCAACCATTTGGGGTAAAAAACTTCCTTAATAACCCCTACGCGCTTAAGCTTATTGACCTCTTCCCTAATTGCATCGGCGTGCTTCTTGGAGGTCACAGATGGGTTGACGTTAAGGTGGTGACAGATGAAGGATGGATCAATCCCTGGGGCATCGTAGGGATCCCATGCGAACACGTCAAGGTTCCTCTTGAGGAACTCAAGCAACTCCTCCTTCTCCCGGGGAGGCAGTTGGGCTCCGACCTGAAAGAACCTCTCCGGGTCATCGTCGATGACCACTTTTTCTAGGCCTTCAAGTTTTGCTTCCTCGGCGGCCATATCAACTGGCACCACCGAGGTAATTAATTGCTATAAGTTTTCGGCCGCGGTGGCCGAGGATTCTATATCGTGCTGATGTGAGGTGGCTACACCATACTCCGTCTTGCCATTGATTGGCATCCCCGGATCTCGATGACTCGGCCTCTTGACGGGAATTTCACCTTCTAGTGCAAGGAAGAGGCAACGGCCCCCAAGGTGTGGAGCCAAGGCCTTCCTACAATGGCAATGTAGGGGGAGTACATGTCCACCACTATAAAGTTCACCTCCACTACTTCCAGGTTGGTCTGGATAGGCAGCCTGATCACGCCCTCCGGGATGACTAGCTTCCCATCAAAGCTCATTAAGGGAGAGCTATAGGGCGTCAGGTCTTCAGGCTTTAGCCCCAGCCCCTTATAAAGGTCGAGGTACATGACCTCAGCCGCGCTGCCACCATCCACCATCACCCTTCTTACGTCGTAGTCCTCAATTCTGAGGGTGATCACCAAAGCATTGTCTTGGGGTTGGGTGGTCCCGTCCTTGTCTTCCTCGGAAAAACTTAGAGTCAAGTGAAAGCCTCTTCTGGCCCTTTTTGGCTCGGACTAGGACTTCCTGACGGGCACCTGGGTCACAGACAGCACTCGCGAGGGGCACGTGCCTATTCTTCCTGGCGCAACCAGGATCACATTAATCGTTCTAGCGGGCTGCCTCATGGCAATGTCCCTCCGTGGCTCCTGGTAGGTCTAGCCCTGATGGTCGTTGGAATGGTGCAGGAGGTGCTTCACCTTCCCCTCTCGGACTAACTGGTCTAGATAGTTCTAGAGATTCTTGCAGTCCTCCGTAGCGTGCCTGTGGTCCTGGTGGTATTGGCAGTAACGATCCTGATTACGCTTCTCAGGATCCCCCGACATCTTGTTCGGCCACTTGAAGTACAGTTCGTTCTTGATCCTTTCTAGCACCCTGTGTACTGGTTCTCCGAACACGGCGCCGACGGCCTGGGCGTTTGTCACCCCAGATTGTCCCATGAAATCTCTTCTCGAACGAGCATTGTTATACCAGTCTGACCTGGAATCCCTCCTCTCCTGAGGGATAACCTTCTCCTTCCCCTTGCCCTGTAGCAAGTCTTCCTCTACCCGTTTGTATTTATCGATCCGATCCATTAATTGCAGCACGCTGGTAGCGGGCTTACCAGTTAAGGACTTCCTCAGGCCGTGCCCCATCGGGAGTCTGTTCTTGAATGTATTGATGGCGACATCATCGTACTTGTCGTCCAGCTCGTTGTAAATCTCCCAATACTTGTCCGAGTGAGCCTTGAGGGTCTCCCCGTCGCACATGGTCAGGGATAGCAACGCGCTCATGGGCCGAGGAGGTCTACTGTTTGTAACAAAATGGGAACCAAAGGCCGGGGTCAGCTGTCTGTCCGAGTCTACGGAATTCGTCCTCAAGCTATTGAACCACCTCATTGCCATAGGTCCCAAGCTGGATGGGAAGACTTTGCACATCAGCGCCTCGTTTTTAGAGTGGACGGCCATCCTCTGGTTGAACTAGCTCATGTGCTCCACGGGGTCCGTTTTGCCATTGTAAACGGTGATGGTTGGCTGCTGGAACCGCCGAGGGAGTACTGCCTCTTCTATGCGACACATAAAAGGTGATCTAGAGAGTCGGTCTAGCGCCCTGCTCATGGCGTCACTTCCTAAGCCCTTAGGAGTTAGGCTGTCACGTTTACGCCTTTGGTAGCGCTCATCCTCGTGGGAGAAAGTTTCGCTCAGGGGTGTTCTTGACCTTTGCCTGTAGTCGTCATCATTTTCGTCATCAAAGGGTAAGTCAGGGTTGGGATCGGATTGCCTTTGCCGTGCATGGCGCAGCTTTCTTTTCAAATCATCTATCTCTCACTGCATGGCCACCTTATCATCTTGACTATGGGATGCGTGACTCTTAACCTCTCGCGATCGCGTGGCCTGGCCATTATCGTGCCTCTGGGGCACGTGGCCGCTTCTATGGGTGTGGCTTTCGCTAGTTTGTGAGGTATGCACGCTTCCCTCTCGAAATCGTCTGTTCTCCTCATTTTAGCCATGCCCGGTGTCACCATAGTTATTCTAACGCTGAGGTCTAGCCGGTTCATGCTGATGGGAACTCCCCTGGTGAAGGTCTGATCCTACCATGCCTGGCTGTTGTCCTTACTAATGCACGAGTTCTTCCCACAGACGATGCCAATTGTAGGGACCAGGTTCGGGCCTCCTAACGTGTTAAGGGAGTGGACCCAAGCCCAACTAGCCCTGTAATTAATTTGTAGAGAGCGTGGTCAAAAACTAGGCCCTAGTAAGGGATGCAATGACCATGCGTGGTAGCTCGCAGATGAAAGTGAACAATGATGCTCCTCGGTCTTTCTCTTGGGAGCTTACAGTTCTTATTACTTCTTTGGTGGTTAGTTACAATTGCTTGTAGGAGGATGCAGATTGCTACCGTCTTCCCATTCCTTTTCTTTTTCCTTTTTTCCTTTTTTTCTCCCCCTTTTCCAAGAGGGGTCCCTTACATTATATACCCCTTTCTCCATTGATTCTAGTTTTACATTTGTTGAGCAACCAGGCCACTACTTGAGTACCTGTCCAATCAGCCACCTTCCCATTCTTCCTGTGGGTTGCAGCAACCAAGGCAACACTGTTCTGTAATCCCCTCCTCATTAATGCAGCCAGGACGTTAGTTGTGGGCATTTAATGTGGGGGTGACAGCTCGTCTTAGACTTGCTCCTCCGTCGTGCTCCCATTATTGGCGCGTGGCACTTGCTCTTTACTCCTTGGATATTCAAGAAGACCCCCCTTGATGGTGTGGTGCTTGTGCACTTCTATGGTCTCGGATGTCCGAGGACAAAATCGTCCTCGGACTAGCTCCTTGGACACTGGACTTCTTACTTTTATCCTCAGACCCTACATACACCCTCAGCATGGGCTTTTAGGCCTGGTTCGAAGTGGGCCGGGGCTGCCTGACTTTCCAGCCCCACACTCATTATTATGACATTACACATTTTTTAATAATAACATAGTCCACATGAGACCACTTACCACTATCCATTAAATTTGTCTTCTTTCCTCTAAATTTTTTTAACACTCACTCTAATTGACCATGGAACACTTTTAGACTTTAGTTATATATATTTTTTAATTACTCAAGCTATAGACAATGAATGATGAATGGATGGATTTAATTATGTAAAATTGTAATTTGAACAATTTCTAATCATGGGTTGAATTAGAAGCATGATAAAATGAGTATATTATTTTCTTTTCTTTTCTTTTTTGTTTACTTGATTTTTGGTGATATAAGCATTTGATAATGCATTTTTTTTTTTTTTTGGATCCTAAGGTAAAAAGCTTGACTTGAGATAAAGTTTGAGCTTGATATTAAACTTCAGCTTGGCTTGACTAATTAATCAAGCCAAGCCAAGCTTAAACTTTTTGGCATACTTATGTGCTCGAGTCCAAACATTGTTTTTATGCTTGTCTCAAGCTCGAGTCAAGCTTGGGCATTTGATTTTTATTGATGAACCAAGCTCAAACACACACTACTCAGCAAAACTTGGCTCATTTACAACCCTATTCTCAAATATATGGTAATCATCCACATAGACATATAATAACACCATAAGAGCATTCATATTAGTGTGTCTATAATAAAAAAATGCTCAAATTTACACATTTTTGTCCCAAAACTACCCACATTAGTGGGTGTATAACAATACATACTTACACCTGCTAAAGCAACCGTGTAAATATATACTATTACTGTAACCATGTTAATCAATATTTCATTTTGCTCTCTCTCTCTCTCTCTCTCTCTCTCTCTCTCTCTCTCTCTCTCTCTCTCTCTCTCTCTCTCTCTCAAGAGCACAGTTGATTAACCATCCACCACCCTAACCCAGCACCACCCAACCACCACCACTATTACAACACATAACAATCCACACACAAAATCAATGGAAAATCAAACCCAAAACCAACAGAAAATCAAACCCAAAATCAATAGAAAATCAATGAAAAATCAATTCAAACCAATCTAAGAAAAACCCAAAATAAACTATCAACTAAAAAATATCAACCCAAACCCAAATCATCATAGTCTCGCATATTCTGTTGCCAGCGAATATGGACCAACATCAGTGGTCATTGTTGCGTATGGAGATCGATGATGGTATGAGAACGAGCTTAAAGGAAATCTGTGTGTGAGTGTGTGGGTTTTGGATGAAAGAAAACCGAGAAGATCGAGAGAACTGAGAAGAAAGAGAGGAGAGAGAGAGAGATGAGGAATCTGAGAGATTAAAAAGAGAAAGACTTAAGAGGTGAGAGAGAGAGAGAGATGAGGGATTTGAGAGGTGAGAGAGATGCAAAGAGTTGAGTTTATAGGCTTGGGATGAGAGAGAGGCGAAGAGTTTGAGGTGGGTTTTTGGGTTTGGGATAAGAGAGAGGTGAGAGTTTGAGATGAGTTTGTTGATTTAGGATGAGAGAGAGGCAGAGAGTTTAAGGGAGAAGAGATATGTGAGTCGAGAGATATTTTAATAATAATAATAATAACTAATGATACACAGAAAATCAGTAGACTGAATGATCCAGGCTTTAATGGGGTTGACGTTGCTTGGAATGCTTGAAAAGAAAGAAGCACAAGATCAAAAGCGATTGAGGTGAACCGGCTAAGAACCCTCCAATGCTTAAGTTAGTTTTCTCTCTTGAACTTAGGAATTCCAATTCTATAAGTGGTGAAAACTTACTTTAATTTGATATGGTTGAGTCCTTTTATAGCAAGTTTTGGAGTGGTTACTTGTTTAGTAACTTCCCCAACATGGGTGGAAGTTAGAAGGTTCAGAGTTAACTTCTACAATTACTATTGGAAGTTAAAAACTTAGTGGAAAGTTAAAGTGATGAATAAAGATTTCACTCCCACTTCAAAATAGTAGAACGTGGTTAGAATTATAAGCTTTTGGATAGAGATTTACTCTAAAAATTTCTAAGTGTTGGGAGGTCGTCTAGGTGACTCCATGCTAGACGACCTTCTTGTACTTGGACGACCTCCTTCAAAGGCACTTTGAACATTTAATATATCAAGTGGAGGATCTTCCTAGTCTTGGACGACACGATTGACGAACTTGAAATAGTCCAATTTTTTGGCTCACCAACAATAATAATAATAATTAAAAATTTTAAAAAAAAAAATATATATATATATATTATTTTGATAAAATATAGTGTATAATAGATAATTTGATATAGCTGTTTTTGAAAAATGATTGTGTAAAATAGAAAAGTAGGTTCTTATATTAAAATAGGCAAAATATTTTAGATAAGACTAATGCGAATGCTCTATCTAGTAGTGAATTTAGAATTTATGAATTTATCAACACTATTATGCGTAGATCAATGAAGTAGAATCACATAATAAAACTTTTCATTATATTGTTTTGGTACTTACTTTTATTCCATAGAATAAGTTGACTAATTTGAAAGCTTTCTTTCATGTCCATGCATAATAAACTTCCATGTATACCTCTTCTTTTAGATCACCATTCAAAAATATGATCTTGACATTCCTTTGCTATATATATAAATCAAAAATCGAAGCTAGTGCCATAAGCACTTTAATCGATGTTATTCTAGCTACTGGTGCATAAGTATCAAAATCATATTTGCCTTCTTTTTGTTTAAATTCTTTGGCTACCTACTTAACTGTAAAAGTTTTGAAGAAACCCATTTACATCCAATAGGTATAGATCCAGGAGGCAAGTTAACTAAAATTCAAGTATTGTTTGACAATATTGAGCCTGTTTTATCTATGAATGCATCTCTCTAAAATGCAGCATCTCTAGGATCCGTAACTTCTAATAAGATAGGTATCTTGAGAGCAAAGACTATCATTGTAACCATCAGACCTCTTGACCTCCTTGTGTTTAACTATAATCTATTGTTATATTTATTTTATACTCACGTGATTTATAATTTCTCAACATATTATATTACTTTTCTCTTAGTATATTAAATATTACTAAATTTGTTTTCTTTAATAAATTTACATGTGATTTAATAATAATTTATTTGCATGGGAGTTTACTAAATTAATTAAAAGTGATTTTTTTTAATTTAATCAAAATGATTTATACTTGAAGGATAATTATACAAGCTTATTTTCATGCTTATTTATGTTTTATTATTTTCTATTAACCTTATCATGAAAATTTATTTTAAAGTTTGTTTCAATTTCTTTATAGATATTTTTAGTCAATCTTGCTAAGATTTACAAATTTAATACAATTATTTTTATTTTTATTCATTATTAAATTAATTATGACATCATCATGGTTCAACCTTGATCGAACCTCAGTCCAACCTTACAAATCTTGAACCTCTCCCTTTACCGATTCTTTTAACAGTTCGGGTCTGAAAACCATATTTTCAATTTCTTTTTAGCATGAAAACTATAGGGGTTGGGTTTGAGCACTTCTACTATTGGATGAGTGAACTCAAGCCCAATACAATAAATTTATAGAGAATGAATTTAAGAACTAGGCCTTAGTAAGGGTTACAACTAGACATGGTTACGAGTTGATTTGAATAACAAGGACGTGGACTAAAGTATGAAATTTTGTCCTCGGTTCTCCTCTAAGGAGCTTGTAGTTCTTATTATTTTTTCAGTGCTTCATTACAAAGGTTTCAAAGAGGATACAAATGGTTACTGTATTCTCCGTCTCCCCCTTTTTTTGGAGGATTTCTTATATTATATACCCCTTTCTAATTGATCCTGGCTTTCCATTTGTTGATCATGCAAGTCACCACTCGAGTATTTATCCCATCAGCCACCTTTCCAAAACTCCTGTGAGTTGCGGCAATTAAGGCAACACTGTTCAGGGGTCATTTCTTCATTAATGCGACCAGGACGTTAGTTGTGAGCATTTAATGCAAAGGTAACAATTTCTCCTTGAATTGCTCCTCCACCTTGCTCCCATGATTGACTCATTGTACTTGTCCTTTTTCTTGGGATGCTTTGGGAGGCTGCCCTTGATAGCATGTCGATCTTCCCTTTTGTGATTTCGACTGGTCAAGGACAGGATTGTTCTCGGCGATGTTTCTTGGCACTTTAGACTTCCTTTGTTCATTCTCAGACATTTCTTCCTTCTCGGCACGGGACTTGGGCTTGGTGTAAAATGGGTTGGGGTTGTCAAATTCTTTGGCCCCACAAAAACAATAGCCTAAAGCAACACAAATTTAGGATTCCAAGTTATTCTCTTTCCTAGCTCTTCAGCTCCTCATGGCTCATAGGTTAAGTTCATGCATCTTGAATTTCTTTTTTATTTTCCAAAGCATAGACATCCCATTTTGCACTTGATAACAAAAATTTCAAGATTGAGGCAAAATGGTAATTTCATAAGGTTGGGGTAAAATGGTCATTTCCTACATCCAAGGGTAAAATTATCATTTTACATGCTTATAAAATTGTCAGTGGTTCAATTGAAACATTATCATAGTCATGTATGCATTGGAAGTTTATATACAAGATAATTTTGGAATTTCTAATTATCAAAATTAATTATATTTTTTCAAGAATAAATAATTAAATTGTTAACTTGGAATACCTAGTCCCAATTGGAATCATCCCCATCCAAAATCCAAAATAGACCCTATTCTAATAAATAAATAAATAAATAAATAAAAATCATGGATTTATCCTTTTAAAATACCAAAAAACGAAAAAAAATCATAAAACCCTTTAAAAAAATCGAAAAATCTAAAAATTAGTGTTGCAGATCGGAACTTAATTAAAGTGCCAATTTGGATCCTTTGTATGTCGATCAGCACTTGAAGGAGTCAGATTGACACTGATTTTCACTTTTTGAATATTTTTCATCTGTTCAATTTTTCCTCGGAGATTTTTTCCTAATATTTTTGTGAGGATATATGCATCATTTTATCTCCGAAAAATGAAATTCCACAAGTTTTTATAACTCCGAAAATTATTTTTGTAAATTAATGTACTTATTCACGGAGAAAAGGGACTCTTTCTTTAGGTTTGAAATTTTTGAAAAGTACCGATTAGAGAGTCCATCTTCCACCTCTGTAAATACCTCTAAAAGCCACAAAATTTAGGGGAAAAAAAGGGCATAATTTTTCTTCATTAAAAAAAACCTCCTTTTAACCGGGAAATAATCTACCATCCATCTATTGAAAACTTCCATGCAATTCCGAACCCAAAAATACTTAAAATTATCAACTTTAATGCATTTTATACTCCATAATTAAACATCATGAAATTCGTCACTCTTAGTGTCCGTTTGGCATAGATTATTTTTGCCAACTAATTTTACTATTCAACTTATTTTTACTACTATTCATGATTTTCATTTGTACTTTTATCTACAGTACTTTCAGCAAAAAATTTTCAGTTTCAACAAAATAAGCAGATCTCAAACGGACCCTTAAACCAATCATTCCATCCTTATAATAACTTGACCCAAAGGCTTTTTAACCATTCTTCATCCAATTTTCAAGGCCCTAGTCTCATTGGGCAAATCTGGAAAAACAGCCACCCATTGTCCTCAACAACAACAGCAGCTAGCCGCCAAGGCACCAACAACGCATTTACTACATTCCACCTAAGGAGAAGGTTTATAGATCCTCAGATGAAAACGGAGATATGATCATTGCCATGAGTAGCAATTCTGAAGAAGATGCTAGACTCCTCATCAAGAGGTACTGCAATCATGTACGCAGTGTCTCTAACTCGGTTTTTGTTTTGGTTTTAATTTTGGTATGAATGAAATTTCTTTCTTTTTTATATCATGAGATAGGATTGCATGTTATGATTATATTTTGCATTCAATTGTAAATCTTCACAGGAGGGATGAACATGAAAATTATGATTTTTGAAAGTATGATCATATGAATTGATGAACATCAATATTAAATCTTGTCATATTACATAAAATTCAGTATCGTCTTCATGCATGATTTACCAGCATTCAGTAACCCACAAATTCAATTTGTCTTGAAATTTAGAAGTTAACATTTTTTAAGCTGGAATCACCGATTATTGCACCCAACATCAAGCATGAACGCATTTACAATGTTCCATATATTGTCCAGTTAATTAGTGCTGAACAAGGCACAGTTGGGTAATATTGTTACTTTCTTGGTACATATACCAATTGTAAATGAGTAAATATGTAATAGAAAGATATCATTATTACAAAGTTGGAGGTTTCTAATTGAAAGCAAAAGTTGGGACCATGATAAGTTTAAGTCTAGGTTCAAAAAAATCCAGTGAAGTTAAGCATAGCAGTAGTGTCACAAAATTGTTGCCTCTAGTCACGACTAGGGTTGAAGCCGTTGACAGACAGTCCCACCATCAACGCAAATAATCTGGCCAGTGATATAAGATGATGCTAGCATGCACAGGAATGCTACCAAAGATGAGACCTCCTCTAGATCTCCTAAGCGCTTCAATGGAGTGCGAGAAATTACTTCTTCCAAATATTCTTTATTCTTGAGCACCTGGGAAAAAAAATGACATATATAAGTTGCCAAAATAACAAGGATCACATATATAGTTTGTCTGATACTAGACCACATGCAAGTCCAAGGAAATCACATCACGATGTTGATCATGGACATATATATGTACTTCATCTCAAAAAGTACATTTGATAATGACCATATGTGACCAGTGGACTAATCACCAAACAAACTGGTTGGTTTGATTAGAGATTGAAATTGGGGTTCCTTCAATTCAAAGCAAATTGATTGAGGTAAAAGAAAATTACATTTTCCACAAGAGATGTTTTGATGTACCATGGTGCAACAGCATTGGTCCTGGTATTGTCTTTCACTTACTCGCATGCCAAATTCTTCGTGAGCTGATTCATTGCTCCTGAAAAATGTAAAGTGAGATAATTATCACAAACTGTGAAGTAGACACAACACAATAATACTCTTTTCCTTAGGAAATTGGTAATAGAGGCTCAGATATTTATAAGAGTTTATACTTTTTTCAATTTTTCTTTCATTCCCTGAAGATTAGATCGTATGTTTACATACCTTTAGTTGCTCCATAAACAGACATGTATTTTAGTGACCACTCCAGCAACAGAGAAAATAAATACAATGCTTCCTGCTCCAGAGGCCTTCAATAGGGGGTGTGCTAGTTGGCAAAGGCGGTAAACAGATTCAAAGTTTATTCCGAATATAGTATTCTTCAGCTGAGTACTCAACTGTTGGTTTCCTTATATTCGTCCCAGCATTATTAATCTACTCCAAAAATTGAAGTACCTTAATTACAAATTTGGTAGAGAATAAGTGAACTTCTCAATGATCCATTCAAATTTGAAGCACAAAAATCAGTATTTATAACTTTGTAAGAATAGTTGTAATGGAGTTCCTGAGTACTTCAAATATCATATTATTGAAAAACTAACATCTAAGATTACTCAAATTGGGTTCTCTAATACATTAAGGAAATGAATCTTTTTTTCTTTTTTTTTGTTCACCACATTATAATGTTAATTCTTAGTTGGACCAACTGGGTCACACGGTAAATCAACCAGTATATCAACATCTAGGAGATCAGTAATAATTATAATAATCATAAATCAAACAGAAAAATTTTGTAAAAAGAAAAACTGAAAAACACTAATGAAGAACAGCGTCTCCAAATTAAGCTACATGGATGGGTTGAGGGGCAACTCACGAGGATGTTGAGCTTGCCATTAAATATTGAGGAGACAGTAGTCTCCATTAGCCTCTCTCGTTGAGCTTTAGACGATACGTCACAGACTGAACCAGTAACTACAAAGCCTTTACCTTCCCAATCCTTTAAGCATCCACTAAGCTCAGCTTCATTATGAGAACAAGTATGCACCATTACTCGTAGTTTGGCCATCTCCTCCACAATAGCATAACTGATAACAAACAAATAAAGAAACAGAAAAATGAGATAGAAAATAACCCGATCATTCCTCTAGTTCCGCCAGTTACAAGAGCGCTCATTATCTTTAGAGAACATCTACTATCTGCCAGAGCCATGCTTTTCCACTTCAACACTCTTCCCTCTCTATCAGGAACATCAAACTAACAAAAGAACCAACCGTGTTGGAATGAATGGCGTTTTTTTTTTTTTTTGCTGAAATTTTTTTTTTTTGCTGAAAGAATGAATGGCGTATTTAGTTAACCAATGAAGAATAATATAATAAAACTTAGTCTAAATCCATTAACGTAAGCTTTTGAATTTGTCTCACGACATCAAGGTATTTTCATTCTTTAGAGTAAAACAAAGGTCCAGAAGACAATACCCAGCTCCCACGAAACATGAAAAGTTTGATTTAATTTTTTTTTTTTTTTCCCTATTCTATCATATACCTTAACATTAATGGCTAATTTTCATTTGGATGTACTACAAAAACATTTGAACAAGAATCCAAAGCAAATTGCCTACGTAGGAAATCGCGTTTGACAAGAACAGCATATATATGATTCCTTCTTGTTTTCTCTCTGCCCTTATTTTGGTTTAACGAGGCTTATTTAATTGCAATGACATGACCTTTAATTTGGCTCTTCATCTTCTTGTTCTTTACAATGGAATATATTATTACCAAGGAGAATAGAAGGAAATCAAATGTTATGTAGTTCATTCATACTGTTTAGTTTTCTATAAAGAGAATCAGGGTTTGAATATCTTTTTATCACTTGTAACAATTAAATTCATAAAAATAATAATAAAATAGTAGAATATGTTTATTTTAATAAAATAATTATGTGCGTAGACCATAATTATGTGCATGAGAAATTAATTCAAACATGTCCCATGATTGGTTTATAAAATTTGAGGTTTAAGTTTCTTAACTAACACCTTATAGTCATCTTAAGGGATTCTTCCTTGAAATTATCCGTTATGTGGGCAAAACCAACTCAATATAGTTGAAGACCTAAGATAATAAATTTAAGTGGAGTTTTTATATTTGAATATCAATTAAATAATTTCTTTAATACTTATCAAAACCATGTTAATTTGACGATGAATGGATAAATTTCTTTAATACTTATCAAATCTATGATAATTAGATGAATACATAAATTGATAAATTAACTAACCAAATCAAGGTTAATTTCATATAGAGAATCAAATATCATAATTTAAGTATTAAATTTAACAAAAAGAAATGTGAGAAATTGTTGGCTATGTGAAACTAAGTTGTATTCTAATTTTCAATTTTTACTTTGACGTTAAAAGAGAAATAGAGACTGTTTGGTGCATGGCCTTATGGGAGATTAAGTGACTAATGTTGACAATCTACCGAGTAATATATTGGTTTACAAAATTAAAATCTCAAGCTATAAGTAGAAATTAATCATCATTGATGATTCAACACATTTACCTAGGGAAAAAATCAAACAGTATAAGGTTTCAATTGGGTTTGGTTTTGATTAGTATAATATTTTTGAGACCTTGTTAGAGGTAGAAAAAAATAGTGAATAACCATTTCCTTTTATTAAAAAAAATGTCTTGCCAAAATGGTATCAATAAAACTATATCGTAACCTGCCCTTACGTACAAAAATATTCTACAGTAGTGATGACGAAGTGGTCTTTTGTAAGTGAGTGAAATTGTTAACTTCACTTTCATATTGAATATTATGAATGAGTAATTTGGAAACAATTTTTTTTTTAATTAATTAATTGACACTTGACACCAATTAGACTATAATTAGAAGTTTTTTTGTTTTTTTGTTTTTTTTTTTTGTTTTTTTATAGGTAATTAGAAGTTAATATAGATTCCGATTGTGCTTTTATTTTAATATATTTTTAGGTTGTAACTCATACTTTCCAGTTGTGCTTTTATTTTAATATATTTATAGGTTATAACTCGTGCTTACACACATAAGTATTCAAGAGTAGTGATGATGAGGTGGTTTTACATAAGTGAGTGGATAGTTATCTCACTTTTGAGCCGAGTATTATGAATGGATCAATTAGCACCAAAATTTTAATTTAAAATAATTCCAGCCATTGAAAGGAGAATATCAAGAAATTAAGAAAAAAGGTGATGGCCAAAGGTCTTGTAGCTAAATTAGCATTTCCCCATGCAGATTGTACTTGGAAGTCTAGGAGGGGAAAAGGTTTGAGCTGCGAGGTTAGCAGCAAGTTGTAATTGTCTCTCAAAAAAATAAATAAAAAGGTGGTGCTAAACTGCTAACTGATAAGTTTCAATACCAGAAATAGACTAACATGTACTCTTACTTTAATACTTGAAAATAATCTTTTAATGTAGGTTACTATTAGGACATATGTGATTTGATGTTAGGAATATATGTGATTTTAGAATTAGCTAATTCTTTGATAAAATGCAATTTACTTGTAATTGGGTAGATCTAAGATGTGTTTAATGCTTCAAGGAATAAGGTTTCAAGTTCTAGTGTTAAAGCCATGCAAATCTGTCTAAGAAACGAGTGAAGAAATGCTAGATTTTAAAGCTCAACAATTAGTATCCATTGAGGTTTAAAAAGTTGTTGAAGCCTGATGCTCGACAGCTAGCTCGATAGATATATGTTAAGGTTTATGAAATTCAATTTTTCAAAGCTGATTTTCTTCCAATTTGTGTGTATATGTTTGGGTTTTCTTTTTTTACAACCCTAAACATATATAAGGATTATTTTAAGGGCCATCAAAGGTTGCACAAGTGTGAAGCAAAGCTTTGTTCATGCAAATTGTGGCTAGAGACAGAATTTGCCCTAATTCATCTTTCTCTTGAAGAAATTGCTGTGTTTGTACATCGTAGGGTTTTATGACCAAGGAATTTCGTGATTTTCATCGTGTGATGAACTGAAGAATTTTGCAGCCAACATCTTTCTCAAATTGGTGATTAAGTCGCGTATTGGAATCCACGCATCGATTGGTTAGTCACGTACTAGGAGTCGTGCATTAAAAAGGAAAGATTGTCACTACAGAATAAGTTCAATTGTGTATTGGGGTAAGGGTTCAAGTGTAGGTTGATGTAAGATAGTGAGATTCCTTTATTTGTAACCGCTTGTTGTGATAATAGTGAATTCTCGGGGGTAATGACCTTGAAATCACACGGTAAGATTTTTGCCGTATAGATTTTCCTCATTTGTAAACAAATCACTGTGTCAATTTAATTTCTGCTGTATTTAGTTAATTACTGATTTGTTTGTGCTACCACAAGTTTTGCATGTTAATTGAATTAATTAATTAACTTGGCTAAATTAATTGGTTAGTTTGTCACAAGAGGTCAATACATTCTTGGCCTATCAGTTACGAATTGAAACCACTCACACATCTACTTCATTCAATTATTTAAAAATAATTAATAATAATAATAGAAATCATCCATTGTATTAATCTATGAGTACCCTTAATTGCAATCTATCCCCATCGAGTAATTTAAGAAAATATATGCAGTCTATTCAACCTTCGACAAATTGGTGTCATCTTTTTAAGATATTAATATATGAGCAAAACTATCTCAGGCCTCTTAGCTAAACAGAAAAATATAAATTACATTCAATGTATCTATCCCCTCTAAATCAAATGATAATTTATAAAGTTATAAACCCCATATGGAATCCTCATTTTCATTTACTAGCCAATCTGATTTTAAGACCTTCAACTCCTATCCTTTTAATTGTTTCAAAGAGTAAGAGCTGTGAAGTGGAGAACTGGTATTTGAAACTTTGAAAGCGGAGAGAGAGAGAGAGAGAGAGAGAGAGAGAGTACTTAAACTCCTTGTCTTATTGAGAAAGAAAAGAAAGAATTAATAGGAAAAGGATTGAAATCAAAATTTCAAATTGAAATATTTGGTTTTTCAATATATAATATACCTTCATTGTGTAGTCTTTATTTTATTCAAAAAGGGCTACAAAAGGAAAAAGTATTAAAAAAGAAAAATAAGTGGACAGGAAAGGGACAGGTAGTTCCTTCATTGTAATTGTATTTTATGATTTTTATCCTATAGGCTAAAAGCACTTTTTAGGCGAACTTTAGTACCAGTTTAATTTTAGTTCTCAGAAAAATCTTCTTCTTTTTTTCTTTTTCTTTTTTTATGTTGTTCTCAGAAAATTAATTGTGTCAATTTAATCATCAGTTATGTCAACCTATTGTAATGTTATCTGTAAACACTTGATTTTGCACCTATAATTTAATCTTGGAAGATGGCTAGAGTGACAATTCATATACCCAAAATTTAGAATTTCATTACATGCATTAATTCATTCGTTAGATATCATAAAATGATCTTGAGATTCACGACGATATATCTGATTTCCAAATCGGATCGTCAAATTGAAAGATGTCACGTGATCAAGTTTTTACGGTCTACATGCATTTTGTTTGGGTGGAACCTATCACACATTATTAATTTAAATTAATTCCAATTGGTTAGACAATTAAAATTAATTAAATAATTTTGTGATTGGTTGTTGGTTAGTGTCAAAAGTAAGCCTACTTGTATGGGAATAAAGTGGATAATTAGATAATAAAAAGGTTGTGGATAATCAATTTTTTTTTTTGGAATATTTATCTACAAGATAATTATCACTTTAAAGACCTAAATATCAAGAAAAAGTGATTAATTTTTAGAATATGGATTAAAAATACGTCTAGGTGCAATTCTTGGCTCAAAAATCCTCAAAAAGGGAGTCCAAATTGGACCAAAACTCAAACGTGGACCTAGCACCCAAGAGTGCCTTGGAGTGCCGATTGGCCCAAACTTTCGGCTCGGGCCGGGGACTTCCTGATTGAGATAAAGCCTATCTTCTTTAGATTTTTAGAGATAAGAACGTGTTCCAATTCATATTTGATCTCATTCAGCTAAGTTTTTTAAGCATCCCAACCTCTATAAATAGAGGGAAAAAATCAGAATTAGGGGCTCTTCTTTTCTTACTTTTCTATTCCTCTTACGTTAAAGACATTTTGGAGGCATTTGCTTTAGGAACTTCTTTTTTTGTAAGCAAAGTATTTTAGACCTCAAAGAAGTGAATAAACTTCTTTGATTTCTAAAATATTCTTTCATTACAAGAGTATACTCATGCAATAGGTATTCTGCTTTCTTTCTTTTTTTCTTCCATTAATTAGCATGTTTTTGTTTGATGCATGAATATGTTTAGTATGTTTTATGATTTCTTGTTCTTAATATATAATTGCCATGCTTAGATATTGTAGATGATTGTTTATTTCAATTCTTTCTTTTTGACTTCAAAATCTATAGTGGCTATCAAAACTCTTTTATGAAGATTCAAAACTAATCTATATTTTCATTAAATACAGATCTGATTTTTTTTTTTCAAAACCCAAAAAAATCTGTATTTGCATTTTCATTAAATACAGATTTGATTTTTTTTTCTAAATTCAAACTGATCTGTATTTTCATTAAATACAAATTTGATTTTTTCCTAAATACAAAATTGGTCTGGATTTTCATTAAAAACATATCTAATTTTTTTTTTCTAAAAAGTTTTCTTTGTTATAAAATTGCATATTTTAAAACTCAAAAGAAGGGGTTGAAAGTTAGGTTAAAGTTTTCTAACATGTGATGCATGCATAATAAATTTCTCTCATGAATGTGGATCCTCTTTCAAAAGTCTCTTTTTTTCTTTTTTTTTCTTTTTTTTCTTTTTTCTGTCCAACAATAGATCTAATTTTTTTACAAATAAAATTGTTTTTTTTTTTTTACTTTACACAAATCAGATCTGATTTTTTTCAAAATGTGATTTTTTTTAAAATAAAAATAGATCTAATTTTTCTTGATAATTTTTTTTTAACTTTACAAAAACCGATCTCATTTTTCTAGATAAAATCTTTTTTTTAACTCTAACAAAAACAAATCTAATTTTTTTTTTTTTTTTAACAAACGAAATTTTTTCTAACTTTACACAAAACATATCTGATTTTTTTTTTTTGATAAAATCATGCTTTTTACCCTTTACAAAAACATATCTAATTTTTTTACAAACCAAGTCTTATTATTTTAATTTCCAAGATAGATCTGAATTTTCTTTAAAAAGAGGACATATCCACAAGGCAAATTTATTGAAGTTAATTTTTGTCAAGTGTTTGTCATGTGCATTATAACATATCATGCAACATCATTCAAAAATGGTATATTGGTCATTAGAGTCTAGAAGACCAGACTCTATTTGGGCGGAATGGGTACCTAACACCTTTCCATTTCATAACTTAGCCCCCGAGCTTAGGATTTTTGGATAGGTAGATTAGTGTTTTGTCTTTTAATTTTTGTAGATTGTAACTAGGACCAAAACTTTGTATTCTTTTGCATAGATTGTAACTAAGACCCAAAGCTTTGTAAGGTTAATTTACCTAAATTTTATTTTTCTTTATTCAATCAATGACATTCAAAGTATTTTGAACATGTACTATGTATTTCTTTTTCCTTTTTTTTTTTATATAAAAAATAAGTGGTGACTACACACCACTTACCCAAAAAGAGAGGTGCCCTTAAAAGCACCCCAATCTCTTTTTTTAGGTCCGGTCTCTCACATTATTCTATAGTAGCTTTTTAGTAGAAAATGATGATGCATCACTTTAAGTGGCTTAATTAAAAGAAAATTGTGTAGCCAGTCTAAAAAATGCGAGAAATGCTATATCTACAATATTTTCATAACAAATTCTAAATGGAAGGTTATTACAAAGTTGTTATTGGTGGGGAAAAAATGTAATATCAATGGTAGGTTTCGAATTAGAATCAATAACTACTTACCATCTATAATTTGTTGTGAAAATATTATAGACGTAGCATTTCTCAAAAAAGTCATATCAATAGCTTAAGTGGCAAAAAAATTACCACTGCAGCATCTCTCCATTGTCTATTCTTCTTTTGATCAAATCCCTCTCTCTAACTATAACAATCCAATGAAAGCACTAGCCAAATATGCACTAATACCCCCAAAAGACTAGTCAAGTTGTAATTGAGGTTCCTCATAAGTACTCATAAACTTAAGATCTACTTAGTAAACACCCAATGTGAAACTTAGCACATGTCCACACAACACATTCCAAACAATCCAATCCAATCAAATACACAAAATTTAAGATATCATAATCTCCCTCACTTAAATTTTTGATGTATATATCTAGGCCCACATTTTGTTGCAATGCCGCCAAGTCAAATAGCATAACCAAGTTTACTTCAGTATCATTTTAACAATACAGGGAAATTGCTAGTCACATCTATGTTGGGGTTCCTTGTAATCGCTTATAAACTCAAGATACACCTAGTAAACACATGATGTTGGACTCAGCACACGTCTGTGCAACACACAATCAATGAATCCAATCAAACATCAAAACATCAGTTGCTAGGACATGTATTGAAGTGAAGAACTTTACAATCCAACAACAAAACATCAGTTGCTAGGAAGTTAGTCACATACTGGGATCTATGCAAAGGAAGAAGTCTCTACAAGATCAAGTCTAATTAGGGATTAGTGTAAAGGTTCAACTATAGGTTGTTACTTCAAGATAGTCTAGGGTAGTGGTAAGATTCCTTGTATCTATAACCGCTTGATTCTTGATTAGTGATTCTTGGGAGTGGTGACCTGAAAATCAACCAGTGGAGTTTTTCCCATGTGAGAGATTTTTCCCATTAGTCAACAAATCATCGTGTCAAATTTAATTTCCGTTGCACTTTAGTTTATTTGGTAACTTATGTGTGCATCCACGATTTATATATAATTTGACCTAATTAATCAACTTGGGTAATTGAATTAGTTAAATGGGGTTAATCTATGATCTAACACCATTGATTAAAACCGAAGAGTCGTTCTTGAATAGAGCTTTGCTTATCCTTAAACACCCTCTCATGGTTTGATCTTGATATTGATCTACTTCTTGGATTTCCACCCTCGTGACACATATGTAACCAAGAACATAAAGAATTTTATTTTATTTGAAACCACAAAGTTCCTTGCTCACCATCTTGTTGGGGTTTATGCCCTAAAATCCAATTTATTGGCATGTCATAAATAATTAAATTGTTTAATTATATGAGACTTTTTATAAATGAACTAATGGGACATTATCATAGTCCTTGAGATGCATTGTATGTGATTTAGTCACAGAAGATATAAATCACAAGTTCCTTATAAACTTAAAATGTAGTTTGTAGTTGGTGATGAAATTGGGCATTTCATCTGCGAAAACTATAACACATCAACTAAGATGATTTGTCTTGATCATAGAAGTGAAGACTTCTAGTTGATGTGTTGACGTGTCTTAAGAGTTAAAACATATTGAACTAAACCACTGTGAGATTAATTATTCAATCAACAATTGTCACCTGAATAATTAATCTCACGACTTCTAATTTCATAGACTCTCAATCCTAAGAGAATAGTAAACCCAATCATAAAATGTAGGTTACTTTGATATATCAAGAGTGAGATCTAATATTCACAGTCAAAACCTCAGTATGTTGGGTAACCATATGTAGTATTGAGGGAACATATATTCTCAAGATGAAATCCATAATCTCTTATATAGAGACACAAAATATCACATTGAGATAAGTTTAATAGGAACTGGTTATTCAGGGGGCCCACTTTAGTAAGGAGTTACTAAAACTTATATTTATTAAAATTGGATTTCAATAAATGTGAATAACTAAAAGATTAAATCGGGTACTAAAGGAAAAAATAGTTGTTTACAAAGTGACAGTTCATTATGACTTTGTTCACTATAGATATTTCATGGAGGGGTCAAATGATATCATTAATAAGGCCTAGAGTACAATTATATTTATATAATGATATTAAATATAATTAATGATAACTTTGGACTTGTTAATAGTTGACAGAAAAGTCCAAGGCCCATTGAAGCTAGAGCCTTATTTGTTTCCTTCGGTCCCATCTTAAGCCACAAACTAAAGCCCAAGGCTAACCCAATTAGATAATTAGTTTTTATTTAATAAGAATTATTAAATAAAGTAACTACTAAGGTAGTTAGAATGTACGTAAGATGAAAAGAAAAGAAAATAGTTTTTCTCTACAAGGAGAAGAAGAAAGACTTTCTTTGAGAATCAACGTACATAAAGACTAATTAAAAGACCACTCTTCTTGGGCACCATGTGGAATTGAGATGATGATTAGAGATATTCTCAAGTCTTGGTTTTGAATTTTAAGCATCAAGGTACATTTTCTATTCTTTGTTTTAGAATTCAAGATTACATGTTATCTCTCATGAATGAAGTAGATCCGTGATTGTTGCTTCCGCTGTGTGTTTTGTATGAGATGCAAAACCAGATTTTTCAACACATCTTGCATTGGTATCCTAGAGATTCCAATGTGTAGCAAACATATCATTTAAAAGAAATCCAAAGGTTTTAGAGTTGCTATAATAAAGTCCATGAGTTGTCTACTAAGTTATTGAGGTATGTTTACAATGGTTTTGAAAGTTAATCTAAGAGGAGGTATAACCTATTATGGGTATATGAGTCCCCTCTCTCACAGTTGAGTGGGACCACCAACTGTGAGGGCGAGGACTCATATACCCACAACAAGGTATATTTTCCCTTAATCTACAAACTCCTTTTTTTTTTTATTATCATGGATTGTCTTGTGTTAGGTAAGGAAGTCAGTCTCTCTTTAATTTTTTTTTTTAAATATAATCTAATAGGCTAAGAATGTATTAACCCATTTGGTAAATGAATCAATTAATTAGCCAAGTGAATTAATTAGATTCAATTACATGCAATAAGTGTGGTAGCACAAACAAATTACCAATTAAACTAAATGCATTAAAAAATAAATTTGACACCAGTGATTTGATTACGAATGGAGAAAACTACCAAGGCAAAATCCCACCAGGTGAATTTAAGGTCACCATTCCCGAGAATTCACTATTATCAAAAACAAGATGTTACAAGTAAAAAGAATCTCAGTACCTAATATCAACCTACAGTTGAACTCTTACCCCAATACCCAATTGGACTTGTAATGTAGTGACAATCTCTCCTTTCAATGCACGACTCCAAGTACGTGACTAACCAATCGATGTACGGATCCAAGTACATGACTAAACACCAACTTAAGGAAGATGTTGGCTGCAAAGTTCTTCAGTTCATCCAAACGATGAAGATCAAAAATCTCCTTGGTTACAAAACTCTTGGCGTAAAGACATAATAGCTTCTATAAAGAATATGATAAATTAGGGCAAATTCTGTCTTCGGTCACAATTTGCATACACAATCAATTTGCATTAAGTTACATCACTTTGCATCACGTTTGTTGGCCCTTAAAATAATCCTTATAAATGTCTAGGGTTGTGAAAAAAGAAACCTTATACAAATAACTTGAATATGCGTGAAAAAAAGATCTAAAAATCTGAATTTTGTAATTCTCGATAGATACTATTTCTGTCTAGCAGCTGTCGTGCACAAGCATCAAATCTCGATAGATATTATCTATTGAGCTATCTGTCGAGTTTTAATGAACAGCACTTTGTCATTTGTTTCTTGGACAGACTTGCAAGGGTTCAATACTAGACTTGAACTCTTGTTCCTTGAAGTACGAAACACAACCTAGATCTGCCCAATTACAAGTAAAGTGCGTTTTGTCAGAAGATTTGCCAATTTACAATAATATATGTTCTAACAAGTTTCACATGTGTCCTAACAATTTCCCCCTTTGACAATTTGTGACAAAACCACAACAAACAAATAAAGTATGAGAGAAGTCATAAATCACTAAACTCATAATCACTTGTTGAAAACAATAAAATCTAATCCTAATACAAACTCTTGAAAAAATTTGCAAGAAGAAATTTGTTGAGGGAGAAATTGATGCCTCTGAATAGAAAATTGGGAATCTAAGCTGAAACTCAATTATGGGCTCTCAAGATGGCGCCAAAAGGCTTTCGATGTGGTGATAAGCCTATCCAAGCAAGACATAAAGGCTACACTTGACAAAACAGCAACAAAAGCCCAATAGAAACAATTTACAATACATAATTAATACGTTAGTGGCCTTGTTCTGATAGTACAAGGGAAATAAATTCTCCAATGGTAAAGGTGAAATTACACTTAAGTCCAGAAAAGTAAATCCTCTAGCGGAAAAGGTGAAATTATACTTAAGATTCCAGAAAGGTAAATTCTCCCACGATAAAGGTGAAATTACACTTGGAGTCCAAAAAGATAAATTCTCCAACGGTAAAGGTGAAATTACACTTAGAGTCCAGCAGTTAGTGATTAAATAAATTTAGGAAGGTGTTCACTCCTAGGGGTCCTTGTGTGTCTTGGTCAGGGGAATTTATTGTACTTTCAACCATCATTACATCAATATGAGGGAAGAATTCGATTGTTACAAATACATTACACCCTTCAATAGTAAAATAAAAAGTAAAAATTAAAGGTTCCATGGGAAGAAGAAAGGGATTAATTGGCAAGGTGGAAAGGGAGAGAAAGATCCTAGCTTAGTGTAACAAGTATTAAACTAAGATTTTGGTGAGTATGTGTGCATAAGGCATGAATGAGGTAATGTGGACAGTTTTGAGTGAGTGAGATGGAATTAATATTGAGGTTAAGGCTTTAGTGAGTAGTAGGTTGTTTGTGACTAATTGGGAGACATATATGAGCTGTGATTGTATAAAGGAGGGAAAGAATGTCTGAAGTTAGGTGAGTGTGGGCTAAGGGGAATGGGTCGTAAGCTTGAGGAGAGCTGAATTGCAAGCAAAATGGCCAACAAATTAGAAAGTTTCAGATGGAGTAGCTATGTGTTTGTGGGATGAGGTGCTTATGCTTTTATAATCGAATTTAGAGAAGCATTAATTAACAAGAATCCAAAAAAAATAAGACTAATCAGTGGCAGGGAATCAGGGTTAATCATCCTAGGATTTGGCTAGAAGTAAGAGATTTACTTTTGGGGTTGCCTTGCTTCTTTGGGTAATATGACACATGGTGGGTTTTTGGAGTGTTTTGTATTAAATGTTAGGATTTTTGAAACTGAGTTTAACCAATGAGATTAAGGCAAGTATCAAGAACGAATCCTAGTGCTATAACTGAGATTTGGACCCCAAGAAGTAGGATTCAACACCCCAAGCCAGGTGACAAACTATAAGTCCATTTCAGGGGGTTCTTCTAGAGATCCTTTTATACCCTCCAAACCACATGTTCCCAATTTTTCCCCTTTAGAATTCATGGGCTTGGCACATGAACCACGACTTGAACGTTTTTGACATTTATAACATCAATCTATTGAGATTTGGATAACTTGGTTTTAGCCCCCCTTCCGCTGGAGATACAGTCTTAAGGAAGATGATGGAGCTTCATCACCTTTTAGACTTCAGCTAATATCACAACCCTCAGGCACTATTCATGTTAGGTAGAGGGTGATAGAAAGCTGATGGGACAGCCCCTAGTTCATCCTCAAAGACTTGGTTCTCTTGTAGGGCCCTTCAGCTGTACCTTGGTCAGGGATGAACAAGGGCTGGTTGTCCACTTTCAATCCTTTGCCTCTTGCTGGAGTCTTTTGGATTGGGCTTGCTCACATGGGATGGTTCCTTTGGGCTGGGTTGTATGCATCCTACAAAATGGACATCAACAACACATGTTGCCATGGCTTTTCATTCTTCATTATTAGTAAATATTTTTTGGGTTTTCATAGATACTTGCAATGGGCCTTTGGGCAATTAGTTGTAATATTTGAAACAAAAGGACAAGTTTCAAAATACCTTAGTAAATAACATTTACTATGATGAATTCCATATCGTAAATAATGTTCATAGTTTCTAATCATCACATCATAATTTAAATGATAAGCTTGTGGGATTGAATATTTACCATGAGCGTTGAAAATATATATTATGGATGCTGTGATGCAAATGATGACCATGTGTCTCATAGGTTTATAATATGTGAACATAATCTTCAAGAAAACTTCCTATGAGCTTTTATAAGACGATTGCCATGGTTTTTGCCATAGTTATATTTAAGAAATAATTATACTATGATATTTTTTCTTTACCAAGCATTAATAATCTTGGGCTTTTTGATAAAATAGTGCCAACATAAATTGGGCTTTCAATATTGCCAGTAAGAACTGGGCTTTTGATATTGCTAATGAAAATTGGGTTTTTTATATTGTCAGTGGGAACTGGGCTTTTGACATTGCCAATGAAAATTAAGTTTTTGATATTACTAATGAAAATTGGGCTTTTGATATTGCTAGTGGGAATTGGACTTTTTGATGAATAATTTGCCACAAGTTTGAATCATGGGCTTTGATTATGGGGTTGAATCCCATTGAAAAAATAGTATTGCCATGAATTTGAATCATGGGTTTTTTCGAATATTTGTTAAGTATAAAATTCTTGGGGTTTAGAAAGAATTAGATTTTATCTCGTTGAATAAATAATTTGGGCTTTACGAAAAAAATATTAGATCCTATAGTGTTTTGCATTCATAGCCCAATTTTGTGATAGAAAGGAGAACGATTGTGGGCTAGCATAGTGATAGTCAAAAAATATGTAGGCATGCCCAATAATTTGTTTGTAACATTTGAAAAGAAATAAATAGGTGTTATTTAAATAATATTAGGTGTAAAAAAATGTACCCCAACAAATAGATTTTGACAAACTGTTTTTCTGAAATACTTTAAACAAAACTCAATAAGGCATCTTAGTGTGAAACAGAAATAAAGGATTGCATACAAAAAAGAAACATGTGTATAAAGAGAGAAAAGAAACAACACATTGAAAGATGTGAATAACAACATACATCATCATATATAATGAAAAATAAAAGTACAATGTATGTTATCAGATAATGGTCATAAGATCAGTGTATAAAAGAATAATGTAACTAAAAAGAAAGAAAAGAAAAGTACATGTATCCTTACTACATCCCTTAAAAACAAAAGACACTCCCCCTATCAAAAATTTCCTATGCTAAATCTCCCCTTAAATACATGACTACTCTCATCCCAAAATTACTTCCCCTTTTTGTCACGAATGACAAAGGGTAAGTTACTGAGAAGTCGTCATCTCCTCATCACTGGAAAAGCTAGCATCCTCATCCTCATCCTCATCATCATTGGAACCATCATCAGCATCCTCGTCCTCAGAAGCCTCTAGAGAAGGAGAGGGAGACGGAGATGCGGTGAAGCCACCAATGCAAGCCTATTGTCATGCGATTCGACTAACACAGGTGTTCACCTAATACAACTCAGTAGTAAGTGTATCAAGGCGAGTATCCATGCGCTCAAGCCGCCATGATTGCCTTAAGCATCACACCATCACTCAAAGAAGAGGGAGCAGAGCTGGATGGAATGGAAAAGGCTGGAGGAGTCATCGAAGTTGGGCCTTGCTCCGTCGAATAGACGCCGCTCTAAGAGGGATAGCAAAAAGTGAGCACGAGGCTTAGTAATGGAGTTATAGTGAGATAGTGGATGGAGAATGAATGTCATCACCATGTTTAGAAATCTCGGACCTTTTGCAAAGTCAAAGCATGAGGTGTTTTGGCGCTCAACCCATGAAGAAGGTGTCTCACAAAAAAGAGATAGAAGTTCGTCTTTGGACACAGTCCTCAGACATGGACAAGCAGGGTAATCAGGATGCGATACCTGCGAAACCTATAATATCTTGGAAATAATCTCCAAAGTGACTATGATACGTGTACCTCAAATCTATGTAACAAACTGAGGTATAGAGGTATCGAAACCGTGCATGTTGGAGTAGAACCCCTATATGATCACAATGGGACATCTCGCGGGTATCTCACATAGAGATTCCCATCCCCGACTATGAATGACTGTGGGTAGAGTAGTATCGGAAAAGTCCAAGAGAACCACGTGGCATTCCAAATGAATACCACGGTTGGAGTAGTTCTCCCAGAAGTCCTTACTAGCCTTATCATCACAGAACTAGATATGAAAAGGAGTAGGATCAGAAGAAGATGTCCCAGAACGAAAAGGGTTCCAAGACAGTGTGGATTTACGCTTGGGTGCCATGTGCAGACTATCCGAGAGAGAGAGAGAGAGAGAGAGAGGGAGAGAAACAAAAAACATAATCACAACAGAGTACCAACAAAAGAAAAGAAGAGGGTACGTATGCATGAAGAATGCATGAACATGTGACGTACAAAAAAAATGCATCATGGGTTCAGCCCAATCCAAACCTAACAACACACAATCTTCAACATATAAACACATATCTAAATGCATGAAACATTGTGAAAATGCAAATGGAATGCAATGCATAAGCATACAGCAACAAATAAGCAACACCCAACCTAAAAAATTCACAAGAATCTCAAAAGTTTTCAAAAACCCCAAAAATTTCAAAAAAAAAACCCAAAACCTAGGCCTAAATGTGTGAAATGCATGAAGAAAGAAGGATTAAGAGATCATACATGAGAAGAAATGCACAATCTAGGTCAAAATCCAAGTGGGGAAGATGAAAAGAGTGTTTGGAAAAAGAGAGATAGCTTTTCTGTCGAGAGAGATATGAAAAGGTGAAATATGATTTCACGCAAAAGCTATTTAAAGAAATCGCAGTTCAATGGATCGAGGATCTGTCAAGATCTGTCAAGCACTAAATCTCAACAAATATGAATCTGTCGAGGTGTTGTTGAGAATCTATCGATGACAAAATCACTTTGATGGATCGAAAAGCTGTCAAGAAGCTATCGGCCAGACAGAAACTTTCTAGATGGATCGAGAATCTGTTGAGAAGCTATTGAGACAAATTCCAAATAGCTCGATGGATCGAAGATGTGATAAGATTTGTCGAGAAAAGAAGTCCAAGGGGCTCAATAAATAGCAATCTGTCGAGAAGCTGTCGAGCTTGATAAAAACTAGTTTTTCAAAGAGAGGAAAAACATACAAAAATGAATGCAATTAAGCAAGCTACTCAACCAAAGATCCAATCAACATATTAAGCTCCCAAAAGCATCTCTCAACAAGAAAAATGCAAAGCATTCATGAACCAAAACAAACACACACTAAACATGCTTAACCAATTTTATATTTCAAAAACAAGTCAAGATAGTTTAGCAAGTGCACATTAACACATGTATCCCGTGTGATGGCCAAAACACATTGTACCTGCACTTGTATTAAAAGTAGCAAATAATTTGCTTGTTGTATGTGAAAACATAACAAAGGTGCATAAGTGTCTCATGTTATGATGATTTAAGATATGAAAAAATCAATTTAACTCACACACAATCATAACTGCTTGATGGGGACTATCACCTTCAAGGTACATCATATAACTCCCACATCTCCTAGAAACATGCTTGCAACCATATTTAAAAGCATTTTGATTCTTTTTGCTTTTAATTTCTTTGCATATTCATTTTCATTTTAGTATATCATGCATGGGCATATAAGAAAGAGAATAAATACCCAATCATGTTAAACTTTAAACATCACAATTTTGCTATGCCGAAGCACACAGATGTTATTCATGATTGGCGGGTTTTAGTGGTAAGATGATTATTTATGCCTTTCTCTTAGGATTTTTTAGTTATTCTGGTCAAAAAGAGTGATATAAGTATTAAGTATAAGAAATTACTTAATCATACTCATCACAAACATAAGCCACAAAACTCACTTGCTTGGTTGTGCATTGAGATGCTCATCTAAGCTACAAAATTTAGAAAATTTGTTTCAATGGCCATCCAATGTACACAAGTATCAATGTACACAAAACACACACTATTTAAGAAAACTTTTCTCTCCCACATTAGGAGTTTCTTTCTCTTGACTCTCTGAGTCATTTTTCTCCCTTCTCAAGGGCTTTCTCTCCATCTCTGAAATGGTAATTAGTTCTCTTCGCCACCTACCCATCAGATTGATCAGTTTGTTTTGGAAGGTTTACAACATCTAAAGCTTACTAAGGAAGAAGAAGAGGATATAGCTCTCTCAACAAGGAGCAGATCGAATCTCATGAAGGAATGTGCTCTCAGTCTATTCGGTAAATTGCTCTCAAACAGGCAACAAAACCAAAAAGCTATAAAAAGCACTCTTAGAACAACATGGAAAATGGGTTCAGAGCTGAGAATCGTTGATGTGGGTAAAGATATTTTACAATTTAAGTTTACTTTAGAATATCAAATGGAAGAGAGGAATGGTCCATGGAATTTTGACAACAATCTTCCCTTGCTATGCCGATGGAAAAAAGGCTTATCAGTCTCAAATATTTCCTTTACCCATTCCCCTTTCTGGGTCCAAGTTTGGGGCCTCCCTTTTGAAAACTTATCTAAGGAAGTTGGAAAACATTCAGGTAACAGTCTGGGCAGATACATTGAAATAGACAAACGTTCTTGGTTCTCAGAGCAAGCCAAGTTTATGAGAATCTGGGTGGACTTGCTGCCTAACAAACCTCTTCGCAGAGAAGGTAACGTTGTCAACTTGGATGGGAGCAAAACATGGATCACCTTCAAATTCGAGAGGCTCCCCTGTTTTTGCTTCCAATGTGGTTTGCTGGGTCATGACGAACGGCATTGTCTTAGCTTCCCCTACAACCCTAATTCACCTAAACAATATGGGGTTTGACTCAAAGCAAGTGGAAACTTGAAAGAATCCTCTGAGTGGTCTAGAGCATCAAGCAGCCGGAATCAAGATGATGATATAAGGAGAGATCCATATGATGGTTCAGGCGAAAAATTCGTCCCGATGACTACTAGAGGAGTTGACGTGGAATCTGTGTAAAGGGTAAATTTGAACTTTCAAAATTTAAGGCAAAATGGACAAGATGTAGTGCCAGAAAAGTGGGGTAAGTCTGAGGGTTCAAGCACCAAAGTAGAGAAAAATCCGGAGAATAGATTCGAGGTTGAATCTTCTAACTTAGGGGCTCAATTGTCAAATCTTCCACATGAGCTGCACGTTGAGATGGATTCAGGTAAAGGCCCTTATGAAGCTTACTCTTTAGCGGGCTTTCCTAATTCCTCAGCAAACATAGCCCACGAGATCACAAGCCCTTTAAAAGCTATGAGAGACATTCCAAATCCCTCAATGAAGCCCGTTACTTTAGCTAGCCCAAAAAAGAAGCACAACCCAGAGTTAAGGTAAATTTGAAAAGGAACGCTCGTGAAAAGGGCAAACAAGCCCAGGTAAAACTCTCTAGCTCTAAACGTCCAAGTCGGTTGGATTTTTCTGAGGAAACAGAAGGTATTTCTCCTTCTCAAAAAAACCTCTATGTGACACAACTTAATAACCCAACCCACATACCTAATGGATCGGCGGTGTCTTCAAGGTAGTACCGTCGGGCGCAATGAATTGCTTATGCTGGAACTTTTGGGGAATTGGGAGCCCCCAGACAGTTCATGTGTTGCGCGATTACGTGCAACGTTGGAACCCTATATAGTTTTCTTAATAGAGACAAAAGCAAATGTAAAACATATGGAGAGAGTTAAATATAAACTGGGTTTTTCTAATGGTCTTTTTGTTCCAAGTAGAGGCCCCAGTGGTGGCCTTGCACTGCTTTGGTCTAAAGAGGTTAGGTTGGAGATTCAATCATACTCACCCCACCACATTGATGCAACAATTTCAGAGCAGCAAAACAATCATACCTGGAGGTTCACGGGGTTCTACGGCCACCTTGAAACTTATTTGAGAAAGGAATCCTGGAATTTACTCTCTTATTTAAACAATCAATTCTCTTCGCCTTGGCTTTGCTATGGGGACTTTAATGAAATTTTGTCTTTGACAGAAAAATCAGGGGGAGCTCTAAAGTCTCAGCACCAAATGGAGGGATTTCGTGAGGCTGTGAATTTGTGTGGCTTCCAGGACCTCAGTTTCTTTGGCCCTAAATTTACCTGGTGTAATTAGCAAGAAGGGAGTAACAGGGTGTATCTCAGGCTTGATAGGGCTTTTGCCAATTCCGATTGGCTGAACTTGTTTGGTGACATAAGAGCCCACCATCAGATTGAGTCCACATCAAATCATTGCATTTTAAAAATCGCTGATCCTAGCTTCTCTCCTCCTTCTCGCAAGCATCATTTTCACTTTGAAGCTTTATGGGCCAAAAGGGAGGATTGCCATGAGATAATTGAAGCAGCTTGGAATAGTGATGTCTCCATAAACACTCTTGAGGGAATTGCTGCTAGTCTCAGTAGGTGCACTACTGATTTATCAGTGTGGAACAAGGAGGTAATTGGCAACATCCCAAAAAAATCCAAGAAAGAAGGAAAAGGCTTAACATTCTCACGGCTTAAGACCAGGATGGTTCCCACGGTGCTGAGATAAATCAGATTAGAAAAGAATTAAATG
Source organism: Quercus variabilis (assembly GCA_030445155.1). Classification (NCBI taxonomy): domain Eukaryota; kingdom Viridiplantae; phylum Streptophyta; class Magnoliopsida; order Fagales; family Fagaceae; genus Quercus; species Quercus variabilis. Next base: position 32,224,490 of record CP129445.1, read on the forward strand.
ACCTGCTAGATAGTGAAGAGATGTTGTGGCACCAGAGGAGCAAAATACACTGGAACAAGGAAGGGGAAAAATACAAAATTTTTTCATGCTAGAGATATGGATAGAAGGAGGAAGAACATAATTTTGGGTTTGTGGAATGAAGATGGAAGGTGGTGTGATGATAAAGAAAGTATCTTAGCAACAGCAGTAGCCTATTTTCAGAATATTTATACCACTTCCTCTCCAAGCCGTATTAAGGAAATCACCAGAGCCATTCCAATGAGGATCACCAAAGAAATGAATGAAGAGTTGATCAGACCTTTCACCAGTGAAGAAGTCACAAAGGCCCTGCACCAACTTCACCCTACCAAGGCTCCAGGCTCCGACGGTATGTCAACTGTCTTTTTCCATAAATATTGGAGTATTGTAGGATCTGATATTACCAATATGGTGCTTAATGTTTTCAATCAAAACCTTCCCATGGCAGCTCTCAATAAAACAAATATTGTTCTCATCCTCAAAACTGCACACACCTCCAAAATGACCGAGTTGTGGCCAATTAGTCTTTGCAATGTGGCTTATAAGCTCATTTCCAAGACCTTTGCAAACCGTCTAAAAGTTATTCTTCCTACAGTTATCACTGAAAACCAGAGTGCTTTTACCTCAGATAGGCTAATTACAGATAATGTTTTAGTCACATTTGAATTAATGCACTACTTGAACCACAAAACGAAGGGGAAGGATAGTTTCATGTTAGTCAAACTTGATATAAGTAAAGCATTTGACAGGGTTAAATGGGGTTTTGTGAAAGGAGTTATGGAGAGGCTTGGTTTTGATGGGAAGTGGATCTCCCTTATTATGCGATGCATCTCTTCTGTATCCTACTTGGTCATTATTAATGGTGAAGCATTTGGTAATATCATTCCCACTAGGGGTCTAAGACAGGGCGACCCCCTCTCTCCGAGCCTTTTCCTGTTATGTGCTAAAGGCCTATCAGCTCTTATCCATCAGGCTATCCGTAGTCAAGCTCTTCATGGCATATCCATTTGTAGGGGCTACCCAAACATCACCCACTTATTCTTCGCAGATGACAGCCTCTTATTTTGCAAGGCTACTACCCAACAATGCCTTGAGCTGATTCAAATTCTTAATTCCTATGAAGAGGCTTCAGGGCAAAAAGTCAATGCGGATAAGTCTTCGATTTTCTTTAGTCCCAACACTCCCAATGATGTTAAGGTAGAAAACTTAAGCATTCTTGGCCCTATGTAATGTTCTCAGCCCAAGAAGTATGTTGGCCTTCCTTCTCTTATTGGTAAATCTAAAAACCAAGTCTTTGCTGAGATTAAAGAAAGGGTGAGCAAGAAATTGGATGGTTGGAAGGAAAATCTCCTTTCCATTGGGGGTAGAGAGGTTCTCATAAAATCAGTTGCTCAGGCGGTGCCCACTTACACTATGAATTGCTTTCAATTACCAAAGATTTTATGTGATGATTTAGAAAGAATGATGAGGAATTTTTGGTGGGGCCAAAGAAATCAGGAGTCTAAATTGGCGTGGGTGAGTTGGAAGAAATTATGCAAATCAAAGCTTTATGGGAGAATGGGATTTCGAAATCTCCAAGCCTTCAACCTTGCTCTTCTTGCCAAGCAAGGATGGCAGATCCTTTAAAATCCTAACTCTCTTTTAGCCAAAGTCTATAAAGCCAAATACTTCCCCTATGATGATATTTTGAATGCAAAGTTGGGTAGCAACCCAAGCCATGCTTGGAGGAGCATTTTCAACAACCTTGCGGTTATTCAAAAGGGAACTAGATGGAGGGTGGGCAACGGCAAGAGAATCCACATTTGGGAAGATAAGTGGCTTCCAACACTAACCACTCACAAAGTTATCTCCTCTTCGAGGGACTTTGGTGATTTCCCTATGGTTTCATCCCCCATTGATGAGAATTCCAAATGGTGGAAGCCGGACTTGGTGAAAGCTCTCTTTTTGCAATTTAAAGCCAATGAAATCCTCAAAATCCCCCTCAGTTACAGCCTCCCTGAAGACTCTCTAATCTAGCTGGGGAATAGAAAGGGCTCATTTTCAGTGAAAAGTGCCTATTATGTTGCTGAGGATTTGGTGGAGTCTAAGGCAGCAGGTGCAAGCTCTTCAAGTCACCTTGCTTCTCCTTTTTGGGGGAAGATTTGGTAGGTAAATGTTCCCCCGAAAATCAAAATTTTTGCTTGGCGTGTGTGCTTGGATGGCTTGCCTACTTTGCTCGACCTTAGGCGGAGGGGTTTAAACACTGCTGGTTTCTGTCAAATTTGTGACAAGGAGTTGGAGTCAATATTCCATGCTTTGTTCCATTGTAATCATGCAAAGCAAACCTGGTCTTGTTGGAGTGATTGCCCTGTGAATCTTTATTCTCCAACCCGTGATTTCATTGGCATTTCCTCCCAAATTATGGAGAAAGGGTCCTCTATTGATCTTGGTCTCTTTTTCATGGTTGCATGGTCCATTTGGGGAAATAGGAACAATGCCGTTCATAATGATGCTGGCTGCCTTCCTTCTCAAGTTTGGGAGACTGCTAAAAGATCCTTTTTTGACTTCACCACTTCCAACTCATCTGTTCTTCCTTCCCACCCTTCGGTTGGTGTTCATTGGTCTCCTCCCCCGTCAGGTTTCCACAAAATTAATGTTGATGGGGCCACAAATAATAACGAGAATCACTCTAGTATCGGAGTCATTATCCGAGACCACACCAGGACCACTATCGGTGCTCTCAACAAGGTGCTCCCATCAGCGTTTCTTGCTCCTACAACTGAGGATTTTGCTTTGCTTTAAGGAGTCCTTTTTGTAGCATAAATGGGCTCGACAAGGGTTATTTTTGAATATGATGATTTAGCCCTTATTCAAGCAGTTAATTCTAGTGAAAATGGGGGAGACCTAGGTCATATTTTGCAAGATATAAGATCTCATTCTCTTGTCTTCAATTGGAGCACTTTTTAGCATCTTAAAAGGGATGGCAACAGGGTTGCCCATGAGCTAGCTAGAGATGCAAAACTCACGGGTCACTCACACACATGGAAGGGGGTCTCTCCTCCTTTCATTCATCAGATTTTACTTGAGGACATGTTGTAAATGTTTCAGGTTCTGTTGTTTTCCAATTTCGGTCCTGCTATTTTGTTGCTTCAGGTTTATGTTCTTTGTTTCATCTCTAACCTATTGTTGTTTCACTTCAATGAAATGTATTTATTCCCCCATCAAAAAAAAAAAAAAAAAACACACACACACACTGTTTTTGTATTTTTCTAATTTTTCATTTTTTTTTTTTATGAAAAATAAAATAAAGCAAAACTTAAAACAAACAAACAAAAACATGTTAAACAAAACATAGCATAAAAATAGATGCAAATGCATGAGGAAGGAGGAGAAAGAGAAAAGATCACTCCATGGAGATCACACTAGTGTTTTGGCATAGGAATTCAAACAGTTTGCAATCGAGAGGCTTAGTAAACAAATCAGCCTTCTATCATCAGTGTGAATGAACTCAAGAGTGAGAGTACCATCTTCAACAAGCTCCCGAATGAAGTGGTGTCAAATCTCTATATTTTTTGTTCGAGAATGTTGAACAGGATTCTTAGAGATGTTAATGGCACTAGTATTGTCACAATAGATGGTAAGATGTTCTTGATGAATACCATAATCAATGAGGAGTTTTTGCATCCATAGAAGTTGGGTGCAACAACTACTGACAGCGATGTATTCTGCCTCAGCATTAGATAAAGAGATGGAATTCTGCTTTTTGCTCATCTAGGAGACAAGATTATTACCCACATAAAAAAAAATTTAAAAAAAAAAAAACCCTAAAGTACTTTTTCTATCATTAGCAATACCAGCCCAGTCTGCATCAGAATACCTAACTAAGGCATCGTTGGTGTCCTTGCTATACCACAAATCGAAATTGGCAGTGGATTTGACATACTTTATGATTCTTTTAAAAGTAATCATATGAGACTCTTTGGGATTAGCCTGATATCTAGCACACATTTCCACACTGTAACTAATGTCAGGTCTACTAGCAGTAAGGTAAAGAAAACTGCCTATCATGCTTCTATATAGAGAAGTATCAACACTTTTTCCTAACAAATCAACAATGAGTTTAACATTTAGGCTCATGGGGGTTCTAATAGAACTAGCAGATTCCAATCCAAACTTTTTCACAAGATTTTTAGCATATTTAGATTGGGATATGAATATACTTGACTCTTGCTGACGGATCTACAATCCAAGGAAGTGATTCAACTCCCTAATCATGCTCATCTCGAACTGGACTTGCATAAGCTCGGAAAAATTATTACCTGAAGATGATATCATTAATATAGACTTGAGCAACTATTAACTCACCATTTCCCTTTTTGATAAAGGGAGTTTGATCAGCTTGTCCTCTTGTGAAACCATGTGAGACCAAATATTGTGTAAGCGGGTCATACCAAGCTTTGGGTGCTTGCTTTAGTCCATAGAGTGCCTTCTGTGGATCAATGAATCCTTTAGGCTGAGCCATGTAGACAGCTTCTTTAAGGAACCCGTTCAAGAATGTAGTCTTCACATCCATTTGGTAAAGCTTGAACTTCAAGTGACAAGCTAGGGTCAGGAGAACCCTAATGGATTCCATATGAGCTACAGGAGCAAATGTCTCATTGAAATCTACTCCTTCCACTTGAGAGTATTCTTGAGCTACAAGACGAGCCTTATTGCGGATCATATTTCCCTCCTCATCAATTTTATTGCGGAATATCCATTTTATGCTAATGATGTGCTCTCCTTCCAGTCTAGGTACTAGGGTCCAAACATTATTCCTTTGAAACTAAAGCAGTTCATCATGCATGGACTCAATCCAACTTTCATCCTGGAAAGCATCCTCAACTTTGGTGGGTTCAACCTGCGACAAATAGCTAGAATACGACACAAAGTTAATAACACATTTATCACCTGTACGCTTTCTTAGTGTAAATTCATTCACGTTTCCTACAATAACTTCAGGAGGGTGATTCAATTTAATCCTTGAGGAAGGTCATTTCTCTCCATGAGATTCAAAATCAGGTGAGGTCGGAATGTCTGCTGAGACTTTTACGACACTTGGAGTACTTAGAGAAACGGGCTCTTGATTTACTATTTCTTGAACAACCTTAGGCTCCGAGGGAAGAATTTCCTTAGGTATTTCCTCACTAATTTTCTCAGAAACAGAATCTGAAACTTCATCAATAACAACATTGATTGTTTCCATCACCTTCTTAGTTCTTTTGTTGTACACTTGATAAGCTTTGCTAGTGGAGAAGTATCCCAAAAATATTCCTTCATCGCTTCGGGAGTCAAATTTTCCCACATTCTCATTATCCTTAAGGATGAAGCAGGTACTTCCACAGATTCTAAAATACTTCACATTTGGCTTTCTTCCCTTCCACAATTCATAGGGAGTCCTCTTTGTACCGAGTCTGAAATACACTCTGTTAGCTGTATGACATGCGGTATTGACTACTTCTCCCCATAAATTTCTAGCCACATCCTTGTTGTGCAACTTGGCTCTAGCCATCTCCTGAATGACTCTGTTCTTTCTTTCTACTACACCATTTTGCTGAGGAGTAATAGGAGCAGAAAATTCTTAAGATATACTAGATTTAGTGCAAAAGGATTCCATGTATGAGTTTTCAAATTCTTTACCACGATCACTTCAAATTCAATCAGTCTTCAAATTCTTCTCATTTTGCAATCTTGTACACAAGGCTTCAATATGCTTAGGAGCATCTGACTTGGATCTTAGAAGAATAACCCAAGTATACTTGGTGAAATCGTCTAACACAACCATGATGTATCTCTTTCCTCCAAGAGACTCGATTCTAGTCGGACCCATGAGATCCAAATGTAGTAGCTCCAAAGGTCTAGATGTAGCTAATGTTTGAGTGCCTGGATGTTTTGCTTTTGTCTTTTTCCCAAGCTGACATAGTCAACACACAACATTGTTAACTCTGCTGAATTTTGGTATCTCCAAGACTGATTCATGCTTAGATACAATTGACAGATGTTTGTAGCTAGCATGTCCTATCCTTTGGTGCCATAGATCTTCATTTGGCAAACGAATGCTATTGCACACAATATCAGTGTCAAGTACCAATCTATAGCAATTATCCAAAGTGCAGATACCGCTTATGAGTTTCTTCCTAGACTCATTCAACACAAGGCATTTCCCTTTCGAGAACAGCACCATAAAGTCTTGATCACATATCTAACTTATGCTCAACAAGTTCACTCTCAGACCTTCTACATATAATACATTTGAAATGTCTAACTATCCAGGAAGAGAGATGGTTCCCTTCCCTTTAATCTGTGATTTGTTCCCATCATCAAAAGTGGCATTTCCACCTTTCTTAGACTAAGAGAGAACGGTCTCTAGTCATGTGTCTTGAGCATCTACTGTCAAGGTACCACAAACATATGTCCATTACCTTAAATGTAGATTTCAGCATAAAGCACACCTCATGCTTACATGAAAAATCAGTAGGAATGGTTTTCTCTCTCATCTGCCATTTAAGAAGGAAGCCTTTAAGTTTCACCCATCTCAAATGAACTCCTTTGCACATTTTCATTCTAAGACAATCTAGTTTCTTCTTTATTATACTAAGACCTTTTTCAATAATCCTCAAGATAGCTTTCAAATAACTTTTAGACTTGCATTTTTTGAAACACTCAATCAAATAGAGATTAGAAAAACAATATGTATTTGAAATTAAAGATCTTTTCATGTTGTTTACAGCCATGACAACAGAGGTCAATGACTCACACAGCAAAGATTAACCCTAATTAGAGTATGCCTGCTCTTATACCATTTGATAGGCCAAGAATGTATTGACCCTTTTTGTAAATTAATCAATTAATTAGTCAAGTGAATTAATTAGATTCAATTATATACATTAAGCGTGGTAAAACGAATAAATCACCAATTAAACTAAATGCAATGGAAAATAAATTTGACACGAGTGATTTGTTTACGAATGGAAAAATCCACCGAGACAAAACCCTACCAGGTGAATTTAAGGTCACCACTCCCAAAAATCCACTATTATCAAAAACAAGTGGTTACGAGTAAAAGGAATCCTAGTACCTAATACCAACCTACAGTTAAACCCTTACCTTAATACCCAATTGGACTTGTAATGTAGTGACAATCTCTCATTTCAATACACGACTCCAAGTACGTGACTAACCAATCGATGCACAAATCCAAGTACGTGACTAACACACCAACTTGAGGAGGATGTTGGCTACAAAATTCTTCAATTCATCCAAAAGATGAAGATCAAGAAATTCCTTGGTTACAAAACCCTTGAAGCAAAGATGCAACAGCTTCTACAAAGAATATGATGAACTAAGGAAAATTCTATCTCTAGACATAATTTGCATGTACAATCAATTTGCATTGAGTTGCATCACTTTTCATCACCTTTGACGGCCTTTAAAATAATCCTTATATATGCCTAGGGTTGTGAGAAAAGAAACCTTACACAAATAACTTAGATATGCATGAAAAACAGATATGAAAATCTGAATTTCATAATCCTCGATAGATATTTTTTCTGTTGAGCACAAGCATCAAACCTCGATAGATATTATCTATCAAGTTTTAATGAATAACACTTTTTCACTTGTTTCTTGGACAAACTTGCAATGTTTCAATACTAGACTTGAACTCTTGTTCCTTAAAGTAATAAACTCATCCTAGATCTATCCAATTACAAGTAAAGTGCTGTCAAAGGATTAGCCAATTTACAATAACATATGTGCTAACAAGTTCCACATATGTCCTAACATAATATAACTCAACTAATTTAAATAAGTGAAAGTCTTTTAGTAGAATAGTGATCACGTCACTCAACTAGGTAAAAGTGACATGGTCCACCATAAGCACCATATAATTTTTCCATTCCCTCCTAGTGATTTTTCCACTAGAGAAATTCTCTTCTAGTTTTTGACTTTGTTACCATAAAAGAAAAGGATTGAAAGGTTAGAAAAAGAAGAGTGGAAAATGGGGTTGAAGTTTTCTTCCGTTTGATTGGATAAAAGTAGAGGGAGAAAGGAAAGGGGTATAGGTAACATTTTCACCGGACCCACCAAAATCCCTCCCCAAAATTGGATGAGATGGTTGGGGAAAAAGTTAAGGTGTACTGATCTCACTATTTTACCCCTCTTGTTACTATCTTATTTTATTTTTTTGGTTTTTTTTTTTTTAATGTTTGTTTTGATACCTATAACAAGATTAAAATTTATAATATAGTAATAATATTAAGTCTATTAAGAACATGATAGGGGAAATCCCAATAGATTTTGCAAAAAAGTGCAAACTGGTAGATATTTTAATGAAAAAAATTTTAAAATCAAATTAATAATATAGATTTAATTAATGTAAAAATCAAATTTCGAGTTTAAATATATATAATGAAAAATAAATTTAAAAATAAATAATAATATAGATTCAATTAATGCAAAAATCAAATTTCGAGTTTCTAAATAGAGTATAAAATAAGAAATCACTGAATAGGTATGATAAACTAAAATGGTATCAGTTTCAACTAGACTTACAACAAGTCATAACAAATATGAAATATGCTTGTAAAAATTCATTTGTTAATTAAATCATACAATATGCTAATTGCATGTTCATGTTAAAGTAAGTCTTCAAGTATTAAGAAAAACTTACAGAAAAAAAAAATGATTCTTATACATAGCAAGGACATACTAATAAACTGATACAAATTACATTCTGTTTTATTTCATTTTTCTTCACAACCAAAAATTTGTATAAACATTTTTCATCCTATTACTTAACTATCCCTTTGATCAAACACATACCATGAAAATCTAATATCCTTTTCATTCTCTTCTTTTGCCATCATTCTTTTATCTTCCATCATATCCTTACCAAAAAAAAAGTTAAATGGTAGTACATATATTCGCATAAACGTGTGAAGTCTAATTCTACCATGACCAAGTTTGAGGTTATTTGTCCTTTGGCTCAAAATTTATATTATATTGTAGAACTTCCAGGAAGTTACAGATCATAAATCTAGAAGCAGGCCTCGTACTCCAACGAAATCATCATCGCTACCAGCCAGTTTGACTAAGACTGGCGACAAAAATAACAAGCAGTATAGTACTAGAAATAGATCACTGTGCTCTCTCTCTCTCTCTCTCTCTCTCTCTCTCTCTCTCTATTTGATTGCTTCTAATATGAAGTCTGATCAACCAAACCTAGAAAATTCCGAGCAGGTGAACTCAGATGATCACCAAGGTGCAAGCCAAGCAAGATCCTATGATTGTACCTTTTGCAAGAGAGGTTTTTCTAATGCACAAGCTTTAGGAGGGCACATGAATATCCACAGAAAAGAAAAGGCTGTGCTCAAGCGAGTGGTGACTAATAAAAGCCAACCATCCTCGAATTCTACAGTACCAAGGAATTCTTCATGGCCTTTGGAAACCAAGCCTAGTAGTGATGAAAGAAACACAAAGAAATTGCCTTGGATGCTAGCTAGTCAACAAGGTGATAGGGATGAAATCCATGTTGGTGATGAATATTATGATCAAGTTCAGCAACTTCCACTGTTTGTGGAAACTTCTTCACAAAAAGATCATAAGCCAGGCAGTCGACTTCATTCGAATATTGAAAAGGATTTGTCAACCACTAGCACTACTCATGCCTCGTTAGGTTCTGGGATAGACCTTGAACTTAGACTTGGGCCAGAGCCTCAGGACCCATCAGCACCAACAGCTATTCAAAAATTCTTCTGAGTTTGAACACAGCACCAAAAGCTAAAAAATTCTCCTGAGTTTGAACATATATCATGGTATTGTACTCTCTCACACCTTTATAGAAATTGTTTTTTGGTAATTTTTTTTTTCAATCTTGTTGTAAAGCAGACTTCTCTTACATGGTTATTGTTTTTTCTCATTTTAGACTTCCGTAATCATTAAAAAGTATCTCTTGTAACAGTTATACCAAACAATTATATATGTAACAAATCAATTATTGAATGTCATGTGATTCAATTTGATACACTTTTGTTAAAATTGATCCCACCAATCTCTCACATAAGTTCCACATAAATGACTTGGTATAGTTGTTACAAAAGATACTTTCTCATGTGTTCACCTATGTAATCTTTGTAGACTTATGGCATATATGGTGGTGTCTTACTTGTGAAACATTTATTTAAGTATTTCGTTTGTTCTGTTCAAATTAAATTTTTGCAGTTTCATGCTGAATTTTTTGCACTACCAACAAAGAAACCAAATTACTTGATATATCAATTCTGAACTTTCAGAACAAGGAGAAACGCAGGTGAAGCAACAAAATTAACCTGAATGTACAGTTGAAATTAGGGTTTAAATGTTTTTTTTAATAATCAAATTAAATGGGACGTTTCTGAAGACATCTGATATAAATCATAAACCCTAAATATCAATTGAAAGTGAAACCAGGGCTTATAATACGATTGCTCATAACACAAGAACCAGGATAAGTTGTCTATAGTAGGAACTTTTGATTACTTTCACTATCTGTGAAGATAATAATTTTATTAATGACCTGAAGTACTTCCAGAAAAATGGCATATTTGAACATCCAACCAATTGTTGTGGACTAGCATTATCATGTGGATAAGCTGTAGCTCATTAATTACCAAGAGCTTTACATGTTTCTTCTAAGTTTCTTCATAATTGTTGACAATTTGACATGACATGTTGTGAATAATGATCAGTAGAGAATCAATGTCCCTATCTTGAGAACTCGTATATATGCATATATATTATTCCACCAGGCAAGAAGTCTTTTCTGTCATTCTAGTGGCATGACTGTAAGGACCATTGTCCCTAAAAGCAAAATCCTGTGAGGAATTTTGGAGACAATTCTAATCTAATATGTCTTTGCATGAAGTGACCTCTCTTCTTAATCATGCACACGCACTTGTACCATGGTAGCACTAAGTATAACGACAGCACTAAAAACTTTTCCCTCATAGTGTGACTATTAGGAGTCAATAACTTAATATCATAGTTTTATTTTTATTTGTTAAATTACACCAGCACTAGATAGGTTTTAAATTCATGACCTTACCCTCCACCCATTATGAGAGGAGGAAGTGTAATTTGGGCCAAAACTTATTGGCCAAATAAGAAAATTATTTAAATGGCCTTATTTCAAACCTTTTTAATTTGTTAATTTTCACATTATAGGTAGTAGTTTGATTCATTAAAATATTAATGTGTTAAAAACCCAAATAGTTTGGAAGCATATCTAGACACAATAAGGTAAATGACATGGGGTCCTGTATCATAAAATGTAAAGTCAATGATATTTGTTTTGTGTAATCAATGTACTTAACACTTAGGCTTGGTTCTTACATATGAACAATGTAGAAGAGAGAAAATGCTTAAGAATTTACCTTTCTTATTCCTCATTCACTTTTTGGAGAACAATATAAGAGGTTAGAGTTAGGTAAATCTTCTCAAATATACGAGCCCTATTTGAGTGTCGTATTATTAACTTCTTGTAATGTTCTTTTCCACCACCAAACCTAGATTAGATTGTATGTCAAATCATAGGGAGGTGGTTTTTCATCCAATAAGATTTAGCGGTGGAGTGAATCCATCATAGGATTATGATGCATGCACTATATTGATTGCATGTCGTATTGGCTTCTTTATACATTTCCCTTTACCCCAAAACAAAAACAAAAACAAAAAAAACAAAGCAAAAAAAAAAAAAAACCTTCTTTATCCATTTCTCCTCATTGATTTGCAGTGAACCCATATCATAAGATCTTGAATGCAATAGAAATCGAGGAAATATAATAGACAATATTATTTATTTCAACTCTTCGGCCACATAGTGGAAGAAGCTCAACCCTTAATTATGAACCTCTTCTGCTAGCTGGATGCCACCCCAGCTATATGTTAAGAAATGGCCTTAAATTTTAATTAAAACTTGGTAAGTTTACTGGTTTCCTTCCTGAAAAATGAAAATTTTATTTGGTTCTTTTTGGGTGTCTTTGGTATGAAAGAAAATGCTATTCCTTAGAGTGAAAGGAAAACGTATTCCTTATTAAAGAATTAATATATTCATCATCCACCACGGAATAAGAATTGAGTTTTATAAATAAACAATGCTATAAAAATTTTGATGGTTTTGGCCCAAGAGAGAGAAGAAAAATAATAGAATTGGGTGTGAAACCAAGAGAAAAAAAAAAATGGGATTTTTGCTTAAAAGATAACATAAGGAGGGAGACAACAATGTTTAAGTTTTCTCTGCAAAAGTTTTATAAAGCACACAAATCAGGGAGAATCTATGAGACTTTGATTCATGTTGTGAAGTGAATATATTAGAAAGAGATGATGCCGCAATGTGAGCATAGTAAAAAGAAAAATAGTATCCGAGAAAGGAAGAAGAAACTGCAATGAGCATAGTATTTGTGAGAGTAAAGAAAAAAAAAATTAGCCGTGAGACATATATAAGGGATATAAATTTGGGAGTTCTTGCATAAAAATATTATAAGTGATTTTATAATAGTGGATTGATTCAAAGTTTATCTCGAGATTTTTTTCCATTCAAAGAAAAAATGTTTTCCACGTAACTTATGTGTTTTTGTGTGTAATTGATATTTTGACTTAGCAATTTTGATGATTATAATTTTTGGTGACTAATTAAAATTGTTAGTTGAATTGTTTAATTCACAGAAGAAGTTTAGAACCCAACATTTCGTGATACCCCAAATTGTGCCAATCCAATTGGATTGGGATTGTTTGAGTGTGTTGTGCAGCGCATGTTTGAGTCCTAATTGTAACTTAATTAGTCTTTTAGGGGTATAAGTGTAGACATAGCTACAACAGAATTACAGAGATCATTAGTGTATAAACACCCTCTTATTAGTTATTAGTTACTACTTGGGTGACATTCATATAGAAATTAAAGGATTTAGAGCGTCTAAAATGTATTCAAAATTAGTACCACTGAGCCTGCAGCTCTAAAAATTTTTTATCTTCTGCAATAGTGCCAGAACTATCTCAATGCATCTTTCTGGCTTAGTGCAGACCTTCTTATTAGTCTGCTAATACTTGTACCTAATCTGCGCTCCACACTGCCTGTGCCCATTTCAAAGGCACAGCAGCAATTTATTATCCCATGCACTCTACGTAGAACTGCAATTGCTACACAGTTTTTCTCTTGAAAAAACCATCAATGCCACCTTAATACATGTTAGCACGGAATTGAGAGGTGACATTGACATATATAGGATATCAAGTGACACCATGGGTCGCCACAAGAAATAGATAACGTCTATATCAAGAATAAATCCTTAAATCCACGTAAGGAAATCTGGAATCCACTCAAAAGTGAATAAAAGAAAACCTCACTGAATTTTCTATTAAAATTTTTGAATGCCCAGCCACTAATTTAAAACAAAACAGTCCTTGGATAACTAATAAGAAAGCTTAGAAATCCCTAATTCGGGTTAAGCACAAAATTAGGTTAAAGAAATAGGAAATTGCCAAAAATTAAAAAGAGTGAAATTGAGAAAATTACAAATTTAAATATTACTAGGCACAAATTAAACCCACAAAATGCGTGGGAATATATAATTATTTTGTAATATAGTATATAATGTATAATTTATTATCTATAAAAATTTTAAAAAATTCAAAAGTATTTTCATATGTCTATCTCTAGAAATATATATGTGGGGTGTCCGAGGACCAAGAAGAATAAGAAGTGGGATGTCCTGCACCCACTCATTTGTAAAGCACATCTAACTCAAGAAATTGGTCTACCCAAGAAAAAGATGGGGAAGGTGCTTAGTATCTAATAAGCACCCGAATGGGAGAAATAGCATTCTAAGAGAGGCATGGTGGGAGGAAGTTTCATAAAACGGCCGCATTGAATGCTCTGTAAAAACCTTATCAACTGCATTAATGAAAAACTAACCCTTGAATAGTATCTTCACAACTAGCAACCCCTTCTACCACCTTCAGCAGAACCTTGATGGGACAATTATCTAGGGAAGAGCATTAGCGCATACAAGTGGAGAGCCAAGATGCCAAGAAGGAGGATATATAAGGGGAAAGAAGCTCTACAAGGAAGGGGGGATATTTCTGAGAGAAATAAAGTGAGAAATAGAAAAGTGAACAGTGTATTGCTTGATAAAACTAGAGTAAGACATATATAAGAACTTTTCCTCGAAAGTAACTGAGGAGTACTTTTTTCAACAATTGCTTGATTCATTCTTCCTTATCTGTGAACCACTTCATAAGCACTAAGCTTAGGTAGCAACTCTATTGTAATTGCCTTCCCACCTCTACACACAAAAAATTCTATTGTTTAGGCTTGGGTTGAATTGCAAGGCACTACTAATTTAAGCGGGCTTGGGCTTCCAAATCCAGCTCTTACAATATCATTTTATTATTTTTGGTGTGTTTGATTGATAATATTCTTCTAATTTCTATTAGAGTGCATAATGTTTTTCTAATTTTTTCTAAACAATAAAATTTTTAAATTTCAAATTTATTATTCAAATTTCTCATTCTCTTAGGAAAATTATCATAATAATCAAAAATCATTACAAAATTACAATTGATATTACTCAAATAAGCAATAAACACATTCAAAGACATAGCCGTGTATATTTTGTTTTGATATAAACTCAAATTCTTAACTTCCAAAATAATTAAGTATTAACAAACAAAAATCAAACCAAATTGATAAGAGGGAGAGAAAGGCCTTGTGATGGGGAACTTAAAAAACATAATACCAAAACATATCAACCCAAGGTAAAGCTATAAAATTTATATTAAAAAAAATTTTTAAAAAAAAAAACATTAAAAAAAATCATCTACCTAAAGTAGAGTTGCAAGAAATTTAGAGGGAGAGAGAGAAGATAATCATATTTTCGGAGAAAATATGAGAAAGAATAATAAATTTATAAAAATAAGATGAAGAAGAGAAGAAGAGTCTTAAAATTTATAGTTGTAAATGCCACATTATCCAAGCATAATATGTAAGAGAATAAAATTATATCATTATATTCTATCTTTATAATGTAATGGGATAACATCTAACAATAAAAATAAAGAAGAAGAAGAAAGGATAACAACTTGAAAACCCAAAGCCAAATTGCAATCAACCCAAAGTAGAAATCTAAAGAACACAAAAACTCATCAACCTAAAGTAGAGATGCAAAAAGAATTAAAAAAATCTATCAAAAGAAAAAAAAAAATTGAGAAAGGGTAATCATATATTTTGTGAGAGAAAAATATGGATTAAATGAGAGAGAGAGAGAGAGAGAGAGAGAGAGAGAGAGAGAGAGAGAGAGAGAGAATAACATTTAAAAAAAAAAAACAGATAGGAAGAAGAGTAATCAAAATTAAAGGAAGAGGAATGGATGGAGGAAGAAAAATTATAAAATAGAGAATAGTGAGGAGATAAAAAGGTAAAAGAGATGGGAAAATGTTGGAGGAAGTGTAACAATAAAGTGAGAAATTGATAAGAATAAGAAGAAATATAAAAGACTGAAAATAGGTGGATGACATTTATAGCACAATGAAATAGTAGCAAAATTAATTGTTACGCTTTCATTTTATATATCATATAAATATAGATGAATTCTAATAAAAATCCCAAACAAATAAGATCTCATTTTGAAAAAATACATGATAAAAGGAAAAATTATTATAAATAACAAATTTAGCTAAAAAATATCTGACTAAAGAAATTTGTCAAAAAAGCGGCATAGGTCAAAGTCAAGGCAATGAGCTTCAATCTTCACAAAATATTCTTTTAAGCCACCAAATTTCATGTGATTCAATCGTTGAGCTCAATGATTTCTATTATTCATTTCCAATAACTTCTTGCACTTTGACTTGCAACAATCTATTTGTTGAAGGAAAATATGTACTATTCATCTTACGATTAGAATGAACCTTGACATTTCATTTTTCCCTAATCCAAGGAAACTCTTCTATCAATTCTATTATGTATTTAAACCCTCCCTTAGAATATTATCATATGTTCTTTACATGGTAGAATGGATAGTTTCATATAAAAATACAATTATAATATATGCTTATTAAATATTAATAACTACCATAATAATTAATTTTATATATATTTATAGGAAAAATAGAATAAAGCAAGTAATCAATTTTTTCCATGCATTTAACATGTTACTGGCTAATTATTAATAAAAACGGTATATGATACTAATAAAACATCATCCTCATATCATATAAAAACTATAAAATAAAAAAATAAAAAAGCATCCCCACCACCAAATCTCAAGTCTCAACCCAATATATTTGCATTTTAGCAAAATATCATCATAATTTCTCCATTAGTTCAGATGTTCCTCACTTAAACAACACCCCAAAAAAAGTGGCTAACCCTCGTGTCACCCAACAATTTTTTTTTTAGCATCCTCATGAGCAATAAAGCTTTGTGCAATCATCATAAAAGTGAAAATAATACTTTTGTATTAAAAACACACCCATAAATTCAAAGCTTCATTCACTTGGATATCTAATATTACGTTAGGACACTATTTCATCCCTCATGCAAGCCCTAAACTTGACCTGGGTGAAGTTGTTATCAGCCACATGCAGAATGTCGCAGCACTCTCTTCTATTACTGCCCTGTGAATGAATAAATAAAAAGAAGGGTTACCAATAATAAATAATAAAAAAGAAAAAATTTATTACATATTTGCTATTGTACACCCTGTATATACTCTTGAAATCGTGTTTATATATGTTAAAGTTCTTGTGTGCTACATGCATAATATTGTAATGAATAATTACTCTACTAAAGGTTTATAAAGTGACGTGACAATAAATGTGATTAAAGTGCTACCACTTTTAACAAAATACTAATAAATTAGAGTCTAAATTACTACTTTTTTAATATTAATAAAATATAACTACCGCACATCCTTAATGCGGTGGTCACTCCACAAGTATAAGTGTTTGTGAAGTGTAGGAGGCAAGGACTGGAGTTTAAGTCTCCAGAAAAGAGTTTCACACACATATACACTTAAATTATGCTAGAGTAGAATTATATCTTATATAAATATATATATATATATATATATATTTTTAATAAAATATGAGCTTGTAAAAATTATGTAATAAAATTTATAATATCACTGATATTAAAATTTACTCACCTCAACTTGTCTAATGACAGGTGAGAGGACCCAAATTTTGGAAAGGAAATCAGCAGAGTGATTCCCACTCGATGAACAAGCCACTAACCTATGAGGTGATTTTCTAACATAACTTGTAACAATTTGGTTCCCCGTGATTAATTTTTCAACAGTCTCAAAGTAGAAAACATGAGGAGCCTCACAGGGATCGTTTGAGGGAAATTGAGTGTTAAAAATGTAAGGTGGTCCAGCAGGCTTCTTCCATTGTACAAATGTTTTGAGGGGTCTATGTAAAATGCTTGGTGGATAAATTTTTTCATAAATATGAGCAGAGTAGCCCCATGATATGTAAAAGGACCAGTTGCTTTGCTTATGATAGCAAATAGTCTGTTGAAATAGTCGTTACTGATCAGCTTTTGCAGCTTCCATTAGGTGATTTAGTGATTGGTAGCGGTTCATAGAAGGGAAAATAGGCTCAACTTGGTCAAGGTGATGAAGCGAAACGGTTGGAGATTGTGGGAGAGCTGACAGAAATCCTGAAATGTCTCCGTGTAGATCAATCTGTAATGGAAAAAATAAATAAATATTAAAGATACATACAATAACAATATTCCTGACTTGCCAGTCAATTTTTGTTGTCTTGCTGATTGTACTCGTTAGTTAATTGTTGTTTTCTTATTGTCCTCATTGCTTTCATAGTTGTTATCGTTCACTACTTTTAAGTTGACCAGGACAAAGAGATTAATCTGATTAAAAATATATATTTGACAGATTTTTATAAATTACTGCCAAATGTCTACTCATGAAATATCATAATCATGGCATTAAAAAATACTTCAACAATACAAAATTCAAATTTCTACTTAAACATTAACACGTTAAGACTAGTGAAGGTTACATTTACTTAGTTAAAAGTATTTCAATTATGCTACTATTAGACCGCATATTACTTGTACTGGACGATTCATTTACTTGTACAGTTGTACAGCATTCATATTATCTGTAATGCAATGAGGGACAATTCATTTTTATGGTTTAAAATTCGTTCTTCTCACTTATTTCGCAAGAAGAAAGAGAAGAAAATAGGGAATTTGTTGAATTTCAAATATTGAATTTGACCAATAAAATAAGACGAATTCACTTTGCATTTGGAATTGCACAAAAAAGACTATTCCTCTCAAAAGAGGTCTACATACTTGATGCAGTTTTATATACAAATTACAGTTATTTTAACGTATGCAAACGAAACTATGAAAGTACTTAGAAAACAACATTACCTGATGAAACCCGTTTTCCTGGCTCAGAGAGACTCCCAAATCAGCAACACAGGACTGTATAATATGATCACTCCCATACAATGTTGGACATGTCTTTATGCAGACATCTAAATTCTTCAACAAGGCTTCCGCCAAAGGATAACTCAAGGCATACCCAGCCCCGCCAAATGCCATTCCAAACGAATGATCAAAATTTGATGACACAGACTCTGACTTTGACCCTATATAGAAGTACTTATTATGATTATACTTTGCCAAAACCTCTACAAGATTATCCAAAAAAAAAAGATTGTGTCATCATCTGCCATGATATACCATCTAACCCCTTTGTTTTCCTCTCTAAATGTCTCCAGAATTATGCGTGCCATTCGAATTGCATGTGGATTTGGGTGTTTATCGTATTCTTTGTATCTGGAGGTATCTTCTGAGACCCTAAAAGGAGGAAAAGTTGAAGGCCATTGCTGTGACTCTTTGGGAACTCTATCTAAAAAGATATATCCGCGGGTTGTGTTAGGCTGCCACCAAGATTCAATGTAGGCTCTTGTGTTTATCCATGTATTTGCAGAACTCGCTATTCCAAACACAAGGTGGCTAATGTTAGTTGGAGAAACTGAAATGGAAGATGAAGACCCTTGGTATTTTAAGCTTGCCAAGAGAGTAGGGGACCAGCAGCAGGGATGGCTAGAGAGGATAATGTAGATAAAGTAAAGACTATTGCTGAAATAGTTAGTGATTTGCATAAACTTACCACAAATTTATTACTTGATAAAAATATTAATATTTGTTGCATTACACGCGAATTGGAAGCAAGGACTAGTGACATGGTGAAAATTTGAAGAACTTTGAATCTAATTTCAAAATCAAACTAGCCAAAAAAATGAAGAACATGAGAGAAAATTTTCGATCGTAATTTAAAAAGTTAAGAGTTGGGATTCTGTGTTAGTGTTTCTTTTCCTTAAGTTGTTAATTAATGTGATTGTTCAGTTGCTTTTGAAATTTGCTTTTGCAGCTAATCATTTGAATTGCATTTTACATGCATCGTTGGAATTGCTTTAACGGCTAGGCTGTTAGTAAGACACCCAAATACATAAGTTTCGATTGTTGCTATAAAGCATTCAATCAAAACAAGTTTGGGCCATCTTGCTTCTTACATGGAGACACGAGAAAAGTCATCTCTGGCCTGTTGAGTGCCCTCTGGCCCTCGTGACACAAAGGGCCGGATTATGTGAGGCCATGCCGTGCTTAAGGTTGTACCTGAGGACAAGTTTAGTTTAAAAGTTTTTGTATTTTTCATAAATTACTTATTCTTAAATGATCCCTCTTTAATTTCATATTTGATATTATGCTGATTTAGCACAGATTCTCTTCAATTGTGACCTTAGGCCACGGTTGACAAAAATCCTCAACACCCTCATTTAGCACTCTTAGTCAAAACATAAAATGTGCCCAACCAAACATCCTTAACTCTTAAATCCGAAGCTATCTTACACTCCATCAAATGCTTGCCCATTCAACCTTTTCTTTTCACATTAAGCAGGGTAATTCTATTCAATTACTGAGGGGCAAATGTAACAGTCAACAAGATTAAAGAAACTTATTATAAGCTATCCTTAAACCAGTACACGTTTCTTGCTGAAACTCATAAATACTGCCTTTCAACAATAATAAAATTACAAACATTACAGGTTACACTACATCTGCACCAAAACATACTTAAAGAGCAGAAATGGATCACAAAGTATCATCTCAGTCATCATCAATGTATACGGTTTCTTGTGAAAACAGGCCACCAAACACCTTCCTGACTTCTTTCTTTTCCTCTGTCTGTTTGTCCTTTGGCTTTGGCTTTGGCTCTGGCTTCTCCTTTGGTTTGAAAGAAGGAAAATTTAGGCTAGGTGGTTTAACAACTGCTTTCTGGGCCGGCAAAGAACGAGCCCTGGCCTGTCCCCTAACAGTTGCAATCTGCACTTTCGGTTTCTCTTCAGGGTTTTGACCTGGAATTGTGAGCTGGGAACTAAAACTATTCCAGGATAGCCCTGAACCAAAGTCTTTGGCTTTGCTCAAAAGGTTTTCCATTGAAGTTCCTGCAGCATCAGCCTTCTCTTGAGCTTCCTCGGCCAGACTAGCAGCACGAGCTTCTTGCTTTGAAAGCTTTTTCACCTCTTCTTCGAGTTTCTTTGTTGCTTCAGCTGCTTCACGAGCTTTCTCAGCTGCTACCCTTGCCTCTTCCTCTGCTCTGACTTTTGCAAGTGATTCTGCATAAGCCTTTCTTCTTCCATCCTCAGGAATGGCACTAGAAGCAGTACATTCAAACAATTTAAACAATATTATAGCTTTTTCTTTTTTTAAAGAATGAGCTAAAATGCTGTATTGTACCAATAGAAACAAGAGTAAAAGAAATGTGCTCCCTCTTGAATTTTCAAAAACAAAAAAAAAAATAAAAAATAAAAAATAACAAAGCACTACCACCAAATACTTCACCAGCAGGCAAAATTGCTCATGTATATGTTTTGTCCCTCCATTTGATATTTTTCCAGGGCTGATCAAATTTCATTCCAAACCTGAAACCATTCCCAACTGATTCTATTTGACATGTAGAAATCTGTTGGGTTTGGATGAGGAATTTTGAGGTAAGATTTTACTCAAGTTGCCACCAATACTATTTTCATGTCACGGTGTCATCACCACCAATATTATCACCATTAGTGCCAATATTGCCACCCTCACTAGCTAATGACATTGTCAGTGCTGCCACCACCACCACCTCACTACCCTTGTTACTACCACCGCCAAATCACCAACAATACTACGAAAACATACCACCACCACACTAAGTTATGGTCACCATAAATACCATTGTTATTGAAATTACCATAATATTCTAATCTCTTTAATTTAAAAAAATACTCCGTCCAAACTTCAAACAACCAAAATTTCAATTGATGTGATCAATATTCCCAATATAAAATATTGCTTATATTTACTGCAATTTACCTGAAAAGCTCGTCTACACGCCTTGAGGGAGCTGATGGATCCGTAAAAACTTCCACAACCTAAATAACAAATAACTAAGATGCTCAATCATTTGTCACCTAACAACAACCAGATTCAAAAATAATAATACCTAGATTGAAAATGTACATTTTTTTTTCTTTTGTAAGTAATAAATTAGTATCCTCTCAATCAAAAAAAAAAAAAAAAAAACTAGAATCCTCTATATTTTGGACTAACTTTAATGTGGAGCTATCAAATCTCATTTATCCATTTTAAATGAAAAGTGCTACATTCACAATATTTTCATAACACTTTTAAATATTGTGATAATGTTATGAAAATATCGTGAACATAACATTTCTTTTTTTAAATAAATTAATAAAATGTTATTATCTTATCAATAATTTAAATATATATAAAATAGTCCTAGTCAATGTTCGCAATAACGCAGTAAAATTCAATTCACTCATTTCAAAATAAATAAATAAGATTTTAAGAACTTTATAGTAAAATTACACTTATCAACTTTAGAGAATCTTAAGCAATAAGCAATGTACCTTATTTTCTGCCACTGCTGTGTTTGAGAAAACACCTGCCACTAGAGATGCTATCTGGGACTTGGCTACCTAATATTAATTTTCCAACACATGACCAAAAAAACAAAAAATATGAATATTAAAAAGAATTAAAGTTTTGATGTCTAAAACAAAATGATATGTACAATGTGAATATAGATATTATGGCATACATTACATTACTTTGTAGTCGTTTACACTGGTGCTTCTTTCAGCTGACACCACAACATTATATGACTTTTCTGGTGAAAAATCTTCGGTCAAACTTGTCTTTATGAATGTATAGCTGACGTCCGTTTCGATTACTTTTTGCAAAAACTCAGGCACGGACAACGGCTGTGATCGTGAGAGTAAGTTGTTAAAGAATGAAGAGATTCCATCCAGTACATTGTATGTTGAGGAGCTCCCTGTGCTCCCATCATAGATTATAGCCACGTGGCTTACTCCTGCCAGCTGGGCGGCTTGGATCACTTGCAATGCATCTGATGTGGAGACTTCGGAAGTGGGACCGTTTTCTGCGGGCCCGATCGTGACGACAACCTTGCTAGCATTTCCGATCGCCTTGGCGATTGATTCGGTATCTTGGAAGGTAGATTGGACCGCGTTGATGCGTCTCGATTCTTCGTTTGATATGATCTGTGGTGGTGATGTAATTGTAGCAAGGAAAATCAATAGGATGCAATACAGCCTAATCTTTCCATTTTTTTTAATCAAGAAATTTTTTACATAGGCTATGCAACTTCACATATTGGGCCATGTCAAATTCTTAAAGACTGCATAGTTATAGCATATCTTAGCAATGGCTTGGCGCCCATCTTTGTTAGTTGTATTAAATATTTGCGCAAATCTTGATTGTCCAAACTTATGTGCAATGTGTAAGCAGAAATCCCCCAAAAACATGTTACATGTACAATGCACTTGCTTAAATACATGATTTTATTCAAGGTAGCTAGATTAAGGGAACACGTCCAACTCCAATCTCGAGCAAAAACGTTGGGTTTTATTTAGGATAAAGAAAAAGCATTTTCTAAATATGTTCAGTGTTCCTTTTTTTTAAATAGATATGATCAAAAGCATTGAGTTTTATCTAGGATAAAGAAAAATTATTTTCCAAATATGTTAAGTGTTATTTAAAATATATATATATATATATATATATATAATATAAAATTTCAACTTATCACATCCATTCCATAATTTTTTTATTATTTTTGGCTATGAAGATAAAAAGATTTCAACCCTTTTTTATTTAAAAACAATTTTTCACATTAGGCTGTCTCTAAGTGTATAATATTATGATTCTTTGCTAGGAACCAAAAAAGAAAAGGCTAGATATGACCTTCCACAAATCTCCCATATCTATAATTAATAACAACAGATAGCATACTTAGATCACAAAAGAATCTGACCAACATTGAGATATGGCTGCAGAAACTAACCTTGTATTGGGCAGCAAGACGAGCCAACTCTTGGGCAGAACCAAGCTCAGGCACCCCAGCCCTAACAATAAAACCTTCACGCAGTAACATTTGTGCAATGCGAATTCCAGCCTGGCCGGTGGCACCGGCAACAAACACCGTGCCAGGGTCCTTACGTCTTTGGTTCCCAAATGATAAGGCCGTAGAAGGATTATTCACAGCCGGTATCAAAGACTTCACGTCTGGTATCTTTCCAAAGTTAAAACGAAGAGGATTGGTATTAGCTGAATCATCAGGTTGGGCTTGGGGCTCTTCTGAGGATGATGGGCGATTGTTCTTGCCAAAACGAAGTGAAGGGAAAGGACCAGCCTGCTTGGCAAAGATTGTGAGCCTTTTTTTCTTGAAGGTTAGCCTAGAATGAGGTGTAGTGTTTAGAAGAAATGAATTGGAGGTGAGAGTAGGAGCCATAGATAAAAAGAAAGAGAATGTGGAAGGCCACCCTCTCCTCCAATTCTATGAGATTGTAGCGTACATCCAGATTCTAAAAGTTTTTGTTTGTTAAAACCCACGAAATGATGCCATCGCCAAATAGTTTTTGTTTGTTCCTGATATTATCTTGATGGGGGGAGGCAATGGAAGCGTAGCAAATGGAATTGAGCCACGTAGTCAAGGTTTATCTACTCAACGAAGTCAGGCACCAAACGTTCAAATATCACCACAAGGCACAAGAAAACGACATGCCCACTTGATATAACAGGGAGCAGTGGGAGTTTGGGTCGTGCTTATTAATAGTTTCAGTTTATCAAATTTTATCCACCACGTTACCACAAAACTCGATACGCATGGCCCACAGAAGCCAACAAGAATTCAAGAAAAAGATAAAGCATGGCCCACATAAGGCAACAAGAATTCAAGAAAAAGATAGGGCAAAATTTGAGCATCAACATCTTTTAAGAAAAATATTAGAGAGATAGCATTCAGCTGAAAGTATTTAGTAGATTGGAGTGTTTTTTAATAACACCTAATAAGAATTTAAAAATAAATAAAAAACACGTGGAACTCGAGTTTAGAAAATTGGACTGTTTTTTAATAACACCTAATAAGAATTTTAAAATAAAAAAAAAAAAAACACGTGGAACTCAAGTTTACTAATGGAACTCGTGTTTCTCAGACTTGAGTTCAATATAAGTTATTTTTTTTAAAAGCATGAAACTCGAGTTTAGTAAACTCGATTTTCATGTGTTTTTTTTTTTTTAATCCACGTCAGGCGTTATCCAAGAATAAATCAAGTTTGAAAAACTCGATTTTGGATTGAAACTCGAGTTTCAAAAACAATCCAACTAACTAAATAAGTTCAAACGCGTGCTAGTCACCAAAATTTTTCTAAAAAATGTACTATTTACCAAATTTTGCCAAAAGATAGAGCAATGTTACGTGCACAAAAATATTTCATAACGTTTTTTACAACAATTAATTAGTTAAGTTGGCAAATTTTTACCAGTTCTCATCTGAATCCACCACTAATACAATTTTACCTACTGCTAACAATCAGTTGTAAAAATTGTGTCCATAGACTTTTCTCAAGAGAGAAAATCTAGTGCCACAACTTCTCTACCATAATTGTAATGTGGCAAGGTGTTAGTAGTGTAAAAAAAAAAAAAAAAAAGGTTAACTCCATGCGATAGGCAACTACTCAGTCTTAAACAAAAATTGTAGCAAAAATTTATGAAATAGCATGTAGTCCTTTGAACTACTCTTTCACAAAAAGATACTGTAGAAGACGGAAGGAATCAACAGCTTCAGATGCACAAAAACATTAACTCAGTATGACGGCAGAAAATAGGGTAGAATGACTTCAGATACATACAAATTTCAGTCTTTGTTTTGGAAGCACTATCTTGATTAGATATTCATGAGTATTTAGCCATGCACAGCTACCATAAAATAGTTGAGGGAAGCAACATTAAGGATAGCCAAGCCATACTAAGATGACACGCCTTATGCAAGCAATCACTAAAATTTCATTAAAATGCAAATCGACAGCCACACAAGGAAATACACATTTTCCAGGTCCAACACTAGACCTGAAAAACTGAACTATGGTTCGTCTGTTGGTAGCTCCTGAAAAACCAAGCTGTGGCTTGTCTGTTGGTAGTTCTTTAGTCCTTCGGATAATTATTTGCACAGCCGCATAAACGCATAATATATGTAGTTAATATGCTAAAACCACGTTCTACCACGGTAATAATTTTCAAATTTCTAAAGCAATGATACCAAACAAATTTCTATAGCAATGAATACCAAACAAATCCTTGCACAAATGCTCCTCCCCACTCTCTCTCTCTCTCTCTCTCTCTCTCTCTCTCTCTCTCTCTCTCTCTCTAGAACATAAAACTGCTCCTACCTTGATAACTAGATTGAAGACTTAAAAACTTCTTTTGTACAAATTTCTCTACTGGAACCAACTTGTACAAGATGGTTGAAAGATCATCTTCTCTTAAATTCTAACTTAAGAGCTGCCAAAGTGTAACTTTGAATCCCTCTGCTTCCAAGCCACCACAATCAATCAAAAAGTGTTCAAGCAGCTTTGAAATTTTAGAATCTGCTTGCTCTTTTTAACAAATTTTTGTTCTAACTCTTCACATTTCATGCTAGTCGTGGTGTATGTCACTTCAGTGCAACCTCTTAATTCATCAGCTTCCATGAGTGTCCAACATCTATTATAATTATAAGAGCATTCAGCAAATTCAAATTTTGATTTCTACATCATACTTGCCCTCAAACTTTATTTATACTAAATTAGACCCTCGATCCATACAGATTGGGACCGAAGAAGTTGCCGGAGAAATCATTGTTTCATAGTCATACAACCTAGAAGTTTCATACAACCTCAGTGTCTTAGGAGCTCTGCTAGTCCTCATTCTCTTAACTTCCCCGCCAGCTCCTAACTAGCCCTCACTTATCGCAACAATAAAGAGGTGAGAGCAAAGAAGACAAAGGGAGCACAGGAGAAGTTTTTGGTGTTGGGGGGTGGGGGGGTAGAATCCCACCAAAACCAATTTAAATCTTTGCCTACTTTAAGTAGGACCCTATTCTACCAACATCAGTTCAAGAAGGCTAAACCTAGAAACTGCAGCCAAAAGCTCATGCATCATCTGTTTAGAACTGATACCAAGTAGATTTAAATAACTGAAGCTAACAGAGAAAGTAACTATCTATATAACCTACATAATGTGTATGCACCAAACTCTTATGTAAATACCAACCCAAAGTGAAGAGCATCTCCATGACACAAATATATAAGTACCCAAACTTTACCTATATGAATTAAAATGAAAAAGACAGGCCAGGAAAGCCTGAAAACAACTGCTCATAAAAATATGGTCGTATATTCTCATACAGAACTATTCATCATATATACATGCACGATGCCATCTCCGTAAACTTTATAGCTGATATCAAGATCAGGACAGGACGATTCCAAGAACTATAGCACCATGAAGAAATTCAGAAAACAAGGCCCAAGGAGCAACTCACAAGCTGCCAACCATACAGAGGTTAAACCAAGATACAGTGAGAAAGGAGCTACTATATGGATACAAAGAGGATTCACCCATAATCACAAGGTTGTTCTTCTTAAAGAGCCCATAAAAGAATGAAAAAAAAGTCACCTGAATTGATGTTCAGAATGTGGATCTGCACATGGTCTGCTCAACCAAATCATCTGTTGACATTATTTTCATCTACCAATTGACCAGAAACCCAGTTTAGTATCAACTTCAAATTATTAAAAATAACAAGACCTTTAGGCTCATCTTTTGTCCTAACAACACAACAAGAGGATTGTGAACCCTATCTACATGGTTAGATTTCCCCTGCAAATTACTTCACTGAATCTAATAAAACAAAAAATCTAAACAAACAAATACAAAACAAATTCCAGTCACAGCAATAAGATGCCTTACAACCAAATGACTACAATTTTTTCATAGGTACAACCATATCCATATTACGAAAATATCTTTCCTAATAAAACAATAAATAAATAAATAAATCCCCAGCTAAGGGAAGACAAATTATTACCAGAAAATCTAGCAGCATGTTCTGCATAAAGTTGCACTCAAGAGAATAGCTCATGAAATCCTCATTTATCCATTTCAGCTGCCAGCAGTAAACATAGAATACATCAAACAGTAACCAATATAAAACACACTTCCATTTAAAACATAAATTTCCTAGCAAACATAACTAGATACTGCTCAACAGGAATCTAGAAAACAAAAATGCTTTAAGAAACAGAACAGCTTAGTGTTCCAAGGCAGCAACAATATCAGTGACTGATGCCCTTCTTTGCTTTAAGTGATTCAAGAGCCTTCTTTCGTAACTCAATCTCAAGCCTTTTCTGCTCTGATTGCATGTCTTCATCATCACTTGGATTAGACTCTCTCCTTGCAGTATGTTCACCATCAGAAGCATAAGAACCATCCCTATTCTTCATTTTCAGTTTCTCTGCACGCCGTTCTTCCTTTCTCCTACGCCGTTCCTCACGCCTTCGACGCTTTTCCTCCTTCCGCAATTTTTTCTCTTCCTTCCTCCTCCTCTTAGCCTCCTTCCTATCATCTAGTTCAGAATCATAACTGTAATCATCATCTGAAGCCACATCTTTCCTCTCAGATCTTTTATGCTTTCTCCTTTTCTTCTCTTCGGTTCTGTGCTTATCACTTTCCTCAGAACCAGAATCTGTTGAAGCCGTATGTTTATTACAATCAACTTTTCCAACAGAATCTAGTGCAGTTTCTGAAGGACGCCTATTGCCATCAACATTCTTTGAACGAGAGCGGATCTTCTCATCAGATATTTTACCTTCTCCAGTGTATGACAGATGCTGCCTATCACCTAGCAAAGAGTCCTTATACGATGTTGGTGACTTCTGTTTCCCAGGAGATTCAGGAGGAAACCCACTCCTAAAAGATTTCTCAGAGTCAGAAATGCTTCATAATATGAGACCCATGGGTTCATGCAGAAGTACTGGTGTCTAATTAGCAGGAGGACAAGATTCATTCAACAGAGAAAGATATACCTTTTTTTCTCCTCTTCTTTCTTTCTCAATTCCATTTTATCAGAACGAGTCTGGGATTCAGTAGCCCGACGTTCTGCTAATCTTTCAGGAGAGCGCCCTTCCTTGTAATGAACCTTCATAGGTGAATCTTTCTGCTTGTTGACCGAAGATGAATGGATGGACCTTTTCTGTGAAGACTTAGATTTATTGTTCATATCATCCCTACAAAAGGAGCACCCTCAGCAAAATTAAACTAGAAAATCAAAATATCCCCCTGCAGTGAGACCAAAAAGACAACACAAAAAATGAGCAATCAGATAATGGTCAACTACAAATTTAACCTGACATAATTAGGTTCGCCTGCCTCTTCACTACTTTCTGGACTACCATGACGAGGTTTCCCAGCAGGACTGAAGCTGGCATCACGGGTCATTTGATTCCCTGATTGCCTCACAGGACTCTGATATGGACTAAATGACATTTGCAACCAAAACGGTCAAAATATATAAATCCAAGAGAATGATCAAAAGATTATACTAAAAAGCAGCTAAGATGAATACCTCCTATCTTCACTAGAAACCCTTTTTCTTGCCCGTGGTGGAGATTCTGAGAAAGTTGGAGACTTCCCAGGTGAAGACAATGAAACTGGCACTCTTTTGCGTGTATCACTCCGATCCCTAGAATCTCTTTGTGGTGACCTCAAAGAACTAGGAGATTTATGTGCGAAAGACAATTTTTCATTCATCCTGTAACACAGATTTAACCAAAAAATAAATGTAAAAGCAGCCCAACATATTGAATCTACAAAATAAAAATATAACATCAATTGTGGCAAACACAAAGCTGATGACCCATTTGTAGTGCAATGGGAGGTTTTGGTGGTTTCGGCTTCACAATATTTTCTAGCTCTACAAACATAAATTCGTAACCCCTATTGAAGCTCCTTATACTTGCCCCACACTTGAAACCCATGTATATAGAGAAACACCTCCCCACCCCCCCCCCCCAAAAAATAAATAAATAAATAAATAAAAAGAGCACATAGGAAACAAACAATCATGTTCTATGTACCTGATTCTTTCTTTCGGAGATCGCACAGGGCTCCTATGGTACTTAGTCGTGGTTGGAGATGGAGATGGAGATGGAGATTGAGATGGAATGGAGATGGCTGAAGGGGATGGAGAACTTGATCGCCTATGTCCAAGAGTAGGTGGCCTACGCCGCACAGGTGATGGAGAGTCGTGTGGTGGAGTTGGAGATCTTCGATACCGCCTTCGTATAGGAGAAGGTGATCTTTGTAAGGGAGAAGATGATCTGCTGCGATTAGGTAAGGGTGATCTGCGTCTAATAGGTGAAGGTGATCTGCGTCTAAAAGGTGAGTGTGCTCTTCGCCGCACAAGTGAAGAGGATCTACGTCGAACAGGTGATGGTGTTCTACGTCGTTGCATAGGCGAAGGTGACCTTCGTCGCCGCATAGGGGAAGGTGATCTACGCCGCCTGATAGGGGAAGGTGACCTACGACGTCGGATAGGAGAAGGTGATCTACGCCGTCGGATAGGAGAAGGTGACCTACGACGTCGGATTGGAGAAGGTGACCTACGACGTCGTGGAGGAGAAGGTGACCTGCGGTGCCTCACAGGGAAAGGTGACCTACGACGAAAAGGCGAACGCAATCTTCGCCTCACTGGAGAGGGTGATCTACGATGTGATTGTGATCGCGATCTAGATCTTCGCCTAGAATAAGATGATCTCCGTCTTGGAGAGAGAGAATGCATAGGTGAATGCCTCCGACGAGGGGTCACAGATCGCCTTCGTGGGGAGCGATACACCCTTTCTGAAGAAACAGAGCGCCCTCGAGCTTCAGGTGATCTAGATACACTCCTTGACTTGTGTCTGTCACTAAAATAAGTATAAATCAAGTCAGACATTACATTTGAAAGAGCAAAAAGAAACATATTGATAAAAAGAAGAAAAAATAGCTTTACACATGCAACACCCATAGTTATTATTTATTAGAACAAGTGCAGAAAAACCAACAGGAATATTCTAGTCATAATATCTAAATAATCGAAAGACTCCCATTACTGACAGCAAAAAGAAGCTTACTCAGAATAACTTCTGGGATTAGAACGTGATCTGCTGATAGACCTAGATGGAGATCCTCTGCACAAGAAATCCCCAATGTCAATGGAATTTTCCTCCAAGCAAAAAAATTTGAAGAATGATAGCATATGATGGCGAGGAAAGATACCGAGGGGGTGAAGGGGAACGTTTGGCAGAATGGGGAGATCTAGAAACCCTGTAAGAAGTAAAATGTTATTTCCCTTTTCTTGTTTACATCTGAGCATGGCAGAAAAATGAGTGCCTACAGTAGCAATTTGGCAAACTTTAATATTCACAAAAACTTCTACAGGCCTCTATCATGCATGTAAAGAAGTAACAGATTAATGGTATCAACATCAGTGTAACTGAAATCTCCCCCCTCCCTTCTCCAAAAAATAAAATAAAATAAATTGCTCAATAAGAATGCTAGTAAAGAAAGCAGCATGCTAAAGTAAAATTAAGGAGCCAGCTGCAAGACAAATCGACAATAGAAGGAAAAGTGAAAAGAAAATTTAAAGGAAAAGAGAAGACAAGAACAAAAACATGCATAGACATATAAAAAATGCATACTAAATAGATTCACAAAATAACTTTAAAAATGTGTGACTGCATGCATCAAGACCATGGAAATATATGGAGTATAATGACACGGTATAAAAAGACTAGCTGGAAAGGGAAAGAGGCAAGGAAAAACCCATTCCAGAGGAAGAGCTAATGGTAAAATGTTGACCAATCCCTTACCTGTTCCTTCCTCTCACACCGTTGTTCCTCTTTTCAGCTTCTTTCCCATCCTCAGGGTAGTCACTCGAAGCTCTATGCTTTAGGTTTGGCTCCAAAGCAGTGTTAGTTGCCCTCGTTTCAACCACGCCGTCCTACAGTAGTTTGAGGTAAAGGACATGAACCCAAATAATTGCAGAAGCTAGCTGAATGCCATGAAAACACAAACGAAAGTTAAAACCAAACACCCAGATCTAGACAATGCAACTCCAGCATGTAAAAGATAAGCAATACCATTTTCTTTAATCTCTCTTGCTCGAGTTCTCTACTTTCCTTCTCTTTCTTCTTCTCAATCTCATTTGCCATCCTATCTGCCTCCGCCTGCAACCACCCCATGGTAAAAATCCATCAAGAAAGAGACACTAAATGAGCAAACCAAAAACATGTAAGTGTTGTAGAAATATTTATACCTTCTTCTTCTTAATTTCCTCTTCTTTGGCATCCAAAAACTGCTGAGGAACACCACTAGCAGTATTCTGCGCACTGAGAAGAAGCGCCCAAAGCTCTTTCATAAACTTCACAGTATTTTTCTCCATGAATCCAGTAAGTTGTATTTGAACCGTCTTTCCATTCACTTCCTGCATCCAAATAAGCAAAACAGAGTTCAAACGCTAGTTATGAATAATGATAAACTTTAAGCTCAGTCAATAACCTGGTGTTATTGGGTCTAGTTATATCAATGTTTTCCATCTCTATACCAAGTCATATCATGTACAATTTATCAATGATTACAATATTATTAAAAAAAAAAAAAACATGAATCTTGCATTTGGGTTTAAAACTACACAAAAACTAAAATTTGGAAACATGAAATCGCTAATTATATGACATCTAAGAACATTTAATCACCTTTTCTTCCAAAAGACTATAAATAAAGTTAATTAGAACTTCGTCTTCGAACCCGATAAGTTCTGTCACCCTATGCGCAACCCACGGTCTGATAACATCCATATTCACCTTCTTCATGTCCACCTATAAACACAAACCGCATTTCCTATGCATAATTAACACAACAACAAAAGCACGCAATAAACCCTTTATTTCAAGCCAATTTTTCCAAAGCTTAAGAAAACAAACCACATGCTCCAATTCAGGAGCGAACTTCTGCGATTTCAACAGCTTCGCTTGCTTGTTCGAGAACCGAGTGTCTTGGTCAGCCGACGTGCCCTAAAAATACACAAAATTAGGGTTTCCGCATCCATGTACGCACATACACATACATACATACATAAATTTATCTTTGTGCGAACCATGAGAATTACAAAACACGAAGATCTAAGAGATATACATCGAATTAAGTTTGGATCTAAGATGAAAAGTTCGAATTAAATGCGAAAATTATGAATTTTCATGTAGAACTTACCCGGAAGAAGCCGCCCGACATTTTCTAGGGTTTTGGAGGGACTGTTTGGCTGAGATGGTGGTGGAAGCAAGTTGGCGATGAAATAGAGAGCGATGAAGAGTGGGAGATTTGGACAACGTGCTTAAATAGAGTTCTCGGCCATGAATGTGGGCGAGCTTTTTTAACAGCGAGGTCTTAGAATTTGGGGAACACGAAAGGCTCTCTTTAATAAGCCTCAGCGCTCGCGAAAGAGTATTCTGTTGGACTGTATGAAGCCAAACGAAGTGGGAAAGAGGAAGAGAGAGAGCGCTAATGTGCCCTAATGACATATATCGTAATTACATACATGCCCATTGTATATCATAATTACCTTTTTACCCTGTTTACTTCCTTTATTTTTTTTTTTTTTTTTTTGGCTTCTTATCAATAAATAAATAAAAATGAAGAATAACACCAACTAAGACTAGATTTGGTAAATAATTTAAATTTATAATAAAATAAAAAATAAAAAAAAGAGGCTAGATTTGATAAATGGTTTTCTTGATTTCTTTCCTAAAATAATCGATGTGGCAATTCTATAGATAAA
Organism: Quercus variabilis; assembly: GCA_030445155.1. Lineage (NCBI taxonomy): Eukaryota > Viridiplantae > Streptophyta > Magnoliopsida > Fagales > Fagaceae > Quercus > Quercus variabilis. Next base: position 32,257,813 of record CP129445.1, read on the forward strand.
ATCATCGCCAATTAGTAATCATCTTGACCACTATGCATTATTAGCTCGATAGTTACTCTACAAATATAAATGTCTATTGGGGGCAAGAGCCGGGGTTCAAATTTAAAAAAAAAAAACTTCATACACACATACACTTAATTTAAGTTAGAATATAATTTTTATCTTGTATAAAATAAATAAATAAATAAATAAGTAACCATTTTGAACAATGTGTTTAGCTACAACTTATAAGCTCAGCTTAAGGCCCTATTTTTAGGCCCTCTAACACCTTAGCTTAAGGTCCGATCTTTAGGCCCTCTTACATATTTTCTAGTAAGTGGAAAGAAGATTAGCGAAATTCGATTGAGCATGTGGCCAAGAAAGCTAAGGGAGAAACCCTATTAACTCACTCTCCTTAATCTCCAACCAAGATTGTCTCTAAGCATCAATGTCAAGTGAAGCATAAACCCAAAGTTGTCTTGATCAAGTCCTTGGCGAAAGTTAAGTTTGATAAGGATGCTTCACAATTTACTCATATTTAAAATGAGTTTTCTAGTTCCCTTTTTGTCCAAATGGCTAAGGATGCAGGCCTTATCAAGCCTCTACCTCTACCATTAGGCTATTCTCTTAAAAATATGCAAATTTGGCTCTATATATCACAAAGCTATTCTATGTTAATGATGTGCTTTTAGTCTATGGGGCTAAACTTATGAGTTGTTGCATTGATGAGATGTGAGGATGCTTATTATGAATAGTCTAGTCAAGCAATCAACATAGAGCTGAGCCTCTCTTGCTTCCAAAAGAGTTCATGTACAATTTACTAGGTAAATCATAAATCACTAGGGAAACAAGTAATCACCAAGAAGAGTAGGATATCTAGGTGTGCATCTATTTCTCACTAACTATAAAGCCAAAGATTTTGATTTTGTTAAAGAAAGACATAAAGCCATAACTAGTAGTTGGAAATGCAATTGTTTATCTTGAATAAGTCGGGCAACCTTGATCAAATCACTAGCCCAAGCATCCCTTACGTATGCGACATCAATTTTTAAGCCCCCTAGAGGCTTATATGAAGATCTGGATGAGCTAAATAAGAGATTATGTTTGGAACAGTGTCTTAAAGTGGTGAACAGTCCTTATGAGTTAAAGGGAGAGATTTTGTACCTCTCTCTAATACATACAATTTGCTATCAAGATTAGATAAAGGAAAGTGAAGAGATGGTAGTTGTCAAAATTCCATTCACTGGCTTTAACACCTAGAGGTGGAGTTGTTACTAAGCTGAAAGCCATATCCATATTCATGTCTAAACCCTAAAGTAAAGGATCAATAAATATTATGAATTTTTTTTAGATAAATCTAAATACATGTGTTTTTTTATTAAATAAATCAATATACAAATACTCTACATGTTGCATAAAACTAAAAAAGGTATATGTCATTCATTTATCCAATAATAATTTTGCACTTAACATTTTAACAATTACATGTGAAAGGGAACATTAGTAATGAACAGAATTTGGCTATTGACTATACTCCAAAAATTAGTATTGAATTTGGTTATGAATGAGAGGTATACTACTTCAATAATGAGTATGAGTGAAATTATGGATTCAATATTCATATAGAATGGTACAAAATAAATAAATGGTGTAGTGACTTCAACAAAAGGTTATGTGTTACCCTCCAGATCTAGAGTTTAACAATGGAGCCGTCAGTTGCCACTTATCTATGTATATAATAATAGGTGAAGCAGAGAGAGTGTGAAATTGCAATTTCAAATTAGAATTCTAATTATGTGCCACGTGTACACACCAATTAAAACTCTAATTGTGTGTCACGTGTACACACTAATTTCAGTCAATTAACGTCGTGTTTTTTTTTTTTTTTTTGGGTGAATAAAAACATCACACACTTCACACCCACGTATATTCAGGTTCACCTCCCCTTCTCAAAACCCAAAATCCTTCCTCTCCTTCAATATACAACCCCCCTTCTAGAAATTTGCGTTTTACATTTAGGCTGTGTTTGGTTCCCATAAATATTTTCCGAAAAATAGCCTATATTTCAGAAATGCTATTTTCAGGAAAGGAGAATATTTTCAAGTGTTTGGTTACATTATGAAAATTGTTGTAAAAAATATTTTCATGTGTTTGGTTCTATTCTAAAAATGCTATTTTCCTACACATTTTTCACATTTTCTCAGCTATTTTCTTAGCATCCAAACAAATTTTATTATAAAAAATTTCAAAATCACAACCAAATTCCAACACCACACACCACCGAAACTCCAATTCAACCCATGGTAGTAAACTTTGGCAATCAAAAGCCATAAAACAAACAAAACCAAAGAAAAAAAATCATCAAATCCAGTCAGATCGTTGCGGTAAGGCAATTGGGTATTCAAATCTGGTGCGACTCGCAGTTCATGGGTTCGCAGTGCGACTCGCGGCACGGTGCGAGTCGCTGGGTCTGGGTCTGGGTCTAGGTCAAAGGCGATCGACGATCGTGGTGATGGGGCGGGGTCTAGGTCGCCGGTGATCAACAATCGTGGCGATGGGTCTATGTTTGGGTCGCCGGCAATAGGCTTTGGGCTTGGATTGGTGGTTCGTGCTCTCTCTCTCTCTCTCTTCGTGCTCTCTTTCTCACTATTTTCCAGAAAAGGAGATTTGAAGTGAAAATAAAAACAAAAATTGTTTTCACCCTTGACTCACGGTCAACTGAAAAAAATTTTCGAAAAATTGATTTTACATGCGGAACCAAACACCCGCAATTACAGAAAAGTATTTCCGAATCTGGTTTTCACCCAAAACAAACGCAGCGTTAAATGTTGTGCCCTTTTTTTTGGCTAAATAAAACCTTTTGCTCTTCTTTATATATTAGACACGCCTATTTTATAGGTTCACCTCCCCTTCTGCCAAAGCCAACAACAACAACAACACCGATCTCTTCAGCTCCTTGATCTCAGACATCAAATCCTACTTTGGCAACGACCCTCTTCTCCCATGGCTCCAATATGCCTCTCTCTTTCTTTGTGGGTAGCTCTTTTAATGGTTTTAAAAAGTAAGATTTTTTGGCATTTTGTATATACAGAGCTATTAACAATTGATGAAAGATATGTATATATGATTTTTAGTTAGGTGAACTTTTGGGTTTTAATAGAAACATTTAACCTTCGGATGTTGAAAAAACAAGAAGGTAAAATGTTCTATAAATTTTAATTTTGTGAAACTAATCAATGGCAATTTGTAGTGTTAAAAGAGACAACAATATTAACTTCGGCTTGAAACGTACTCAAAATAAACTCTGAAGTGTTCAAAGAGACAACAATATTGACTTTGGCTTGAAACATACTCAAAATAAACTCAAGACAGTGTATTAGACATGTCTATAGGGAAAAAGTGCTATCTGATGGCATCTCCACTAAAAACTGTGAATTGCAACACACTTCTGATTCCAAAGTTAGGGTTTCCGCATCCATTTATGCACATATACATAAATACATACATACATAAATTTATCTTTGTGCAAACCATGACAATTACAAAATATAAAGATCTAAGAGATATGCATTGAATCAAGTTTGGATCTAAGATGAAAAGTTTGAATTAAACGCGAAAATTATGAATTTTCGTGTAGAACTTACCCGAAAGAAGCCGCCCGACATTTTCTAGGGTTTTTGAGGGACTGTTTGGCTGAGATGGTGGTGGAAGCAAGTTGGTGATGAAGAGTGGGAAATTTGGACAAGGTGCTTAAATAGAGTTTTTGGCCATGAATGTGGGCGAGCTTTTTTATCAGCGAGGTCTTTGAATTTGGGGAACATGAAAGGCTCTCTTTAATAAGCCTTAATGCTCGCGAAAGAGTATTCTGTTGGATTGTATGAAGCTAAACGAAATGGGAAAGAGGACGAGAGAGCGCGCTAATGTGCCCTAATGACATATATCGTAATTACATACATGCACATTGTATATTATAATTACCTTTTTACCCTGTTTACTTCTTTTTTTGGCTTTTTATCAATAAATAAATAAATAAATAAAAATGAAGAATAACACCAACTAAGACAAAACTTGGCAAATAATTTAAATTTATAATAATATAAAAAATAAAAAATAAAAAAGAGGCTAGATTTGATAAATGGTTTTCTTGATTTCTTTCCTAAAATAATCAAAGTGGCAATTCTATAGATAAAATCATCGCCAATTAGTAACCATCTTGATCACTACGCATTATTAGCTCGATGGTTATTCTACAAATATAAATGTCTATTGAGGGCAAGAGCTGGGGTTCAAATTTTTAAAGAAAAAGTTTCATACACATATACACTTAATTTAAGCAAGAATATATTTTTTATCTTGTATAAAATAAATAAATAAAAAGTAACCATTTTGAATAATGTGTTTAGCTACAGCTTATAAACCCAGCTTAAGGCCCTATCTTTAGGCCCTCTAACACCTTAGCTTAAGGCCCAATCTTTAGACCCTTTTACATATTTTCTAGTAAGTGGAAAGAAGATTAGCGAAATTCGATTGAGCATATGGCCAAGAAAGCTAAGGGAGAAACCCTATTGACTCACTCTCCTTAATCTCCAACCAAGATTGTCTCTAAGCATGCATAAACCCAAAGCTGTCTTGATCAAGTCCTTGGCGAAAGCTAAGTTTGATAAGGATGCTTCACAATTTACTTATATTTAAAATGAGTTTTCTAGTTCCCTTTTTGTCCAAATGGCCGAGGATGCAAGCCTTATCAAGCCTCTACCTCTACAATTAGGATATTCTCTTAAAAATATGCAAATTTGGCTCCTTATATCACAAAGCTATTCTCTGTTAATGATGTGCTTTTAGTCTGTGGGGCTAAACTTATGAGTTGTTGCATTGATGAGATGTGAGGATGCTTATTATGAATAGTCTAGTCAAGCAATCAACATAGAGCTGAGCCTCTCTTGCTTCCAAAAGAGTTCATGTCCAATTTACTAGGTAAATCATAAATCATTGGGGAATCAAGTAATTACCAAGAAGAGTAGGATATCTAGGTGTGCATCTATTTCTCGCTAACTATAAAGCCAAAGATTTTGATTTTATTAAAGAAAGACATAAAGCCATAACTGGTAGTTGGAAATGCAATTGTTTATCTTGGATAGGTCAAGCCACCTTGATCAAATCACTAGTCTAAGCATCCCTTACGTATGCAACGTTAGTTTATAAGCCACCTAAAGGATTATGTGAAGATCTGGATGTTCTAAATAGGAGATTATGTTGGGAAGTATGTCTTGAAGTGGTGAACAACTCTTATGAGTTAAAGGGAGAGATTTTGTACCTCTCTTTAATACATACAATTTGGTATTTATTACCAAGAAGAGTAAGATATCTAGGTGTGCATCTATTTCTTGCCAACTATGAAGCCAAAGATTTTGATTTTGTTAAAGAAAGACATAAAGCCATAACTAGCGGTTGGAAATGCAATTGTCTATCTTGGATAGATCAAGCAACCTTGATCAAATCACTAGCCCAAGCATCCCTTACGTATGCGACATTAGTTTATAAGCCCCCTAAAGGCTTATGTGAAGATCTAGATGAGCTAAATAGGAGATTATGTTTGGAACTGTGTCTTAAAGTGGTGAACAGTCCTTATGAGTTAAAGGGAGAGATTTTGTACCTCTCTCTAATACATACAATTTGCTATCAAAATTAGATAAAGGAAAGTGAAGAGATGGTAATTGTCAAAGTTCCATTCACTGGCTTTAACATCTAGAGGTAGAGTTGTTACTAAGCTGAAAGCCATATCCATATTCATGTCTAAACCCTAAAGTAAAGGATCAATAAATATTATGAATTTTTTTTAGATAAATCTAAATACATATGTTTTTTTTATTAAATAAATCAATATACAAATACTCTACATGTTGCATAAAACTAAAAAAGGTATATGTCATTCATTTATCCAATAGTAATTTTGCACTTAACATTTTAACAATTACATGTGAAAGGGAACATTAGTAATGAACAGAATTTGGCTATTGATTATACTCCAAAAATTAGTATTGAATTTGGTTATGAACGAGAGGTATACTACTATAAATAATGAGTATGAGTGAAATTATGGATTATGGATTCAGGTATTAATTTGGGTTAGTGTGTCGGGTTCGTGTCGTGTCAAGATAGGAGTATTTGACTAAATGGCTCAACCCTAACCCGACCTATTTAATAATCGTGTCATGATCCTTCAACCCTAACCCGACCTATTAATAAGGTAGGTTGACCTGACCCAACCCATTTGACACTCTTAATAAACGAGTTGTGTTGAGTTGACACGAATGTTACATAACCTATTTCAACTTGCATAATATTAAATATAACATCCATCTAGAAATAATTTTTTTTTACATCTCAAAAAGCAGTGCATACAGTTCAAATCTTTAACCCACATTCAAAATAATATAGTTCAACGAAAATATAACATTCATCTAGAAATAAGTTTTTTATATTCCAAAAGAATTGCATACACTTCAACCCAAATTCAAAATAATAAAGTTTAACAAAAATAAAATAAAATAGTTCAACAAAAATATAATATCTTTGGAACTCATCAAATGCTAAGTATCAATATTGAAAGAATTTGAGCAAATAGTAGACTAATCTTAACTATGATCACGATTATCATCCATAGATTCTTTGTTGATGTCCAAATTCATAACATCTTCTACAAACTCATCCAATTTCATCTGTGGAAGTTCTATACCAAAAAAAAAAAAAGTTCTAAGGTCTGTAAAGTTTCAATTTCCAATTATATCCATTGTAAATTTTTATAAATACTCACTTTTCTTTTTAAATTTAAAATATATGTTGGATATGAAAGGTATTTGACAAATCTAAAATAAAATAAATATTTATTTGTTATACGAGTTAAACGGGTTATATTAAGTGAGTCATTTTGGGTTGACACAAATAAATTGACGTGTCAAACGTGTCTATTGCAAGTAACGCGAGTTGACCCATTTATGACACGTTTCTTATCGTGTCACTTTCGAGTCGACCCGTTTATGACCCAAACTTGTTAAGGCCCAATCCTAACCCGAAAAAACCTGTGTTAGGTTCGTATTGTGTTTGCAGGTTGGGTCGAATATTGACACCCTTAGATTCAATATTCATATAGAATGGTACAAAATAAATAAATGGTGCAGTGACTTCAACAAAAGGTTACGTGTTACCCTCCAGATCTAGAGTTTAACAATGGAGTCGTCAGTTGCCACTTATTTTAGTATAAAAGAAGCCTCTTGAAATACATATTTATTGAAGAATTTTAAAATTACATCATTGGAATAATGGAAAGAAAATTACATAGTTTTGGTCTTAGTTACATTCTAAAAAATAAGAAAAAAGTACATCGCTTTGACCTCATATACAATCTATGGAAAGCAACAATACTTTGTTTCCTAATTACAATCTAGAAAAAAAAAAAAAATTTTGATAAGGAATTGATATACAAATCAATATCTAATTTTGGAGGCTAGGTAAAGGAATGGGAATGCATTAAGAGCTCATCCCATCCAATTTGAAGTCTTTGAGAGATGAATGGCCATTTGAAATGTACTATTCTCGTTGGAAATAAAACAAAATACTTATATGCCTATTCTCACTTACTCTCACAAACACGCATACATTACTTAGTGTATAGAAGAGACTCACTCACAAACTAAACAAAGGGAGAGAGAGTGGAGAGGGAAAAGTTATAACACTTTAAAGCTATGTATTCACTTCAACTCTTGAATAGAATTTGATGGATGAATGGGTTTATATAGTACACCATCCAGCCTCTAATTTTCACTACATTTATTTTTCTAACTCTTACATTCATAAATCTTGCACATTACTTCAATAACCTTCCTAGTACATTAACTTATGAAACTTCCACTTATTTATGAAAGGTTAATTAAAAATAAGTTTAACTTCTAACATCCCCCCCCCCCCCACCTTAAACTTGTTTTCTTGACTACTCCAAGTAAGACTCGCAACTTGTTTTATATGTCATACTTGAGTGGTTTAGTGAGTATATCTACAACTTGATCATGTGACTTCACAGACTCAAGATGGACTTCCTTTCTTGTAATACATTCTCGAATGAAATGAACCCTCATGTCGATGTGTTTGATACAGTCATGAAAGACTGGATTCTTTGCAAGAGCTAGTGCTGACTTATTGTCCACAAATATCTTCGTAGCTTCTTCTTGCAACATTTGCAACTTCTTCAATAAACTTCTAAGCCAAATTGCATGACAAATACTAGAGTTAGCAACAATGTACTTAGCTTCACAAGTGGAAAAGTGTCACAATTGGCTACTTCTTGGATGTCCATGTAAATGCAGTATCACTAATATAGAATATAAAACTAATATTATTATTTTTATCATCTGTGTCTCTGACCCGATCACTATCACTGTAGCCAACAAGTTTAAAATCTTTAGAGGGTGAATTCAATAGTTCATAATCCAGTGTACCTTTTTAAATAATGAAGAATTCTCTTGGCGGTCTTCAAATGAGTCGTCGTTGGTGCTTCTATGTAATGACTAACTAGTCCAACGCCAAAAAGAATGTCTAGTCTTATGTATGATAGATATCTCAAGCTTCCATCCAAACTCTTGAAAAGTGTTAAATTAACCTTCTCTTCATTGTCATGCTTTGACAATTTCACTCCATATTCTACAGGGATGCTAATTGGAATGGAATTTAACATCTCAAACTTCTCGAGGATATCCTTCGCATAACTTTCTTGAAAAATAAAAATGTCATCCTTTATATGCTTCACTTCAATGCCCAAATGTCATAAGTCTAATATCTATCATTTCAAATTCCTTAGTCATTGCTTTCTTGAAGTCCTTAAACATACTTGGATTGTTGTTTGTAAAAATCAAATTATCGACATACAGACAAACAATTAAGATATCTTCATTTTTATGCACCTTGCAATAAAGCGTATGTTCATATGCACTTTAGTATTTGTCAATTCTACTATTCCAAGCTCTTAGTGCCTGTTTCAAGCTATATAAAGTTTTCTTCAACTTCAAAACCTTATCTTTTTTCCCTTTTACAACATAACATATAGGTTACTCAATAAAAAGTTCTTCCTCAAAATGGTCATTCAAAAATGCGGATTTTACATCTATTTGGAAAATTCTTAATTGATTTTGAATTGCTAAAGAAATTATTAATCGTATAGTTTCCAAACAAGCAATTGGGACAAATATTCCATCATAATCAATACCTTGCAATTGACTATAGCTTTTTATCACCAATCTTGCTTTGTACCTCTCTACCTCTCCTTTTGCATTCTTCTTCAACTTGTACACCCATTTTACTTCAATTGTCTTCTTTTTAGTTAGAAGAGTTGCAAGCTCCGATGTATCATTTTTCTTTAATGCCTTGATCTCTTCGTCCAAGCATTTCTCCATTTTATTGTCTTACACCACTTCTTTAAATCTTGTAGGTTCACAATCAGCAAACAGAAAAAAAAGTGTTACATTGTCTATAATCTTTGTTGAATCATAAGGATCTTGGAGACTTTTTATTTTTCTTAGTCTTTCGCTAGAACTTCCTTCTAGTAATGATGATGATGATGATTAACTTTCATGAATGGGAGATGATGTTGCTAGTGATAGAGGTGGAGTGACAAGCTCTTCATGAACTTCATTCCCTTGCTTTTCCTCTTCAGATAGAGGAAAGAAATCATATTTCTCTTCTTCTTGGGAGCTCCAATCCCATATGCCTTCTTCATCAAATTTCACATCTCGACTAATAATGACTTTTCCAAAACTTAGATTATAGAGCCTATAGCCCCTAGAGCTTGGATCATAGCCAATAAACATATACTTCTTGCTTTTATCATCTAGCTTGGACCTCTCTTGATCCAGTTGATCCGGTATGTGTGCATATGCAATATTCCCGAACACACAAAGATGGGAAACTATAGGCTTCTTCCTACTTCATGCTTGTTGTGGGGTTTTTCCTTGTACACTTCTTGTGGGGCAACGATTGGACAGATAGATTACACAATTAATAACTTCAACCCAAAGTTCTTTAGGCATTTTCATACTCTTCGATATGCTTCAGGCCATATTAAGAATTAAACGATTCTTTCTTTCTGGTACACCATTCTGTTGTGGTGACATTGGAATTGTTAGAGGGTAGTGAATCCCATTTGCTTCACAAAATTCTTTGAATTCATTTGATGTGAATTCCCCCCCTTTATCAAATCTTAAGGCCTTCATTTCATGGCCACTTTGCTTTTCTACAAATACCTTAAATTTCTTAAATGCACCAAACACTTTAGATTTTTGTTTCAAAAAAATAAACCCATGTTTTTTTTTACTAAAATCATCAATAAAATGAAGAAAATAGTTACTTTTACCAAATGATGATGACTTGATTGGTCCACTCACATCAGTATGAACAAGTTGCAATGGCTTGGTTAGGATGCTTAATGAAAGACAATCATCTCTCCATATTTGTCTTTGCCAACAACTACAATCTTCCAAAATTTAAGTGCTAAAATCTTAGATGTCAAAGCCAAGAAGAATCTTTAAAGCAAGCTTTCAGACATCTAATAACATCAGTTTGAATATTTAGCAAAAACATTCTATTTCTTGTCATTGGCACATTAGCTATCACATTATTTTGATGATCCCTTATTAAGTAACTATGATATTTCAACTAAATATCATAGTCTTTCTCAAGGAGTTGTCCCATTCTTAAAATATTACTTTTTATAATTGGCACATAATATATATCAGAAATAAATTGATGATCTACATTCTTTAAACGAATAAAAATTTTACCTATCCTCTTCATTGAAATTTTGGATGAGGTACCAAAGGTAACATTCCCGACTACCAATTCATCAATCTCCATAAACATCATTTTATTCCCACACATATGATTGCTAGCACTAGTGTTAAGATACCATACACCATTTTCTTCTCTATCTTCTCCTTTGTATGCCAACAACAAAGTCGGCTCTAGTTCTTCATTCTTATCTTCAACATAGTTAGCTTTCTCCTTAACAATGTCAACGTCATTTTTACATTTGAAAAAATAATACCCATATTTTTGGCAATTATAACATTTAATATTAGACTTATCATACGTTTTTCTGTATATTCTAGAGAAACTTCCTTTTCCACGGTATCTCATGGATTGTGAACTTTGATTCATCTCTTCATAATTCGGAGAATTTTGATCATTCCTTCATCCAAATCCTTTCCCTTTACAACATTCGCTTCCTCATCCTCTTTAGCTACTTTCACACCACCTTTTTTCATTCAAGGTGAGCTTAGCTTGTAGGACTTGCTCCAAAGGCTCTTACTTCTTCTTATTGAACCTTTCTTCATGAGCTTGTAATGATCTCATAAACTGGTCAATGGTCATTGACTCCAAGTCCTTTGATTCCTCAATCACCACAACAATATAGTCAAACTTAAGTTAATGACCGTAGGATTTTTTTCTACCACATAGACATTATCTAAGTTCTCACAATATCTCTTCAATTAATTTATACTTGCCAACATCCTTGAAAAATAATCTAAAATAGATTCAAATTCTTTCATGTGCAAACGTTCAAACTCACTTCTTAATGTTTAAAGGCGAACTTTCTTCACTTTATCAACTCCCGTTAGAAAGTTTTTAAGAATCTTCTATGCTTGCTTGGATGAAGTTGCATTTACAACTTTCTCGAACATGGTTTCATCCAAACCTTGATAGATCAACATAAAAGCTTGTTGATCTTTCTTTTGAGCCTTTTGCAAGGATTTCTTTTGGTTTGGGGTAAAAAATTCTTCATCTTGTGACTCAACATAACCTTTCTCCACAATCTCCCTCACATCTTGGGACCTAAGCAACACTTTCATTTGGATAATCCAATTTTCAAAATTGTGTTTGGTAAGTCAAGGAAATTAGAATGACACCATCCCATTGGCAATAGCCATTCTCACCACAAGCGGATTAGCTCTAATACCACTTTGTTTAAAAATAAAACAACATACTGATGGACATGTTCTCACTTACTCTCACAAACACACACACGCTACTTAGTGTATAAAAGAGTCTCACACTCACAAATTAAACAACGGGAGAGAGAGTGGAGAGAGAAGAGTTAGAACACTATAAAGCTATATATTCACTTTAACTCTTGCATAAAATTTGACAGATAAGTGAGTTTATATAGTACACCATTCAACCTCTTAACTCCCACTACATTTATTTTTCTAACTCTTACATTCATAAACCCCACACATAACTTCAATAAGCCTCCCACTACATTAACTTATAAAACTCACACTTACTTATGAAAGGTTAATTAAAAACAAGTTTAACTTCTAACAATTCTAATTATGTTATCCTGCTATGCATTGCAAGAAATTAATATATGATAATTATGTCAATTCAATAGAAATTAAAAATATATATTTAGTCCTAACATGCATGATCATATTATCATGTGCATGAACATGTTAATTCTCCCATATAATCAAAGATCATGATTCAAATTGTAATGAGAATTAAATTAAATATAACAATATACTTGCACGCATTGCCTCTTTAAAGTGATTTGATGGTGGGTTTCCTTCAAGAAGGACCACTTTGCTTCACTTGCCTCCTTTGATTAATCCATAGATCATCCATTTGAGTGTTTGGAAAGTGATTTCTATTGTAGGAATGATGTTTGGGAGATGAGAAAATGGATTCTAAGTTTGCTTAGATTGAGCCACTTATAGAGAGTAATGGTGAGTAGATGCAACCTAATGTCTCTCACTCTCTCTTAAGAAGCTTCCCAAAATGTTTATTGAATTTCTCTTTACTGGAATTTTTTATTTGAAATCATGGAATCCCTTTTTCTATGATCTATATTGGTATTTATAAAAAGTGAATGTGTTAAGAAGTTTAGGGCTTGTTTAGTAAGGGTTTAATATAGTTTTTTGATTTGCAATTCATAAAACGATGGCTCCAATACTTGAATCTATTGTTTGACTGATGTTTTCTAAATACAGCTTTCAGAAAAGTATATGTTACTTTTCTTGTTTAGAATAAGATTTTGAAAATGGCTAAGAAGATGTTTTCAAGATATAAAAAATATTTTCAATGGCAAAGTTGTAAATAAATTGAAAATAGTGGACCTCACATATTTGTTTGAACTCTTCTATCTCTTAAATTAAGAAGTTTATCTTTATCTTTATCTCACACTTCAAACTTGAAACTTATCATTTTTTAGGTACATGAGCTGTATTCCCTTATCGTTATCCAAAAGAAAAGAAGTAATATACATATTCTATACATTACTTTTTGTAATTTTTTTAAAAGAAAAATCTCAAAAATAGAAACAGTCTCGCAAACTTCTTCTTTTTACTTTTAGTATTTTGAAAATTGTTCTTAAAAGTGGAAACCAAATGCGTATTATATAAAAAATATTATTTGAAAATTAGTTTCAATTTCATTTTTTTTTAAAATCTCAAACTATTTTGAAAACAAAAACAAAAATCCTCCTACCAAATAGACTCTTAATTTCCCTTCCCACCCTTCTTTCTAGGGGTTTTCGAACTCATGTTTACCCCTCTTGGACATTTTAAACTTAAAAGTTCTTAAAAAAAAAAAAAAACTCATCCATTCAAAATTTTGAGGATTTGGAGATAAAGTTTTGGTTGACGCTTCTATTTGACCAGTTGGCTCCAATTTTGAATTTGTATGACTTGAATGTTTTATTAATTTGAGGATAATTATAAGTTTTAAGCATTTTTTAAAATCCTTTAAGGAAAATACAAAACACATTAATCATTATATAAATAGTTGATGTTAATGAGTCATTATTGGTAAAGAAAAGTAATATTTGTGGTGGAACCCAAATAAGAACCAATAAGAATTTGTTATGTCAATAATTTGTAAAAATGTTATAAAATAATTTATGGTTGTAGTATTACTAAACTTTTAATGATGAGATTACACTCTATAATATATAAAAAAATAAATAAAAAAAAACATAGGAAAAAAAATGCAAGTTCTATTTTTTTTTGCTTTTTATGTTTTTTAAAGAAATGTTGGAAAAGGGGATTGATTAAACTAACTGAAAGTGAAAACCAAAATAGAAAATATATGGGGTGGAACGAATTAAAATATTCAGTGCTTACCAAGTTTGGCCTTCGCGATGAAATGATTCGGATATAGAACCCAGCCCCATGGATGATGCCATGTCATTGTGTTGTGATTCTTCCGAAATGGGCAAAGCTTAGAACCACCCAAAAAGCATCAAGATGAAAGAATCTCTTTTTTATTTAAATTCTATCCTTAGGTAATTTTATTCTATTGATTTTAGGATTTGTTGATAATATTTTAGATAGACATAACTGTTATAGTTGTAAATCAAATACTACTTTCTTTTATTACTTGATTTGTCATATTTATCCAAAAAATATGTATATATTTATTCTTAAAATCTAAAAATTTATTAAAATTTTTGCAATTTGGTGAAGGCACATGGCATAACCATGGTGTCTAAGTCCAACTTTTATTATATACAAAAGCCATAACAAATTAAATCCATTATAAAATATTGATGTCAACAACAAATAATCATGTAATAAGAAATAAAAAAAATACAAATATATTGCTTGCTATATTGACTTCTAAAAAAAACACTTAAAAGTGTGATCAAACATAGAATTTCAGCAACGAATACTCAAAATCATATTATATATAATAAAAAGGCAACAAATACACAAAATCTATTCAATTTGATGAAAAGAAAAAAAAAATTTACCTATAAGGTTGTAGGTAGGGCAGAGAGGAGAAAAGAAGAATATAACAAATAATTGTAAAGTACGTAGTAAAAATAATAAACACCAAAAAACTAGGTGTATATATATAGTAGGAATTTTAAATTGTGAAGAAGATAATATAAACAAAAAGAAGTAGTTTAGGTGAAACTCAAATATATATATATATATATATATATATATATTTTACTTTATTATTAGGAAAAAGATGCTTAAGATGTAAATTTATCCACAAAAAAAATATATATATATGTAGGAAAAAAAAATACAAGTTCTATTTTTTTCCCTTTTACGTTTTTTAAAGCAACATTGGAAAAGGGGATTGATTAAACTAACTGAAAGTGAAAACCAAAATAGAAAATATATGGGGTGGAGCAGATTAAAATATACAGTGCTTACCAAGTTTGGCCTTCGTGATGAAATGCTTTGGATATAGAACCCAGCCCCATGGATGATGCCATGTCATTGTGTTGTGATTCTTCCGAAATGGGCAAAGCTTAGAACCACCAAAAAAGCATCAAGATGAAAGAATTTCTTTTTTATTTAAATTCTATCCTTAGGTAATTTTATTCTATTGGCTTTAGGATTTGTTGATAATATTTTAGATAGACACAATTGTTATAGTTGTAAATCAAATACTATTTTCTTTCATTACTTGATTTGACATATTTATCCAAAAAATATGTATATATTTATTCTTAAAATTTAAAAATTTATTAAAATTTTTGTAATTTGGTAAAATTATGTTGTGCAACCACGATGTCTAAGACTAACTTTTATTATATATATTATATATATATATATATATATATGATATGATTAAGATTGAAAAAGAAATAAAAAAGTATGCTAAGCATAAAAATAATAGACTTTTACTAAAATTTATTATAGCTAAAGATTTTGCATTAAGAGAATATTTGGGAAAAGGCAAAATGTTTTTTTTTTTTTTTTTTGTCTCAATTCGTTTTACTAATAATTTAACTTTTAATATTTTTTAAGAAATAACTTGACAATTTAATAATTATAAGATTTATATATATTTAAAAATTTTCTTATAATTATTAAATTAATGAAAATTTGACTCTTAAATATCTTGAGTACGTTAAAAAATGTTTACTAATTAAGTTATAAATATCCATAATTACTGAAGTGGTCCACGAGAAAAAGAAGTAAACGAACCAGAAAAGAAAAATAAAATATCAATTGCATGGATACGAGGGGGATGGAATGGACCGTGGACAAAAACGTAGGACCCACCCACTGCCACTAGTACCGCTACTACCCATTGGACCAAAAGAGCCGTCTATTATTTATTTATTTATTTATTTACATACGGCCCAGATGCAACCTGGGGGAACATGTTTGAACGGTGACAGATCAAAGATCTGCCTGACTCCCTGTTTTTCCATTTCTTCAAAAGAAAAAGGAAAAAAAAAAAAAAAAAGAAACCAAAATTCCAACGTTGGACTCCTACACACATACTACAATTACAAACACCTCTTTCCAAAACAAGACCACAGAAGAAAAAAGAAAAAAGAAAAAAGAAAAAAAAAAGAGGATCAATCGTGCAGATCTCGCCACGTGGAACCCACAACTATAATCGGATGCAAACCTATTTATATTCCACTCTTTATTCTTCTTTTCTGTTCCGCTCCTTCTCTCTTTCTCTCTCCCTCATTTTCTCTCTCTCTCTCTCTCTCTCTCTCTCTCTCTCACACATACACTGACACACACAGACCCAGAAACCCTAGAATTCCCATGCTCGGTTGTTCAGATCTTTGTTGAAAATCTGTACTGGTTCTGTGTCGTTTCGGAGAATCGCGGAGGTTTTTAACTCAAGAGGTTTTTTCGGATAAGAAAATGGCGGCTATGACGACGAGCGCCGTCTACATCCAGGTCATCGAGGATGTCATCAACAAGGTTCGCGAAGAGTTCGTCAACAACGCTGGTCCTGGTGAAGACGTTCTCAAAGAGCTTCAAGGAGTAATTTCCCTTTTTTTTTTTGTTCGAAATTTGTGTTCTTTTGATTCGTTTTACTTTGCTGTTTTTTTTAGGGTTTTTGTTGATTGGGGATTTTCGTTATGTGAAATTGCTTAGTTCTTTGATTTGAGGTGATGGGGGGATTTTTTTTAGCAAATTGAAATGTAGGTTCGATCTGGTGGATTCTAGGGTTTTGGGGATTTTTGTTTAGAAGGGTTAAATTTGTGTTTTTGGTGAAGTTATTTTCAATTTTGAGCTGGGTGAAGCTGATTTTGTTTGTGATTTGGGTGAATTTGTAGACGTGGGAGGCGAAAATGATTCAAGCGGGTGTTGTGATTGGTCCCATAGAGAGGAGTGGGGCTCCTAAGACCACACCTGGTGCTCCTACTCCGGTTCACGATCTTAATGTGCCGTACGAAGGGACTGAGGAGTATGAAACTCCCACTGCTGAAATGCTCTTCCCTCCAGTGAGTTTTTTTTTTTTTTTTTTTGGTTTTAACTAACTGAAATGGTATCTCCATAGTGATTTTATGAGTTCAATTGGTGGGATCGTTGATGTGGGGTTTGTTTATTGTTGGAAATGTAGACACCGTTGCAGACTCCCATACAAACACCTTTACCGGGAACTGTAGACAGCTCAATGTATAACATTCCTACTGGACCTAGTGACTATCCCACGCCTGGAAGTGATACTGGTGGCGGTGGTGGTGGTGGTGGCGGTGGAGGAGGAGGCAGCAGCGGTGGCAGTGGCACCAACAATAATGATCCGAAAACTGGAAAGCCTAGCCAATTCATGGTAAATATTACATCATAAACACCGTCTGGTTTGCAGTTTGGATCGTGAAATGCTTTGGTGTTAAATGTTATAATGCTTGATTTAGGTGTATACTGCTATGTTTTTTTAATACTATAAACTAGTGCTTTTGTGGTGGGAAAATTGTACCTTAAGCTGTTTCCTCTTAGGCTAAAGGATGCTGCTAAGATCAATAGTTCTTTGAGTTGGTTTTAACGCTAGCGTATGATATCCTTCTTTATTATTGCTGCAGCAACCTCCTTCTCCTTGGATGAGCCAAAGGCCTCCACTTGATGTTAATGTTGGTAAGTATAATGTAAAATAAGCACATGGGTGTTTATCTGTGGCTTTCTAATAATCATTGGTGTACTGGTGTAGCTTATGTGGAAGGGCGGGATGAGGCAGACAGAGGAACTTCTAATCAACCACTGACACAGGTAGTACCTGTTATTACTTCATATTGCTGAAGAATGTCTAGTTTTTTGGTTTGAAGAAAACTATTTGATTGAAGGAGTTCTGAATGACTTCACCTTAAAAAAAAAGGAGTTCTGAATGACCAAGGTGTAAACACGTCCCTTTTGGACACATGTACTACAAATACTACTACCATATTATTAGTTGTCCTAATATTGGAGAAAAATCCAGGACTTCTTCATGATGTCTTCTGGAAAACGAAAACGTGAAGATTTACCTCCTCAATATCATGCTGGTGGATATATACCCCAGCAAGATGGAGCAGGGGATGCTACTTCTGAGGTGTTTGAGATTGAGGTTTGTCTCCCTCTTGTTTTTCCTTTTCCTGATGAATAAGATGTTGAATGTTTTTCTTTTCTTTTTTTGAAGAATTTAGATTAAAACTCAATTATTTATTTTTGGAGGAATATGTTTTTGCTTATCTCAAGTTGGGTGGGATTATATATAATAATGATAATTTTGGTGCCATCTTCTTAAGACTGGAAGATTGCTTCAAAAAGGTAAATTGGGCTCTCTGTTGTGTTTTTGTCCTTGAAAATTAATATATTGGGTTGGACGTCCTTTAGCAAATATAGAGTTGACTAAGAATTCTTCTATTGAGGACTGAGGTAAGATCAGACAAAGTTGAGTAGTTATTTAAAAAGGATGCTCTAGTTGAGATGTTTGGAATTCTACTGATCTTGCTGGTGAGTTGTTGGATGAGTGGAGTTACTGAAATGTGGACAGAGTAAGGTGAAATGGTTGGGGATATAATTAGTTTGTAGTTAAAGTTTCATTGTATAATTACTGTCAGCTGACCGCATGAATGATATTTATAGCCCTTTGTCCAGTGCTGTGTGCTTGCTTAGTTGTATGTGATTTGACTTTTGTTGCCACACCATTCTTGGAAGGGGAGGAATTCTTCTACCATTCACCATCCTTCCTGTGTAGTTGAACTGGTTTTTTCAATTCTTAGGGAGAAGGATCATTTGGGAATGAATGAGGAGACCTGTCATCTATAATTGAATCCTGAGGTTGGAGTTGTATATAATTTAATGTCCAGTGACATGACTTTCCTAGAAACTGAATCCTGCCCTATAAGTGTAAGTTTACCTTAAAAGCATGATTAAAAATTATCTTGCACAACATGGTTGAAGGTGATGCTGATTTCCCTATCCCTAAAGTTCATTATTAGCTTTTCTATTTTTGCCTTTGGCTAAGCAGTTATTTTGTAATTATACCTTTTTCTTTTGGTATTATTAGACATACTAGGTAGGGCTTTGATTTTTTTTGGGTAGATAATACTAGTTCTGGTTTAAGATAAGCTGCTTTCTGCACTTTATATTGAAATATGAAGGGACATCTACTGTTGTATTATACAATTTGTTATAGATCTATCTGTGGGAAGTTGAGTTTAGTTAGAAAACAGGACCCTTATATTTGGTTTCTCTTATTGATCTCATGCAGTCTTACACATTCAATGGTAACCTTTCAGGTAAGTGGGGGAAGCACTTCTCTGGGTGGACATGGCATAGTCACCAGTGCAAATAAAGAGATGTTAGCGCATTCGGTGAGGTCTTGTTCAAAGATTCCTCAACTTGATGGACCAATTCCTGATCCTTATGAAGATGTCATTTCTACTCCCAATGTAAGTATGGTTCTTTTGTAATTTTTAAGTCGCACAATAATGTAATGTAAACAAGTACTTCCTTTTTTTGTCTTTTCCTCCCATTTATAAAGATTTGCATGTATCTGGTATGCATAACAATTCCTACTAATGCTGATATATTTCCATTAATCTATTTGCTGTTTGTTACAGATATCCTAGCCTAATTTTTGATGTTAGAAATACAACCTTATATTCAAGGCCTTTTATTGGGCTTGCCTACAAAGGCTTATTTTGTGATCTGCCTGAGGATTTAGGTGTCATATGCATTATGGAAATCCTTCATTCTTTTTGGCCTCCTTCAAAGTAGATTGATTGGCTGATCATAATCACGTGTTTCCTTCATTTAAGTGTGCATGGGCAGGTTATGTGGAAGTTACATTTGTAACTTTCATAATTGATACAGATCTCATTGCTGGTTGCTCTGAATGAGGGGAAAATCCTTTTTTCTTGCATCTATCTTCTTGACAAACAAAAGGAGCATAAGTTTTGGCATGCAAAGTGCCATAATATTGAGTTCTTATAACATATTGAAGGAGTTGTTGCCCTATTGGACAATAGGGATTACGGTGGTTTATGAATATTGATCATGTATGAACACATGTAATTCCAATTGATTAATGGCACCCCAAAATGCATATTCTGAGGTAGTGTAGGTGAATATTTCAGAATTTTTCGAAAGGTAGGATAAATGGATCATTCAGTTAGTTTAAAAATTCCCTTGGGTGCTTGTGGTCTCTTTTTCAACAAGCACTAATTTTGCATGTGTCTCTCCTTCCTAAATATCTAAAATATCAAATTTTCTACTTAATATTTTTTATAAAAGTTTCTCACCAGCTGTTGTTTTTTCTTGTGCCCTCTCATCCTACAGATATACAATTATCAAGCAGTTTTCAATGAAGACTACAACATAGCAAACACACCAGCTCCTAATGGTAAATCTTGTGAATGTGTACTAAAGATTGTGATTATAAATTTTAACTTTGAAATGGATAAAATTGGTGAGCATAAGTTGTCTCTTTCTGATGTTTGAGCTACCACTTATTTGTTTATTTCAGATGTACCGGCAGGTACTCCTGCTGTAGTTGCTCAAAATGATGTTGGAGAGGATGATGATGATGAGCCCCCATTAAACGAAAATGATGATGATGATATTGATGATGTGGACCAAGTAGAGGAGCAAAACACACAGCATTTAGTTTTGGCACAGTTTGATAAGGTAATTTATTAGTGATCATGTACAATTGATGCCTAAACTATATTGGGCTACTATATTTAATCTTTTGATTATTGCATGTTTCATTAAATACATTATGTGTTTGGGTGGGTAGGTGACACGTACCAAGAGCAGGTGGAAATGCACGCTGAAGGATGGCATTATGCACATAAATAATAAGGACATTCTCTTTAACAAGGTCAGTTTTCCTCTTTTGTCTATTGGCTTTTTTGTCATTCCCTTTGTTCTCATTCTGTTCTGGACTTTAAGCTCAAAATTTTCATTGAAATTCTGCAGGCAACGGGAGAGTTTGACTTCTGATTTTGTTGGAATTGATCTATTTTGCCATTTCCTGGCAATTGCTTTTAAGAAGCAAATCTAGGGTGTCATTGGGTGTTTCTTAATTTTTCTTTATTATTATTAAGTGAGAGCTTGAGGAAAGAGAGGGATGCCTGATACTTTGCCTGATACTTTCTTAAAACTGGGATGGGAAGGATGTTGGCCTGTTGTACATAAAGCATATCAGCTTTTTCGGCCCTTAAATGGATGGTCACTTAAGGCATATCCAGATGCGTACCATTTCTTTAATGGAATATGTAATTCAATTTACTCTGTATACTTGGACATTTTGGTTAATTTACAAATTGCAGTCTGTTTATTTGCATTTTTTTTTTGGTTGCTGCTTAAGCAGTTGGGTTGTGAATTAATAGGAACTCAAATTTTGAATGTTTTTGTATTTCTGTTTTAATTGATGGCAGTAATATGCTACTACTAGCCTTACCTATCAAATACTCCCTTTCATGAGTTGCAGCCAGTATCTGCACCTCTACCTTAGGAAGGAGAAGAGTTTGGAGGTATCAATTAATTAGAAGGCTGGTCGTGTTTGTTTTTATTATTGATGTAAGAGCCGTATTACTTTCAATTCTGTGCTGCATGGTCGGTGCGTGATCCTCTGGATCTGGTGTGCATGCATATGGAGTAGCAGGTTGGCTGTAAAAATCTGAATTTTAAGCCAATCCAGTAGAACGCCTTTCACCATGGTGCTGCTTTTTTTTGGGCTGAATGAAAAAGAAAAAGAAAGAAGGGGTTTCCGTGGTGCTTTTTAGCTTTATAAATTATGCTGCGACTTTGCCTAGCCCGTTCGGTTGGGCTGGTTTTTCTTTCTTGGTGGTTGTTTAGACTGGATTGGAATATTCCAAACCCCAAAATGTGATAATATTAAGGTAGTGTCTTGGTTTTTTTTTGGTGGTCGGTTAAATTAGATTGGAGAACTCCAAGCCCCAAAATGTGATAATATTAAAAAAAGTGTTATGTTCATAACATTTTCACAATAAATCTCAGTAGATAGGTTGTTATAAGTTTTTGATTTGAATTTGTTACTAAAATTACTTTTTTGTCTACTTATAATAACTTGACACATAAAATTTGTTGTGAAAATATTGTGGATATATCATTTTTCTAATATTAAGGTAGTGCTGAAGCAGAGATAATGAGATGACAACTACATTTATATATAAAAAAAACAGAGATAATGAGATCACAGTTGCTGGTAGGATCAAAAAATTTATTGAATTCATGTGCAAGATTTATTGGAGAGTTACTATTACAATCATTACACTTTATGCACAAATGTTAAGAGCCTTGTAGTTCAACTGGTTCCTCTTAGTTTTACAATGGAAACATCTGGGGTTCGATTTTTCCTTCCCTATTGTAATTATTGAATTATCAAAAAACAAAAAAAAGTCATGTTATAGAACATGACACACTGAGGGCAGATAAAAGAAAGTGTTGATGAATCTGTCACAGATTGAGATCAGTAAACGCATTAACTGGGAATACTCTTATCATCTTTCTTGTAGAAAGCAACGATGACAATCATCTGCAGATGCCATCTTCAAGAACTTATAGTATGACAAGAAGAAAGATGGTGGGTAGCTGCAAACAAAACTGATGAACCTACCATGACCATTCTCGGATAAACAGCTGCTGCAGCACCAAAAAATGTCATTGCACATGGTCCACAAGCATGCACTGTGCTTGAAATGAAGTTAAAAGGGTCGATGGATCTGTGCCTGCGGCCACAGCCGGATGTTGCCATCCACCTGATGGTGAGGTTGAGCTTCTCTTGGTACCATTGTTTTGTTCATTATTGGTGCCATCCCACAATCGTTTTTCTCCTGTCTCTGACAACGGTTGTGGGGATAGAACAAGTGGCGATAAAAATGGAATTGCCTTTGGTATTTCACTACCGGCTGCAAAAGGGTTGGTGGGAATACTTCCGGCTACCTCATCAAGTTGAAGAGAATCTGGGGCACGCTTTTGTAGCCTTGTGGGGGGTTTCCTCGCATTGGTGAAGGCTTCTGTCTGAGGAACATTGCCATTGTTCTCCATTGGTTGAATAGAATTTTCTGAAAGTTACAAGAATATTTCGAATCTCACACACAAAATCAGAAACTCAATCACATCACTTTACTGCAGTATTTAAAAGCTGTGAGAGAAGAGCAAGAAGATAAAGAGAGTATGATGGTTAATGAATTTTTCTTGGAGGAGCAGAATAATAGGTGTCGGTTGTGGGGGTTAAAAGGCAGTTGATTCTCAAATTTTTGTTTTTGAATGGCAGTTAAATTTAACGGCCATCTGTTGTCCTTTAGTCATGCAATTTTTTGGGTTTGAATGGCCAACAGTTTTTGTAGGCTAGGGGGTTTATTTTCTTCAAAGTCAAATACTGTGTTCCAAAAATCTCAGTAGTTTTGCTTTTAATTCCTTCTTTCAGGGAGGAATTAAAGGGGACAATGCCAAGTTGTATTGAACTCCTCACTCCAACTATCTTTAGAATGGAACTTCTTCAGGTAACATTCTTTTTGACTAGAACTGCTTCAGGTAACTTTCTTTAATTTGTATACACACAACTTGACCAAACAAATCCATTCAGCACACCAAAAAACAAAAACCATTGACGAAACAAATCCTGTTGTGATCAAGTTGCCTTGAATTTATCTGTTTGTTAGTTCTTCAGGTAACATTCTTTTTGACTAGAACTGCTTCAGGTAACTTTCCTTAATTTGTATACACACAACTTGACCAAACAAATTCATTTAGCAACAAAAAACCTTGACCAAACAAATCCTGTTGTGATCAAGTTGCCTTGAATTTATCTGTTTGTTGTAACTTACCACTACACCAAAGTTAATTTTGCTTTTATTGGCCTAACATTACACTTGGGCGATAGTCCATAATAAACATCACAAATGCCTATATATATATATATATATTAAACGAGAATGAATATTCTCAAACCTCAACTTTCAACTTTCAACTTTGCTCACATTGGTGAGGATGCTAATTCTAAAACGAGTCATGT
Organism: Quercus variabilis; assembly: GCA_030445155.1. Classification (NCBI taxonomy): domain Eukaryota; kingdom Viridiplantae; phylum Streptophyta; class Magnoliopsida; order Fagales; family Fagaceae; genus Quercus; species Quercus variabilis. The sequence continues at coordinate 32,282,071 of CP129445.1, forward strand.
TGTAGTGTCTTCCTTACTTTATGGTTTAAATGTATTTCAATCACAAAAGATTTTATATGAGAATACCATTGTTAGTATTAGTTGCACCATTTTTTTTAAGGAAAACATAAGTACCAATTATACCATGACAACTTAGCTATTACCAAAAAAATCGTGAAAAATAACTTATTAGAAAATAATTGTTATTCTTATACAAGTTGAACCTTTATCACATTATGACAATCTATCGTGCATGCAAACCATTAGCAGTATTATATATACAACATTTTAAGTTGTTTAGTAAAGTTTTAATTGATATTTTGGTTCTTTCAACAAAGATGTCTAAGTTCAAATTTCCCCTCTTTTTTTTTTTTTTATAATCAAATTTCCCATTCTTTAACTATAGAATTATAAAATAAAAAATTATTATTGAGTCTTATTGCCTGTCATTTACAATTAACTACCCCTGTAATTGTGATTTCAACAACAACAACAACAACAACAATAATAATAATAATAATAATAATAATAATAATAATATGTATCTAGACTTATTATGCAAACTGTATATATCATTTCGTCGAGTTCATAAAAAAAGAAAAAAAAAAAAATTGTATCATTCCTCTAACCCATTACCATTAGAGGATAGGACCAATAATGCAGCGCTAAAAACGTCAAAAGTCAAAGTGTGTATATATATATATATATATATAAAAGAAAAAAAAAATAAAAAAGAAAAAGAAAAAAACTAAACTACTACATAAAGAACAAGATAAGAAAGCGGGGATCAACGGCCTGAACACACTTGTTCCTCATATGGCTTACTGTGCATCAACTCAGTCTCTCTTCAACCTCAAGCTCTCACACTCACACCGATCAAAGCCATCACAGGCTCTAATTTCTTACACTAATCTAAGAACACTTACACACCCATTTTCTTCAACAAATATCACTCGTTTCAAGGCCAGTTTTTCCATATTTCCAAAACTTCCTGTGCTCTCTGGTCGTAGACGCAAATTCAATGTGAGAACCCAAAATCCAATAACCCCATTTACTATCTTTTGCTTCTATGTTTTCTTGGGTGATAGTTTCTGTGTTTTTGTGTGTAGATTGGAGTTCAGAAAGAGTATGCTTCTGGGGAAGAGAATGAGTCGCTTGTGCCTGACGCAACGTCTGAGGAGAATTTTTCTTGGTCCTCTGTGATATTGCCGTGAGTTTCTAACACTTCTTCTTCACTTCTATGTTTTCTTTCTGTGTTTTTTTGCTAAAGGGTATTCATTTATTTATTTATTTTTTTTGGTGGGTATTGAAAATGTAAATTATTGGTTTAAATCTTGCATTGGATGTGATAGGGGTAGCATTTGTTTGTCATATTGTGTAGTGCAAGCTGGTTTTCAGGATGTAATTATGTGAACTTTGGACTATGCCTTGATCAAACTAGATAGCATTTTTTGGAAGTGCTTTCTCTCATTTTTGCTAGGGAAGCAAGCTGACTAGTTCTAAAATGCTAGCTAATTATGCAAAATTCATGATGATGAGATTTTTCTCTTTGTTGTTCCGAAATTGAAGGGAGTAGGATAAAATTGAGAATAATATGTTGCTAAATTTTTTGTGTTTCTCTAAATAGAATAACAAATTGTTGCCTCAAACTTAACTCTATTCATGCAATTTTAGGTTTCTGTTCCCAGCCTTGGGAGGCTTGTTATTCGGGTATGACATTGGTGCCACTTCTAGTGCTACCCTTTCATTGCAGGTGCAACTTTTTTTTGTTTTGTTGACTTAATTCTTATTGATTTGGTTTTGTTGTTTTGACTTTTGATAATGACCGATTCATTATGGCATCATGAACTTCCGTATAGGCTTATAGTAAGTAATACATTTACTTTTATTACGTTGATGATTTCAGTCACCTGAGCTTAGTGGAACAACTTGGTTCAACCTTTCAGCCATTCAGCTTGGACTTGTGGTATGGTTTGAGCGTTATTGTTACAAATTTACAATACATCTACCATTGTTCTGGAAACTTGCAGTCTTATTTCTGCCAACAATCTTATGTAATGTACCACTCCATTCTTTTTATATTGACTTGAATACAGGTCAGTGGTTCCCTTTATGGAGCTCTTCTTGGTTCCATTCTTGTCTACTCAATTGCAGATTTCCTTGGTATCTCCTTTACTTATTTACTTTATCCTGAGGTTTGGAGCTTCTTTATGAATCTTTCTTATCCAATACTTTGGACTTACTCACAAAGGGAGGCGGCGAGAACTAATCATAGCAGCCGTGCTATATGCGCTTGGTGGACTGACCACTGCAAATGCTCCAGGCCTCGGAGTCCTTTTAGTTGGACGGCTGCTCTATGGCCTGGGTATTGGTTTGGTGGGCTTCTATGAAATTTCCCTTCTGCTTTATGTACATTAGTTGATAAAATATCATATGATTACACATATGCTAGCCATTTCACTAGTGAATTGGTTTGACAGGCCATGCATGGAGCTCCTCTTTACATTGCAGAAACTTGCCCATCTCAGATTCGTGGAACTCTAGTATCTTTAAAGGAGCTCTTCATAGTTCTGGGGATTCTGGTATTGTATATTCGTATATGATTCTCTATGTTCATTTCATTCCCTTTCTTTTCTGAAATGAGATGAGCCAGAAAATGAACTTCTCTGCAGTTGGGTTATTTTGTTGGAAGCTTTCAAATTGATGTAGTTGGAGGGTGGCGTTATATGTTTGGAGTCAGTGCACCAGTAGCTTTACTTATGGGACTAGGCATGTGGAGTCTTCCACCATCTCCACGCTGGTTACTTCTTAGGGCCGTACAAGGTAAAGGGTCTTTACAAGACTACAAAGAGAAAGCTGTTCTTGCGCTGAGCAGATTAAGAGGCCGGCCTCCTAGTGACAAATTGTCTGAGAGGCAAATAGAAGACACTTTTGTCTCTTTGAAAACTACCTACGCAGATCAGGAATCAGAGGGGAGTATTTTGGAGGTATTTCAAGGCCCAAGTTTGAAAGCATTCATAATAGGTGGAGGTTTGGTCCTTTTCCAACAGGTATTATTTCTCCCTCTGTGCTGCTATTTGCTATTAAAAATTAATCCTTATACTTTTTGTTTTATGATAAGAGAACATATAATGGAGAATGTGGAGTTTTTCTTGTTTGTAAGGCAATTTACCACTTGACTGTTACAGATAACTGGGCAACCAAGTGTTCTGTATTATGCTGGTCCAATCCTTCAGGTATTTGATGATTAAGGCCAATTAATTTCTTGCACGAAATGCTATTCATTAAAGTCAGTTTGTGTAACCATTTGATATTCCTTATAATTCTGATATTCAAGACTGCTGGATTCTCTGCGGCCACTGATGCTACCCGAGTTTCAGTTGTAATTGGTGTGTTCAAGGTATGTTTGATAATCTTCTTATGAAATCTTTGAATTTAGGAAGAAGCTTCTCCCTTCCTTTTGCTCCACTTTGTAAATCTAATAATGAATAATTTCTGATTGTTCCACCTTCAGTTACTGATGACATGGATAGCTGTCTTAAAAGTAGATGATCTTGGGAGAAGACCCCTGCTAATTGGAGGTGTCAGCGGAATTGTAAACATCATATGACTATCCATCTAGTTCATATTATTCATCTGTAATGTTCATTAGTAAAAAAATATGCTGGGAGATTAACTATGCTTTTCTCTGGGTTTCTACAGGCTATTTCTTTAGTTCTCCTTTCTGCTTATTACAAATTTCTGGGAGGGTTCCCTCTTGTTGCTGTAGCTGCCCTACTTCTCTATGTTGGTTGCTACCAGGTAATGCTTTGGTCTTTTGAGGATTTAGAATTTTCTACACAATTTCTTTCAATTATAAATATGAGGAACACTAAGAAAAAGAAAATGAAAATGAAGGAGAAAGAATTTAATATCTAAATGGCATGTTTTCTTCTTACAAGATCAAAGTGAATGCTAATTCATTAACAGATTTCTGCTCTTTGAATGGTCTTTCAGATATCATTTGGGCCAATCAGCTGGCTTATGGTGTCAGAAATATTCCCACTTCGCACAAGAGGGAGAGGGATTAGTCTTGCAGTTCTTACTAACTTTGGTTCTAATGCTATTGTAACCTTTGCATTCTCACCATTGAAGGTACTGATATGACATTTATCAATCCATTACTTTGGAAGCTGGTTTTCTTATTGTTCATCACTTTCATCTACCTGTGATTGATTATGGGGCAATCTGCTTATATTGCAGGAATGGCTCGGAGCAGAAAACCTTTTCCTTCTTTTTGGGGCTATTGCTTTGTTGTCACTATTGTTTGTCATACTTGTTGTCCCAGAAACAAAAGGTTTGAGCTTGGAAGAGATTGAATCCAAAGTTTTGAAGTGAAAACTCGTACCTGATCGAATAACTAGCTGAGCTTCAAATACACCAAGAATTTTGGTTATTCTGTGAAATTGTACCTAGCATGGCTTGGAAGGTCATATGTTTCAACTAAATTGAGTAATCTGTCTTACCGTTACATAAAAACTACCTCATTATTGTACATATTAATGCAGCTAAAGAAATTGTGACTATAAATAAAGACTAAGGGCTTTTCAGCTAAAACGCTAATTAGCTGGTCTTATAGAGGTCCTCCATCAGAAGAAGTGTAAAACAAAGTGCATATTACTAACCAATTTGTGTTTTCAGACCACCTTGCACAGATTGATTGGGCCTTTTGTACCGGTTTCTGATGGCATTGAATCATTGACGTTTCCATTTATTTATTATACTTCCTGCAATCTGAAACTGGACTAGAATCTTGGTGGGAGCAAGTGAGAGCTTAAATTGTGATACCCCTGAATATATGAATTGAATGGGCAGATTGGATAAGTGTGTGTTTTGTGAGCGTGTTCTGAGTCTCACATAGTGTGTTTACTAGGTCAAATTGGATAATATAAGTGATCAGGCCGCACTCCTATTGTAGTTAACTAAAAATATCAGATACTCACTTGAATAGTCAAATATATGTTGCCCAACGCATATGCTGAAGATAGCAAAAACTGACATTGATGGCTTACGTGATCTGCTCCAATCCTGTGGTCAATGCTATTCTGCTTTGGTAGATGAATTATCCAGACTTTGTTGTGCCGACTGTGGACCATTTACTTCATCAAACCCATTTTAAATTATTAAATTTACCTCTACCTTTAATTTAAAATATAGCTTTACCTTCCATTTTTCAATAGCTAAATTTTTTAGAAAATCAGTAATTTAACACTTAACACCATATCAATTTTAAATGATTAAATTTATAATTACCTTCTATTTTCCAATAACTTAAATTTTTTTTGAAGAATTGATAATTTAACACTTACACCATATCAATCATGTAAAGTTCTAGTGGTAACTGATGATCATGTAGAGACTAAAGATTCAGCAGATAAATTGGTGAGAAAGATTTAGATAGTGTTTTTTTGTATTAATTGTTTAGTCACCTCACACTTATCATTCCTTTCTAAACTGACTTCAATTATTTTAAAAGACAAAAAAAAGGAAAAAAAGAAATACAGCATTTTAAGTGGAAGAAAAAATCTCAAACCCAATCCTCAGCAGTCACTATAGTAGTTTGAGAAATTGGAATCTCCTGCTCTGTCTGCAAGCAACCATCTGTTGCCTTACAGGGCGCCACGTGTCCCTGAGCCAATCTCCAATTTGTGGCCGTTAAGAATTCGTAATCTAAAACTAAAATACAGATTGTCCAATATCTTTTAAACACGCAAAAGCTCTTCAAACTCAATCACCAACTACCTAATACTGTGCTCCAAGGCAGTTTAACTTCCTTCATCACAACCACCACCAATCCATGGCTGCCACGGTTTCAACAGTGCCAACTGTTAACAGAACTCCGGTACTATGTTTTCCCGCCATTCTTACACTTAGTTTTCTTTTTGGATATTACTGTGAGTTTTTGCTTTCTTTGTCTTTATCAAACCAAGTTTATTGTAGGAGGTTCCAAATGGGTCCTTGGGTTTATTGGCTAAGATCTGTGAAAAGAAATTGGTCTCATTTTTTTTGTGTGGATAGGTTTTTCAATTATATTGGGTCATATGCACCTTTTTGTTACTTGATATCTTACACCTTGGTCTGTTTGAGTGGGAATTAGAATAAAAAGCATGAAACCATATTATTATAGAAGTCCTTATATTATTTGTGATCCATTATCTCATATGTGATACTGAAGCCTTATTATTCTACTATACTTCTTCATAGAAATTAACAAAGAAGGGAGAAAAGAAAAACTCGTGGACTATATGAAAATTTGATTCCTTGTGGATGAATTTGAATCCCTGACTATGTTGAAAATTATGTGTTTTTGGGGGTCCTAAAAGAGATTATCTTTGATGCAGTTGAGCTTGAACAGCTCTGGTTCTGGAGGTTTGGTACCAAGCTCAGCCTTCCTAGGCAGCAGTTTGAAGAAGGTGAGCTCAAGATTCACCTACCCAAAGGTTGTATCTGGAAAATTTAAGGTTGTTGCTGAGATCAGTGAAGAGAAGCAGACCGACAAGGACAAGTGGAAAGGCCTTGCCTTCGACACTTCTGATGACCAGCAAGACATCACCAGAGGAAAAGGAAAGGTTGATACTCTTTTCCAAGCTCCCACGGGGAGTGGAACTCACCATGCTATTATGAGCTCATACGACTACATTAGTACTGGACTTCGGCAGTAAGCAATAAATATAGAGACTCTCTTATTCTTTATGGGTGGCATCATGCTTTATTATTTTGATATACGTGACTTTCATTCATCATAGAGTTGTGAATTGTCTTTCAGATACAACTTGGATAACAGTATGGATGGTTTCTACATAGCTCCAGCTTTCATGGACAAACTTGTGGTTCATATCACCAAAAACTTCATGTCCCTGCCTAACATCAAGGTTGGTGACTCAATTCTCTTAAAAAATATAGAGTTTGTTTGTATTGGTTCTGAAACTGATAGCTTGGACGATCATCTTGAATTTTAATCAGGTTCCTCTCATTCTGGGTGTTTGGGGAGGCAAAGGTCAAGGTAAATCTTTCCAATGTGAGCTTGTCTTTGCCAAGATGGGAATTAGGTGAGTTTACAACTCGGATTGTTTTCTAAATCCATTGTTCTTCCTATACTTTCAATAAGGATAAGTTTTCTTCCTTGCATTCTGATTGCTTGATGATGAAATTTCAGCCCCATCATGATGAGTGCTGGGGAACTGGAAAGTGGGAATGCAGGAGAGCCAGCAAAATTGATCAGGCAAAGGTATCGTGAGGCAGCAGACATCATTAGGAAAGGAAAAATGTGCTGCCTCTTTATCAATGATCTTGATGCGGGTGCAGGTAGAATGGGTGGAACTACCCAATACACTGTGAACAATCAGATGGTGAATGCTACCCTTATGAACATTGCGGATAACCCAACAAATGTCCAGCTTCCGGGCATGTACAACAAGGAGGACAATCCCCGTGTCCCCATCATAGTCACTGGCAATGACTTCTCCACATTGTATGCTCCTCTCATTCGTGATGGTCGTATGGAGAAATTCTATTGGGCTCCCACCCGGGATGACCGGATTGGTGTTTGCCTTGGTATCTTCAGGAGTGACAATATTGCCGAGGAGGATGTCGTCAAGATTGTTGATACATTCCCTGGCCAATCTATTGGTAAGTAGAGTAAGATGAAGTTAGTAATTTAAAATTTCTCAACAGTGGTAATTGATAAGATTTTTCAAGAATTAATTAGTACATGTCATTATATGTCAACAAGATAGACTAATGAAGAAGTTGTTTATAATTTGGTCATTCATGAAGAACTCAAGAAGGGATGCATGTTGGAAAAAATGAAACCACTCCATAATGAAAAAGTTGTCATCATTTGGGGCTTGACCATTCATGTTTTTGCAACCAATTTACAACTTGGTTGTATATAATTGATATTGCTTGACTAATATGCAAATCAGTGACTATTTAGCTTAAGAAAAAGAGATCATTATATATGGTGCTGCCATCCTGCAGACTTCTTTGGTGCCCTAAGAGCTCGAGTTTACGATGATGAAGTGAGGAAGTGGATATCAGGTATTGGAGTACAGAGCGTTGGAAAGAGTCTTGTGAACTCAAAGGATGGTCCCCCAACCTTTGAGCAGCCAAAAATGACTCTTGAAAAGCTCCTAGAGTATGGTAACATGCTTGTCCAGGAACAGGACAATGTGAAGAGAGTTCAATTGGCAGACCAGTACATGAGTGAAGCAGCTCTTGGAGATGCAAACAAAGATTCCATCAATAGAGGAACTTTCTATGGTTAGCACCCCTGATCCTGGAGGCTCTTATGGGTGGTTGATTATGTTTTGGAGTTATAAGCTATATTCAAATAAGATGAGTCTGTTTAATCCTTCTTTAATTATTAAAATGCAGGCAAGGCAGCCCAACAAGTTCATGTGCCTGTCCCTGAAGGTTGCACTGATCCATCTGCATCAAACTTTGACCCAACTGCTAGGAGCGATAATGGTAGCTGCCAGTATTGAGTTTAAGCCCTTTACAGCCTTCTAGATACGAGGCTATTTAAATTCTGTTTGAGAGTGCGTGGACTTATTGATATCTAGGATTGCTGACTTTTCTCAATACTGAGAGGCATTCCTGGTTTCTTTGTAATGTATACTTTTACCATATTTAGTGCTTTTTTTACACGCATCTTTGATTTCTTGCAGTAAGGTAGAAATTTTGAAATACTGTAGCCCTGATCTGCAAATTTCCTCTTTCTGATAGGTTGTTCAGTTTTGTGTTATCAACTAAATACATGCATTTGCAGGCAGTGTGCTTGCACGTGCGTGCGCACACACACAGAGGTCATACCTGTTTGACAAGGATATGTCTTGAAAGTCTCTTAGATGCTTGAAAATGTAAGAGAAATGATCCTCAAGGTGTGCCATAGTAATCTATAAGTTCACTTTGGTTCCTATTAAGTAGTAGGTTTTTATTTTTTTTATTTTTTATTTTTTTTTCCAGAGAAAAAAATGATAAAAACTTTTCAGTGCAATTCCTTTCTAAGCCCTTATGCAACTGCAATTTATCATAAACCATACAAGCAGCTACATTGTGGCAGCAAACCAATAATCTTTTATACATACTGATTACTGGCAGTGGGTTTTCAGTATTCTAAAATTTGATAAGCCACCTGATCTGGTTTCTGCAATACACTATATAAATTGATCTGTAAAGCTTGCAACATCTGAGTTAATCTTGTTGTACTACTTAGAGCTTAAGTAGACTACTACCTAATAACAGTTTCTATAGGGATGACCAAGGAAATGACATTAAACCAGATGCTTCAGTATTTGTAGATGTACCAAAACAAGCACTGTCATTTATAGAAGGATAAAAACATGTATAAGTATAAACCCTAAGCAAACATTTAGCCTAAGAACTTGTATAAACCCTAGCTAAGTCATAAGAGAGAATGCGGTGAGATTTGAGGCTTGAAGTTGAAAATAATGATGAAAAATAAAAGGACATTGTAAAAGCTAGGCTTTAGACTGAGATGAGTTCTTCACAATTACCTTGCCTCTCTCGGATTTTCTTTCCGAACAAGCAAAATAAACTTTTAGAGGGAGAGGGATCCGAAAATGTATATATATAAGGAAGCTTTTTTCCTTCTTATGGTGGTTTGCAACTTTGCATGCTAATGCTATAGTGCTAATTATTGTTGCACACAATGAGTTATACACTATTGTACACACTCTAGCTAAAATCATGTTTTGCTTGTGTTTTCAAAACACGATTTCAGTTATAATTGTGAAATTGTGTTTTGAAAATATGATTTCACAAATTATAAAACACGATTTCAATCATGTAACTATTATCACTCTAGTGTCTAGTAATAGTATTGTTTTATGACCTTTTATAAAATAAAAAATTAGTAATAGTATTATGGACACTTTTTTGCATAATAGTTGTGGCCATTTTTTTTTTTTTTTTAAGGATAAAAGTTTAGAGAATATAATATTATTATTTGTCTTAACAAAAAAAAAAAAAGTAGGATATTACAAAATTTAGAAACATCACATGTTTTTAACTTCTGCTTTAATATACCATATTAGTCTATTAGATATTCTTAATGCGAAAGAATGACATCAATTATTTATTATTGTATTATTTAATAGATATGATAGAATTTCAATTTATGATAACTCTATATTATTAGACCAAGATACCAATAAGTTTTTCATACAGATAGAGTTCAAACCCCAAGAATGGCATCAACTTAACTTGTGGGCAAATCTCAATTATGTATCTCTTTGCCATTAAGTTGGAACTTGGAATAATGTTCAATAATAAAATTGAAAACAATAAAGACTTAAAAAAACAAAATGCGCACGCACAATTTACGTTTATAAGGTGCCGGTTTGAATAGCACTTCATTCCATTGAATCTTGTGGCACGTTCCCCCCCCCCCCCCCCTTTTTTTTTTTTTTTTTTTTGCTTTCACGTGTTTTAGGGACAAAAGTTACTGTTCATGGGACAAAAAACACTGTTCATGCACTGTTTTGGTACTGTTTATGCACTGTTCATAGGACCCACAGTTACTTTATTTAGAAAAAAAATATTAAAAATGGGTTCTACGGTACTATTTACATATTTAAAAATTATTTTGTTACAGTGTTTTCAGCAACAATCAATTTTTAGCAACAATAAGCTGTATCTAAACGGACTCAAGATATGTATAATGGCTAAGTGTGGAGAGACTATATAATTACCTAAAACATTGATGCCAGCTAGCAATAGAACGTCGTCAACTAATACCATCTTATGTAATGTTTTTTTTCCAGGATTTGATGTAATTCAAAAGAACCAATGAAGTGTTCAATAGCCTTGTAACTTAACTAGATGACATGTCTAGTGAGTGTTTGTGAGCTTCCCACGTACTGTGTTTGCATTTTTTTTTTTTTTTTGGAGTTGTGATTGTTGACTTTTCTGTGTGAACAGTGCACGCCAGTGGGTCTTGTGCACAGTTCACGGGACTCACAAACCTCATTTTTCAGAAACATTTTCATTAAAAATGGTTCTACGATACTATTCACATATTTAAAAATTATTTTACTACAATATTTTCAGTTTTCAATTTTCAATTGTATTCAAACGTACCCATAGTGATTTAAGGATCATTTTCATCTTTGACCATAATGACATCCACAAAGCAGGTTCATGTTTCTACAAAATCGAATCATTTATATGTAACATTCATCTTCACTTTGAAGAAACAACCGATTGCATTTACTTTGGACCATCCACAGATCACTCCCTATCTTCTCTCCTCTGTCAATCTACAAACCTATCCTTAGCTTGATTTCTTTTTTATTATTTTTACAGCGATGTTGAGCAAAGCTTTGAGGCTATATTATCAGTTTTCAGGCACTGAGAGTTTACTAGGTCAGTAATGCTTTCCTAAATGTCTACATGCCTGGCTTCAGACAACAGCCTTAAAAAAGGGCCAAAATAGAAAATGTAAGCAGCGGTCTTTGATCAATTACATGTAAGTACACAAAAATAAAAATTAAACAAACTTTCTGAAATACTAAAAGTAAATAATTTTACCAGTTAACTATTGCATCTAAACTATCAACTGGAAGATCCAGTTTGAGAAAAGCCAAGATATTCACTACAGACTGAAGCTGACTCCTGATTTTTATACATAGTCATCATCACTGTCCTCATCATCATAATCAGAAGCTGACTCATTGCCCCTTGGTTCCATTAGTGTATTCATGTCAAATGATGGCTCAATTTCCATCTCCTCCATGTCAATAGTATCATAGCTCAACCGCTCCTCAAACTTGTTATCAGAGCAATTAAGAAGCCATGCAAGAGAACATTTTAAGCCCTTCTTTGCAACCATCCTATGTCTCGGTTTAATGGTAGACTCCAGACCATAAGTAAAGAATGCAGGAAAAATAACCAAGTCATCCAAAGGCCTTTTCATCTCCATTTGGAAGTGGTCAAAGCTAAGTTTCATAATGTCGAGATTCAAAGCAAGCAATTGGGGACACCCCACAACCATCTTCCTCACTTGTTGCAAGGAGAATCCACAGTTCTTTAGAAAATCGACACGCTTTATCACAGGTGTTTTACTGAGGCTAATTACCTGTGGTATCTTCTCAACAACCTTGCCGAAATCCTTGGGACCAATATCAATAATTGAATTAAGCAAACTCTGTTGACTGAGAAGCTTTGGCTTCAAGTCAAGTCCTATAATCTCAGGATACTGTGCTACTACAGAAGGAAGCAATGTTTTTCTAACATTAAACTCCAAAAGAAATTCAACATTAGGTTTTACCCTCTCCTCCAACCCATAGCCCAGGATGTGAGGCTGCTTCTCTATCAGTCTAGCCACAGCCAATCTTGGAATGCCAAAACTCTCCAGGTGCTCCACAAAAGGTTTGATCACCCTACCTACATGCATACCTAAAATCTCAGGGTATCTAGTTAAAACCCCTCCAATTTCTCCGCTTGCCACCCCCTATTCCAACCAAATATGCTACCGATGTGCTCATGGTCCCCTCAAGCTTGAATCCCAGCACTTCTGGATATCTCTCAAGAACCTGAGGAATATCATTGGGCTTGATATCCATTCCTTGAAGATACTTGACCACTGGAGCAAGGTCAACAACAACACTAGAATGGAGAAGTTGAGTATATCTTCTCAAGAACTCAGTGAAAGTGGATTTCCTAACTCCCAATTTTCCAAGATAATCGAGAACAGGAATCATATTTTTCTTTACACTACAGCCAAGAACAAGTGGATAATTGTTAATGTCTTCAATTGTAAGCCCTAATGTGTGAAGAAAATCCACACGCTCCCTCATAACCTCAGCTGTCACAGGAATCTCCAAACCATCAAGCTCATCAGGAATGATTCCAATTCCCCGCAAGAACTCATAAACCCTGGCACGATTTGTTGCTTTCTCATTCTTCATTTCCAATAAACTAGGATGACTATATAGGGATGAGGAACCTCCTTGTTTCTGACCCAAACGAGCAGCATTTGGCTTGGACATTGATGAACCTGCAGAACCCGATGCAAATGTTCTATCAGAAACAGAGAATTGACATTTTGTAATCAACCCTATTCTTCTCTCGTGGTCACCCAGTACCGTAAGAATTGATAAGGAAGTCAACTTGGGTTTAAGGAGAGTAAGAACGGGTAACTCTGAATGTACAAGCAAAAAACCAGGTTTTGTAATGCCAGCATAGCTTCTGATTGTCATATTTCAAAAGTTTGTTATGAGTGTATCTGAAAAGAGACAATACATAAATCAAAGATTAAAGCTTATGCTCTTCAAACACTAGATAAGTCATATTAACAAACCAAGTTGCTAAGATCAGTCAAACCACCAAAAAAAAAAAAAAAATCAAGGAAATAAAATCTTGCAGTATGATGCTACAAATAGTATTAGGGAAGTTGTGTAAATGCCCACAGTCTGCTAATTTCCTAAACGACGACCTCCTCTAAATAAACAATAAAGCTCAAGACCACTTTCCATTACAAGGTCCATTCTCTGAATCATTAGACCAAAAAATCAATCTGGCTTAGCTCCTTACCCAGTTGAACTTCTAGAAGACAAAACCTAATCACGTGTGACTAAGGCTTCATGCTTCCTTTTTTCAATGGTGTGTAAGTCTTATTCTTATACCAACAACCTCACCCTCCACTGCTCTAAAAAGGGGAGGAGGTGCTACTTGACCTGAAGCTGGATGGCACTCTTCCTTAATTATTGATTTCTAAAATGTAATTGAAGCCAAACACACGATAACCAAAAGGTCTAAACCAAAATCAATTTGGTTAGAGATCCATAGATTTTTTTAACTGATGCACTGAAATATAGAACCCCACCTTCAATGGTCAGCATCTAATTAAAGAAACAAAACATGCAAAAATTCCCTCCACTTTCAAACGGCAAGATACAAATTCCTTCCAAGCGTGTATTTCAAATTTAAATTCTATACACTTATTAAAAAAAAGAAAAAAAAATTCTATATAATTATTATCCCAATTTACTGAATCCAGTTAATTACCACTTAGAAGTTAGTCATAGTCCTTATTATTATTATTTTATTATCAAAAAAAGAAGTTAGTCATAGTCCTTCACAACAGAATTAGCTGCAGCAGCATGATATGGAAGTAGAGACATAATCATTCTAGTCATCTTATTATTCCACTCTCTGGTTAATGTAGCATCCTTTGCAACATGCAAATCTAGACAACAAAATATTTCTTATTAAATTATGAGAAAAAGAGAAAATTTTTTGTATACCAATTGACAAGAACCTATTCAAGACTCAAGAAAGCATTTCAACGAACAGAATGTAGACAACAACAAAAATCCACAATAACATACAGCTAGGATTATACATAGCTCAAAAGCAAGAGAAACACTCAATAACCAGGCAAACTACGAATACCCATTTGAGAAAAGTTGGTAAAAATGCAAATAATGTTTGAAATTTTACAAAGCAAAATCGATGAGTGAGAGAGATAGCGACAAAAGTTAAGCAAAGAAAAAGTCTGACCTGTGAGTGCTTGGAACAGAGAGAGAGAGGGGGCCAAGAAAGGTGAAGATGACGCAGAGGAAGCTACAATCTCAAGCTCTGATTAACACGTTACACTTACACACAGTAAAGAACTAAGAAGGCACTGTGAGTAGAGGAAATGACAAATGAGATTTGGAGGTGGGGTTAGAGAGAGAGAGAGAGAGAGAGAGAGAGGCTGTCTTTGTTTTCGCGCGAAGCTAAAATCTTTATCCATTTCTTTGGAAACGAATGAAATGACATGGATTTTATTTTTGGCCGTCATCAAATAATAAAAATTTTCTTAAATATTAATGACATTTTATTTTATTTTATAGAAGTAATTCGATAGTTACAACTGGAGCTGTTTACCAAATCTCATAAACTGCAAAAATTGCACCAAAATTACCTGTAAAATGGCATAACTACATTGCGCTGCAAGTAACAATACACTGCGCCCTCACCGCACTGCATGATGAAGTGCGGTTTGTGCAGTTTTGTGCGGTTTGTGGTTTTATAATAAGAAAACTGCACAAACCGCACCCTCTCTATATATTAACATATTTTATTTATTTTTAATATTAAATATATTATTAATAGTTTATTTTTCCAAAAAAAAAAAAAAATTGATAATCCTAACAAGTGTTGACTAGGAAAGCTAGCTTAAAATAAAGAAAAACTATCTCAATAATTTAAAACTTGGCCCAAAATAAAGAGAAAAATTAGTTCTAGGCTGGGTAGAAAAAGCCAAAAATTTGAAAAATATATCACTTCAAGCTGTTCAAACTGCATGTTATATACCGCACCGCTCATGTGACTACAAAAATGTAATATGGTACAGTTATGGTTTTGGTTAAACTCTAAACTGTACTACACATATGATTGCAAAAGTAAGGTTCGGTGCAGTTATGGTTTTAGCTAAATTGTACTGTAAAGTGCAATGCTAAAAATGGCCCAAAACCGCATCGCACCGCACCACGAACACCCCTAGTTACAATGGAAATGAAAGATTTGAATTCCTGATGTCTTGAACATATTAGAAGATATAGATTGCAATGGGGTAGATTATTAGTACCCGTCTTCATCTCATATCTTCTTTAAGGCAAAAGTGAGGAGGCATGTCAAGTTTAGGGTGAATTTGAAATGTTTTACTAATTCTAATGAGAGTGATAAAATAAAGATGAAAGATAGAGGAGAATGACCGAGAGTACTAATAAAGAAAAAGAGACCAGCATTTTGGAATAGAATAAGTAAAAAAAAAGAAAAATTATAACTAGGATATATAATTATCTCTATATATTATTTTTATATATTAAGAAGATTCAAAAAGTTAGTTATGGTTTCAAAAAATGTCAAAAATACCCATAATCTAATTAGATAATCCTTATTCTTAAAGAATAAAAAATAGGGTTAAAATTGTAATTCAATGAAAGGTCCCAAAAAAAAAAAAAAAAAAAAAAAAAACTACCAAAGAAACTTTTTTCTTAAAAATTAGCACACTTTTTATCTAAACATATCTCACGCACGTTTGATACTTTTTTTTTTCTTAAAAACCAATACACACTTAATCCAGCAGTTTACTTCATTTCAAATCCCAAATTTTAGTTTTATAAAAATCATTTTCTGTGTAACCTCACTAATAATAGATAAATTCAAATTGAAAAATTATATTAAACTCAAAATAAAAAAATAATCTCTGCGCGTGTAATAATGCTAGTATATATTAATACAAATAAGATTATATATATGGCGAAGAGCATGGCGAGGAGAGCAAAAACCTATCCAATCTCATCACCTTTTCAAGTCATAAAAATTAGTATAAGACAAGGTAAATTAAACGGAATAGGTTGTTTTTGGCTTTTTACCATCTCAAATTCTAAAGTGACAATGTATGAAAAAACATTGATGAGAAAACTTTCAACAGCAGCTAAGGTTACATTTTTTGAAAATTCACTGCCTGCTCCCAATCACATAATTTAATTAAGGGCTTTTATGCATTCTAAATTCACCCATATTACATTAAACAGAATAACAATTAACAGCCCATATATTTGAAAAGGCACCAATAAGGTTTGCACTCATAAAAGGATGCAACAAGCTTTAAATAGTGTGAAAAATTGTTTCCAAAGTTAATAATTAGGGCGGGCTAAAGGCACGTATCGAATGCATATTTTAGGGAAGTGAGTTTAATTTGTATTTGCAAGTCATTTTTTAAAACACGTGTTTTCAGTTCTCTCCTCTCTCTCTCTCTCTTTCTCTCTTCAATCGGTCTCTCTATATCTCTAATCTCTACTCTCTCTCTCTCTCTCTCTTTCTCTCTCCCTCTGCTCCTTTAGGGTTTGTACACTCCTTAATCCCCAAACCTAGGGGAAGAACTCTTAATTTTTTTGTGAAGAGAGGTATGCTTCGATTCTTGAATATGCTTTTTATTTTTTATTGGAAGTATTAGTCTTTAGTATAAAAAAACAAACGCAGGCAATTGTGGAAGCATGTTTCCAATCACAAAATTGCGTCTTCAATTTTTTTTTTTTTTTATGAAGTATTAGTGCTGTTTTGCTTCATGGGTATGCATTAATTCCTATTTTGATGCAGTGAGTGAGTTGTATTTTGTTCACTTTGCAATCAGAATATGTTGTTTGTGTGATTCTATGCTAGTACGCTCCATGTGTACTTGTTGATTTTTCGAAAAGAATTTATTGCTTGTATATAAGAAAAAGCAATTAAAATATGTTGATTCAGTATGATTAATTGTGGGTCTTCCATTGATGTGTGTGATTGTTGCGCTCTTACGGTTTTTTAATTGGGTAGTAAAGTCCATGAAGTGGAATGGTTTTGATTACATAGTACCATGTCCATACTGTGGAACACTTCATAGACATGTCTGCAGCCTTGTCCATGTCGGACACAGACGCACAGGGCTTTTCCCATGCTTCTTAGACATTAGCACATGCATATAGGTAATTATGAATGTGAGTATAATTGTGTTAATGAGGGCTAGTTCCCATCATGGATAAGTATGACATTTGTATTTGTTTCCTTGGAAATTACGAAACTTTAGTGTCCAATTATATCGAAGGAATCGGTCACTTAATACAACATATCTAACATTCTTTTATCGTTTTTTTTTTTTTTTTAGTTATAGTTGTGGGATTTAGAGCTTACTAAGAACATAGAAGAAGTTGTGGTAGCAAAAGCCTAACACCACGACCACCAGGTACTCCTTTTTTTAATTAATGTTATTATATATATATATATATATTGAACTTGATGTCCTCATCAATGAGTTTATTTTTAAAGAGAATATCAGATTTTGCTTTTCCGAATAGCAGTGCAATCAAATTTTAGTTTGCAAAAGTGTTTGATAGATTATATTGGTAAGTTACACACTAGGAAGCAAAGACACTTCATTTAGGGTGCCGTACTTGTGTCTTACCGGTGTCTTATTGGCCATTTTATGTTATAATTTTTTAAAAATTTCTCATGTCACCGTGTCTTACCCGTACCCATGTCGGTGTTTGTGTCCGTTGATGGTATTAAGTGCTGAAAAAGTATTTAAGTCATTTCTGCCAAGTGGATGGTAGTTTATTATTCTAAACAGCTGACATATGTGGAGTTAATTTTTAATTATTTTATTTATTTATTCATCTTATGTTTACATCTTTTTGTATGCAGAATCACTCTTTGCAAGATAGTTGCGATTTTTCTTCTGAGAAAGTGACAACAAGATGGAGGACTGGGGTAATTCTTTCTTCTCTGAATTCTAATTATTTCTGCCATTAATTTGGTGTGCTATTGTAAATCCTAGCTCTTGGGAGATTTTCAAAATCTTGAATTTGCAATGCTATGCTTCTATTCACTAGGATTGTGATACATTACTGGTTCTATTTTACTATTGATCTTAGATTCTTTTGGTTATTTGACTTGATGAAACTATATTATTATCATTTGTTGATCTATAGGTTAGTCAATTTCTTGGGTGCTCTTCCCTTAGTATAGGTATATGCTTTGCTTGTTTTGATGGAAAACATTGTGTGAAGATAGTTTTTCGTGTTTTCCATTGTTTGGTAGTATAAAAAAAAAATGAGCGAGAGGAAAATTATCATTAGCCAACATAAAAAGTATAGCAGCTATAGCTTATTTTTGGAGATTGTTTTCCACTAAAATATTTTGAAAAATAACTCTATCTCACAAACTAAATAAGAGAAGTTAGGAGATTTTTTTTCAACTCATTTAAGGTTGCTACCAAACATAGGAAAATGAGATAGTTTCATGAAAAATACTTTTTGGAAAATGACTCATTTTTTTAGAAAAACATTATGACCGAAACAAATAGAGTGATAATTTGCTTGATTCTATAGCAACCGTGGCTTAAGAAAAGAAGTATAATTATAGTGGTCAATGTTCTCCTAGTGGGTCTCTTAATTCAGTCAGCTAAATATATACTTCCAATTTTGTTTGTACAATTCCAAAGTAGTATAATTATATACATACAAAAAGTATAGAGTAGTATAGATACAGTTGCTTTTATTAATCTGTTGTTTATTTTTGTGGTGTTTGTTTTCTATTCCTTATTTTCCTACTATTTTTATATTGAGCAAGAAAAGACAAGATGCTTGATTGTTAAACAAGTAAGGCAAGATTTGTATTTTGATAGTTATTTGTTAATTTGGACTATTGCCTGTATAAATATGTGTTTTTCTTTTTTAATCTTATATAAGTAATGATATATTATTGAGACAGGATTACTTCATGAGTACATATTATAGACACAAAGTAGCATTATAATTACAGAGTAAAAATTATGAACAGAAGTATAGCAACTCTACAAAGTCTGCAATGGGTTGCTATTGGAAAAACCTAACCCACAAGACCAACGATCTGATGATTGATGATTTTAATTGGGTCATTGAAATTCCTGCATCTCCAAAAGTGGTGATTTTGTTCCCTGCACAATGTCATCATCAAACATTATGGAGCTAGATTAATATTTCCAATGAATGTTTACCAAACCAATTCCTCTACCCAAACAATAGATCAATTACTTTCTTTGGGAACCTCCATTGAATCCCAAAAGCTTTAAAATCAAAACTCTACGTATCAAATGCAACATTGCAATGATTCAATAAATGGCCACCACTCCACGTTGCATTGATGCATACAGCACCCCCAAGTAAGGTAAATCCTTTTTAGATGAGATTATCACAGGTAAGATTAAGAATCTTCCCCCAAGTTGCTGTCCATAGAAAGAAAGAAACCCCTTTTGGAGCCTTTACACACCTACTACTCTTCCAAGAGAAATAGACGTCACTGGTACCTCATATGGCAGTGTAATATGAATGAACATCAAATTTGTGATTCCTGTTCAATCTACACCCCATTTTATCACAACCTTCTCTCCTAGAGATATTTGAATAAGGAAATTTTGGAATTTTTTATAATTAACGGAAGAAATTAATTGAAGAGAGAAAAATTTAGTGTTCCCCGTGAACACAGAAATTGTTTTGGGAAACTACAAAAATAATCTAAAGTTACATACATCTAGAAATACTTCCAAACTTGAAAAAGAGGGACCACTTAGCAGCTATAGTCTGCTACGAAAGTCTAGTGAATGTGACTTCCCAATACATAGTGCTGTCATTCTTTTGCATATAGTTTGCTACAAAGCTTCTTTATCTCAGGCCCAATCATTAAAATCTCAATGAATTTGAACATTCCAGCTGTGTATCCCCATCTATCTGACTAACCAAAACTGAATACATTGCTGCACTAAGAAGCACGGACACAATACGGGACACAAAACATGAGCAAATCTTAAAAATTTAGGACACGATATAGTGACGTGGTAATCAAATAATTAGTAAACACATGTATTTAGGTATATTTTATATATTTTGAAGCATACTTTAGGTTTGAAAAATAACAGTTTCCATCAAAATAATTAAAGAAGGGATTTAAAGAATTTGCATGCATTAACTGCAACAATAGTCAGTGTTGTTTCTAGTTTTTCCTTTATTAGTGAGGGCATAATATTAGTGAAGTTTGTTTCTAAATTTTTTCCTTTATAATTTCTTTAGGTTTATTTTATGTATTTATTTATTTTTTTTATGTTAGAGTCTGCTATATAAATTTACAAAGGTGTATACTACCTTTTTTTTTTTTTTTTTTTTTTTTTTTTTTTTTTTTCCAGAGGATGAGCAAATTCCACCAATCCCTAAAAAGGAGCAGTCTAAAATAAATTGGGATGATGAAGATGTGGATGATGATGATGTGAAGGAATCATGGGAGGATGAAGATGAACCTACAACAGTATGATTGATGATTTAACTACGATCTCTTAGTATTTTCTTTTTTACCACACTTGTTGATTGGAAAAGAGGGCTTGTTGTTGATTGATTGATTCATTAGTTAGATATTGAGGTGTTGTTGCTTTTGTATTATTTGCTCTGAATTGAACAATTTACAGAACCACCAAGAACATTATTTATATTCAGATCCTGTTTATTTTTTTACCTTTCTATTCTGGGCTCTTGATTTGTGCCACTCAAGTACACTTCCAGTGTACTTGGTTAGTTTTTTCTAATAAAATTTCTTACGTTACTTATCAAAATTTTTTTTTTTTGATCAGCTCAACTGAAATAAATACATAATTTCCTGAAAATTGTTTTGCTATTTTTGAGTTTGGTTTTTGGAGGTAGCACATGCCTCATATTTGGGTTGCCCATATCTGTGTTGTCTTCTGACAACACCAGTGGTTTGGGGCAAACCAGTAAGTCCAAGTAACATGGAACTTAACAAAAAGATGTCATTGTTTTCTTTCAGCAGTCCATTGTGGTGATTGCATAAATGTTCCCCTGCACATGTTGTTAATTGTTCATTTTGTATTAATAGTTGTTTTAGTTTGGAAAATTTCCAAAGGATTATTTATTTCACTGTCAAATTTTTGGATGCATATGTTTTACTGGAACATGGATTAGAGTTTGCTACTATGCAGTTGTGGTCTTAAGTTATATGGACTGAAATGCCAGTACCTCATGTTTATGGTGTTTGCTTTGTCTATGTTAACACAAAATCTATTGCGTCTATATGTGATTACCAGGCACCGAAAACTAAAACTCCAGTTGAAAGGGCTCAAAAGAAACCCGCAGTGGAAGCTGCTGAAAAGAAAGGAAAAACTGTTGAAGTAGTAAAAGAAGAGCCACTAGATCCTGTAGCTGAGAAACTGCGCCAACAAAGGTAAAAATGCAAATATTTATTACTGCTAATAATGGATTTATTTTCTTCTTTTGGGTAGTAAATCAATTGTAGGCATGTCTATTTCTTATCTGGTGATTTGTAAATGATTTCTAGATAACCCTTAAAATTATGAGGCAGCAATAAATATTACTTTTTACACTATCTGTCTTGAGCAGCATGATGTGTTAAAGTTGCATTTCTTTTTTGCATCTAATGCTAGACTCAGATTGTTGGTAACTGGTGATGCAAGTTGGTTTCTCTCATTACACTGCGCAAGTCTTATGAACCAACAGTTCCAAGTTGGTTTCTCCTGTGCACAATAAAATTGATAATATCCAGAAAACAAGCAACTGAAACTGCATCAATTGAGGTTTTGTTAAGTTTGAAGCTAAGTTTGCAACTGAAACTGACCCTTTTTTGAGCTTTATTTTAAGTGTATCTAGGTAACTTTGTAGGGGGGCATTTAGCGTGCCAGATTTGCAGTCTCATATCCGGGCTTTGTTTTTGTTTTTTTCCTTACTCTTTTTGCTTTTTATTTTTTACTTTAAAAACCTCCAAGCAAAATGAGACCGCTAAACTGGACAAAGAACAAGGTTGATCGCCCAGATCCTAAGCTCTTTTGTCAGTGTTTGGCATCCAGAAGTGTACCCCAACAACCTTGCTTGTTATTCTGATCATAGTGCACAGTTGATGGTTGATGTTGCCCATAGTTTTGAACAGTGTGCTTGATAAGTTTTTGCGTCATGCTATAGGATGCACGTTGTTCTGTTTTAAATTATGGGCTTGCCTGCATTTGTTTTTCTACTTAAGTTTGTTTGGGATCGAAATCATTGAAAAACAAATGCAAATCATGATTTATTAGAATGGTTTGATCCTTGCTAATTTGGAACTTGTGTATTGATCTTAATAGACAATTAGTGTGGAGGCTTGTAAAAACTTAATAATAGGAATGTTTTATTTGTTTCTGTTATACTGAGAGGATGTTTACTGCAACTATATTGTCCATGACAGGCTGGTGGAAGAAGCAGATTATAAATCTACCAAAGAACTATTTGGTGAGAGAGGAGATGAGAAGACTCTTGATAATTTTATTCCCAAATCAGATACTGATTTCTTGGAATATGCAGAGCTCGTATCACAAAAGCTGCGTCCATTTGAGGTGTTTTAAATTGTCTTCCTCTGTTTTGACCAAAGGTGAAGTGAATATCTAACTTTGTTAATAAATGTACCTGTGCTTCTGTGATACAGAAAAGTTACCATTATATTGCTTTACTCAAGGATGTAATGAGACTGTCAATGACTACTTTGAAAGCAGCAGATGCAAAAGATGTTGCATCTTCTGTCACAGCAATTGCAAATGAAAAACTAAAAGCAGAGAAGGAAGCAAATGCTGGTAAAAAGAAAGGTATCTTTTTGTGTACTTTGACTTCCTGAATACTTCAAGAGGACCACACACGTGATTGTAAATCCCTTGTGATGGACAGACATTGACTTATATGTATTTAATGGATTTATCTCTCCATTTTTTCAGTTGGTGCTCTCAGTTGTTCTGTAATGAGGAATTTATCAATAACTTATCAATTTGTGTTTCTCAATTGTTTTTCCTTGCCTGCAGCCCCTAGGAAAAAGCCGTTCCTTGTTGACAAGCCAAACGATGAAATGGTTATTACTTCCTATGATGCTCTTGATGACTATGATTTCATGTGAGTGTTTTGTTCCAGTCAGAAATTGGATTCAGCATTTAAGTCATTGAAGTAGGGATAAGATCCTCCGGCGTCCCCCTCCCCAGATAATCACGAGTATTATTGCTGTATTTTTTCTGTAAGAAACTGTCACATTGCCATCTATATTTTATGGTCAATTTTGTTAGTTTTGAATACTAGATCTATGTTTGTTTGCATATACTATATGTTGAGCTTTTGCCCAAGTCATCGAAAAACTTGTTACTGTCAAAAGTATAATTACTATTTATTGAGATTTTTTTTTTTATTCAAGTCCTTCAATAATATTGCATTATCAAATATTTTAGGTTGGATAAATGTGATGCGTGTTGAATGGGTGCAAAAAATAATGAGCGGAAAAATTAGAAAAATAAATATGCCAACAGGATCTTTATTGACATACTTGGTAAATTGCCACGGGTTATCAAGGTTTTCAGACTCGGATCGTTCATTGAACCGTAAAAAAGAGAGATTTAAGGTTTTTGAGGTCGAACCGAAGTCAAACCGAGGTCGAACTGTGATGACGTCATAATTAATTTAATAATTAATTAATATTAAAAAATATGTAAAAATTAACAATCTTATCAAAAATAATATTTAAAGAGGTTCAAGTATATCTTAATTAAAGATAAGGTGATATTATTTTACAAATTTAGACAAAGATAATTAAATATTCTTCTATTTCAAATACTTTATCAAATTTGTACCGCATAACAATTTTTTAGTATGCCAGTATAATTCAAAAAGTACCCCCAATTTTTTGAGGGGGGTACGGTATCCACTTAATTCTTAGTCATAGATCTTGCTTGTTTTATGGCATGTTTGGATGTTTAAAAAAGGAGGGGGAGTAGAGTAGAGGGAGGGAGAGTAATGCAATTACCTTATTTGGAAGTTTTTTAAAGAATGAGGGGGAGGGGTTTGGAGGAGTTTGGAGGGGTTTGGACTCTCTTTAACCCCCAAATTTTAATTCCCCCAAATTGGAGAGATTTGGAGGGGGAGTAAAGTACATAAACTATTGACTAAGTAAATTACCTAATTTACCCTTATTATATTAACAAAATTACACAAGGGGAAGGGCTAATTACTCCCTTCCTCCTTACTAATTTTAAAAACATCCAAATAAGGTGGAGGTGAATCATTCTCCTCTACTCTCCTCCCCACTACTCCCCTTCCCTTTACTCTCCTCCCTCTCTAAACTTCCAAACAAGCCATTAATCTGGTCCGTTTATTTAATTTTATTAAGATACCTGCTATCGATCATTTAGGTTTCGTATAAAACCCAAAAAAACAAAACAAAGTTCTTCTTTTGACAAAGAGTTTGAGAGAGATCATGGTTCTTTTGTCTAGCCGCCTCTCTCAAAGCTTCATGGCTCTTGTGTTTGGTATTCAAATCAGGATTTTGATTTTTAATAATTTTCCTCTCTATTGGTTGAAGTCACTGGAACTAGAAAGATCAAATCCTACATCTACATGACCTTCATTGAGTCGTGAAGAATGGTTAGATATTTTTTCTTTTACTTAATCATTTTAATTTAATTTTTGGGTTTGTTTTTTATTCTTCCCTGATCTGTTATTTGTTAAGTGGCACAATATGGTTTATATTAATTGTCGAACAAACTTGGTTTTTGTGGGTCATATTACTCATAATGGAAGATTTGGATTTCTGGAATACGTCAATCTTTTTCTTTTCCTTCTTATTTTCGGTCCAAACGTTACAATTCAAACTTTTTTTCTTTTTGGGTAAGAAAGTGCAAACCCGAAGTTTTAGAGACCAAAACTGTGGAAATTTCTACCGATTTCTAAGAAAAATCTGCTTTGTTTTACATGTATATATAGAAGATCTGCTTTCTTTCATATAGGCGATCACCCAAATTGTAATTAGTCCCGCAATTATTAGCGAAATGGCAGCCAATTTTCAATTTTATAAAGCTTGGTGATTATCCCATGTGGTGATGGTGAACATATAGGCTCAACTGAAATCACATAAAAGAAAATATGGAATTCTGGTTTGAAATAATTTGACCAAAGTTGGAAAGATGAAATTTTTTTAAAGAATTCATACGTTTTTCTTGGGGGTGGGGGGCAATTTGGCATAGCATTTACTAGGGAATTAGTAAGTAAATAATATCTTCTGCTGAAGTGTCCATAGTTGTATTATCATAGAAAGAAAGAAACAGAATCAGGCTAATGAAAATAGTAGTGTAGAACCCAATGAGCATGCTTCATTGGATTACCATTCCATTTTTAAATAAATAACTTTGGTATGTCTTTTATCTTCTTTTTGGCTTTATTCACCTTCAGGAACAAGGCCCTGCTAGAGAATGAGGCTCTGAGCAAATAGGTGAGATCAAAACCATTTCTTCTATACAATAATTTTTCATAAAACAAAATCTATTGCCTTTATTTTTCATGTTCAAATCATAAAAAGCTTGATGAAATACGGTGAACATGCAAGACACATTTCCTTGAATTCAACCCTTTGGAGAGGAAGTTTTTACTCTCAGGCTCAAAAGTTGTTTCTACCTCTCTACATATGAGGAAAATGAACATTCAGACACTTCTTTGCATTTGGGGTATGCATCAATTTTGCTTAAGTTCAGTTATTCCTAGCATTCTTAGATGTCTCTTTTCAATTTTTAGTGAGCTATGTAGAAAAAGTGCAATGTTACTTGATCGAGAAATGAATGTTGCTGCAAGTAACCTAGACCTTGCAGCAATAACCAAATGCAGAAGCATAGCATTGGTTTTCTTTGTCATGAGCTTGTGCTTGACAATTGGACTTGTTTGAGGATGTCAATTCTAATATATATTAACAGCTTTAATCAAATCTAGAAATATTTTTAATCAAAATTCAATGTAAAATTGGTTTTGACTCTTAATTTGATCTTTTCTTATTTTTCTTTGACATTTGTTTCTCAGATTGTCCACAGATGTTGTCGCAAGAGAAAATCATAGAAGATCGATCACACATGCAATGACTCAGGGAGTCAAGCGGCTCTGGAGTGATATATTTGTTAAGAAGTTATATTGTCTTGCATTTAGAAGCTTTATCTAGTTAGTTTCAATTATAAAATAGTTAATTTTCTTCTTTTGACAAATAGGGGTAGATGTCTTGAACTAAGCTGAGGTGTTTTTAGATTTCTGTAAATGCTAAGGCTAATATGGCATTTCAACAAAATTTTTAGTTGATTTGATGAGCTAGGGTGGTAATGCAAAATGCAAATTACCCTAATATAATGTGGAGAACTGAAAGATTAATAAAAAAGAAAAAGAAATTGCCTTGAATTTTGATATGAAAAATGACTAATTATAAAGCTCTTTCCACCTTTGTGTTGCAACAATACTTATGTAAAAGACGCCCTTAGCATCAACATTAGTGGTGCCAAAAATTTAGCAATTTAGTATCATAAAAAGCCACTTTATCTATTTTACCATCACAATTGAATATTCCGGTTATTTTTTAGATTTAAGGGTCATTTGGTCTTTTTAGGTTCTAAGGGTATTTTGATAAGTTTTTAGGTTCTGAAGATATTTTGGTAATTGTAAAGGGTTTTGGGGGGCATTTAGGTCAATTTTTAGGTTTCAAGGGTATTTCAATCATTTTTTTAGGTTTCAAAGCCATTTTGGTAATTTTTTAGGTTTCAAGTGTATTTTGATCATCATTTAGGTTTCGAGGGTGTGGGGCCAAAGAATCTGGCAACCTCGGCCCATTTCATATTAAGCCCAAGGCCCATGTCGAGAAAGAAGGAATGTTCGAGGACGAATGAGGAAGGCCCAAATTGTCGAAGAGCATAGTCAAGGATAATCCTGTCCTCGGTTAACCAAGATCATCGAAGGGAAGAGTGGCATACCATTAAAGGCAGCCTCCCAAAGCATTTTAAAAAGAAGGACGAGTATGATAGACCAGCCATGGGAGCATGGTGGAGGAGCAATTCCAGGAGAAACTATCACCTCCGCATTAAATGCCCACAACTAATGTTCTGGCCACCTTGATGAAGAAATGACTCCTGAACAGTGTCACATCGGTTACCATAACTTACAGAACACCAGAGAGGATGCCTGATGGGACATGCACTCAAGTATAGGCTTGGATGATTAACGGGTGGAAGGTCAAAATCGTTTAAAGAGGACTATATAAGAGGAGAAACCCATTATAGAAGGGGGGTTGGAAAAATGGAGAGAAAGCATGATGGCGATCTCAAGAACCCTTGTAACCACTATCATTCAGTACATATAAGAGTAGAGGTCCTTGGATGGTGCTGAAGATGAATTTTCCTCGATGAACTCAGTTCATTTCTGTTTGATCGTCATAAATCCCCATGCTAACCGTTGTCCATGCACCAAAACCTAACTCTTTGTCCCACTCTCTACAAATTCATTCTACTGGATCCACTAGGCCAAGATCCCATTCATTTTTGGGCTTAGTCTGAAAATTGAGACCTTATAATTTTCGCCGCCTGTGGGAAGGGCTTGTGTGGTAGTGAGTGCAATGGTTAGTTAAGATGGGATTAGGCCCCCATCAGCAAGAGCCCCTAAGGAAAGCCGTTATGGTCTATACCTCGAAGTGCGGGTTATACAGGGAGGACTGCTGAATGAGGCACAGTTCTAGGGGCTCTTGACATCAAGTACATGCCCCGCATCCTTGTCAAGGGTTATGTCCTCGTGAATCTGGTGGCCGAGTTCGCTGGACCTTCATTTGGAGAAATGGCAGCAACACGGAGCGATTCAAGGAGGCTCTGCGATGGGGCTAGTTCTGGAAAGTATACATTGATATCTTCTAATCCATTGAAGAAGGTAAACGGAACCTTAGCCATGACGGGTCCTCGACCCTTCGGCTTTGGGGGAATTAACACACACTAGTAACCATTTAAGTGTTAGACAGAACTAAGGTCTTGCATGGCTCATCGGAACACAAACCTATGGGGAAACTAATAACTTTTGGTAATTGTCTAAGTGTTAAACAGAACCAAGGTTTTGCATGGCTCCTCGAACCACAAACTTATGGGGAAAATAATAACTTTTGATAATTATCTAAGTGTTAGATAGAACCAAGGTCTTGCATGGCTCCTCGGACCACAAACCTATGGGGAAACTAATAATTTTTGACGATTATCTAAGTGTTGGACAGAACAAAGGTCTTGCATGGTCCTCGGACTTAAACCTATGGGGAAACTAATAACTTTCAGCAACTACCTAAGGGTTAAATGGAATTAGGGCGTTGTTCGGACCCTTGGACCACAACCCTTGAGGAGATTAACTACTTCAAACATCTATCTAAGTGATGCGCATAATCTAAAAGGAGTCTGGCTCCTCGGATCGCCTACCCTTTCCCCCACTCAACAAAGACGTGAGTAAAGGTCTTGCATGGTCCTCAGACTCAAATCTATGGGGAAACTGGTCACTTCAAAAAAAATCTAAGTACTACACAGAACCAAGTTCTTGCATGGTCCTCGGACTCAAACCTATAGGGAAACTAGTTACTTTAAGGAAAATCTAAGTACTAGACAAGACCAAGGTCTTGCATGGTACTTGGACTCAAACCTATGAGGAAACTAATAACTTTTGACAACTATCTAAGTGTTGGACAGAGTCAAGGTCTTACATGGCTCCTCGGACCATAAACCTGTGGGAAACTATTAACTTTTGGCAAGCACCTAAAGGTTGAACAAAATTAGGATGTCGTACGGATCCTCGGACCACATGTTTTGGGAAAATTAACACTATGACATCTCTTTACAAGTGCTTAAACAGAACCTAAGGCGTGCTTGGATCCCCGGACTAGGCGCTTGGGGAAAACTGATGCCATGATGTCATTATAAATGCCGAACAGAGCCTTAATGCACGAGGGTCCCCACGGATGACCTACTTTAAATCCAACATCCTTTCATGGTTGCACAGTTTGTGGTATAGAGCACATGATTATGTTCCTGATTATTCCTACATGGTTAGTTTGTTTAGAGTTAGCGGCCAGGTGCTATTGTCGATTTTGTTAAAATCAAGGTGACAACTCTTTGTTACCATCAACACTATTTCCAAGCCCCATTGGAGGGAAAAATAACAACACACACTAAATAATTATTGCAGGGAAATGAAAAATTAAAATTCATAAAGTAAAGAGTGCAGCTCTTTTTATTAAATAAAAGAAAGGTACATCATACACCAAAGAGAGGCTGAGGCAGGCTCGTTTTAAAGCCAACTATACAAAGAAAGGCTGAGGTATGCTTGTTTTAAAGCCAACCATACGAAGAGAGGCTGAGGCAGGCTTGTTTTAAAGCTAACTTAAAAAAAAAAAAAAAAGAAAAAAAAAGAAAGAAAAAAAAAAGAAAGAAAGAAAGAGGCTAAGGTAGACTTGTTTTAAAGCTAGCTATAAAAAGAGAAAGCCTATGAGAATGGTAGATTCGCTGTCTTGTCCCAGCAGCAATCGAGCTAGTATGGATGGTACCGGCGATGAGAAAGAGGAAGAGGCGGAAGCGCCTGATGGCCCCATTCTAGGATGTTCCCTTGATTCTCTCCTAGTTTCATGATAATTAAGCATTGGAGACGGCAACACTCAGGCATTAACCATTCGGCAATCTTGCAAACCTTCATCAATGTCCCACCATCAAGGTGAGACCCAAACTTTGTCACACCGAAAGTATGATGCAATCTACGCCTACTTCGGTTCTTGGCTGAAGGAGGAGGATCTTCTTTCTGGCTCGGTTGAAAGGTGGGAATGTCTCTGGCCTTTGCTTCCTTTGCCTTAACTACGTCGTCCAGGATCTGGGCGGCATTCTTGGTTACTGAAAGGGGCTTGGTTTCCTTGCCCTTGCCTTTATCCAGGGCCATCTCATTCCCTGGACCTTGATCACGATTTTGGCAAGGTCCTTGGAAATGCTTGGAGGGTGGAGAACTTGAAGTTCCTACTGAACTCGAAGATTTGTAAATATGGAGGAATGATTCCCCCGGAGTGCCTTATATAGAAGGCGAAATCCAGCGGAAATTTATTCGCGCAGAATCCAAAGAAGAAGTTATAAGCAAAATAACTCCTGCCTAATTTTTGAAGAAATCCTTAACCGTTGGATCTGCGTCGCTTCGCAAAGACATTAATGAGGGCGCACTTCGTATACCGAAGTGCCAGGAACGTGCCTTGGGCAGGTAAAGAGACTCAGGTGCTGACGTAAGACAAGACTTGATAAGCCGTGACAAAGACTTGAGGTCATCAAAACCCTCCTTTCCGTCCGAGGACCCGGACAGTAGGATTTTGAGGGGTTATTGTGGGGCCAAAGAATTTGGCAACCCCGGCTCATTTCATACTGAGCCTAAGGCCCACGCCGAGGAAGAAGGAATGTCCGAGAACGAACGAGGAAGGCTCAAATTGCTGAGGATAATTCTGTCCTCAGTCAACCAAGATCATTGAAGGGAAGAGCGGCACACTATCAAAGGGAGCCTTCTAAAGCATTCCAAAAAAAAGGACGAGTACGATGGAACAGCCATGGGAGCATGGTGGAGGAGCAATTCCAAGAGAAACTGTCACCTCTGCATTAAATGCTCACAACTAATGTTCTGGCCGCATTGATGAAGAAATGACTCCTGAACAATGTCACCTCGGTTACCGCAACTCACAGAACACCAGAGAGGACGCCTGATGGGACAAACACTCAAGTATAGACTTGGATGATTAATGGGTGGAAGGTCAAGATCATTTAAAGAGGATTATATAATAGGAGAAACCCACCATAGAAGGGGGGCTGGAAAAAGGGAGAGAGAGCATGATGGCGATCTCAAGAACCCCTGTAACCACTGTCATTCAATACATACAAGAGCAGAGCTTCTCAGATGGTGCCGAGGACGAATTTTCCTCGATAAACTCAGTTCATTTCTGTTTGATCGTCATAAATCCCCATGCTAACTGTTGTCCATGCACTAAAACTTAGCTCTTTGGCTCACTCTCTACAAATTCATTGTACTGGGTCCACTGGGCCAAGATTCCATTCATTTTTGGGCTTATTCCGAAAATTGAGACCTTACAGAGGGTATTTCAGTAATTTTTTAGGTTTCATTTTGGTAATTTTTTAGGTTCTAAGGGTATTTCGGTCAATTTTTAGGTTTCAGGGCCATTTCAGTCATTTTCAAGGTTCTATGGGTATTTTGGTAATTTTTTAGGTTTCAAGTGCATTACTATCATTTTTTAGGTTCTAAGGGTATTTCGGTTATTTTTTAGGTTACAAGATCATTTCGGTCATTTTCAGGTTTTAGGGTCATTTAGGTTACAAAATCATAAGGTCAAAAAATTGTCACATGTGGCAAAAGAATTGTCACATGTGATGTTGGAACTACACAATGTAAGGATGAAACTGTCAAATGTAAAAAAAGAAAAAAGAAAAAAAAAAGAAACCATCGAATGTGACAAAAGAACTATCTCATGTGATGTGGGAACTGCACAATGTAAGGATGAAATTATCAAGTGTGAGAAAAAAGTAAGGGAACCATCCAATGTGACAAAAGAACTGTCATTTGTGATGTTGAAATTGCTCAATGTGAGAATAAAACTGTCAAATGTGAGAAAAAAAAAGGTAAGGGAACAACCAAATGTGAGAAAAAAAGCAAAGGAACCGCCAAATGTGAGGAAAAAACTCACATGTAATGTTGAAACTACACAATGTGAGGATGGAATCGTCAAGTATGAGAAAAAAGTAAGGATATCACCCAATGTGACAAAAGAACTATCATATGTGATGTTGGAACCGCACAATGTGAGGATGAAACTGTCAAATGTGAGAAAAAAAAGTAAGGGAACTACCAAACGTGAGAAAAATTGTCACATGTGATGTTGAAATTGTATAATGTGAGGATGAAATCGTCAAATGTGAGAAAAAAGTAAGGGAACCACCAAATGTGAGAAAAGAACTATCACAGGTGATGTTGGAATTACACAATGTGAGAATGAAACCGTCAAATGTGAGAAAAAAAGTAAGAGAACCACCCAATGTGACAAAAGAACTGTTATATGTAATGTTGGAATCATACAATGTGAGGATTTAATCGTCAAATGTGAGAGAAAATAAAGTAAGGGAACCATCAAATGTGAGAAAAAAATTGTCACATGTGATGTTGGAATTACATAATGTGAGGATGAAACCTTCAAATATAAGAAACAAAGTAAAAGAACCATCAAATGTGAGAAAAAACTGTCATAATTGATATTGAAACTGCACAATGTAAAGATGGAACTATTAAATATGATAAAAAAATAACCTAATATAACAAGTTACCTATTAGTGGATACCGTAACTCATTTTTTTTACTGTATCTTATTTAAACTTTCAAACGAAATTAAAAAAACCCCAACCACAAATGTCTTATCTCATCTTAAATAATTATTTTAAATACAAAATACTATACCTCTAGACCCTGGACTTGTAAAAGTTGTATTTGAAGTTTTGAACCTACTCACCTAGTGTTTCAAACGGTAATAAAGACAAGGAAAAAAATATCTATAGCCAGTAGCCACATTCCACACGTATCATCTTATTTAATTAAAAAAACTACACTTCCTCAAGCAACTGTCTCTCACATGTCATGTCACCCTCTCCCCCAATAAAGCATCAGATCCAGCCTCCCTCTCTTCAGTGTCTTCATCTTCTTTCTTTTCTTCTCACTCTCCCTATCACATTCGCTATTCCTCTAATCTATCTTCACCAAAATAGATCCATCCTCCCTCCGACCAAATCACCAACCACTCAACAATAAGATCCAGAGACGGTAGAACAAGATCTAATGATGGTGGAGCTTTTGGCGGAACGAGATATCAAGCCTGGGCTTCCAGCGGTGACAATAGATGGACCACCACCACCTTTTTTTTTTTTTTTTTTTTTTTTTAAGTAGGGAACCGTGAGAAGCAGTCTAAGTGGTCATACCTATGCAGACTATGATAAAGTTGCTTTATAATCAAGGATACATGGTTATGAAAAATGGATAAAAGTTGTTATTTTATATTTGCATTATCGTATTCCTTTGTTCTCTTCTTTCCAAACCCACTTCTTGTGATGTGCCTTGGCACCCTATCGAGTTCAACAACTGAGAAATTAGCTATTGACCGGGAAAAAAAAAAGAATGAAAAAAACCTAGGAAATTAGCCAATGTAGCCATTTTTGTGAAATACTAGTTTTGAATCTTTTGACGAACGTGCAAGGCATGTAAAAGTCACTATCATCAAATATTAGTAATAAACAACTTTTGTGATTCTATCATAGCTTTCTTTAATCAAAAGCTAATAGAAGATTACGAAGTTTTTTGAGGACAGGAAAATGACTCTTACTTAGTACTCAATAGTGCTGTCCTCTCAGGATTAAATAATAAGGCTTGAACATAAGATAGATATGATCCAAGATCGGATGACATTTTATACATTTCAAGTGAATAGACTAAGACTACAAATTCTAGCCATCGGGGGCTTGGCTCAGTTGGTAAGGCTTGGATGCTTCGTCTAATCCACCTAGGTTCGAGTCTTGCTGTCCAAGATCCTAGCAAACCCCTATTTTTCTTAACCAAAAAAAAAAAAAAAAAAAAAGACTACAAATTCTCTCTTTTATGTTGAATTTTCATATTAATCTTCTTGCTCTCAATCTTTGGAACAGAGTAGAAAAACATGTAAGGATGCTAATACTACAAAATATTGACCACCAAATATTGACCAGTACTTGTAACTAAATATCACCCACCAAAAACTACCCAAAATGAAATTCAAAATCATAGATCAGAAAGATAAAGGTTTAAATATATGTTGTGAAATTGTTGGGTTCATAGCATTAAGTGATATAAAAATAGGAAAAAAAAGTAAAATACAAGGTAGCAATAATGACATAAAAGTAATTAAAATAGTGAAGCCTAGAGCCCACCAAGTCACTTTTTTTTTTTTTTTTTTTTTAGCGAGACCAAGTCACTTAGAGCTCTATCATTTTTTATTTTTTTATTTTTTGGAGAAACCTTAGAGCACTAGCATTGGTTGTGCTACTTTGACATACGAAAAAGTTACTTTATTTATTTTAATTAGCATTTAACCCGTGCAATGCACGGGATCATTTTACATATTAAAAAAAAAACAATCAACTTAATATAAAAATACAATGTATTATAAAGTACATTATAATTCGACTGAGCAATGTACTTTAATTTAACTAATTGCTGAAATAAACTAAAATTAGACTTTAAAAGAAAACTTATATCATAAAAAATTGAAAAGCGTATACAAATGTTATAAGAAATAATAGAATCAGTTTTAAAACTAAGATAACTATACCACCCTAAGTCTATATTCATCTTGTGATAAAGACGAAAACACATCAGCTAAATTTTTTTATGATACAAATTGTTTACAAATATTAAGTGTGGGGCCCGAGGGCCCAGAATCCCCGGCCCACCTTTAGGCAGGCCCAGGGCCCAAGCCGAGGAAGGCGACCTCCCCAGACGGCCGGCCTAGAGGCTTTAGTCCTTCCAAGTCCCGAGCCGAGGATACACCTATCCTCGGCACACCTAGCCTAATCTAGTTAGGGGGCAGACTTACTGCAGATGGTCACATCCACACTTAACTATTCTGCCAGGCCCTCCAGGTTCCATCAATGCTGACAAGACCCTTCACTGAAAAGCCTTGGGGGCAGCAACCCCCGGCATGGGAAAGAACCTGTCTGATGGGACAAGTCCTGAACCATTAGCCCGGATGGCCAACAGCTGTAAGGCCAGGATCGAGCCAGAGAGAGTATATAAGTTAAAGAACCCCCCTGGTGAAGGGGGGGCCTCCTCGGACCCCAGCCGAGGAGCAACCCCAGACGGAGAGCAAATAGACGAAAAGTTCGAGGAAGACCGGCTAAGGGCCGGCCGGAGCCAAACCCTTTGCCACACTCTCTACAAATTCATTGTCGGGGGCCCACCTCCGAAAAAGGAGCCCCTACAATTGGCGCCGTCTGTGGGGAGGGTTAGTGTGCCGGCCGGTGCGACCGGCGATCATTCTAAGGCAGTTACTACTCAGAAGTTGGCGATGCAAAAAAAAGGAAAAAACAAAAGAAAAGAAGAAGAGAAGAATGGCAGTGCGAAAAGAAAATTCAACAACGAGTAAAAGAAAGGTCCTTTATTAATTCAGAAGAGATTACAACTACAATTCTCATCATTTCATAAAGAAAAAAAAGCTAAACTACAAATACAATCAGAGGCTCAGACAGGCATGTTTTACAAGAATTCCTACCAGCTAATCCTACAATCGGAGGCTCAGGCGGACCGGTCCCGGGACTGGCTGGGCAAGAGACTCGCAAAGAATTGCTGTCAGGAATGAAGGAAGTGTCAAGCCGTGCTTTTACCAGCGCCCAGAGAATGGGAGAACTGGACAGTAAAAGCACGGGAAGGGGGGCTAGGGGCTGGCTCACCTTCAAACCAAAGCTTGAACAAAGTGAGGAGCCCCTAGACCCCGGGACACCCTCCCTCGTGATGCTTCCTCGACCCCCTCCGAACTACACGAGCATTGACCGTCGGAGACGGCAATACTCGGGCACCGGCCATGACGAGAGTTCGCGTGCCCCCTTCGTCGGAGGTGCGCTCTGGGGGAAGACGTTAGGTATTTCAACGACGTCCCCCCTGGCCACCATGAGAGACTCGGCCAGTGTTACGCCTAAACTCTGCCGCGCTGGCAGCCCAGTGGGGACTGCGGCCACGGCGGCACTTGGCTCCAGGTCTCCTAACTGCAGTCACAACCCTGATGGCGGTATCAAAGGGACTCAAAAGGGCGAAGGTGTATATGTCTGTTTGTGGGGGAGAATTCATTGAATGAGGAGAAACGCTCCCCCCAGAACGCCTTTTATGGAGGGCGAAAACCAGCGGGGGCTGAACCGCGCGGAATTCGAAGGGGAATTGTCAAGGAAAATTAATTCCCACCCAGTTCCAAGGGGATTGCCAGCTGCCTGCTGCGTGTTGATTCACGAGGGCATTAATGGAGGCGCGTTACGGACACCGAAGCGTCAAACAGGAAGCGCGGGAGGCCAAGCGACGCCTCGTAAACCAGAAAGATGAGGAGCACGAACCAGAGGCAGGATCAGCCCCACGTGCGAAGTCACAAGCCGACCTGAGGAAAGACAGCTCACAGAAGAGACCCGAGAATAACCCCCCACCAAAAATGAAGTCCTCGGATCCGAGGACAAAATCCTATTGAAGGCAACTGTGCAGTTGTGGTACAATAGCTCTTGCTCCGGCATCCTATAAGGGGCCAGGGGGATGGACCCCTACCCGACGTGAGACTGAGTTGCCCAGAGAGGTGAACACTGTGTCCTCACGCTCGAGGCCCGAATGGAAACGATGGCAGCAATTGTACCTAGGTCTTGCATGGTCCTCGGACTCAAGCCTACGGGGAGCTGGCCACTCGTACTTAAAGGCAGCAACTGTACTTAGGTCTTGCATGGTCCTCGGACTCAAGCCTACGGGGAGCTGGCCACTCGTACTTAAAGGCAGCAACTGTACCTAGGTCTTGCATGGTCTACGGACTCAAGCCTACGGGGAGCTAGCCACATGGAAACGATGGCAGCAATTGTACCTAGGTCTTGCATGGTCCTCGGACTCAAGCCTATGGGGAGCTGACCACTCGTACTTAAAAGCAGCAACTGTACCTAGGTCTTGCATGGTCTACGGACTCAAGCCTACGGGGAGCTAGCCACATGGAAACGATGGCAGCAATTGTACCTAGGTCTTGCATGGTCCTCGGACTCAAGCCTACGGGGAGCTGGCCACTCGTACTTAAAGGCAGCAACTGTACCTAGGTCTTGCATGGTCTACGGACTCAAGCCTACGGGGAGCTAGCCACATGGAAACGATGGCAGCAATTGTACCTAGGTCTTGCATGGTCCTCGGACTCAAGCCTACGGGGAGCTGGCCACTCGTACTTAAAGGCAGCAACTGTACCTAGGTCTTGCATGGTCTACGGACTCAAGCCTACGGGGAGCTAGCCACATGGAAACGATGACAGCAATTGTACCTAGGTCTTGCATGGTCCTCGGACTCAAGCCTACGGGGAGCTGGCCACTCGTACTTAAGGCAGCGACTGTATACAAGGGGCTATCTATTTTACGACAGAGTCAAGGTACTGCTCAGTCCGAGGATCCATTCCCGTGAAGAAATTAACTACCTAAAGAAGGGCCTAATGGTCGATCCGACCACTCAAGAAAGGACCAGCCAAACCGACGGCCTTCCGGACCATAGGTGCCGAGGTTTGCAAAACCCTCCTCCCCGTCCGAGGATACGTGCAGCAGGGTTTTTGAGGGGCTATTGTGGGGCTCGAGGGCCCAGAATCCCCGGCCCACCTTTAGGCAGGCCTAGGGCCCAAGCCGAGGAAGGCGACCTCCCCAGACGGCCGGCCTAAAGGCTTTAGTCCTTCCAAGTCTCGAGTCGAGGATACACCTATCCTCGGCACACCTAGCCTAATCTAGTTAGGGGGCAGACTTACTGCAGATGGTCACATCCACACTTAACTATTCTGCCAGGCCCTCCAGGTTCCATCAATGCTGACAAGACCCTTCACTGAAAAGCCTTGGGGGCAGCAACCCCCGGCATGGGAAAGAACCTGTCTGATGGGACAAGTCCTGAACCATTAGCCCGGATGGCCAACAGCTGTAAGGTCAGGATCGAGCCAGAGAGAGTATATAAGTTAAAGAACCCCCCTGGTGAAGGGGGGGCCTCCTCGGACCCCAGTCGAGGAGCAACCCCAGACGGAGAGCAAATAGACGAAAAGTTCGAGGAAGACCGGCTAAGGGCCGGCCGGAGCCAAACCCTTTGCCCCACTCTCTACAAATTCATTGTCGGGGGCCCACCTCCGAAAAAGGAGCCCCTACATTAAGTATGAGTGTTTAGCTAAACTCTTCTTAATATGGAGACCCTCAACAAATCCATGAATTAGTGTAAGAAGTGTGACACATTTGTCCCATGCGATATTTTACAATTAAACAAAACCTAACATCATAAGTTAATATCAAAACCATAGATCTGGCTTAGATGCTGATTCGAATGCTGAATCAATTTCTGGTGTTACAACTTATGCTACCTTCTCTCCTGCTTCTGGTGCTTATTTGATTGGGCATTGGAGCGCTATTAAAGTGCTTTGTAGACGACATACAATAAGTTGAGTAAAGAAGCATCAAATAGGGGGGAAAAAGAACTAATCAAGCATATTGATAAAAAATAAAAATAAAGAACTCAAATAGGGTCTACCAAGTACTCCAACCAACCACAAAAATTAGTAACA
Source organism: Quercus variabilis (assembly GCA_030445155.1). Lineage (NCBI taxonomy): Eukaryota > Viridiplantae > Streptophyta > Magnoliopsida > Fagales > Fagaceae > Quercus > Quercus variabilis. Next base: position 32,320,819 of record CP129445.1, read on the forward strand.
ACTCTCTAGGTGTCTCTTATGAAAGAAGAATTTAATTCTATTTTAGGGGGAAAAAATAATGATCAAGCACCCCCACCCCCCCCCCCCCCCCCAAAAAAAAAAGAAAAAAAAAGAAGAAGAAGAAGAAACTTGAGGAATATTAAGAAGAACAAACTACTTTCTATTCTTGTTAAATAGCATTTGAATTTACATATACAAAAATTGGGTTTTATGAAAATACTCAAGAATATGTAAAAAAAAAAAAGAAAAAAGAAAAAAATCAAATTCTATAATTAATTATTTCACTCAAACAACAAAACACAATAATACCCATTTGGGACATACTTATACTTGTTGGGGAATAAGTCATGGGAAGCCTAGTAAGCATTCCGTTTCTTTATAGTGAAATCCCAAATTTATTTTAATTGTAGTAATCTATAAAACATAACAAATGCAAATATAAATTTAATAGGCTTATTGTAAATTAAATCGAGAAAGACATATTTAGAGAGATGAAAAAATCAAATCAAAACCTAATGTAACTCAAATACCTAAATAAAAATCAATCCAACCAAATTACTCAAAACTAATTCATATTTCATACCCAGATCTAAGAAAGAAAGGGGGAAAAAAAAACTTTACCTGTAGTAGCTCAGATTCACACTCCCTCTCACTTTGTCATCACACCACAAACCAACACTCACACCGAAATGAAAACAACACAGCCATTGTCAAATTCCAATGTATGTAATGAAAGTTTTTCATAGAAACATACATTGATACAGAGCTCTAGAAAGTAGAAACTATATTAAATCTTAGACTTGATATTTTTAATGGAATCAAAAATATAATCAAGGGCCATATTGATTGAAGAAAGGGTACCTAATGCTAGCCTCCATTTCTACCTCACCTTTAAACTGATTTTGAAGAAGTTTTGAGTTAGCAGGATCTTACAAATTGTATCTATGTCTCTCTCTATCTCTGTCTCTATATTTTTCTATAGGGCAAAACTTCTGCTTTCATATATAGCTAGCCTAATACCCGTGCTATGCATGGGGTACCCTTCTATTCAAAGAAACCATCTCTAGATAGATGCTAAGATTTGAAAATATTTGACCCAATACATTAACATATTCCATAAAGTTTCAATTCCTATAAAATCAAATGCCTTTATATAAAATCTGAAATTTCCAAGCAAATAAAAGAATTCTTGAAATTTATTTCTTCTCTCTTATTATCAGCAAAAATAACATGAGACGCAAACAAAGGGATTAATAAATCATTCAGAGGGGGAAAAAAAAAAAATCCAAAAATGACATATAAAGACTAAAGCAAGCTTCATCTAACTTTTGGCATGTAATAATAAAAAATCTATTCGAAATTTTCATGAAATCATAAAATTAAACATGATTATGGTTTTTTTCAACCCACATGTTGATGCTAATTGCATCAAGTTCACATGTAGAATGTAGGATGCACCTTTCCTTCTTCCAGCTTCTACCTTTGCTTTATGGTCTCCATAATAATCCCAACATATAATATGGATAAGACACTCGGACAATTTGTATAAAGGAAAAAATACTAACACTGTATATTAATATTGTACAACATAACTAAGCTCAACCATAATGAGCATCTCCTCCAATGCCTCAAAGCACTGTCTTCCCTATCTTCAACACTACCAAACATTACAATAACAACCACCAAATTGATGACCTCTAAACAATTGTTCTCTCTATGACCACTCGAAATTTCTTTCACACCATGCTGCTAGCATTGCAGTGACATCTAACACCCTTAACAATTATTACCACATCTATTATCATTAATGTAATGCTTCTCTTATTTACATATGTACTTACTAACTATGATTTTGCACTGAAACAAAAGGCAAACAAATAAATATTTGAAATAAAAATAAAAGCTTTCAAAAGGGTTAACTAATTGGTGCCTTCATAGAACTTACCTCTGTGTTGCAAAATAAACAGGAAATGCAACAACAACACCCTGTAAAAGAGAATTGAACAAAGTAAGGCAAAATGACATATCTCACCATATAAATGACATTTTGTAATAAGAAGGCTGTCTAAAACATCATTAGTTCAAGCTAAAATTTCATGATAATCTTTTAAAACAACTTAAAAAAAAAAAAAAAAAACAAAATATAATGCAGCAGAAAAACTACTTGGCAATATGGTATTTCTTTCATGGATCGATTTCGAGCGTGTAAAAACTCAAACCCAAATGCCACATCTCACCTAAACGTTAAACCCAATCATTCAAGACAAAAGAAAACACCTTCCCTCCATCCTTTCAATAGTCACTGCAACTGCCATATGATCTACTGCTTTGCCGCTCTACCCCATCTCTTCTCTGCAACATTATTTTGTAAAATCTGAAAGTTTAGAGTGTATAGCAATTTATAATGTTTTCTAAGTGAAATTATGGTTTTCTGGTTTTCTATATGGCAATCTGTTATGATTCTAGTTTGATAACATAATTGAGAGCACTAACATACCATACACAAAGAACACAATTGACGGATGATTCTTTCATGGACCAATCTAATTATGATTCTAATATCATAAGATGATTGAGAGCTATAACAAAAAATCCCAAAACATCAAAGCAAATATCTAAATCTATACCTATCCAACCAAAATACCCAAAAACTAAGTCATATTAAATACCCAGATATAAGAAAGGGGAAAAAAAATTAACCAGTGGCAGTTTCGGCGATCTGATGATGGCAGGTAAATGGCCTGAACGGTGTTTTTTTTCAATTTTTTTTTTTCTCTTAAGAACGATTTGGCAAAACATAGATCAGCACAAAGCATAAATTAATTCAAATTTTAGGGGTGAACCAAAAAAGCATAAACATAACAAAAAACTGCCAAACAAAACACAACAATCGAACAAATAGAACTCAAGGAATTGTAAAAATAAATTGGAAATTAAGGGAAAAGGTAGCCTTTTCAAAACCCTATAAACGGTAATTGAATAGAAAACCAAAAAAGGGGAAAAAAAAAAAAAAATCCCTACAAACGAAAAGCTTTAAATATATACTGCAAAAACCTTAACAACAATGGTAGAGAAGAGACATGGGAAACGAAAATATAAAAAGGGGAAAATATTTCAACAAAAAATTAAAAACAACATAAATGAAATGACAGAACTTTATTTTTTTGGCAACACATAAATCTATGTTCTTCACACCAAATCGATTTCAGTTAGAGAGAAATAATCAATAAATCTATACTCCATAGTAATTTTCAAAACCCTAGAAACGGTAATTGAATAGAAAACCAAAAGAGGAGAAAAAATATGCCTACCTTCTGAATTATCTTCTAAATCGCTTCTGAATCGCCTGTTGTTGCAGAGCACGAACAGAGGTTTGCAATGTTGCAGGTTTTTTTTTGTTTTTTTTTTTTTGTTTTTGTTTTTTTGGGTTGGAACATGCTAGTCTGATATGTGTGTATATGGAGGTGTAGTGAAGAATCGCAAGTTTGAGGGTGTCCAAATTTTGATCGGGAAATATGGTATGGGTTTTAGGGTTTGCGCTTTTGTTTATTGTTTTTGTGGATAAGCGGCTAGAGTCTTATAAGGCTTGCATTTTCTCTTTCTTTTTTTTTTTTTTGGATAAGTGAATGGGTGTCTGAAAGGGAGTCTTCAAAGACACACCGTGCGATTTTTTAAAGGAAAATTGTACACATGTCAACATTTTAAAGGGGCTTTTTTGCTTACGTGTCAGCATCTCGTAAAAGCTTCTGCTATTATATATAGTATTAGATTAGATTAGATATATCACTTAATAATACATTCTACATCTCATTTGCTATACTTTTAACATTGTATTTATAATTTTTTTTTCTTTATTATTTGTTTCCAATGGTTATATTTTTAAATAATTATGTTCTTATAGTCATATTTTTTAAAACCCGACTTTTCTTAACAATGATTAAAAATTAATAAATGATTCTAATGGTCATATATCTAGAACTTTTTTTTTTTTGGTGACAATCATATTTTTGGAATTTTTTTCTTTAACAATCATACAGGTTCTTTGAAGAGTATGATAGATGAATGGAAACTACCAATGTAGTCCATAGAAGTCGTTTAAGTTGAACTAAATTACTATACTACCAACGTAGTCCATAGAAAACTCACATGCACAACTCATATCAAATTACAATAAAAACTCATATCCATAATTAACACACTCAAAGTTCCTACAACTCGCCTTGTAATTGCCATCAATGTTCGATGAGATCTAATTGGTGTTGAGAATGAACTTCTTGGTCTCTATTGCGTTTATAAAATTGAGCAAATTCCAAAAACTTGCTCATGTGACACTTGTGTGTTAAAAATCAAGTACCATCTCTCTCATTCTCTAGAAAATTCTCTTGCATTCCAGATTTTTCTATGAGATGTCTCTCTTTAATTCTCTAGAGACTTCTATGTAGAAGTAAAACCTAGCCATAAATTTTTTGTAATAGTCTAGAACGGGAAATTAAAATAAAAAATAATTTAGTTTGTTTGGATACCGTTTATTGCTGAAAACTGAAAACAATATAGTAAAATAATTTTTAAATGTGTGAATAGTGCTGTGGGACCAATTTTTAATGAAATCTTTGTTAAAAAAAAAGGTTTGAGAGTCCCATAAATAATGTATGGGACCCACTGATAGACGCAAACGCACAACGCAAACATTGAAAACTCTATCCAAACTCCATGACCTAGATGTGTGAAGTGAGGTGAAGTACGGGTAAGCACCAAGACTAGCGTGAAGTGAAAAAAAGAAAGTCAAGAGTGGTTGTGTCATAGGGTTAGTAGCTAGGTGGCTAGGAGTAAGGTGCAATTGTATTGTTCACAGGATCCAAACTCCAAGACCTAGATGTGTGTAGTGAGGTGAAGTACGGGTAAGCACCAAGACTAGTGTGAAGTGAAAAAAAGAAAGTCAAGAGTGGTTGTGTCATAGGGTTAGTACCTAGGTGTCTAGGAGTAAGGTGTCAAGTGTATGCAATTGTATTTTGTGAGTAAGTGCCGTGTGCAGTGAAAGAAAGGTGCTATGAGTGCACTAGTGTTAGTGAGTCAAAGTATTAGTGCTTGTAAAGTGTTGTAATTTAAAGTTTCCAATTTTTAATAAAAGGTCTTTGCTTAGTGTTTTGTTCAACATTGTGTATGAGGATTCATCAACTTGTTCATAATCGAAATTTATAGCTTCATTTTCATCTCGCTCATCTTCAATAATCATGTTATGGAGAATTTTGGACATTTTCATGATGTTTTGGAGCATTTCAAGATTGAAAAAATCGTATAGGTCCACATACAAATGCAAATTGTGCTTGAAGCAGTTCAATTACATTACATGCCTTACATCCTTCCTATATGCCTCTTGAGATTTTGCAAATAATTTTCTTTTTTGTCCAAGTGGAGGTGGGATTGTTTTTACAAATGTCGACCACTTTGGATATGTGCCATTAGCAAGTTAGTATCCCATTGTGTAATCATTATCATTGATTAAGTAATTAACTGAAAGAACAAGTCCTTGTGCGAACTTGGAAAATATATGAAACTGCTCTAACACGTTAATGTCATTATTTGACTTAGATAATTCAAAAAAATGTATGTTATATCCAAAGATCATATGTTGCCACTGCTTTCAAAATAATAGTTAGCTCACGTCTTTCCATGCAGCTGGACAATTTTTCATTTCTAATGCATCCAATCAATGTTCCCAAACATCCTCGAAAATCCACAGCTTTGGACATGGGCTAACAATTTAGTAATTTCTTCATTGTTTGGCTACCTCAAGCATTTCTTTGAAAATATCAACCATCACTATAACAATGCTAGTGCCATCGCTCTTACTAGTTGATTTGAATACAACAATTCTTATTTTTTATTTTATTTAATTGATTTATTTAATTTTGAGAAAAGAATACAATAGTGACAACTGAGAACCATGATTTGAAGTGAATTAGAATTTAATTAAGGATGAAACCTCATCACCATAATAATTGTGAATCTCAAGGTAGAGATTCAAATATTGATTATTATTTACCTAAATTGAGGGATTTACAATTACAACGAAGTCGTCACTTATTTTAATTTATAAAAAAAAAAATCAGATAAAAAATTTATTTTTATTAATAAGTAATAAAATACATAACTTTGGTCCTCGTTATAATATAAAAAAAAAATGAAGATTACAATAATTAAATTGCTAGTTACAATCTAAAAAAAAGGTAAAAATATACTCACTAAATTACAAATTGCATCATCCAATTTTGCCCAAAATTCAATTCAATCTTATAACTTTTAGTTTGGTCATTTCAGTCTGCCCAACTTTAATTCGTGTTCAATGTAGTCCTTTTGTCCACTCCGTTAGGTAGGTTGCCTTTAAGTTCCCCCAAATGACTACGTTTTATAATTTTTGAAATTCTGAAATTAAAAAAAGAAAAATAAAAATGTAGAAAATTTATAAAAAAAAAATAGACTTTTTTTTTTTCTTTTCCAATTAAAGGGATATGTCCTGCAAGTCTCTTGGATGCTTGAAAATTTAAGAACCTTGATCTCAAGGTGTGCCATGGTAATTAATAAGTTCACAGGGTTGAAATATGCTGGTATACAGATTTGATTCCAATTTAGTAAAAAAATTTTTCTTCGGAAAAATGAAAAAGGAAAAACCCTTTTCAGTACTACTCACTAAACTCCTTTCCATGCCCTTACACCACTGCAATTCATTATAAACCATTCAATCAACTATATTGCGAAAGCAAACTTTATTTGTGTAGTTTATTGATTTCAAAAGTGGGTTGAGTCCGGCTTAGAATTTGCTCAAAGACAAAAAAGTTTCAATATGCTCAAGATAAGGCGTTTATGATCTTTTACCCATCTCTTTTGCACCAAATTGAATTTTTGAGTGAAACTAGTTTCAATGGAAAGTAGACATCCGGGTTTCAAAATAGACACATGTGAAATTTGATCTAATTTGGATTTGAATCAAGTGAGATATTGAGATTTAAAGTTGACACATGAATGTTAAATTCGAGAAGTACTAGAGTGAAAAATTGCACGATTTTGAGTCCGAATTTTGATAGGAGAAGATTTCCTGCTAGGTTTTAACTCTGCATTTATATAAATCACTTATTGCACAACTTTTATAGGCAAGGAGGCTATACTAGAGCAAAATTGTGCTATTCAAAGAGAAAAAATATGGCCCCATGGATTGACAAACACAGTTCGTGGAAAGTATTCATAATAGAAGAGTTTAAGCAATTTGGAGCTGATTGTGGGGTCACAAGAGTAAATTACCTATTGGGTGTAGAATCTTGAGTCATGTATATCTCAAATTGTAAAGCTTCGATTCTATTAGTTAGTTACTTCTTGGGGCTGGGGTTAAGCCCCATATTGGTATCTTTGAATGCCTTCATAAGTTTTCCACTTCGTCAACAATGGACTGTTTTAGAACACCTTGATCATAATTGTTGACTTGTTTACTTTAGTATGTAATACTTAGCCGGAAATCAATCTGCATTTGTACTGTTAATTTTCAAAGTTGATTAGTTCCCCATAAAATCGACGAAGGGGTCTAAATTACACCTTTCACAAACAATCATTTTCACACATAATGATTACTAGCTGTGGGATTTCACTTTTTAGTAATCTAAAACTTGATCAACCACACGATCTGGTTTTTTTCTGCAATACACTACACAAATATTGATCTATAAAGATTGCAACAGCTGAGTTAACCTTGTTGAGTTGTAGTACTACATAGAGCTTAAGTAGACTACTACCTAATATCAGTTTATTAAGTATGTGAAAGAAATTGCATACCTCCCATCTCTAGCTCTCTGTGCCACTGAATGTTTGGGTACTAAGCAAAGATGCATGATCTATTCTGCCCATAGCATGTTGTACAGCTAATTCAACGACCACTTCTGAGGATTGAATCAGTGCTAGTCATGGAAGGAGCAGAACCCTGGCTAGATGAAGGAAATAGCGATAAACCATATGCTTCACTATTTGTAGGTGTACCAAAACAAGCATCGTCATGTGGCAACTCTGGCAGATCAGCGTCACCATCTAAAAACTGCATCACTTGCCTCATGCTAGGCCTAGCTGCTGGCATTGACTGTGAGCAAAACAGGCCTAGTTTCAAAACCAATTCCATTTCCTCTTTTACATAACTACCTTCCAATCTGGGATCACTAGCATCCAGGATGGCTCCTTTTCTCCAGCATTGAAAGACATAATCAACCAGAATCATCTCTGCAGGCAGACCTTGTATATCTATTGGCCTTCTTCCACAAGCCACTTCAAGCACGAAAGCCCCAAAAGCAAACACATCAGTGCAAGTGGTTGCCCTTCCTGTTCTAGTGAGCTCTGGAGCCAAATAACCCACAGTCCCAACCAAATGGGTGGTTTGGGGATTGGAATCATGGTCGTATAATTTGGCAAGACCAAAATCTCCTAGCCTTCCATTTAAATCAGCATCTAATAGGACATTGCTCGCTTTTACATCTCTGTGTAGAACAACCTGTTCCCACTCTTCATGAAGGTAAAGAAGGCTAGATGCTACTCCTCTGAGGATTCGATAACGTTGAGACCAATTAAGGTTTGGCTTTTCATTGCTATATAAGAATTTGTCAAGGCTTCCGTTGGGCATATAATCATAGACCAAGAGAAGTTCTCCCCTTCGCCTACAATATCCCAGTAGTTGCACCAAGTTCCTGTGTCTCAGTCTTCCTATGCTAATGATCTCAGCCACAAATTCCTTCATCCCTTGTTTGGAATCATGGGAAATTTTCTTGACCGCAATTTGTATATTGGAAGAAGGAAGTAGTCCTCTAAAGACCTTCCCAAAACCTCCTACTCCAAGAAGCTCTTTATCTGAGAAACCTTTGGTTGCCTTGTAGAGATTCTTATAGGTGAACCTGTGAGGACCATACTCCCTTTCCCAATCTTCACGTATTTCTTCATACTTCTTCCTTCTTAAGATATAAGCAGCTCCAGTTATTGTTATCAGCACAAGAATTACTGTTATGACCAAAATCCTGGTCTGTAGTCCTGTATTCTCTTTTTTTTTCCCCTGTTGGAGAAGCGGAGGAAGCTTTGAAACATCAAGGCTTTGTGATTGTCCACTTTTATTAAAGCTCCATCCAAGAATATAGTAACTTGCTGATTTAGCAGAGCTTGCAGAGAAACCAACATACATATATTCCAAAAGATATTGAGATAGATCGATGCGTTTTGACAAGAGAGGCTGGTTTGGTTTTGGGATGTTGGTCGGGGCTAGTGTTACATTCAGTAACTTTTCTGCTTCATCATAGTCTATCCAAAGATGCATTGGATTCCCACTCGTGAGCTCCAAGCTTATATTCCTCCCTTCTTTATTGGAAAAATACATTGCAGTAGCTGCTTCGACTGATTGCAAGCCATTTACATCAATTCCCACATGGTTATCATCAATATCCCCAAAATTGTCATTCTTAAGAGTATCGAGCTCTATGGCCAAAATGTGGTTTGTTGCCAGGCCATCATTTGAAAAATTGAAGAGTCCTAGAAATGGATGTGCTGAAGCATTGGGAAAGTCCTTTGAGGGACTAATGGTGAAGGTAATGCCATGACCACCAATATTTGGAAATTGACGAACCATGGCAAATACAAAGTTCGTAGAGAACGAAAGAGATGACTTTAAACCTGAAGAAGAAGAAGTGTTGAATTTTAAAGGAAGTTTGTAGAAAGCATAACCAACTTGGTTGAGTGACATGCTGCTTAGCTGCAGTAGACCATTGTTATCTATTTGAGCGCTTCCTTCAAGATGCAGATTGGCTTGATGGAAGCCATTGTAGATGAATTGGTCTTCATTTTGAGCAAAGCCCAAGCAAATAAAGTAAACCCACAGAATTATCAGAAACTGAAGTGAGTGAAGAACCATAGCCATTAGCATTAGGAATAGTGGGAAAAGCTTCCTTTTGTAAACTGAGGGCTTTTGCCTGCTTAAAGTGTCTGAGAGTTCAGAGAATTGAGTTTGTTCTTTGCCACTGGTTCATGATAAAACATCAGTATCTGTGTTCCCCTGGTCATGGGCTAACCAAACCGTTGCCTCCCCAAAAGAAAAGTGTCATTGTCAAGTAGGAACTATGGTTGGAAAAGAAGTTTCAATTGTTTGACAACTGTTTTTCAAATTGATGCCCATTGAGCTTATAAACAAATGTTTAGGCTTACACTTAAGCAACGTGGGACACTAGGATCATAACATATGCTGGTGTTAGCTAAATTCGAGGGAAACTATTTCAAAGGCAAAATGCCTTCTCTGTTTTATCTGCTAGCTTAAATTCATTTTATTTTGTTATTTGGAGAGTCAGTTAAGTGGCATTGTGGTTTGCTAAGATTAAAGGGCAAATGTATCATCTTTCTCAATTAAAAAAGAGCAATATCACTGCTACTAGAAATGTAATTCAGAAACTGATCTATAAGCCTTACAAAGGATCTACTTTTAAACACAAATTTATAACATGTTTGGCCTCTCATTTTTTATAACTCTTACAAATTGTTTCTCAAAAAAAAAAAAAAAAAAACTTTAAAGCATAAAACAAAATAATAATAGTTATTATGTTATTAACATGGACATTTATCACATTCATTATCACATCAATTTAGCATTTTTCATGAAAAACAAAAAATAAATAAATTCAAACCACAGAGATTTGGGTTCAATTTACCTTGAGTATCTGTCTATGGTGTTTATAAATGGATCTCCAATTTGGGGCGGCGAATTGAATGTCATCAATCTGTTAGCAATATGAATATAATAAAATCTCTAAAGATAAGAATTTTGATTTTGTTTATTGTCAATTATGTGATGAAATTTTGGCTTGGGTTATGTGTATGATTGCATTAGTTGTTTCATGTTTGTAATCTATTAGGGACTATCTGGCCTTTTGCCCTCAAATTTTTTTTATTTAGCAATTTGCCCTTGTTTGTAAACTATATATGGATATGCCCCTGTTTCGATACTTGATTATCTTAAAATCGAGTTTCTACGAAATACTCGATTTGTAGAAAATCGAGTTATGCCTGATCAAACTTAAAAAAAAAAAAAAAAAAGCATGGAACTCGATTTTATAGAAATCGAGTTCAGAAACGCCACTATAGGATTTTAAAACGTCACTATAGAGCTTAAAAACGCCACTATAGGACTCCCTGATAGGGGTTATCACACTTATAAAAAAATTTTGCAGGAAAATGCTGCTATAGAGCTTTAAAACGTCACTATAGTTCTTAAAAACGCCACTATAGGACTTCCTAAATGGTATCACACTTGTAAAAAAAAATTGCAGGAAAAATCACACTTATAAAATTTTTTTGCATGAAAACGCCGCTATAGGACTTTAAAATGTCACTATAGGGCTTAAAAATGCTACTATAGGGTCCCTGAACCTGTATGGCGTGATCATACTTATAAAAATTTTTGCAGGAAAACGTTGCTATAGGGCTTTAAAACATCACTATAGGGCATAAAAACGCCACTATAGGGCTCCCACTTATAAAATTTTTTTTACATGGAACTCGATTTTTCAGCTATTCGAGTTCCATGCAATTTTTTTTTTTTTTTTTTTTTTTTTTTTTTAAAGTTTGATCGGGCATAACTCGATTTTCTAAGAATCGATTATTTCATTGAAACTCGATTTTAAGATAATCGAGTATCGAAACAGGGGCACGCCCCTATATAGTTTGCAAATAGGGGCAAATTGCTAAATAAAAAAAAAAAAAAAATTAAGGGCAAAAGCCCAGATAGATATCTAATAATTTTATATAATAACATAACGTTAAACATAGATATGCAGATAGATCTATTCGGCATTAGCTTATAAGCTCAACTTTTAGCTTTTATGTACAGTTTTTTAAAACCTCACTTTTTCCTGCATTTTCTCTTCTTTTTTTTTCAAAAATTTTCAAGGTATACGCATACTTTAGCACATTTTCACAAAAAAGTTTTCAGCAAAAGTTAGATAAAATGTATGTATCCATTTGCAAAATCGCTAGGATATCTCCAAAAAGCGCTGGAATAGGCCCAAAATGCCTATATTGGTGCTTTAAACTGCAGTGCAGTGACAGTTGGTATAGGGTCGCCGAACCTATACCAGTGCTTTTCAAAAGCGCCAGGATAGGTCCCAACATTTTTCAGACCTTGTTCTGGTGTTTTTACTTATGTCGGGACAGTCCTTACCAATAACTTTGAAGACTTGTACCAGTGAATTTCAAGGCCTATATCGGCACTTTTTAATTAAAAAAAAAGCATCGGTATAGGTCTATCTATACCAACGGTTTTATAACTGCCCTTATAGGGTATTTACAGAAATATGAATACAACCTATACCATCGCTTTTAAAAGTGCTAGCATAGGCAATATCTATTCCATCGTTTTCAAAAGCGCTGGTATAGGTCTTCAATGGATATAATAACAAGGCCTATACTAGCACTTTTTAATCACCACAATAGGTTCTGCCTATGCTAGCGCTTTGAGAACTGCCAATATAGGGCATATATGGAATTTAAAATAAGCCCTATACAAGCATTTCTAAAACGCCGTAACAGCCTTGCCTATGCCCATACCCTATTCCAGCAGTTTTTAAAGCGCTGCAATAGGACCTTTTTATTATTATTTATTTATTATAAATTTTATAGCACCTGTAATGTACCTACAATACATATTTTCCAATACATATTTTATAGCACCTGTAATGAACCACAATTCATATTTTCCAATAGCAAATACAATACCATATTAAACCAATAAACTAAATATATTTAATTACACCATATCAATAATCACATCCCAAATGTCTAGAATGTTATACACAAAATAATACATCCCAAGTGTCTAGAATGTTATGAACAAAATAATACATCCTACACAACTATGTAGAATGTTCTGCACAAAAGAATACATTCTAACTATGTATAATGTCATGCACAAAATAATACATTCCAACTGTCTAGAATGTTATAATAAAGTTTCCAACTATGATGTGTATATATATCAAAGTTTGAAACTTTATTATAAATATCAAAATGTCATAGTAAGTACTCAAAAATAGGGCTCAAAGTATTGCCTAATGCGTATCATCAGATGATAAGCGCTGAGCATCAGGAGACTAGATATCCACTGCAGAATCACCGTCACCATCCTACTAATTAAGAAACACACAATGGATTAGTGTACTAAACAACATAGTTAGTAGATGAATGGCACAATATCACTAGTATTACTACTAAGTGCCACATTAGCAATTAAAACACACTCAAGTACACTTTACACTATGCATTTCTCCTATAGGTAAACTAGGTCATGCTCCATGATATTGCTGTTGCATAATTTTTATGTCTTTTTTTAACATATTTAGCTAGGGCCAAGTTGGCATCAACACTGACATTCACATAGGGTAGTGTACAAAATCTTGACCACATCCAACATCTCCTCCCCAAAAGCTTTAGTTTACTACAAGTATTGCTTTGTCATGTCTTTGGTATCAGTTACACATGTAAGGGTTTATTTTTGTACTGGGATATGACAATGGCACATGCTCCTATTCTAATTTTTGTACACCTTTTGTCAGTTGTTAAGCTTATGAATGGGAGTACTCATTTTTAGTTTATTTCAATCCACTAGATATCAAGCCTTGTTTTGTTTTAGTCTAGTACTAGAATTAATCTTCACATGCAAGTAAACATACTATTAAGGATCGCCCTTCTAACAATAAGCAACATTTTATTGTTGCTACTATTTCCTATAGATAAAAACAGGTCATGCTCTGTAGGGTTAATCTACTTCGAAGAGCGATTTAATGTCACATGTTAAGAAGTATCAAAACCATAGCACTCCTTCATCCCACCAAGTTTGGCAAAGTAAATTTAAGAGCCAACCTTCCCAAAAGCCATCCAAACAGCCCTTAAAACAGAAGGTTTTGAAGCATCATATCATGCGGGATGGTATGTCCAAAGAAAACATTTTACTTCTCTCCATGTTAAAAAATTTACCCAAAGAATATTCATGATGTGCCTAGTTATGTGCTCTGTTTGTGTCTTAGATAGAATCTTACACTTTAGTTTTGGTAGGGGTGTCCACGGGTCGGGCCGGGTCGGTTTTGGGCCCAAACCGAACTTGACCCGGTTGGATCGGGTTAGCAAATTTCAAAACCGTACTCGACCGAATATTCGGGTCGGATCCGACATCTCGGATAATCGGTTTTACGGGTCGGAGTCAATGGTTTGATGGGTCTGGGCCTCAGATTGGGCCGGACTTTTTTCCATATATAAAATTAAGATAATTTCAATTCTTTTGGGCCTTTTTAGCCCAAATTACACTATTTGGCAGTTTGCTAAGCCCATTGTTTTCAGATTTTTTGAATTCCCAATATATTTCAAATAAGGCCTCATTTTACTTAATTTATTGGGCCTTCAATCAAGACATATCAAAAAGGCCCAAAAAAGCCTATTCTTTTTATCACCTGCGTTCAAAACAACACACCAAAAAGGTTTTTTTTTTTTTTTTAAATAACTTGTCATCTAAAACAAGATGCACCTATCAATCCAAATACATAATCTTTCCCACATTATCCACAAAAAATAAACACAACAACTAATATGTTAATCTGTTGCTCAAAAAAACAAAAAAAAGTAATAAGCAACTAGGCAGTAAGCTGCTCAACACCTATAAAACCAGACAACCACAACAAACAATATTTCCAGCAACAAATAAATTACATAAAACCTGCCAAGTTGCCAACCACAACAAACAATATTTCCAAAAGGCAGAAAGCTTTTCCAAGCAATATAATTACACAAGGCAGAAAGCTTGGTAGTTACACAATGTTCCAAGCAATATAATTACACAAGGCAGAAAGCTTGGTAGTTACACAATGTTCCAAGCAATATAATTAGTTACAACAATCAAATACCATAGGTATTTCAAAAAAATAGCTTTTCCAAAGCATTGAATGATTACTCTATAGTTTATAAGTCTATAGCTAATAGAAAAGAAAACCTATGAACTAAGATTTCTTTTCTATAAGCATTGACAGTTGAGTATTGTTACCAAGTTAGAAAAGCAATATGTCCAAAAAAGCCTCCAAAATATTCCCAAAATGCTGCCTTCTTTACAAAATAAATTACCATCCTCCTACAATAGACAAAAAAATATTCAACAAACAATACATTAGTACCTACTACCTAATACAAGACCAACTAGTAAGGAAACCAAGTTTATAACAGTAGGGGGCTAAAGGCAGAATCATACCAAGTCAGTGATTAATTATCAATGCTGATCAAGGGTCGCTTGCCAGAAGTGGAGCCCTTGCTTGAGCTGGTATTTGCTGTTTCAGTTGATGTTTGTGGATTTAAAACTAGAAAAGAATAGGAAATAAACACAACAGATTAAATTTTGCTTGAATACATGAGACATTCAATAAAATTAATAGACTAAGTTTCAGAATTTAAACATATTACCTAAGTCAAGTAACTCCTCCTCCAATGCCTCTACATCATCCCTTGACTGGCGATGAGAAATTGGAACGATGGCTTGAAGCCAATTTTGTGAACATACAAGGTTTTGAACCATGAGAGGAGACAGTGAACTTCGAAATGGATCAACAATTCGACCTCCAGTGCTAAATGCTGACTCAGATGCAACAGTGGAAACTGGTACAGCCAGCACATCCTTAGCAACTTTAGATAACACTTGGTACCTATTACAATTATCCCTCCACCACTCCAATATTTCAAAATTCACCTCCTTTCTACCATCACAGTTTTCTGCCAAATACTTCTCAAGCTCATTACTACAACCTACAGACTGCTCAACTTGCAAAAAACGTTCATATCGCGAGTGAACCATCACATATGGATCACTAGCATCACTCTCCAATTCTGTCCTCTCACTCCCACTTTGTTCTTGCACATTTGGTGAATGAATAGAAGTGTAAAAATTATATAACTCATACAAAAGATCTTTCACCTTATCAACCATCACTTCTGCAACTACATTCCCATAAATTTCAGAAAATGAAAACTTCAAAAACCTCAATTTTTTTCGTGGATCAAGAACCACAGCCACATACAAAAGAGGATTAATTTTCTCCCCTTCCCCCCAATACTTCTCAAATTTAGTTTGCATGTTTGTGGCTGTGCTTTTCAAGAGAGTGTTTTGGGATTTAACTAAATTGGAAATACTCTCCTGAATAACAAAGATCTCATCATAAAATGCATTTGAAGTAACATACAAAGAACCAGAAAATTTCTTCATTGCATTATAAAAAAAGCCTTAAGAAAGTCACAAATACCCTATAGTTTTGGAAATCAGTCATACACGGAGACCCCAAACCACCACTATCTTCCTTGGTCCTAAAGTATGACGAATAACCATCATCTTCAAAATCCATTCTTAGGAACACTTTCTCAAATTTTTCAGCAGTTTCTAACATGATATAGGTTGAGTTCCACCTAGTAGGTACATCTAGACTAAGAAGACTCTTAGACTCCATACCTAACCTCTCCATAAAACTCCTAAAAGTTTGACTTCTATTGGGTGAAGACTTCACATACCTCACAGCTTCACGCACCTTAGCAACAGATGCATCTATCTCTTTCAAGCCTTCCCCCACAATGAGATTTAGGATATGGGCACAACACCTCATGTGCATGTACTTATTTCCTAAAACTGTCCCATTCCAATCCTTAGTCACCCTTTGCAAAAATTTAATTGTTGTTAAATTTGAGCTAGCATTATCCACTGTCAATGTAAATATCCCATCAATACCCCACTCACGCAATGACATCTCAATCTTTCTACCTATAGTGTCCCCTTTATGGTCTTCAACTTGACAAAAATTTATAATTTTCTTATGCAATTTCCAAGCATCATCAATAAAGTGACATGTGAGACACATATAATTTAGATTTTGAATAGAAGTCCATGTGTCCGTAGTGAGACACACCCTACAACCCTTCAAGGATTTCCTTAACTTCTCTCTCTCACTATTATAAATGCCAATCACATCTCTAGCCACAGTTTGACGAGATGGGATATCCTTTAATCGAAGCTTAGGTTGTAAGGTAGTTACATATTTCTTAAACCCATACCCCTCAACATACCTAAAAGGCAATTCATCAATTATGATCATTTCGGCCAATGCCTTTCTACAAGCCTCAACAGAAAAGGATGTTGACACAAGGTGGAATCCGTTTTCTCCATCCTTTTTGGGTTCAAAAGCTAATGTTTTCTGCCATTTAACTAGATCATCTCTACTAGGGTTCTTGGGACATATTAGCACATGGGCTAACAAATTACTAGTACCAGAAGTCTTACTATCAGCATTATACGATTTTTGACAATAATTACAAATAGCCTTAGTTTTACTAGTATCACCCTCACCTATCTTTACTTTTTCAAAGTGACCCCAAACAACAAACTTTTTCCTACCACTACAAGTACCACTAACAGGGGCTGTCATACTCACTTGGCATGGTGGAATTGGGGGCAACTCAGAAGCAGCAGCAGCAACTTCAGATTGGGTAGCAGCAGCTGCTTCAGATTGGGTAGCAGCAGAAGCTTCAGCTTGGGTGGGAATAGCACCATCATCTTCTGTAGCAGCTGGTGCTTGGACAGAGGGTTCATTAGTGGGGGTTTCCATGATCTAAAAAAATAAAGATACATATTAACAAACTAAAGTAACAAGTATAATTCATAGCTCTAATAATAAATAATAACCACACAAACCAAAAAGGAAAACCAGTATCTTGCAAGATCACAAATGTAATCAGAAGAGATTATTAGAAAGAAACATCACAAATTACAGATCTCTTCTTAGCAAGATCACAAATCACTCAATGAAGTAAATTAATTAGGGACATGCAAGATCACAGATCTCTTCTTAGCAGTGACAAATTGCATGATTATACTAATCACATCATAACAATCTTCTCATATAAATGTGTTAAAAACAAAGCAACTTCTAGGTGTTGGAAATAAACTTAGGAACAGCCACATCATAACAATCTTCTGATATAATCAACTTGTAGGTGTTAAATGTGTTAAAAACAAAACAAGGTAAACTAAAACTTCCATAAGATGCTATAACCAAAAATGTTAAATAAACCTTGTCTAAATTGAAAAGCTTAGAGTTGTTAAAAAATTTTGAAGTTGCATATTTTATGTTGTCAATAGTAACTAGTAAGCAAAACTATCTTGTCTTTATTTGAAAATAATATTCCAACTGACCAAAGTTGTGACTAAGGATCAATATTATAAAATCAGTCTCTCAGATTCTTTTGCAACTTAACAGCCCTATGAACCACTTATCTTAAAGAGTACAATTATAGATTAAAGTCATTAGGTGGTATTAGAAATATGACTACAATCAATCACTCATGATTATTGATTAAATGTAAATTCTTCATAAACTTATGGTTGAGGATTTACATTAGAGGATTAAATGTAAATACTTCAACAATCTTATATTTATCATTTAGAGGATTTAAAAAAAAAAAAAAAAAAACCCCACACACACACACAAGTTAGAGGATTTACATTCCAATGTTGCATGCATAACCGCTTGGATTGCATCTGTCTTGTACACCCCAAAGGAAAATAAAATAATTCTAGTATTTATAATAACAGATTGATATTTTAATAGTAGACTTTACAACCAAAGTAAGTTGATTTGTTTTCCATTTTTTTATTTAGTTCAAGCTCCTAAGAAGATAGTCCATAAAAGATGTACAACACTAGTATCATAAAATACTTAGATATGCAAACGCTTAAGCAATTGTACTGAAAATCAATACTTCATCACTACCAAATACCCATTATAGGAGCTTATGCTAAGAATATCACCATAGGTTCTTTGTCAGTGACTATCAAATACCTATTAAAGAAGCACATGCATGGATTAAGTATTTCACCGTAAGTTTATTAACTTTTTATAGGGCTTTTAACCAATTAAAATTCTTTTTAAGGGTCATGAATGACCCTTGTTCAAAGTGTTAAATCCTGGTGGAAAGAATGCATATTTCGTTGACATTCCATCTTATAAAGGTCCAACAATTCATTCCATATGCCCCTTTGATGAGTCTTTTCATGACCCAGTTAAAAATTTATACTTGATCCAATACTGCTAAAGTCTAAACCCTCCCCCATCACATAAAGAACATATGATGCTAATTTGTATGAGCAGATTGTTTTCACTACCTAGTATATTGCAAGATGCGACCAAGTTTTGACTACACATGGATTACTAGGGCCAAGTTAATCACCAGAGTGACTACATTTTTTTTTTACTAAACACAAAGGAAAATAAAAACCATACCTTAAAGAAAACCGGGTTTCAAACTTGAGGCAGATAATGATACTCTTTCAATCCTGTATAAAATTAAAACAGGATCAAAATTGATTAAAGAAAAGAACAAAGAATTAAAGTATAATAGTTAGGGTTTCTAAGTTAGGGTTTCATAGTATGAATCTTTGGTTTATTTGATTTTAACATTTAATTTCCATAAAAATTGAAACCAACGAGACTAACAAAAGAGATGAGAAACAAAGAAAAATTACCTTACTGCATCAGTGAAGAGTACACAGTGGCTGGGTGAGGACTAAACACCGGCAGTAGCTATGAAGAGAGGAGTGGACAATGGCGGCGGCGCTAGGCTTTGGAGGCGGAGAGGGGAGTGGGTAACGGCTTTGTAGGCGACTAGGGTTTGTTCTTTGGATTTGGAGAAATGGTACAGAGCCTTTATATTTTATAGAGTGTGGGATTTTGAGAGTTTGAGAGAGTTTGAGAGAGCAAGGCAAAGAACTGAGAGTCTGAGACTGAAGAAGTGAAGAATGGACAGGTGAGGAAGAGTGAAAAGGGGAGGAAGCATGAATGGGAAGCCATGAGTCCATGCTCTCAACTCTGTCTCTGAAGTGAAAACTGAAGAATGAGGAGACCGTGAAAGGAAGTGAGAGATATCAGATCTCTCCCATTTAATTCCCACCGTTTGATTGGCTTTTCATCTTAGATTATAACCGTTGATTTCGAATGGGTTATTGTGCACTGTTACCGGTCATGTCCTGCTCAGTTGGTCAGTTTTGCTCTCATCAACACCATCAATTTTAAAATTTATTTTGAGATGAACGGCTGATATGAATGTTGGGAAGGTGTGTGCCTGTGTGGTTTCAGTCTCGGGCCCGTAATTTACTGAGTGGGGATGGGCTGTTGTCAAATCAATAAATTTTTGTTATTTATAAATAATTCGGTCGGGTCGGGTTTTTCGGGTGAAATATTTTGATATCCGAATCCGAACCGAATTATTTGGGTTTTTCATTTGTTCAACCGTGACCGACCGTATGGTGAATTCGGAGCTGTCCGTGGACCTTCGGTTCGGGTGGGTTCGGTCGGGCGGGTCGGTTTATCCGGGTCACTGGACACCCCTAAGTTTTGGTACCATGCATTTTACTTCTTGTGAGATATGTATCTTGGATAAGTAACAGGCTTAGAATGTTGCTTAGCTTAGGCTCCCAAATGGTCACAACCTACTATAACGGTCAGTGCTTAGTTGGGTTTATAACTTCATTTCACATTATTTTATGAGCTAGACATAATTCTGTAAGTGGAAATCATGACCATTTTGCATAGGTCACCCTTAATAATCTTGTCTGGTATAAGGATAGATAACACTAGATAAATACACGAACAACTTCATGCATCTACAACAACATTGACAGAAGTGTTGTCCTCAAATCACGATCAAAATAATTTCATTTTTTAGTGAAAGTTGGAGACTAGTCTCTTCAAGTAAATTCAAAGTTTAGCAATAATGTGATGTGTATGTCTGAAATAGTGAGAGTAGAAAAGCTATGCTGCTTATAACAATCTACGAAAGAAGAATAGGCCATTATTATGGAATTATGAACCATGAGTTGGGAAGTTTTTACATATAGGTAGAAGTCAGGGGTAATAGTCATGGAATTTTGTTATAAATCAAGTAGTCTAAAAAGTGAATTAAAAACTAGATATAGTCTAGTGATTTCAAAAAAATGTCATTCTACTTATAAAAGCATGCACACTGAGTGGCAGTTCATGCTGAGTGGCAATTCAAACTTCAAATTAGTTTATATATATATATATATATATATCACTCCTCATAGTCATTTAGAAGGCTTGTTTGTCCATAAAAGAAAATTCAAAATCTATTGCTTCCCAATAAATGGCTTTAATGCTAAACAATCACATGCATATATCTAATAAATGTGACACACAACACACTTTGTTATTCAAACTTCTTACCATAGAGATAGTGGGAAATGATGGGTACAGTTGGTCCAATCTTATCAGCTAGCGCATATTTGTTGCTTGGTCTGGACACATTCATCGATTCCAATCCGATCTTTTCTTTTTTTAGGTATGTTGCTCTGCAAGCAGAGCAAATGAACATAAATCCAACCTACTCTCAGTTTGGTCCTACTTCTGGTTCATTTGGTTACTAAAAACGGAGGAGGAAACTTAGTACCAAATGCTTGGCAATCCTTGGTAGAGCTTATTTATGATTTCATGCCGAACTTGAGCGCGGTGGGAACAGGCTTCCCAAAAAGCCAGCCCCGAGCCGGGGTCAGCATAGAATGAAGGGGACGGCCCCAATGTTGTGTTGGCAAAGCCAACTACTCTGGCTTTAAGTAAGCTAATGGTTGTGTGAGTAGTTTCTCGGGCATGTATGCCCACTAGGAAAGAAATGCAAGACTTAAGCACATAGACAATCCTAAGGTGATCTTTCTTTTGAAGGCCCATAATCGTATGAAAGTGGGCCTTGTCTTTTCTGGCCTTTATTCTCCTCCTCATTAACCTCACTTCAGCTTCAATGGCATCATAACGAGTGCAGTTCTCCCTTATTGCTTATACTTGAGCAGACAACTCCTTAAACCTTTGGTTGGTTGTAGTAGATGTTGGAGGTGGTGTACCGTCATCCATTGAACTTGCATCCATTGCCAGTGGGGGTTGGACCAAAGCCTACCCCTCTAACATGACCACCTCTTTCTGGACTGATGACTTGTCCAAATGCATTGTTGGGTTTCCAAAGTATGCCAGCCTCAATGTCGTCTCCTTGCAATTGTGACCTTGTTGCCATAAGCTCTTTCATCTTTGCCTAGTACTCACAAATAAACAAGACAACATATTAACAATGAGGGCAATAATACACATGCCAACATGAGTAATACGCTTTTATATATATATATATATATAAAAGTCGAGTTAGAGTTATTATAAAAGGAAAAAAAAAGTTGGGTTAGAGTTATACCATGTGTACTTGGAACCCAAACCATATATATTATGAAAAAGAGAATAACTAAATTTTGACTCAACCTATCGTGCTTGGCCAAATTAAATGATGTACTTGACAAAGTTAAATGATGTACAAACACATTTAAGAAACAATTGTATAAACACAGCCCAAAAATGGGTCCTTTAGACAATTAAATTTCCTTTTTTTTTTATGGATAAGTTTTAGCCCCAAGAGAAGGGGAAGGGGAAATTCAAACAAGTGACCTCTGCTTTATGAGGTATGGCCTCAGCCAATTTCACTACTGCTTGGGATTGACTACTATATACATGAATTCATAAATTAACAATTTATGAATTGTTAATGGATCACTACGAACGTTTTCACCTAAGAATCTAAAAGTTCCCAAATAAACAAAGGGCTTGCAAGTATTTAATAAATACAACTAATAATAAGACAGAAGCTCCCAAAAAATTTAACTTTGAGACTTTCACTTATCATCTACACCAATACACGCATCTTACTATATTAAACCTCTATTGAGCACATAGCATACTCTAGTTCCTGCATATGCACCTTATATACAACTCATAAGCCATGCAAAACAAGACACATGGTCATGACAAGTAATGAAGATTCACATGGTCATATGTTATAGAACTTGTAGTGAACCATATGAACTAGCAGCTTCAATCTCAAATAGTTCTCCACCATCAAAGAACTACTTTCCGACTCAAAATATAATACTTTCAAATTACTAATATAATTTGTTACAAACTTACAAACTTACAATGTTCTCTTCTTCAGTTTCATTCACAGCAGTACCATCATGGTGAGAATACGCCATTTCATACATCTCACCTCTCTTTATTTGCCTGCCTTTTTTGTTTGCCTACAACATGGTCAGGTATATTCGGCATATTAAAGCGAGGGTGTTGATTTGATGGTGTCGAATCACATTTATTTCCTACTTTAGAATGCAAAATAATATAAGCTTTGTTCATTTTTGCATGTTATTAATATAGTTCTTACAATGCTGTTTGCCATCTGGGCATAGCTTCTGGATCCCAGCATATGCAGCTCCGTCTGCTTCCCACGCCGCTCTTTGATATCTTTAGACAGGTCCTACGAACATTTCAAGAAAGTCACTACCAATTACAATAACAAGCTAATATATAATACTCTTGAGCATGGAACATATAAAAGCAAAACATCTATATTACTGTAACCATTACTACCATGCCTTTTTGAGAAATCCAGTACTCCACCAAGATATGAAATTGATTGTCATCAACCTCCAGCGGTGATAGCTTAAGTCAAGCTTCCTTAGGAATGTCCGGCTTACAGTGCTTCTCCTTCAACTCTGCTTTGTGGCCTCTCCACAACTTTCCAATCTGTGATAGTGCCCATTTCCTCTACCTGGCAGGTTGGATGTGGTTTGTAGGAATTATCCATCGTGCCTACCATGTGTAAAGTTGAATTAACAAATGTCACATTTTCAACATAATAACAAACTTGCATAAAGCTTTAAACAAGTAATAAAGAAACCCCTTTTACCATTGCTTTTTGCCTAATACCTAAATGGCTTCCCAACACCGATTCTTGTATTGTTGTGGCATTGAAGTCCAACGAACATAATTGATTGAGCACATGTCATGCCTTCTTGCTACTGTTCCTAGCCACCTTGCCCAAGACCCAGCATTTTTCCCGACCGGCTAGCCTGCTTTATTTAATAACAATTTTTTCCTCGGTGGCATATTTCAAATGTCGTCAAACTGGTTAGGCTCATGTTTATTGGGTACATTGTCCGCTCCAGCTGCGGGTACGTCTTGAGGATCTATTAAACCACCAACAAGTTGCATCAAATTACAATGAAACACAAAAGAATGAAATGTCAAGAACCATTTGGATACTTGGATATTCCAAAAAACATATAAGTAAATTTATATTGTATCCTTATTAGTATAAGGATATTTAATGAAAATATTAAAACATATTAAGTCATAATCCTCAAAAAATTATGACAAGTGATGATATATATAAAGAAGGTAAAAAAAAAAAATCATAAATTATATAATAGGTAAAACTATCTTTTTTTTTTTTTTTTTTTAAAGATTGTTGTAATTATAATATTATAAGAAATACTTTTATGCACAATGAATAAGAACCTACATAAATATATTTTGTCAAGAGAACCAAACAAACTATGTTAGAATATTTATTACATGATTAAATATATATACTTTATTATCAATCTAACTTTTTAATAGATTGTAAAAAATAATAATATTAGTAGTGCTAAGTAATATTTTTGTCATGAGAACGTCATCTTAACTTCAAATAAAACTATGTTTTGACAATTACACCTCCCAATTAAGTTATTTTATGTCATATGTCAATCTCACTTATTGAGAGCCACACTTTGTCTTCCATTTTAGTCAAATGATCCACGTGATGAGTTCCCATCTTTAAGAGGTATTAGGTGATTAAATATACTCTTTCTCTCTATGTACGAGTTTGGGATAAATAGAGTTGTCAAGTGTAAGAGTGGATTGTCAACAAACACATGATTTTTTTTTTCTTCGGATTAGGTTTAGTTGAACTTCTTCCTCTAATAGTGTAAATTCTAACATGATATCAAAGTCTCACATTGGCAGTGTGGAAACTTTGGTTTGATTTATGTATACCTTTTTTGTTTTGTTGGAAAAGAAAAAGCTTGGTATGATTCATGTATACTATTAGTAATTAAGACTCTTTACCTAATATCTTAGAAATTTTAGGTTTGAATGTTCTAATAAACTTTACTATGCCATTAGTCCATTTATCTTTCTGGAGTAAAAATCATCAAATATCTTGAAACATAATGTGACTTTTTTTTTTCTTTCTTTAAATAGAAAATGAAATTCTTCATAATATAAATATTTCTATCCTATTTAGATAAATCATGCCCTGGGAAAAAAAAATCCTAAGTTTGCCACACCAAATACATTGGTCCAAAGCTCCAAATATGACTTTTAAAATTATCATAGCTGTCTTGACTTGATCATAACACAGAATCCAAATGTTAACAGCCAAAAGCCCAAAAGTATACATATACTATAAGTTGAAGTGTGTGATCATGGTCTTCTCATTATTAAATGCAGACCCTTATAATTTTGGCGGTAGCTTTATTCATCATAGATAAAGATTCAAGATTCAGCCCCCATTATAAATAAATCATGTAGAAAAAGAAAAAAGAAAAAAGAAAAAAAGAAAAAAGAATCCCATATCATCATGTGAACATTAGGTGAAGCTCTAGCTTTTCCAAGAAATTGAAGTTATTACATGTGTTTGAACATTAGGTAAAGAACTTGGACTCAAATCTTTCTCTTGAACTTCTTATAAATTTAGCTACGTTGATAAGATATTCTTCTCTTTAGAATTAATAAGGTTTTCATTTATGTCTACAAATAATAAATTAAGAAATCCTTGTTAGGGAAGGAAGTGATAATAAACTGAGATAGTCTCTCATGATCTTATCTCTAGCTTCCTTGTGTAAACCTAAGAATTATCCCATAAAAGGAAAAAAAAATTATTATCTAAAACAATCTCATCCAGTGAGTTCCAGTTAGTTTAATTAGCAAAACCTCTTATTACTAAACCTTACCTACATCAAAAACCAATTGGTATAAAGAACAATCATCATGGAGTATACATTATAGGTTAAATTTTATGATGTATATATAAAATAAATGACCTCATCCTAAAATATCATCATTGTTTTTATTTATGAAAGTTTGCTTTTGTCAAGGTTTGAGGCTTCAATTTTTTTTTTTTTTTTTTTTTACCACAAAAGAAAGTTTATATTGTGTATATTTTTCAATTTTTATGTCTATGATTTGACTAATTTTGTCTTTTCACCATGATAAAATGCTTGGGATACTTGGTATAAAATTATTGGAAATTATTCTTAACATAATCTTTGACCATTATGATATACTCTCAACCATTACCTTGATAAGACTATATTTGAAATATTTCATTTTCTGATAATCCTTTTACAAAATTTGTTGTCGCAAAAAGGGGAAAAGTAAAAAAAAGTAACATAAGTTTGATCAAATTAGCATAGCTAGTAGAAATATGGTTGCTTTTACTCATGGGAAAAGATTGTGTGGTTAGTTTGTATCATTAATTCACAAGAACACTCTTTCTTGAAACTCCTCTTTGGCTGTCCTGTCCTCGAAGATTTGTCATTTACAACTGACCATTTTGAGGGTGAGTATAAATTATGTGTACCCACGCTAAAACGCTTAAGTATAAGCGGTTTTAATGACTCTGATTAGAACTCGAGATAAACGCCCCAGCTCGAGTAATTTGATTTCTATGGTGATCTACGCTAGCTTAAATTCTATGAAAAACTAAACAACCTAGTTCAGGCAGATGTCTATACTTCTAGATTTAACTATGAACATGAAGAATTTTACAGGACATGGGTGTTCAATATTTTTGCTGCACTGAATAACATCAAATTCCTCTCATTTTCTCCAAGTGGCATAGAGTTTAGATCCCCTTCATAAGTGCTTTATTTATTTTTCAATAAACCTATGATCTTTAGTTCAATTTCTTAGGACAATACGAGGTTATTGTCTCGCTTTTATGTTCTATCAAATTGATGTTGATGTGATTTTAATCTCGAACGTAGTGGCACAACTTTGGAAATATTTATCCTTCCTCATTCCAGAATTTGGTCAAACTAAAATTTGAAGTGAATGGTTGTAGCTGGACTGTGCTACAAGACTTGCTCCAGAAAGCTCCTAATCTAGAAACTCTTGTTATTACTAAGGTTAGTTGATTTAATAGAAGTATTTCTATTGATCATTCATCTTCCCTAAACTTACACTTATGATCTGCTGTGTTTGTTATCATCAGGGTTATGATTTAACGGTAGTTGCATACACTGGTAGTTTCAAAAACCAGTAGCTACATTTAACAAAGTCAGCAACTCAGTTTCAGTAGCAATCTATTACTTCGATGCCAACAATCATCTTAATCTTCTTGTAGCTAATTAATTACTAAGATTATGCTTTAGCACTGGCCAATGGGATTTAGACACTTGTCAATCATTTAGAAGGCTATCAGAAGTACCAAATTGTAGTTACTTTGCACTCAGATTTGATATATGATTGAAAATAAGTCTTGTGAGCTTTACTTTAAGAACTTTGCGTTTTCTTTTTAGCAGAGGTGTCTAATCATCTATCAGTTTGTTTTAAGCAACTCATATTCCATTTAGTTCTAAATCATATCACGGCCCATCATATTTATCTACATAACAATTGTTTTGATAATCTTAAGAGAGGTTGGTCTAATTTACTCTTTACTTTTATATATATATATATATATATATTTTTTTTTTGTTATGATTTATTATTACATAAAGACTAATATGAAATATTGATAAAGAAATTGTGCCAGGTTAGAAAGAGTTCAATCTTCAATGTCACACTACAATTTATCTTTCTCAAGTGGGGATGCCTAGGTCAATGAGATGAAAATGAACACACTCACCTTAATGCTAGTATTAACCTACTTAAGTCTAAATTTTAGGAACTTAATTTCGCTAGAGATTTTCATGTTTGTTACCTCCTATATCCTCTTACTTCTTTTGGACTCAAAATGAAGAACTTACTTCTACATATAAGCATGAATAATTAGGGACATAAATCCACTTCTTAAGGGTCGTGTTTTACTACGTATAAGCATGAATAATTAGGGACATACCTCCTATATTTAATGACAAATGTCACTAGATTCTAAGGCTCATGTTTCACATGGCATATTTATCACTCTATCAAGGTATAGGTTGTTGTACTAATGGCTTTCCTTCTGCACATATATTTTGCCTTCATAATCCCTCCAAACTGCTATCCTCATGTCATTTCCATAGCATGCCACACCTAACCATAAGAAGTTGGTGCCCTGATCGGTTGATCCTGGTCTAAGGTCAAGGTAACATGCATGTCTCTGCTAGGATCCTAATTCACACCTAGATGGCCCAAGCCTACTAATCTACTGGTTTCATGCCTTCAAGTGTGCAGGAAAAGGGATTCCACGATCATTTTTAAGGTCTCAAGTTAAAGGAACAAGGTCACCTTAATGGTGACGAATAATTTTATTCGCCATAATACTGCATTAGAGGGTTACTTATTGGGAGACATTTTTAATATATACAGAAGGAGTCCACCAAATGGCATCAAGTTCACTTGTTTTGGATGAAACCCGTAAGATTATATCCATGGTTTGGAAACCCAAACCAAACTATCTAATCTCATCGGGTTAGCTATGAACCAATTGCCAAGCCAATTTTTTACATTTGAAAGTCATGATTTTCAAATAAACCAAGTGAATCCCATGAATCGTAACCATTTTCAGTTCCACCAGGTCAAAGGGCTTTTTGTGAAAATGATTTAAAAACGATTAAATTTCACATACATCAACCCCCAAAGGCTATTATCCAGCATGATAACCAATAGATCATAGTTTTTGCTTGTGATTTGTATTCAATAATTACTAAATTCATTCATTTTTTAAATGATTCATAGTTTTTCATTTTATTATATGAAGATGGTTTGTGTGATGGTTAGGTGCTAGATGAATGTGTCCTTTATCTAATGGTGAATGCCACATTAAAGTTGTCTCCTATCTTCTGCAAAGGTAGTATAAAACAGAAAAGAAAAAGAAGAAGGAAAATGAGGGTCAAGTGGGTCTAAATCTTAACTCTCAAACTTCATACAGAAATACACCAACTTGGTGGTTGTATCTCGTCATCACTCCCCTGGGAATGTTGTCTATCATCAGTAGTTGGAGGAGCTTGTTGGCGTGATTGTACTTCATTCGACCCCACATGTGAGGAGCTCTCACCAGGCTCAACGAACTTAAGTCGCTACTTCCTCCCCATTCCTGTGTGCAGTACCTAAACAATGCAAGCTTGTTAGTTATAAAAAACATAATGTTACATATACATATGTCTATATATATATATATATATGTATGTATATAATCTCTAACAAATGCTTTATACATGCAGTACTTCACAAGCACATTGCCAGGTCACACATATGGAAGCAATTAAGTTCCCATTTACTTAAGTTGAAACACAATATAGGTGACAATGAAAATGCATATTCTAATCTAAAGTGTTATAATAGGAATGTAGTAGTTCAAAAGATGGTCTTACCACATTACACTACTAATCGTCATTGTACTCATTGTCGCTATAGTCCTCATTGCTGACTTGGTCATCAATAAAGTCATTATCATCTATGAAGTCTCCTTCTTGCTTGTCGTTCTCAGCAATGAGCATTGCATCAATTATGGTTCCTTGGACATCAGCTCGAGCCAAACCAATGTTGT
The DNA here is from genome assembly GCA_030445155.1 of Quercus variabilis. Lineage (NCBI taxonomy): Eukaryota > Viridiplantae > Streptophyta > Magnoliopsida > Fagales > Fagaceae > Quercus > Quercus variabilis. The sequence continues at coordinate 32,350,510 of CP129445.1, forward strand.
CAGAAACCGCATTGTCAATAGTGATATTGTAGGGAACATTCTCGCAATAAGTATCAACATCATCATCATCACACATGGGACCATTACCAGCGTCAAACACATCTCTTGCTTTAGTTTTAACAACTACAAACCAATCCTTGTCCCTCTTGTTCTCTACATAAAACACTTGTGAAGTTTCAGATGCCAATACATATGGCTCATCCATCAGTTGATCCCCCACATGTATCAAGTGGGTAAAATTCACAAGTGGAAACCCTAACTCATCAATCTTGTACCCCCGCCTACTACGAACGTTGACCCATTTATATTTGAATAGCACATGTCTTATTTTATCTGAATAATTCAACTCAATAATATCTGTTAGAATACCATAATAAGCAACGCCATCATCAGTCACGACACTTACTCCATTGTTTTGAGTTTTCTTATTCTTCTTGGAATCTTTAGTTCGAAATTTTAAACCATTGGTGACATAGTGCTTCATTCGCTTGGCTCTAGTATATGGACATGCACCAATTGTACTAAGAGTAATGCTAAGTTTCTGCCTGTCATCATCATTCATGGACATAACCTAACACGTTTATACGTACATATACAACCATGAATAATTAACCTAGCATTCATACTTACAAGATCTCTAAACCAGCCACAAAACTTCTCCATGTGGGTGAATGACAAGATCGGTTATACGACAGCAGACCTTTCTTAGTTCATCCTCGATCACATGTTTGTGCATAATATGCATGCAGTTGTGTTAGTCATAATAAAACATTATTTCCAATAATGGACTATGAATGTAAACTAATTGAATCAACTATAACTTACTCACGAAAATGTCCAACGTCGGCACAGTTGAAAAGAATGTAATGATGAGCTTGAATTAATTCCACTTGACCTAGTGTGAAGTAAGAGACTGCACTAGTAGAATTTTCCACATTTTTGATAGGTTGTGTGAAAATTGTTTCAATTCCATGCATGTACCTTGAATAGAATGTTAAACACTCTTTAACTATGTACCCCTCAGCTATAGATCCTTCTGGAGCGGCTTTATTTTGCATGTAAGACTTAAGTCGTGATAGGTACCTAGGCATAATACCGAACTCAACAATTGAACAACGTACCACACATTAAAATACCAAATCAATCATAGGCCAAATATTAGGATTACCTTTCAATAGGATACATCCAACGATAATGACTAAATGCATGACTAAATGCATGACTAAATGTACCATAACCGTGAAAAATGATGGAGGAAATATCTTCTCCAATTCGCATAACGTGACTGCAATGTCTTTCTTGAGGTTTTCAAGATCTGGCACAGTCAGTGTTTTGGAACAGATTTCATGGAAATAACATGATAACTTGATCAAAGGCCTTGTTACTTATGAAGGCAACAATTCACGCAAAGCTATTGGAAGGATTTGCTACATCAAGATGTGGTCATCATGGCTTTTTAAACTAGAAATCTTGTGTTCTTTGAAATGGACATGACGTGAGATATTCGAAGCATACCTATCGGGCACTTTTACATCCTTCAAAACTTGTAGGAAACCGTCTTTCTCACTTGTAGTCATATTATAACAAGCATCTGGTATCTCAACCATATCAAAACCTTTGTGGACTAGATGAAGTTCACTCCGTATACGCATGGCTTTTAAGTCAAGGCGTGCCTAGTAGGTGTCCTTTGTCTTGCCATCCAAGTCTAGCAATGTGGCCATTATATTATCAGTTACAATTCTTTTCTGTATGCATCAAATTGATATTGTGCAACTTCTGATTAGCCCAATAGGGCAAGGGGAACAAAATGCTTCTCTTCTTCCAGACACATGCATCTTCTTCCCCACTCTTTCTTTTCTTATAAAGAGCTTGATGCTTCTTCCTAAGACAACGTCCAACTAACTTCTCTGTTTGCTACATGATATCTGAGCTTGATGGTGTCATTGGAGCCAAGCTAAACTCCTTAGTCCCATTAAAATTTATATCATCTTCATGAACCTCGTGATCGTTGTCCAACCATTGCCAATGTCCCATGTAACAAAATTTTCGGCCATGTTTAAGATACCAATACTCGGTATCATATATGCAACATGGACATGCAAGCATACCCTTTGTACTCCAACTAGAAACATCAACATATGTTGGAAAATCATTTATGGTCCACTTCAGTGTTGCACTTAATTGGAATATGGTATTAGAAGATGCGTCAAATGATTCTACTCTAACGTCCCACAGCCCTCTTAATTCTTCTACCAAGGGCTGTAGGTATACATTAATAGCAGTCCCAGGTGAGGTTGGACTAGGAATTACAAGTGACAAGATCAAGGAAGACCTTTTCATGCACATCCAAGGGGGGAGGTTGTATGGAACCAAAACAACTTGCCATGTACTATGGGTGGTACTCATGTTTCCATACGGGTAGAACCCATCTGCTGCTAACCCAAGTTTGACATTGCAGGGGTCAGATGCGAACTCTACATACTTATCATCAAATACTTTCCAAGCTTCAAAATCAGTGGGATGCCTCATTACCCTGTCATTTGTTCGACTAGTAGCATGCCATTTCATAGTAGTGGCTAGCTCGGATGATAGAAAGAGTCGTTGCAATCTTGGCTTTAAAGGGATCCAATGTAGGACCTTTGCAGCTTTCTTCTTGCTCTTGTTTGATGAAGACTGTGTCTTATCCACCACAGGTGACTTGGGTGATTTCCATCTTGATACCTCACAATGTCGGTAAGCATTAAGGTTACTATTTTCCTTCCAATAAAGCATGTAGTCATTAGGACAAGCATGAATCTTCTGATAACCCAAACCCAAATTCGTAATTATCTTCTTAGCCTTGTAACCAAGATTTTCAGACCCGGACCGTTCATTGAACCATAAAAGGGAGAGGTTCAAGGTTTTTAAGGTCGAACTAAGGTTGAACCAGGGTCGAACCGTGATGACGTCATAATTAATTTGATAATTGTTTAAATATAAATAAATATATTAAATTAGTATAAATAGAAAAATTAAATTAAATTACCCAATTATATATAGAAATCTATCTTTCAAATATATTTTTTCATATCATAATTTTCACAAGACAAATAAGAAATATCATATCCTAAGCACACATAGATATAATATTTATTTATTTATTTATATGTGGATTATTTAAACTCGTGATAGTAATATTGTAATAATATAGGAATTATAAGGACACTTAGTAATTTTGAATTAAAATAATTATTATATACTTAATTGTATTAACTATTTTTTCTCTACTATTCAAACTTTTTTTTTGAGTAAACAGTAATACTTAATAAAACACATACGAAAAATTTAACAAATAAAATATTATAAGTACTTTTAATTAATATTTACAATTTTTTTAATACCTAAAAAATATAGCGTTACAAAATATTTCACAACTTTTTTGTCACAATTATGATGTAGCAAAGTTTGAATGGCCTTTTAATTATTATTGTTAATAATAAAAAGTTTTTTTAGATGACACATGTTAGTAAGTTTTGTTAATTATTATTATTATAATAAATACATTAGAAATTGATATATTTGGGAATTGGCGTACCGTAGTTGAAGTTAAAAATAAAATACATAAAAAAAAAAAAACTTAATAAAAGGAAGTTAGATTAAATGCATCTTCACATGAGTGTCTGTTAGGCACGCAAAACAATAAAAATATATAAAATTATTTTATTAAAATAAATTAATAATAATAAAGGGGTTGAACGGCTGAAGTTAGAGCTTTGAAGTAGTTGGGTAAAGCTATCAAGCACATAAAACAAAAAGCACCAAACAAAAGAAACTCAAAAGCCAAACTAAAACAAAACAAAAGCAAGAAAGAGGGTCTGGGTTATTTAACGAAGAAGAAGTGGGAGGAGAAGAAGATTGTCAAAATGGGATTCCGACAACGTGGCGGTGAGTCGGTGACTTTCTGGCGGTGGCAGCAACATAGTGAGAGACTGTAAGTTAAAATGTTACTAAAAGAGGAGAGAGATCTTTTGGTTCCAGATCTGAAAAGATCCTACTTTGTCATCTTCTTCTTCTTCTTCTTCTCAGTTTGTTTTTTTTCCCCCACACAAATCTTTTGGTTCCAGATCTGAAATGTCCAAAGTGCATAAAGATTTTAGCCAGTATTTGCTGAAAAAAAAAAAAAAAAAAAAAAAAAAAAAAAGGAACTGTGAGAACTGTGAGAATTGTTCACGGTTCTCAGAACCGTGAGGTCCAACCGCGGTTCGCACGGGTCCCTGCTTTTTTCTCATAGAGCGGTTCTTGATGCTAAAAGAACCGCAAAAATGAATGGTTCAAAGTTTTCCTGGTCGGACCGTACGGTTCGGTCCAGATTTCAAAACCATGCTTGTAACAATCTTTTGGCAACTTAAGAAGGAAGTAAATCTTGCAAGACTTGGAGCAACAAAGTGAATGATTTGTTAATCCAACCACAAAGAGTCTTTAAGTGGTACAAAACCACAATGGCTGAGAATATGCTAAATTTTGTACACCCTTTGTAGAAAGGTTTCTCCACATCTTCTATTCAGTCATAAAACTTTTTTGCATCATCATTGGGACCTTCAACTGGTTGTTGCACAAAAGGAACATCTGGATCTTGTTGCACACTAGGACCTTCGTCCATTGAAGCTGGTGCCATATCATGCATAAGGTGTAAGTCATGCAGCATCCCATGGAAATCACCATATTGATCCAAACTCTCATGCACACAACTACTTCCGCCTTCAGTAGTGGTCGGTGTAGACTCAAATTCCCCATTAAACACCCAAGTTCTATAATTCTTCACCATGCCAAATGAGTACAAGTGATGATGCATGACCTCTACATCAAGCATATGTCTATGCCTATAGTTCCTACAAGGACATGAGATCTTCCCTTGGCATGTCGTGCGAACAACAAACTCCACAAATGAGTCAAGCCCATGGAAGTATTTTTCGGAACCCCTTTTGGTGTCCATCCAACTCTTATCCATTGATATGTGCCAAATTATGAGGCACACCTACACTAAGATTTCACCATTGCACATCGAGTTTCAAAAATTTAACAGTCATAAAACAAAACAACACTCCTAATAGAAAATACTCTACCTTCATGCAAGCCACCTGCTTGCTCCAAATCAATGACCACCACAACATACTATATGGATTTACTTAGACAAAATATGAGAAATTGACAACAAATTGAACAACAATATGTCAACATTCGCAAAACAAACAACACTCCCAATATAAAATACACCATAATGTCTCTCCATGCAAGCCACCTGCTTGCTCCCAAACAACAACCTACCGCAACATACTATATGTATATACTTAGAAAAAATATGAGAAATTGACAACAAATTGAACAATAAGACAATATTCACAAAACAAACAACACTCCCAATATTAAAAACACCACCTTTTCTCTCCATGCAAGCCACCCACTTGCTCCGAAACAACAACCCACCACAACATACTATATGAATTTACTCAGACAAAATATGAGAAATTGACAACAAATTGAACAATAAGACAATATTCACAAAACAAACAACACTCCCAATATTAAAAACACCACCTTTTCTCTCCATGCAAGCCACCCGCTTGCTCCCAAACAACAACCCACCACAACATACTATATGTATTTACTTAGACAAAATATGAGAAATTGACAACAAATTGAACAATAAGACAATATTCACAAAACAAACAACACTCCCAATATTAAAAACACTACATTTTCTCTCCATGCAAGCCACCCGCTTGCTCCAAAACAACAACCCACCACAACAGTAATTTGGACACATAATTTTACAATTTAAGGGAATTAAGAAGCAGATTTTACCCACCCTTTAGCAATCCCAATGTTTGCCCATGGAAAGAAGAAGGTAAAATTCAAATAAGCTGCCACTCCTGCAAAAGCGAAGTGACCATTACTCACTACCATTGGAAGCTAAAATCAGGATATAACAAACATGCTCAATGGTCAATTAAGCACAACTTTGTAGAGCATAGAGGGTTCTCACCTCCCTGCTATTTTATGAGCTCAGTTGGTCATGTTGGAAGATATAGCATGCAAGCTTAATGTCACTAGGTGACGTAAATGCAATAGGAAAGTGGGAGTGAGTATTAATCAAAATTAGCAATTACAATATTTGAAAAAAAAATTGGTAACTGAGTTTTAATTGAAGTAGTGTTTTAAAATTCTTAAAATTTTGTATAGACACCCTGAGTGGCAACCATTAAAAATATAATTTTGAGCAATCTAATTAATATCCAATGTTAAATGATCATTTTACATAAAGATAAAATTTTTGCAATTTACTTAAGGTTTAAGTCAATTTCATAATAGGTCATCATGGAATTTAATTGCATAGTCCTTCATGAAAGGACTTGATTAGACAATTTTCATTAATTTTGTAGGCAAACTTTAAGGTATTTCTTAGTGAAAGCTGGTATGTATCATAAATTTGCTTTTTACCCCAAAAAAAAAAAAAAAAAAAAATTCAAGCAGTAAGATAAATTTCTTATTTTCACAATCCGGGATTGATAATGCTTTAAATCTTACAAATTTTTTAAAGGAATGAAAAATACCACTAGAATGATTTTAGAAGTGTGTGGAATGCACTAGCATAATTTTTTGTTTTTTAAGTTCTCCAGGCAATGCCACTGAACTACCACAAGGTTCTTAGCACACTAACAGGATGTTGAATAGTTGAGAACTTATGATTCCAAATGCACGTGAATATTAGACCATTCTTTTCATGAAAAAAAAAAAAATGTAAGTGAAGCATGGTAAGTAAAGTAGGCCAATCAAAAAGTAAAGAGAGATCTTGAAATATCAATCCTACTTTGTGGATCACACTACAGTGATGTTCTTCACTACTTGTACAAACAACAAGAAGTAGGAACTAAAAAAAGTACAAACTAAAAAAATATAAGGCTGTAAACACTACAAACATTTTTATGGAAACAGGTTAAGCAAGGAAACATTAATCTTGGTCCCAATTAAAAATACAAAAATGTAGATATAATTTGGCAACCTAGTTGCACAAAGAACTGCCCACTCATTAGCACATTGATTCCAGAAAATCTGATCTAAGTTGTTGTCTTTAATATCTAATACATCATTCAGTGAACTACAAACTGCTAACTTCATAAGTGCTAGAATTGCCAATGTTATTGCACAATATATTGTAGATAGCAATGACCAATTGTATATCCTGAATCATCTTGACCCTGCATACAAAATGGCATATGGCTGCATATATTGTTGTATATCTCTCATTTAACATTCACAAGACTTAAATCAGCAAGAAACTTGTTAAAATAGTTACCTTTTATCTGTATATAATGTCAATGACAACTTTCAGCAGAGATTTAAACTATGACATTCTTCTCAAGAATGGTTACTTCACCATAAAACCTAAATTTCCCCCAACACAAAGCTCAGGCAAAAACTTTGAGGCATTGCAGGGTCTAACGAGGAATCAGAGATAACCTAAAAATGAGTAAAATAAGAAAAAGAGCTAAGATATCATATTAGCTTCAGATAATTTGTACACCAAAGAGCCTAAAACATGATTTTTCAATTTCATGTGTTGGTTTGGGTCCCTTAAGTTCTTTTTCCTCTCCAAGTTTATGGTCACATTCTCAAAATTCTTAAAGTTGCTACCAAAACCAAGAAATAAAAATAACCAGAAAGCAGTTGTTATGTAAAAATTATTGTACCATATTTACAAACCTGTGTTGGATCTTGGAATGTCACAATTTCATGTACAGCAAGACTTCTAATGTAATATGATGCCTGAAGATTATCAAGCGACCATAACGGTGGTCAAAGTTAGAAGTGAAGAACAATTACAGTGATGGAAAAAACACTGAAAATAATCACCATATAATCATTTCTATTCTTCCTGATCATAAAATATAGTGAAAGAGTGCTAGGTTCCCCCACCCCCAAAAAAGAAAAAAAATCTGCTTGGTTTTGTTGACTCCAATTTTTCAATAGAATTTCAAAATTCAGAGCACAAGATATGGGAATAGGCCAATATTCCTTAAAACTCATGACTTCAAGTGCCAGTCACACTTTTGTGCTTGTGAAGATTATTGTATGTATGATATTCTACCTCATACAGTATCTAAAAAAATATACAGTAACTTGAAACTTCATTTCCTCTAGTAAATATGTCAGGTGAGAGTGCAAAATGGGTGCAAAATTAAAATTTTTCTAATACTAATTGGGTTTATGTTTGGCCACATTAACTGTAGCTCTATTGATTGTTGCTGTAATTTCCAGTTTGCAATTATCTTCTTCTTCTTCTTCTTTTTTTTTTTTTTTGGTTATGGGTCCTTTGATTGTGCTATCTGTGAGTAGACAAGTATTACCAATTGCAACCGGTAATTAAGAAATCAAATTCGAACTGATAGGAAATTATGATTTTAATCATTTAAGTATCATTTTAATGCTCCCTGATACGTGTTGGATATGTGCCATAGTGTAAGAGTCCATTAGAAATAGTGGTGTTATCTGCCATGCTGTAATCCCTTCACTTCGAGGTGAGTTACTTGTAACCAACACCAACACCAACAAATAATTATTATCTTCATAAGGTGGAAACAACACTAGGCAATGGTCTCCTTCAACAAATCAGAAACAACAAAGACAATCATTACAGAACACCTAGTGACAAAACTAAGACTTAAGCAGGAAGCTGCACACTACCATACAAGCATAACAACACATCTAACCACTCCACCTCTACATGACAATTTATACAGCATAGTGACGCTAGAGACCATTGATTTTAATTGTTGCCATCATCAATATAAATTTCTGTTGTCTTCAAAGCCCACAATTTTCATACTTTCTGATGGGTTGGTTTTAAATTTTCACAGCATTCTAATCAACCAAACTAAAAAACCAAAAACCCAAGACAAATATTTTATGGAAAAAAAAGTGATAAATAAATAAAGAGTGGAAGGTATACTGTCGGGGGTGTGTCAAGCGGCTGAGGGAGGGAAGGAGACTGAGGATGGCCATGATGGCTGTGTTGTTAGAGGTGGTGGTGTTGGTGGCAGAAGGCAAGGTAGACGAAGTGTGGGAGAGTGAGAGAGGGAGTGAGGGAGAATGAGATTGTCCCTTTCTAGATTGGAGCACAACTTTGTATTCCTTGAAACAATATGATATACCAAGAATGTATTGACCGCTTTGGTAAATTAATCAATTAATTAGCCAAGTTAATTAATTAGATTCAATTATATGTAATACGCATTGTAGCACAAACAAATCACCAAATAATTAAATGCAATGGAAAATAAACTTGACATAGTGATTTGTTTATGAATGGGAAAACCTTCAAGGCAAAAATCCCATCGAGTGAGTTTAAAGTCACCACTTCCGAGAATCCACTATTATCAAAACAAGCGGTTACAAGTAAAAGAATCCCAGTACCTTATACCAATCTACAATTGAACTCTTACCCCAATACCCAATTGGACTTATAATGTAGTGGCAATCTCTCCTTTCAATGCACGGCTCCAAGTACGTGACTAACCAATTAATGCACAGATCCCAGTACGTAACTAACACACCAACTTAAGAAGGATGTTAGTTACAAAGTTCTTCAGTTCATTTACACGATGAAGATCAAGAAGCTCTTTGGTTACAATACCCTGCAGCATATAAATGCAATAGCTTTTTTAAAAGAAAGACATACTAGGGCAAATTGTCTCCAGTCACAATATGCTTGCAACAACAAGTGCAACAACCTTATAACGACATTTAAAATAATCTTTATATATGTCTAGGGTTGTGAGAGAAAAAAACCTAAACACAACTTGGATATGCGTGAAAAATAGTTTTGAAAAATTGATTTTCATAATTCTCGATAGATACAACTGTTGAGCTATCTGTTAAGCTTTAAAACACAACACTTCTTAACTTGATTCTTGGACAAATTTGCATGGCTTCAATACTTGAACTTGAAATCTTGTTCTTTAAAGTATTAAACACATCTTAGATCTATCAAAATACAAGTAAAGTGCATTTTGTCAAAGGATTAACCAATTCTAAATAACATATGTTCTTAAGATAATTCACATATGTCCTAACAATCTCCCCCTTTGGTAATCTATGACAAAATCACAACAAACAAATGAACATATGAGTGAAGTCATAAAACACTCAACTCATACTCACTTATTGAATACAATAAAATCTATCCTAACACAAACTTTTAAAAAACTTTGCAAGAAGAAATTTCATGACATGGAAGACTTTAACAACTTATATTTCTGAAACACTTTAAACAAAACTCATCACGACATCTTAGTGTGAACCAAAAATAAAAGATTGCATACAATAAATAAGAAACATGTACATAAAAAAAGAAAAGAAACAACATATGGAAAGATAGGTGAAAGAATGTAATAACAACCTCATCAAATATATATATCAAATAAATAAAAGGTTTGATATCACTAAGTGGTCACAAGACCAATATACAAGAACAACGTATCTAAAAAATAAAGAAAAGAAAAGATACAAAAAGTCCTCACTACATCCCTCATAAAAAATATAAAAAAAAAAAAAAAAAAAAAAAAACTCCCCCTAACAAAAAATCTCCTATACTAACTCTCCCCCAAAGAACATAACTACTCTTATACCCAAAACTACCCCTTTTTGTCACTTAAGTTAAATTCATAATGAATTTGAGCAATTGTCAAGAAAATCCTTTATAGCACATACAGATACATTATGGTTATAAACGAACTACGTCACTAAACCGTCTTTTGACCTCTTTTCAATTATGGTTATAAATGAACTAAGTCATTTATAAACAATACGATCTTTGTTTGAGAAAAAACTTATTAGAAGATATTATAATATTGTATACATTTTCTATTATTAACCTATCTTCCCTCCTAATAATATAAATACCAAGTTTACTATCAAATGTATTTTTGGCATATATCTTGTAACCTGACAATTTGACTGATCTGCAACCAGTCAAATATCCATGAGTAGTTTCTTGACTGATATCTGATCTGAGTTCAATAACCGTGTTCATGATATTCAACTATTCAAACTAGGTGCCCCCTCTCAAGGAGAGAGTGTTTATTGCTTAAGGCAACTATATCAAAATGGAGGTCTATATCTCAACCAGCCACCATAGGACTCAACCTCCTTGCAATGATCAGGACTCAAGGATGAACCCATGCATTATTTGAAATTGGCTCCAACTTGTAAAGCTTCCAGAAACCCAATTTCAAAGTTCAAACCCAACAAATCAAGGACCACCAAGAGAGTAACTAAAGCCTAAAGGCTTATCTTTCTTTTCAAAACAGAAAAAAAAAAAAGAAAAATTGAGTAACTAAGCCCCAGAAACCCAGTTTCATACACTGCTGTCCTCATAAAGCTAAATCTTTCCAACCCCTCAAGAGCACTTGTGGGCACCAATAATGCACTGTACTGTGCATTTACAGCCAATCAGACAATGTTGTACATGACTTGCAAATTCTTGAAAGTGGCTGCTGCTTGTGCCTCTTCCCAGCAAGTTTCCTCAGCTTTCCAATTCTAAAATATTTGTCTACTTAAAAGCACAGATAAAGGTCTGTTAGTGAGGGGCAACAAGCTAGTCCAGGGATTGAACTCACACAGCCATAATTAATTTAGCACCAAATTTTATGTTGCTAATACAGGTAATTAACCCCACCCCCCCTACCATTTTATTGATCATAACACAGCCACAGAGAATTGAACCAACAAACTCAACCTCCAATCCTTATATAACAGGAGCCTTGGTCAAAGAACCACTAGCATTAGTGACTGATTCCTTTACAGACAACAAAGTCCATAAGTCAATTACAAGGTTATAAATTGTACTTTTTATGAACAAATTTCAAGATTATTACTTTCACGGCCCCAAGCTGAAATAAATCTAAATGCAAGACTATACACATACATACCCTTAGAGGGAAGAACAAATGAAAACCACGCCCGCCTCACCACACCCCCCCCCCCCCCCCCCCCCAAAAAAAAAGAAAAGAAAAGAAAAAGAATCAACCTCGAGATAAGTCAAAGGCAGTAAAACAACTACATGTATAAAAATAACCATTCTACATGTATAAAAATAATCATTTTATTATTGGATTTATTTTTATATTATAAACATGCCTTTACTAAAATGCATCAACAATTGTTACCAATGTTTATGTAAGTAAATAGATATTCAGAAGAAGAAAAAAAATGCAAATAGATGCAAGTTCCTTTTTTTCTTCCATAAAAAATTTTTTAAGTAAATATATGCAAGTTCTAGATTTCTACCTAAAATGATTTGAGAAGAAAAATATATTCGTTACTAGCACTTAAGTTAGAGTATTACTTTATAAAATTTTAAAATATTCCTCTTTGATAAAATTAACATGCTTAGTCAATGAGAAGAAATAATAAAATAAAAATTTAAGTAAAACCAAGAGAGTGAGAGTGAGGCTTTCGTACAACATGAACTTCAAAAATTCTAAAGACACATACTTTGTCATTACTTAAACATGTGTCAAGTGGTGATTTGATTATTTTTTACCAAGTATTAGTAGTGTTCCTATTTGTAAGTGATGTAACCCAATTACAAGTTCACAAATGTGCAGGTAATGGTAAAGTGTGTGTCCTTGTAAGAATTGGAAACAAAATCTTAAAATATTTCTTGTTGAGAAAAATAACATGCTTAGTCAATCCATAAGAAACAATAAAATTAAAAATAAAGCAAAATTAAGAAAGAAAAAAACAGATGGACTTTTTTTTTACAAACACCAAATCTTAAAATATTCATTGCTGAGAAAATTAACATGCCTAGTCAATGAAGAAGAAACAAATAAATCAAAAATCAAGCAAAACCAAGAAAGAGAGTGTGACTTTTTTACAAACACCAACTCCAAAAAATTATCCAGTAGTGAGACACATTTTAACACACTCTGTCACGATTTGTACATATATCAAGTTGGTGATTTGATTATTTTTCACTAAATAACTAATGTAAATTTAATAACAAATTGACAAACATGTAAGTTGTGTTAAAGTAAGTGGTAAAGTGTATGTCCTAAAATAATTGAACTTGTAGTCTAGCATCATCTCATCTCTAGTCACTTTCGGCAATCCCTCTTCTGTTTCATTATAATAACTCTTAGCAGTCTCTCCCTGTAGTTTTGTTTTTATTTACCATTATGGATCCTTAAGGCTGCGTTTGTTTTGGGTGAATCATTTTCCATAAAATAGGCCGTTTGGTTAGTTCTGAAAATAGTATTTTCCGAAAATCAATTTCCTTTAACCGTGTAAAATATGACTTTGACCCGGAAATCGTTTTACGGTTTTATTTTACCTTCAAATGATTTCCGAAAAATGCAAGAGAGGGAGAGAACGAGAGAAAGAACAGAGAACGCAGAGAGAACGAGAGCTCCAGCTTGCCGCGAACTCCGAGCTCCAGATCGCAGCACCGCGCCAATCAAGCAACAATCGACTCCAAACACCAACGGTCGCCTCAAGCTCCAGATCGCTCCGAGCTCCAGATCGACTCCAACGGTTGCCTCAAGCGCCTTCACCATCGCCTTCACCTTCGAACCCACACGCTGTCGCCGTCACCTTCGAACCCACACCCGACCCACACGCCGTCGCCGTCGCTTCGAACCCACTCGCCTTCAAACCCACACCCGACACACGCCTTCGCCGTCGCTTCGAACCCACTCTCCTTCGAACCCACACCCGACCCACACGCCTTCGCCTTTTGATCGGATTTGATGATTTTTTGTCTTTGGGTTTTGTATTTTTGTGGCTGTGGACTGAGGAATGATGTTAATGTTTGTTTGGGAGTTGAGGAATGAAAATTGTTAGGAATGAAAATTGTTGTTGTTGTTATTGTTGCCGGAATTTGTGTTATTGTTGCTGGAATTTGTGTTGTTGTTGCCGGAATTTGCGTTGTTGTTGTGTTGCCGGAATTTGCTGCCCGAAAAAATTGTAGGAAAATAGCATTTTCCTAATAGAACCAAACACATGAAAATATTTTCCACAACAATTTTCATAATATAACCAAACACTTGAAAATATTTTCCTTTTTCGGAAAATAACATTTCTGGAAAATAGATATTTTCCAAAAAATATTTTACGAGAACCAAACGGACCCTAAATTTCTGTGCAACCATACATGCTATACACACAGTAGCAGAATAGACAATAATCTTGCATATAGTCACTTGTTCCTTTTCAACACATGAACACCCGCATGATATCAATCTACAACTCCAGTTGAATTGTTGACCAAACATAGATTTAACACCTATTGCCAGATGATCTCTATGTTCCAAACAACTAATTAAGCATTAAGTAAAAATAAGAGTACACAACACATTCCCATTGTAACTTCATTTGGCTATACTCAAACAACCCACTCAATAACCTGTCACAAGTGGATAACTTATTCTAATTTTTGACCAATAGATATCAAATGAGTGCTCTTTAATTCCAACAGAAACCCCACCATTTTCCTGTTCAAGCGGCCAAGACAAAATAGCAACTCTCACAATGGATTCCCTTGTTATCTAATTCCGGATAAACTCTAAACAATGAAACCGGTTTTCTGACAGTAACACCAATAAGACTCTTGCTACCAACGCACATGGCTTACCAAGCCGCTGTCGAAATCACACACAAAACCCGCGTGTCTAGAATGTAGACAGAACTAGATTCCTCCTCCTGAAAGTGATTTTTTATCGCACACGTCGCTTTTCCTCTCGCAGGTACTCGAGCTCTATCTAGACCATGCATCAAACTTCCATTCTATACATACCTTCCATTCTTTCAAATTAGTCAATGACCCCCCACACATATACCAAATCCAAAAAAAGAAAAGTGCTTATAGTTATTTTATGAAAAAATCAAAAAACCAAGACAAATATTTTATGAAAAAAAAATGCTAAATAAATAAAGAGTGGAAGCTATACTGTCAGGGGTGTGTCAGGCGGCTGAGGGAGGGAAGGAGTCCGAGGATGGCTGCGGTGGCTGTGTAGTTGGAGGTGGTGGTGTCGGCGGCAGAAGGCAAGGCCGACGGAGTGTGAGGGTTGTCGGAGGACTGTTGGACCGGTGGTGGGGAGGACGGTGGTGGCTCAGCAGTCCGAGCAGCGAGGGTACAGAGACGAGAGTGTGGGAGAATGAGGTAGAGAGTGTTTGGGTGGGCAGTCTGATAGTTTGATTTGAGTGAGAGAGTAAAGAGACCCCAATTTTTTACGTAGTGTTTTGGTGGGAACCGAAAAGTTTT
The DNA here is from genome assembly GCA_030445155.1 of Quercus variabilis. NCBI lineage: Eukaryota > Viridiplantae > Streptophyta > Magnoliopsida > Fagales > Fagaceae > Quercus > Quercus variabilis. Next base: position 32,365,811 of record CP129445.1, read on the forward strand.
GGAGGGAATTCAGCAGATTCTTATTGTGACAACATTTTGACCTATTATAGTAGATTTAAAGCTGCTGCAATAAAGAAAGAGTGGGCTGAGGTTTATTATGACGGGAATATAACTTGTTGTGGCGAAAATCAAGCCTGCCTTAATAGCTCTTTACGGATTTTTTTAATAAAATAATATTTAATACTTCAAATTAATGAAATTTAATTTAATAATTAAAAAATATAATTTAATCCTACAAATTAACAAATATATAATTTAATACTTCAAATTACTAAAATAAAATTTAATACTACAATTGTCAATAAACTATAATTTACTAATTAATAACAATATAATTAATACTTCCAATTATGTAAATATATTTTAATACTACAAATTAATTGAGTATAATTTAATAATTAATAAGATTTAATATAATACTTCAAATTAATAAAATAAAATTTAACACTACAAATTCATAAAATGAAATATATTAATTAATAATTCAATTTAAAAAAATTTAATTTAATTTAATACTTCAAACTAATATAATATATTTTAATTTAATACTTCAAATTAATATAATATAATTCGTTGCTACAAATTACTAAAATATAATGTAATAACTAAGAAAAATGTAAGATGAGACTAGAGGACCAAAAAATTAAAATATAATTTAATATTAATTTGGAATGACTAAAACACCCCTAAAACTAAAAGAAAGCCAACTTACCTACATAACCGTAGAAAATGACCAAAATACTCCTACCACCCAAAGAATGGCTGAAACACCCCCAAAGCAAGAAAAATAGGTGAAATACCTTTGAAGCTTATAAAAATACCACAATACCCTTGAATCCTAAGAAAAAAACAAAATTGGAGGAAATATAATGTATTATTTAGTGAAAACGACTGAAACACCCCTAAGACTAAAACAAGGCCAACCTACCCTACAAACTTAAAAAATGGCTGAGACACCAAAATACACCTGACAGCTGAAAATGAACCAAATACCCCATAGACATAAAAATGTCCACTATACACCCTAAGCCAAAAGGTGACCAAAATACCTTGGAAACTTTAAAAAGGACCAAAGTACCCCTAAACCCTAAAAATGACCAAAAATACACTCTAAGACTAATACAATGACCCAAATACCCCCATAAATGCAAAAAATGATGAAATACCCCCTATGCATTAAAATTTTTTACACACATACATCCTAAACCTAAAAACTCACATAAATGCCCTTGGAACTTAAAAAATTATTAAAATGTTTAAAGGGTATGAGATCATTTCTTATGTTTTGGAGGGTATTTGGGTCATGCTATAACATTTCTCTAATTTTTCTGTCATTATAACGCTACCTTCACAAGTTCTTCGATCATTTTTTATGCTTTAGGGGTGTATCAGTTATTTTTTAGGTTTCGAGTGTATTTTAGATAGCTCTAATGATTATGAGGGCATTGTGATCATTTTTTGATTTATAGGGGTATATTGGTCTTATTTTACTCATCAAGGGGTATTTTGGTCTTTTTCAAACATAGGGGGATATTTATGGTCAGCGGATTTTGGGGGGGTATTTTGGTAATTTAATGCACTTTGGGAGGGAGGGGGGCTTGGTCATTTTTTAAAGTTTTGAGAGTGTTTCGGTCATTATTTAGGTTTCAGAGGTAATTTTGGTCCCTTTTTTTTTTTTTTTTTTTTTTTTTTCTTCCTTTGGTGCATTGGTCTTTTTTTCCGCATTGGGTGTATTTTGGACATTTGTTGTGGTAACGAGGGCATTGTGGTCATTTTTTCGATTTATAGGGCTATTTCGGTGTTATTCAAGTAATCGAGGGGTTTTCTACCTTTTTCAGGCATGGGTGGTATTTTTGTCATTTTCTAGCTTTTAGGAGGTATTTCATTCATTTTTTATGTTTCGGGGGTGTATCAATCTTTTTCAAGGCGTTGAGTGTGTTTTGGACATTTTTTGTCTTTCTGGGGGCATTTTGGTCATTTACTAGACTTATAGGGGGTATTTTGGTCTTATTCAAGTAATCGAGGGTATTTTAGTCTGTTTTAGGCACAAGGGGTACTTTGGTCATTTTTGATGTCTTGGGGGGTGCTTGGGTCATTGTTTTAGGGGTATTTCAGTCATTTGTTAGGTTTCGGGGGTATATCAGTCTTTTTCTAGGTATTGGGGGTGTTTTGGACATATTTTTGTGTTTATGGAGGCATTTTGGTCACTTTTTCAATTTATGGGGTATTTTGTCTTATTCAAGTAATTGATGGTTGTAATACCCGGAAAAAATAAAAAAATAAATAAAAGGGTATTTAAGTAAATCTTTTGTGGGGTCAATTTTATAATTTATAATTATAAGCGAGTTTTTAGAAATAAGGTTAAAACCCTAGCTATAAATATAAGCTTATTAAGTCAATGTCTACAGGAGATATTTTGAGGAGACTACCCAAAAGATTGAAGTAGAGAAGGATCCTTGGGTCCCATGGCCTAATGGATACAAAACAAAGCTTAAACATACCTCCATAGTATGCATTATGCAATCCCATGATGGTATCAAGCCTCTTTTTTTCAAGATTGTAAACATTGAGAGATTGGTGGAGCTATTTGATGCTAAATCTGAGGAAGCTATTAAGAAGAAGATTGTCATGATGTCATCCCTTCCTCACGGAGACAAGATTGACTGATATCAATTAGAGACCCAAAGGAAAGTTTTGTTTTATATCAACAAATGTGACAAGTCAAGACCATAAGGTAAATCATAAATGTAAGCACGGGTTAATTGGAAAAGTCTATGGAAATCCCAACAAGCATCCTACCTCGAAAACAGAACATAGCTTTGAGATTTCAATTGCTGGGATATTTGGTTTTGGAAGCTTATGGAGCTTTGAGATATGAGATTCTCCCTATTTCGAATAATAAAGATATTGTGAAGCAATTGCTAGACCCCATAGTCTTTCCAAATTTGGATTCTCCTACAAATTCTTTACAAGAACAATGTACTGCTCAAATTGCTTTCACACTTGAAGTAATCTAGAATCTGAGAAATCAAGTAGAGCACACATCATGACCACTATCAATTCAATGGAACACAGGATGAAATCCAAGGATTTTAGAGAAAGTGTTGGGGAAAAGTTCTTTTTGGTATAACATTTAGAGGTAAGTAACCTTATCCTAATTGGTTTTATTTTGCGTATTTTAACTACTGAAAATTTTTTATAGTTGTTACAATTATATTTCTATTGTATTACTGATTTCAAGTAAAGAATTATCACAAATATATCTGATTACTGAATATATGATGTATTTTATTTAATTGTTTTTTTGCTATACTGATTCAAAGTAAAGAGAAAAGAATTTTCACAAATACATAAGAGCATCAAATATAATATTTTTTTTATTTAATTGTTTTTTTTAGCTATATTGATTTAAAGTAAAGAATTATAGAAATATCACAAATAGATTTGAATATTGAATATATGATTATATATATATATATATATTTGAATAAGATATATTTTTGTTAGAAACTATGATTTCATATATACGATTATGAACAATATGACTATGAATTTATTCTAATACCCAGCCAATGAGGGTTATTCATTGGTACTCTGATACCCAGCCAATGGGGGTTATTCATTGGTAGCCAATGGGGGTTGTTCATTGATACTCTGATACCCAGCCAATGGGGGTTATTTATTGATATTTTGATACCCAAACCAATAGGGATTATTTATTGGTACTCTGATAGCTAACTAATGGAGGTTATTCATTGGTACTTTGATGCCCAGTCACGGGGATATAGCGTGACCATAGTCACAAGATTGTTAAGAATATGAATTACGTTTGAATATTTGAACTATTTTGAGTCCTTAAAATTGCATATGTGAATTTGGAAATGTTTGAGTATTTGAACTATTTTGGGTCATTAAAACTGCTTATGTATCTTTTTGGAACATATTGTAAGTTATCGCTTTGATATATAGAAAACTGACTACTTTCTAAACCATCTATGATTTATTTGTCAGATTAAAGTATGTGATCTATTTGCAAATTTATTATTTTAAGACTGTGAAACTGCTTTAGTTATTTTGAAACACACATAGTATATTATAACTTTGAAAACACATATTACATCTTTTCCTTTACAGATCTATTGCTTGATAGAACTTATTAAGATTTTGATTACTTATTGAGTTGTCAACTCACCCCCCCTTTTTTTTTTCCCTCCAGTCTCAGATTGTGAAGAATAGCAAGTTTTGAGAGTTTTGATGTTGTGGTGTGAGCAAAAAAAGAAGCTTTGTGATATTGGGATTGGATGGTCTTTTAATAGTTTTATATTTATTAGCCAATTGGCATTATGTACATGAGGTTTAGATTTGTTCCTATTAATTTATTGGAGATCTATTAGTAAAGAATTTGTTGAGATACTTTGGATTTATTTGATTTAATTTTTGAGGATAATTTTAGTTGCTAAGAATGCCTTGCATATTTGTAGGGTGCTTACTTTATAAGCGTGCGACAGTTGTCACGTGCCTAGCTCTTACTTGGGTTCGGGGTGTGACATTACTCAAGGATGTAATGAGACTGTCAATGACTACTTTGAAAGCAGCAGATGCAAAAGATGTTGCATCTTCTGTCACAGCAATTGCAAATGAAAAGCTAAAAGCAGAGAAGGAAACAAATGCTGGTAAAAAGAAAGGTATCTTTTTGTGTACTTCACTTCCTGGATACTTCAAGAGGATCACTCATGGGATTGTAAATCTGTTGTGATGGACAGACATTGACTTATATGTATTTAATGGATTTATCTCTCCATTTTTTCAGTTGGTGCTCTCAGTTGTTCTGTAATGAGGAATTTATCAATAACTTATCAATTTGTGTTTCTCAATTGTTTTTCCTTGCCTGCAGCCCCTAGGAAAAAGCCGTTCCTTGTTGACAAGCCAAATGATGAAATGGTTGTTACTTCCTATGATGCTCTTGATGACTATGATTTCATATGAGTGTTTTGTTCCAGTCAGAAATTGGATTCTGCATTTAAGTCATTGAAGTAGGGATAAGATCCTCCGGCGTCCCCCTCCCCAGATAATCATGAGTGTTATTGCTGTATTTGTTCCATAAGAAACTGTCACATGGACTTCTATATTTTATGGTCAGCTTTGTTAGTTTTGAATACTAGATCTACATTTGTTTGCATACACTATATGTTGTGCTTTGCCCAAGTCATTGAAAAACTTGTTACTGTCAAAAGTATAATTACTATTTGTTGATATTTTTTTATTCAAGTCCTTCAATAATATTGCATTATCAAATATTTCAGCTTGGATAAATGTGATGCGTGTTGAATGAGTGCAAAAAATAATGAATGGAAAATTAGAAAAATAAATATGGCAACAGGATCTTTATTGACATGTTTGGTAAATTGCCACTGGTTATACCTATGCAGACTATGATAAAGTTGCTTTATAATCAAGGATAGATGGTTAAGAAAAATGGATAAAAGTTGTCATTTTATATTTGCATTATCGTATTCTTTTGTTCTCTTCCTTCCAAACCCACTTCTTGTGATGTGCCTTGGCACCCGAGTTCAACAACTGAGAAATTAGCTATTGACCGAGAAAAAAAAAAAAAACTGAGAAATTAGCCAATGTAGCCATTTTAGTGAAATACTAGTTTTGAATCTTTTGATGAACGTGTAAGGCATGTAAAAATCACTATCATCAAATATTAGTAATAAACAACTTTTGTGATTCTATCATAGCTTTCTTTAATCAAAAGCTAATAGAATATTACGAAGTTTTTTGAGGACGGGAAAATGACTCTTAGTTAGTACTCAGTAATGGTGTCCTCTCAGGATTGAATAATAAGGCTTGAACATAAGATAGATATGATCCAAGATCGGATGACATTTTATACATTTCAAGTGAATAGACTACAAATTCTCTCATTTATGTTGAATTTTCATATTAATCTTCTTGCCCTCAATCCTTGGAACAGAGTAGAAAAACATGTAAGGATACTAATACTACAAAATATTGACCAGTGCTTGTAACTAAATATCACCCACCAAAAACTACTCAAAATGAAATTCAAAATCATAGATCAGAAAGATAAAGGTTTAAATATATGTTGTGAAATTATTGTGTCCATAGCATTAATTTTGATATAAAAATAGGAAAAAAGTAAAGTAAAATACAAGGTAGCAACAATGTCATAAAAGTAATTAAAATAGTGAAGCCCATAGCCCACCAAGTCACTTTTTTAAATGTTTTTTTTTTTTTTTTTTTTTTTGAGAGAGAGACCAAGTCACTTAGAGCACTAGCATTTTTTTTTTTTTTTTTTTGGAGAAACCTTAGAGCACTGGCATTGGTTGTGCTAAAAAAAGCTACTTTGACATACTAAAAAATTACTCTATTTATTTTAATACATCACTTAATAATACATTCTACATCTTACTTGCTATACTTTTAACATTGTATTTATAATTTTTTTTTCTTTATTATTTGTTTCCAACGGTTATTATTAAAAATTAATAAATTATTCTAAAGGTCATATATCTAGAAATCCTCTTTTTTTTTTTTTTGGTGACAATCATATTTTTGGAATTTTTTTCCTTAACGATCATTCAAGTTCTTTGAAGAGTATAATAGATGCAATGGAAACTACCAATGTAGTCCATAGAAAACTCACATGCACAACTCATATCAAATCACAATAAAAACTCATATCCATAATTAACACACTCAAAGTTCCTACAACTTGCCTTGTAATTGCCATCAATGTTTGACGAGGTCCAATTGGTGTTGAGAATGAACTTCTTGGTCTCTATTGCGTTTATAAATTGAGCAAATTCTAAAAACTTGCTCGTATGACACTTGTGTGATAAAAATCAAGCACAACCTCACTCATTCTCTAGAAAATTCTCTTGCATTCTAGATTTTTCTATGAGATGTCTCTCTTTAATTCTCTAGAGACTTCTATGTAGAAGTAAAACTCAGCCATAAATTTTTTGTAATAATCTAGAAGGGGCTAGAAATTAAAATAAAAAATAATTTAGTCTGTTTGGATACCGATTATTGCTGAAAACCGAAAGCACTGTAGCAAAATAATTTTTAAATGTGTGAATGGTGCCGTGAGATCAATTTCTAATGAAAATTTTGCTGAAAAAAGAGATTTGTGGGTCTCGTGAATAGTGCACAAGACCCACTGATGGATGCAAATGCACAACGCAAGCGTTGAAAATGCTATCCAAACTCCAAGACTTGTGTGAAGTGGGGTGAAGTATGGGTAAGCACCAAGACTAGTGTGAAGTGAAAAAAAGAAAGTCAAGAGTGGTTGTGTCATAGGGTTAGTAGCTAGGTGTCTAGGAGTAAGGGTGTCTAGGAGTAAGGTGTCAAGTGTGTGCAATTGTATTGTTCATAGGACCCATTGATAAACGCAAACGTGCAATGCAAGCATTAAAAACGCCATCCAAACTCCGAGACCTAGACGTGTGAAGTGAGGTGAAGTATGGGTAAGCACCAAGACTAGTGTGAAGTGAAAAAAAGAAAGTCAAGAGTGGTTGTGTCATAGGGTTAGTAGCTAGGTGTCTAGGAGTAAGATGTCAAGCATGTGCAATTGTATTTTGTGAGTAAGTGCCATGTGCAGAGAAAAAAAGGTACTATGCGTGCACTAGCGTTGGTGAGTCAAAGCATCAGTGCTTGTAAAGTGTTGTAATTTAAAGAGTCCAGTGTTTAATAAAAGGTCTTTGCTTAGTGTTTTGTTCAACATTGTGTATGAAGATTTCATCAACTTGTTCATAATCGAAATTTATAGCTTCATTTTCATCTCGCTCATCTTCAACAATCATGTTATGGAGAATTTTGAACGCTTTCATGATGTTTTGGAACATTTCAAGATTGAAAAAAATCGTGTAGGTCCACACACAAATGCAAATTGTGCTTGAAGCACTTCAATTACATTACATGCTTTACATCCTTCCTATATGCCTCTTGAGATTTTGCAAATAATTTTCATTTTTGTCCAAGTGGTGGTAGGATTGTTTTTATAAATGTTGACCACTTTGGATATATGCTACTAGCAAGGAAGTATCCCATTGTGTAATCATTATCATTGATTAAGTAATTAACTGAAAAAGCATGTCCTTGTGTGAGCTTGGAAAATATATGAAACTGTTCTAACTCGTTAATGACATTATTTGACTTAGATAATTCAAAAAAATGCATGTTATATCTAAAGATCATATGATGCCATTGCTTTCAAAATAATAGTTGGCTCAAGTCTTTCCTTGTAGCTAGACAATTTTTCATTTTTGATGCATCCAATCAATGTTCCCAAACATCCCCGGAAATCCATGGCCTTGGACATGGGCTAAAAATCCAACAATTTCTTCATTGGTTGGTGACCTCAAATATTTCTCTGAAAATATCAACCATCACTACAACAATGCTAGTGCCATCGCTCTCACTAGTTGATTTGAATACAACAATTCTTCTTTTTTATTTTATTTAATTTTGAGAAAAGAATACAATAGTGACAACTGAGAACCATGATTTGAAGTGAATTAGAATTTAATTAGGGATGAAACCTCATCACCATAATAATTGTGAATCTCAAGGTAGAGATTCAACTATTGATTATTATTTACCTAAATTGAGGGATTTACAATTACAACGAAGTCATCACTTATTTTAATTTATAAACAAAAAAAATAATAATAATAAATCAGATAAAAAATTTATTTTTATTAATAAGTAATAAAATACATAACTTTGGTCCTCATTATAATATTAAAAAAAATGAAGATTACAATAATTAAATTGCTAGTTACAATCTAAAAAAAAAAAAAAAAAAGGTAAAAATATATTCACTAAATTACAAATTGCATCATCCAATTTTGCCCAAAATTCAATTCAGTCTTGTAACTTTTAGTTTGATCATTTCAGTCTGCCCAACTTTAATTTGTGTTCAATGTAGTCTTTCTGTCCACTCCATTAGGTAGGTTGCCTTTAAGTTCCCCAAAATGACTACGTTTTGTTATTTTTGAAATTCTGAAATTAAAAAAATAAAAATAAAAATCTAGAAAATTTATTAAAAAAAATAGATTTTCTTTTTTTTCTTTTCCAATTTAAAGGATATGTCTTGCAAGTCTCTTGGATGCTTGAAAATTTAAGAACCTTGATCTCAAGGTGTGCCATGGTAATTAATAAGTTCACAGGGTTGAAATATGCCGGTATACAGATTTGATTCCAATTTAGTAAAAAAAAAAATTTCTTCGGAAAAAATAAAAAGAAAAAAACCTTTTCAGTACTACTCTCTCAATTCCTTTCCATGCCCTTACACCACTGCAATTCATTATAAACCATTCAAGCAACTATATTGCGAAAGCAAACTTTATTTGTGTAGTTTATTGATTTCAAAAGTGGGTTGAGGCCGGCTTAGAATTTGCTCAATGACAAAAAAGTTTCGATATGCTCAAGATAAGGTGTTTATGATCTTTTACCCATCTCTTTTGCACCAAATTGAATTTTTGAGTGAAACTAGTTTCATTGGAAAGTGAATATCCGGGGTTTCAAAATAGACACATTTGAAATTTGATCTAATTTGGATTTGAATCAAGTGAGATATTGAGATTTAAAGTGACACATGAATGTTAAATTTGAGAAGTACTAGAGTGAAAAATTGCACGATTTTTAGTCCGAATTTTGATAGGAGAAGATTTCCTGCTAGGTTTTAACTCTATGCATTTATAAATCACTTATTGCACAACTTTTAAAGGCAAGGAGGCTATACTAGAGCAAAATAGTGCTATTCAAAGAGAAAAAATATGGCCTCATGGATTGACAAACACAGTTCGTGGAAAGTATTCATAATAGAAGAGTTTAAGCGATTTGGAGTTGATTGTGGGGTCTCAAGAGTAAGTTACCTATTGGGTGTAGAATCTTGAGTCATGGGTATATCTCAAATTGTAAAGCTTCGATTCTATTAGTTAGTTACTTCTTGGGGCTGGGGTTAAGCCCCATATTGGTATCTTTGAATGCCTTCATAAGTTTTCCACTTCGTTAACAATGGACTGTGTTAGAACACCTTGATTATAATTGTTGACTTGTTTACTGTGGTAATTATTAATTAACCGGAAATCAATCTGCATTTGTACTGTTAATTTTCAAAGTTGATTAGTTACCCATAAAATCGACCAAGGGGTCTAAATTACACCTTTCACAAACAATCATTTACACACATAATGATTACTAGCTGTGGGATTTCACTTTTTAGTAATCTAAAACTTGATCAACCATACGATCTGGTTTTTTTCTGCAATACACTACATAAATATTGATCTATAAAGCTTGCAACAGCAGAGTTAATCTTGTTGAGTTGTAGTACTACATAGAGCTTAAGTAGACTACTAGCTAATATCAGTTTATTTAGTAAGTGAAAGAAATTGCATACCTCCCATCTCTAGCTCTGTGTGCCACTGAAAATTTTGGTACTAAGCAAAGATGCATGATCTATTCTGCCCATAGCATGTTGTACAGCTAATTCAACGACCACCTCTGAGGATTGAATCAGTGCTAAACATGGAAGGAGCAGAACCCTGGCTAGATGAAGGAAATAGCGATAAACCATATGCTTCACTATTTGTAGGTGTACCAAAACAAGCAACGTCATGTGGCAACTCTGGCAGATCAGCATCACCATCTAAAAACTGCATCACTTGCCTCATGCTAGGCCTAGCTGCTGGCATTGACTGTGAGCAAAACAGGCCTAGTTTCAAAACCAATTCCATTTCCTCTTTTACATAACTACCTTCCAATCTAGGATCACTAGCATCCAGGATGGCTCCTTTTCTCCAGCATTGAAAGACATAATCAACCAGAATCATCTCTGCAGGCAGACCTCGTCTATCTATTGGCCTTCTTCCACAAGCCACTTCAAGCATGAAAGCCCCAAAAGCAAACACATCAGTGCAAGTGGTTGCCCTTCCTGTTCTAGCAAGCTCGGGAGCCAAATAACCCACAGTTCCAACCACATTGGTGGTTTGGGGATTGGTACCATGGTCGCATAATTTGGCAAGGCCAAAATCTCCTAGCCTTCCATTTAATTCGGCGTCTAATAGAACATTGCTTGCTTTTACATCTCTATGCAGAACAACTTGTTCCCACTCTTCATGGAGGTAGAGAAGGCCAGCTGCTACTCCTTTGAGGACTCGAAATCGTTGAAGCCAGTTAAGGTTTGTCCTTTCATTTCCATATAAGAACTTTTCGAGGCTTCCATTGGGCATATAATCATAGACCAAGAGGAGTTCACCCTTTCGCCGGCAATATCCCAGTAGTTTCACCAAGTTCCTATGCCTCAGCCTGCCCATGCTAATGATCTCAGCCACAAATTCCTTCATCCCTTGATTGGAATCATGGGAGACTTTCTTGACTGCAATTTGTGTATTGGAAGAACAAAGAGTTCCTTTATAAACCTTTCCAAAACCTCCTTCTCCAAGAAGCTCCTTGTCTGAGAAACCTTTGGTTGCTTTGTAGATATTCTTGTAGCTGAACCTGTGAGGACCATACTCGCTTTCCCAATCTTCTAGTATTTCTGCATATTTCTTTCTCCTCAAAACGAAAATAGCTGCAGTGACCAATATCAGCACGACCACTACTGCTATGATCAAAATCATGATAATCTGTCCTTGCCTATCCTTACTTTTCCTCTGTTGGGGAGGTTGAGGAAGCTTCAAAATGTCAAGGCTTTGTGCTTGTCCACTTTTATTAAAGCTCCATCCAAGAATATACTGGTTACTTGTAAGTGTACCAGTGGCTGCAGAGAAACCAACATACATAGATTCCAAAAGATATTGGGACAGATCTATGCTTGTTGACAAGAGAGGCCGGCTAGGTTTTGTGATGCCGGCTGGGGCTAGTGTTACATTCAGTAACTTTTCTGTTTCATTGTAGTCTATCCAGAGATGCATTGGGTTGCCACTTACTAGCTCCATGCTTATATTCTTCGCTTCTTGATCAGAAAAGTAGGTTGCAGTAGCTGATTCATTTGATTTCAGGCTGTTCACATCGATTCCCACATGGTTGTTGTCTATATCTTGAAATTCTTGACCCTGAATGGTATCAAGCTCAATGGCTAATAAGTGGTTTGTTGGAAGGTCATTATTTGAGGCATTCAAGAGTCCTAGATAATTGCTGGCTACAACATTGGTGAATTTCCACGAGGGACTGATGGTGAAGGCAAATCCATTGCCACCTTTCAATGGTGTTTCAGGAACTATTGCAAATACAAAGTTTGTGGAAAATGAAAGAGACTGAGTTAAATCCGAAGAAGTGTTGAATTTTAGAGGAAGTTGGTAGAAAGCATGACCAACTTTTAGTTCTGAATTGTTGGTGAGTTGCAATAGACCATTGGGGTGGATTCGAGCGGTTCCATCTAGATGCAGATTTGCTTGATGGAAGCCATTGTAGATGAACTGGTCATTTTGAGCAAGCATCAATGGAATCTTATGGATGAAGCAGAGAGTAACCAGAAAAGGAAGTGATGTAAGCCCAGTCGCCATTGAAAAAACTGGGAAAAATGTACATTCCTATAAACGCAGGCTGTGTTTGAAATGTCAAAGCAAACTCCTAGAAAATGGTGGTTTTCCTTCTCTGTCCCCAGATATTTCATGTCAAAATTATTGTATCGTGAGAACAAGGTCCAAGTCCAACATTTTAGCCCAAAAATGAAAGAAAAAAAAGAAAGAAGAAAAGGTCCAAATCCATAACTCATAAATAAAGTAGATTTCCAATTGCTAATTAAATAAATCATTTAGAAATTATAGATAAATTAATAATAAAATGATTAGATGAAGAATTTAGATTGTAATCAAATTAAAATTTTTATTAACTTAGAAATTATAAGAGAAGAAGATAAGAACAAAATATATATATATATATATATATATTTTAAAATCAGTTTTTTTTTTTTTTTTTTTTTGCAATTTAATGAAGCTACTTGTCACAACCATGGTTTTCAAGCCCAACTTATATTTCATACTAGCATTATACCCGTGCGATACACAGCTTAATCAAAATTCATACATAAATAGTTTTTTATATATATTAATTTACTTAGAATTAAATAATAGAATAAATAATAAAAATAAATAAATATTTTACTTGAAGTTATAGTATAATAAATTCATATTGTGTGAAACTAAGGTATTATGAAATGCATATATTTATATATATATATATATAAGTAATAATAAATCAAGTTAGATAATATGTTACATCTTCCCAATTTTTGGAAGACTTATAGAAAAATTGACTTGTTCTATATTTGAGACACCACTGTTAATTAACATGGCAACTAGAACTAGGTGGTCCATTGCACTTGTTCATGCTTAATGTAAAAAAGATATCCATGTATAAAATAGGTGAAAACACCATTTTGGTTTTTCAAATTTGTGGTCACAGTCAATTTGATCACTACATTTTAATAACAATCAATTTAATTCATGTTATTTTTAACTTACACTTAATTTGGTCTCTACTATTAAATCACTAACGGAAAGTGCATACGTGGCTAGCGGTATGCATTGCTGGCATGCCTAATGTTGCTGTGTCTAAATTTGAGTGTCCACGTTAGCGCTAAAGATGAAAAAAAAAATAAATAAATAAACATCAACATTTAAAAAAAAAAATCAAATTAAACAAAAATTAATTATGAAAAAGGTGAACCACTAGACCAAAAATTAAAATAATTAATACATAAAAAATACAAAAATCTTTGAATCCATTGCTTTGAAGCACAAGAGTTTTGTGTGTGTGTGTGTGTGGATAGTACAAGAGTTCTGGTCATATTGTATTGTCTTTTATTTGGGTTAAGTTTTGTATGATTGGAAGATGACTGCTTTTGCCAGCATCCTTCATCCTTTTTTTTAATTGGTCTTTTTTTTTTTTTTTTTTTTTTTTTTTTTTCCTGTTATGGTTTTAGGAAAATCTCTTGTATACTCCGGGTACTTGAGGTTTTTGCTCATTTTCAATTAAATTTTTGTTTACCTATTCAAAGAATAAAATAAAATGATATAAAAAGACATTTTCACAGCCAAGTGCTTTCAAAGTTACGTTACTTCAATGACTGTTAGGGAACGGCTCCTTTTTGTGTGTGTGTGTCCTAAGACAGTAGCAAGAGCATCTCCAACAATTTCTCTAAATTTTTTACAGTTTAAAGAATAAACAGTGACATTTAATTTTTACATACTCACTTTTTTAAATACACTTTCCAACAGATTCTCTATCACATTCTCTATCTTATTTAAATATTATTTCTTCATTCATTATTTATTCTTTTTTAATCATCATTTATTCTTTTTTTAACAACTATATTTTTAATGAAAAGTGTTATATTCACAACATTTTACGTAATACTTTCACAACAAAATTTATATAAAAAGTTGTTACTAGTTCTAATTTGAACCCACTACTGAAATTATTTTTTTGCTCGTCAATATTATTTAATAACAACCCGTCACTTAAAATTTATTGTGAAAATATTGTGGTAGTATTTCTTTATTGCAATTTTTTATTTTTTATATTATTTTTCCCTTCCACCCCATCTGGATACGTTTCTTCTTCTTTTTTTTTTCTTTTTTTCTTTTTTCTCTTGGTTTTTTCTCCACCACCCACGTATCCCACTCCTTTCCTCTCTCTAACTTCTTTTTCTTTTTCTTCTGGTTCATTCCGGAGCACTTCTTCTTCAGCTATCTCTCTTTCTCTCTTTCTCTAGCTCTTTCTTTTTTTACTTTTTCTATTTCTACCTCTATTTTCTTTCCTCTTCAGCTCACTTCTCACACACACACACACACACACACACCCACACGCACGCACGCACAGCCGACATGGCCTTCGCCTATCTTTTTTTTTTTTTTTTTAATCTTGTTCTGATTCACTTTGTTGTTGCAATGGAGCTTAGATAGGCTTTCATGCTCTTGATTTGTTGTTTTTATTTTTATTTTAGATCTGTTGTTCTAATTAAATTTTTATTTTTTCATGTTCTTGATCTGTTACTGTGTTTGTGTTGATTGTGTTACTATTTGAGAGGGACACAGATGAACAAAGAAGAGAGGAGGAAAGAGAAAGAATTTTTTTTTATTCAGCCGGATATTTTTTTAAGATAAAATAATAGTTTGAAGTTGCTACAATGTTCTCTAAATTAAGAGAATTACTGTAGCAACTTCAAAAAATAATTTAGAGGACCTATGCGTATGGAGAAGCTGCTGGAGAGATGAACAGTTTCATTTAGTGGTCTAAATTTGGCTTTACCGAAACTGCTGGAGATGCTCTAAGCATCAAGGGCAAATATTGTAATGCACAGCAGCTCTATCTTTGCGTCTTATATATATATGTGTGTGTGTGCGTGTGTGTGTTTTACATTTAAATTTTGATCTGAGTGGTTGGCAATAACTACGAGCTGTGAAAGCAATGATGATGACTCAAAAAAAAAAAAAAAAAAAAAGTAGAAAGATGAAGGGGATCCAAATTGTGCAAAAGTAATAATTGTATCTGGTGACATTGCTATAAATATTTGTGGAGCCTAGTAGGGTGTTTTCTGATTTTATGTAATTTCTTTCGCTTCATATAGTCTTTGTTTACCTGAGGACGTTTGTTGTTAAAGTATATATTGGTTTGCAATATGCACGTAAATGCAGTATTGCTCATTAAATATGGGTAGAAATATTTTAAATTTATGCATCAATTTTTCCTTATAATTAATTTTAATCATTTTGATTCCTTGAAATTAAATTTCTTGGAGTGGGGTGACTGACAAGGATATGGACTAGACCTTTTGATGACTGAAATTTTAAATTTTCTTCTGTGCCTCGTTTTACCGGAATGAAAAGATTCAGGTTGTAAAAAACTGGGCATTTCCTTTTCGTTCATGTTGTTATCAATCAATTGAAACTCCAAGATGTATTTGACCCTTCTCTGTCTGCTAATGTTGTATAATTATAGCTGGTGCAAGTTAATCCAACTTCTAAAACTATAATAGTTTCTAACTAGACCTCCGTTTAAAATAGCTTTTTAAGAGCATCCGCAGCCCAAAATCACATCCAATTCTATTTTACCATCTTAAAAAAATACTTCATTAATTTACACAACATCATTTTACAATACTCCAGCATCTCAACTTTTATTTTACAATACAATATATTAAAATAATATAAATTATACAGTAAAAAAATAATATAAAATTATCTCTCCCTTTCCTTTATCCGGTCACTTTTCCTCATTGCCTCTCTCTCTCTCTCTCTCTCTCTCTCTCTCAGCCACACCACCACCAACAACAGGCACCACCACACCAAAACCCATTATTTAACCGCCAACAACCCAGCCAAGATTTTTCTCAAAAAAAAAAAAAAAAAAAAAAAAAAAACCAGCCAAGAACAAACCACCAAATCCACCAAATCACCAAAAAATAATCACTGCCACTTCCATCAATCCAAACATAAACACTGCTTAGTGGGTTCGGCCATGGGTGGCTTTGTTGATGATGTTCATGTGCATGGGTTTTGGGTTCTTTGAAAATGGGTTTGAAGAAAATGGGTTTTGTGTTCTGTGTTGATGGTTTGAAGAAAACCATCGTTGCTGCCAAAGTTGATGGTTTTGTGTTGATCGTTTTGTGTTTTTTGTTGATGGTTTTGGCTATCCATTTTTTGTTGTGGGTTTGGCTAATTTTGATTTTGATTTTGATCTTAACCCAAACCCAAAAACCCTTGAGAATCACAGTTTAAAGAGAGAGTGATAGAGAGAGGAGATGAGAGAAAAGAGAGAGGCTTGGTCTGAAAAAGCTTCAGCGATGGGTGAGAGTGAATCAGTTGTGATGGTGAGAGAGACAGGATGAGAGAGAAGCAAGAGGCTTGTTGTCTGAAAGAGCAATGGAGAGAGAGAGAGATGAGAGATTGTGGAGAGAGAAAGGCCTGATATTTATGCATAAAATATTAATATATGTTTTACAATTGAGCTATAGTGTGATTCGAAATGTAGAACCGCATTGCAGCACAATCCTAAATTTTTTTACAATTGGCACATTTTGCAATTCGAGCTGGAGTGAGCATTTTAGGCCTGAATGCTAAAAACTCATTACATTTGGCATTTACACTTTCCACTGTTGATGCTCTAAGAAGAGCATTTTTTTTGCTTTGAGGCTTCAAATGAAGTTGATTTTCATTTGGAGATATGAACAACACAAATTTGAGATAAGATTGGGTCACATATTTCCAACCATCACCTCAAATAAAAGCAACAGTATGGTGAAAAGAATCAAACTAAGCTTGAAAAGGCTATAACAATGGTGTTAACACAGAAAACACTCATTGAGAAGCAAGAAAATTAGAGAGAAAGTTCAGAGAGAGAGTGATGAGAAAAGAATAGAGAATTCTGGAAGAATGTTCACACTACTATTCATTACACTTGATGTACAATATATATATTACAAGGAGATCAATAACTACTCAACTAAGATCCCGTAAATCTCGGGATTGATCTGTAAAGTGTGGAGGAAAATCAGGAAAGGATTCACTGTCATAATGACCTAATGACCTATTCTAATGAAGCTAAGAAGAAATTAATCCAAGAAGAACAAAGACGATAGCGTTTCACTAAATACAATTACATCATTGTTTTAAATAGAACGACATTATTCTACTTCAGATATAAGAAGGCTATGCTAGCCATTGGAAAAACTAACCGTTGAAGCTCTAGAATTTTGAACATTACTCTGGTTTGTGACTTTACTCATAACATCCCCACTTAAACACGAGGCTGTGTCAGCCAAGAGTTTGCCGTGAAGAAACAGAAAATGAGGACCAAGCAATGGCTTAGAAAAAATATCAGTGAAATTGTCATGGCCAGAGATGAATTTGATCCCCAAAGTACTACAAAGAACACAACCCCTCGCATAATGATAATCAACTTCAATGTGCTTGGTTTTGGAATGAAAGACATGATTGGAGGCCAAAGCAATTGCAGAGTTGTTGTCACACCAAAGAATTGGAATGTGAGGAAGAAACTATTTAAGTTCCTTAAAGAGAGTACGAAGCCAAGCCAACTCTGCCACTGTGGAAGCCAAGGCACAATACTTTGCCTCGGTGGAAGAACGTAAGATAGTCGACTGCTTCTTGGAAGACCATGAAATTGGGCTTTAACCAAGAAAAACTAATATCCCAGCAGTAGATTTTATGTCTGTTGGATCACCAACCCAATCCACATCAGAAAAGGCAAAGAAGGTAAGTGGGCCAGAAGTAAGATGAATACCAAAATGCAAAGTTCCTCTCCCATAATGAAGAACATGGTTGGTTGCCTCCAAATGAGAAGTAGTGGGATGGTGCATAAACTGACACAGTTGATGCACACTAAAAGCCATATCAGGGCGTGTGAATGTCAAGTACTGGAGAGCATCCACCATAATTCTATACTCAGAAGGATCAAGTAAAATAGATCCATCAAAAGGAGTAAGACGAACATTGGGACAACATGGAGTCTTTGTAGACTTAGAGTTCTCCATCTTGAATCTATGAAGCACATTAAAGGCATATTTGGATTGGCACAAGGTGAGACCAAATCTGGAAGGCACAATTTGAATGCCTAAGAAATAAGAGAGAGCACCCAAATCCTTAAGCTTAAAAGCCTTACTAAGAGCAGTGACAAGATAAGATACTTGTGAATTGGAATTGCTGGTAATGATAATATTATCAACATACACTAGCAGATAAATGATAGTCTGATGAGAGTGAAATACAAACAAGGAGGAATCTACCATGGAAGCTTTAAAACCAAGATGCAAAAGCTGGGAAGTAAATCTATCAAACCAGGCTCTTGGGGCTTGTTTCAAGCCATACAAAGATTTGTGTAATCTGCACACATAATTAGGGAATTTGTGATCGACATAGCCTGGTGGTTGCTCCATATACACTTCCTCCTTTAGAAAACCATGGAGGAAGGCATTGGAGACATCCAACTACCTAAGAGGCCAATGAAAGCTCACTACAATAAAAAGAACAAGCCTCACTATAGCTGGTTTTACAACTGGACTAAATGTCTCAGTGTAGTCCACACTTGCCTGTTGATGAAATCCCTTAGCAACCAATCTTGCTTTATAATGAGCAATAGTGCCATCACTATGTGATTTTAGCTTATAAACCCATTTACAACCCATTAAATTGATGCTAAGAATAGTAGGAACAAGAGACCAAGTCTTCTGCCTTTGCAAAGTAGAAAATTCCTTATCCATGGCTTGAACCCATTGAGAAAACTTACAAGTAATCTTATATGATAGGGGTTTAGTATAAGTATAAACAAACCACAACCTTGTAACATAGTTTAGGCTTGGAGATACCATTCTTTGATCTGGTGGTCATAGGATGGGTATTCATAGGAGCAAGAACAGATGTAGTGGAATCAAGATGGGAAGAGGTAATTGGAACAGAAATAGGTTAAATAGATGATGATGGAGCAGGAGGTGTAGGAATAGATAAAGATGATGATGTATGATTTGGAGGTGTAGTGTGAGAAATGGAGGTAGGTGGAGAAACAAGTGTAGTAAGAGGAACAGAGGTAGATGGATTTGATATTGTGGAGGTGTTAGTTTGGGAAAGATGACAAGAAATGTTAGACTAAGCAATAGGACTAGGTTGTGTAGTGTGAGACAGATGGTTAGAATAAGAACCTAGGATAGAGGGCTGATTGGAAGAGTGTAAATATAGTAGATTGGATAGCCAAGTATTTGGATTAGGTGTATTAGGGGCTGAAACAAAAGAGGGAGTAGAAGAAAAGGGAAACTTAGCTTCACTGAAAAAAAAAACATGCCAACAAGTATATAGTTTGTGAGTGAGCAAGTCAAGACATAAGTAGTCTTTTGAAATTGCAGAATAGCCCAAGAAAATACACTCTATGGTCTTATGATTAAGCTTGTGTTTGGTGTATGGCCTAAGAAAGGGATAACAAGCAAAACAAAAAATTTTAAGAGAAGATATATCAAGATGTTGACTATAGAGCTTGTACCAAGGAGAAAAGAACCCTAGAGTAGCTGTTGGAAGTAAATTGATTAAAGTTACAGCTGATTGAACAGTAAAAGACTAGTATGAGGAAGGTAGGGAAGCCTAAGAAAGAAGAGTGATGGTAGTTTCAATTAGGTGTCTATGCTTCCTTTCTACTAAGCCATTCTGTTGAGGTGTATAGGGACAAGAAATTTGATGAAGAATCCCATTGGAAGATAGAAAAGACTCAAAGGACTTAGAAGTATACTCACCTCTACCATTTGATCTAAGAGTTTTAATGGTTGAGGAAAATTGTGTTTTAACCATAGCATGATGCATGACAAATTTTGAATAAACTTCAGACTTATCAGAAAGTAAGTACAACCATGTAAAACAAGTGAAATGATAAAAAAAAAAAAAAATGACATAATATTTGTAGCCATTTATTGAATTAAGAGGTGTAGGACCCCACAGATCAGCATGTACAAGTTCAAAAGGTGAATTAGCTACAAAGCTTGAACTAGGAAATGGAAGTCTGTGCATTTTTCCATGAAGACAGTGAATACAAGAATTGACAAAATTAGCACTATTATTGAAAGACAATCCATTATTTTGTAACAAAAGCTTAAGGACTTAAGAGTTAGGATGGCCAAGTTTGTTGTGCCACAAATGCCCACTAGAAGAAGAAAGCTAGACTGAATTGCACAGTTTATTAGGAAGCAAAAACTCAGTGGCCTTGTGCGGATAGATGGGATACACCACCTTCACTCTTGCCCTTGTATAGTGTTTTCCCTATGGCCAAGGCTTGAATGAGCAAGGTGTTTTCATCAAAATAACACCAACAGTTATTATCATGACAAAATTTGTGAACTAAAGCAAGATTAGAAGCAATAGAGGGAACTCTAGGCACATTTCTAAGTTGAATAGGAGAATTAGAAGAAGGGATTAGTGAGTTACCTATATGAGTAATAGGAAAATTTTGACCATTACCAATTGTGAGATGCTCCTGACCAGTGTAAGGTTTAGGAAAACTTAAATGGTTGAGGCTTAAAGTGACATGGTCTATAGTTGCACTGTCTACCAGCCAAGGTTGCTCTTGAGCTATCATGGAGTTGGAAGAAGTGGCCATAGCAGTGAAATTTATGGGTGGATGTTTGCCTTGATAGACATAATCCATCCTGTGATAGTAGTCTAAGGCAAGATGACCTACCTTTCCACAAATCTGACAGATTGACCTTTCTCGTCTTGCATTAGAGCCTTGAGATTGTGAAAACTAGTTGAACTGATTAGGTGATGAACCTCTGCCTCTACCTCTTCCGTTGTTATTTTTTCCTCTTCCTCTATTATTAGACTGGTTGTGATTATTATATCCACCAGTGTTGTTAAATCTTGGTGCAGTGTTAACTGCCATTGCAAAGGTGGAGTCTTTGATCTATATTCCTTCATTCAATGGTTCTTCTTCTGCATTGAACAAAGTAGCTTGCTCATCAAAACTTAATTTGGTGCTTCTGGTTCTAGTTGCAGACCTGAAAGCACTGAATTCTTTTGGAAGGCCTTTGATTGCTACATGAAGGAGCTCTTCATCATCCAAGAATACACCAACTACCATAAGCTAGTCTCTTATCACTTTAATTTTTTGTAGATATGTGTCCACAAAATCAAATCCTTTCTTCTCATTATGCAGCACACCCTTTAGATTCATCACATGTGACCTTGAGATTGAAGAAAATTTGTTTCCAAGAACCTTCCTGACTTCTCGAGCTAAAGAACACCCAATAGTTATAGCCAAAACTAAAGGAGTGGGGGTTAAGCTAATGAAAGTGAGAAGTGCCTTTTCCTTTGATTTCCAGATGAGATAATTTAGATTAAGCACTAAAGTGATGGTACCAAATAAATCCTTGAGAAATTTCTCAGGAACAAGTGGAAAACTTCATCTAGAAGCTCAAACATGGAGTATGTTTCTAACACCATAGAGATTTGATGCTTCCATACAATGTAATTGGAAGAATTGAGTTTATCTATCATCATATTTAACATATTTGACAGTAATAGAGAGGATGATTAGTGAGATTGATGGAGGTGGATGTGGAAGTTGAAGGCATAGTTGTGGAGGTTGAAGGCACAGTCGTAGAAGTTAAAGCTGAAGTAGTTTTTGCCATTGATGTTGGGATTGATTTATGTTTTGATACCATGAAAAGAATCAAACTAAGCTTGAAAAGACTATAACAATGATGTTCACACAAAAAACACTCAGTGAGAAGTAAGAAAATTAGAGAGAAAGTTCAGAGAGAAAGACAAGAGAAGAATAGAGAATTCTAGAAGAATATTCACAGTACTATTCATTACACTTGATGTACAATATATATATATATATATATATATATAAACAAGTTGATCAATAATTGCTCAATTGAGATCCCGTAAATCTCAGCATTGATCCGTTAAGCGTGGAGGAAAATCTGGAAAGGATTAACTGTCATAACTACCTAATGACTTGTTCTAATGAAGCTAAGAAGCAATTAATCAAAGAAGAGCAAAGAGGACAGCGTTTCACTAAATACAATTACATCACTGTTTTAAATAGAACGACATCATTCTGCTTTAGATATAAGAAGGTCGTGCTAGTCGTTAAGGCTCTGGAATTTTGAACATTACTCTGGTTTGTGACTTTACTCTTAACATTTGGAACTGGATTGCATATTCAAGTTCAATAATAGAAAAACTCACAAGAGTGCAATAAATATGTTTGTTTTCAGAATGCATAAGAAGATTTATTTATTTATTGTATATTATTTTTTATCAATATCATGAAAAAAAATTTGTATGCTTTTCTTCAAACTTACGTGGATTTGAATTTGTCATTTACTTTTTTGCAAAAATTTTCATTATTTAATATATATTAGTTTTTTTTTGGGATTACTTTATCTTAATTCTTTCTTCTTCTTCTTTTTGTTTTTTTTACCTAAATTAGATATTTTTTTTAATTAAGTTTGCATTAATGTTAATACATATTAGATATCATTTGATACTTGATCCCCCCCCCCCCCCCCCCCACACACACACACACACACACAACCAAAAAAAAAAATTAACGTTTAAATTAGGCTAAAAGTAAAATTGTTACTTTATAAAAAAATTGATACAATACTTATTGTTACTTTGGGCCTGTTTGGATAAGCTGTTTCAAAAGGTGCGTTTTAAAAACTCCATTTTAAAAGCCATAAATAAGTGTTTGGTAAAAATGTGAAAAAATGTGTTTTCTATTTTTAAAGCCATATTAAGCATTTGGATAAGCTGTTTTAAAAATAGCTGTTTTGAGTGTAAATTCCCAAAAAGGATTTAACTATTTTTTGAAGGTTATATTGTCATTTTTCCTGTGATCAGTGTTTTTTTATTATTGAAAATATGTAATTAAGCTTAACAATTACATTAATAATAACAACAATAATGATGTTTTCGTTGTTGAAATTCATGGAAAGAAGTTTATAAAATTTAAAATATTAAAAATAACTCATCAAGAAAAAGATATTAAAATGATTAGGAAAATAATTATATTAAAATGTTAATTGCCAACAATATCAATAATAGACAATCCATTATAATAATAAAAAAGCTCTTATCCGAAAAAAATTAAAAACCAAAACACCGAAATAGAAATAATAAAAATATTGTTTACAACCCACAAATGGATCGAGCTATTTTGTCACGAACAAATTTCATCTCCTCATTTTGTATATTTTCAACATTTGCCTGTCTGCTACTACCTTCTCCACTACTATTGCTTCTTGGTCTATCCAAGTCATGTTCATCGCAATTGAATCCCTCATCTTCCCTATCATGTTTTCTAATAAAATTATGCAAAACACAAGTAGCAACTATAATGTTTCTTTGGTGCTTAATGTCATAAGGTGGCATTTGCTTCAAAATTTTCCATTTATTCTTCCACACTCCAAAAGTTCGCTCAATTGCACTTCTAAGTGATGAGTGAACATAATTAAACCTCTCTTCTATGTGATTCCCTCGACCAGCTCGTCGAAAATCTGAAAGATGATACCTCTGTCCCTTATAAGGTGGCAAATATCCTTTCCTTAAGGGGAATCCAGCATTAACTAAATAATATTTTCCTAGTAAAAAAAAAAAAAATGTAAGATGTATATAAATAATATCCTTCATACATATTTAATATATAAAAATTTTATATACCTGGTGGTGGTTTTGGAAAGTTGACAGATTGTCGACGGATAGCATCAAAGAAAATACGCGTATCATGTGCTGCACCCTCCCATCCAGCCATAACAAATATGAAAAGTAAATCAAAATCGCATGCTGCCATCACATTAAAAGATGTCACACCCTTTCTATTATAATATGGAGCTTTTTTGTCGTCTCCAACAACAACTTGGATATGCATACCGTCAATGGCACCAATGCAGTCCTAAAATAGAATATAAATTCTAATTACTTAGGAAAAAAATTCTAACAAATATTAGAAACAAAAGTAGAATGTATGAAATGAATACCTAAAAGTGTGGCATGTACAATAGATTCTTCTGTATATATCTTGGAATTACACTAAATGTAGGGTTAGAAGGCTTGAAGATATCCATTGACATTATGTTAAGGTGTTTCAGAACTCTATGAAAATGTCTGTATATAGTCTCACCAGAATGTTGAAATCTTTCTTGAACCATCCTGTAACAAGCTCCTTGTCCAAGTATCATTAAACATATACCTACTGACTCTTCAAGCCTAATATGCCTTGTGTGCTGAAGTCCATATGTATGTTGTAAAACATTACACAATTGAAGGAAAACATGTGGCTTCATTCTAAACATTTCGTTTCATTACCCGTCAAACAATCCATTAACCACATGTAGCCAGTTTGTTCAGAATCTCTACAAGGTTGTTTATCAATACATTTCATATAATATGTCACTGCAACATGACATCTAGCAACAGCAAGATTATATAATTTCTCATCATCATATTCATCATTTTCCACATCATAAGACTGATCTTCATCACTATAATCAATATGATCATTGTAATCCATAGGAATATCATCTAAAATATTATAGCAATAAATTAGATAAATCACAATAAAGAAAATGAGTAAACATTTAAATGATAGGTACTATAGTGTGACAGTGTGGATATTTGCTAATATTTCTAAATGTATGCATTGGGTGGATATTTGTAGATATTTGTAAATAGGCATTGTGACAATTGTAGGCTTGATATTTGTAGATATTTGTAAGTAGGTGTAAGGGTGTGCACAAGTGGTGCGTATATTGCTGCAATGGTGTGCGTGTGTAGTTGTGACAGTTGTGTGTGTAAGAGTGTGCAGAGGAGTGTGTGTGTGTGTGTGTGCACATGTAAATTACTAAACGGAAATAAATTGTGATATAGAGCCAATTAAAAAGAACACACTAATAGCCACATTGGAAGGCTCATATCCTTGGGATGGGTGTGCATGCATGTGTTAATGCATGTTTGCAGGTGGTTGGGTGTGAGTGGATAGGCGTGTGTATTGTTGTTGGCAAGGACAAGAAAGTTCTTAACTAAGGCCAAAACTTGTATCAGTTTCTTCATATGACCTTCAACATATTTTACTAGCATAGATGGCAGACAAATTTCCCTAGCATGAGGGTAAAAGGCAATCAAAGGTCTAAGCCACCAAATTTAAGATTATCTGTCACTTGATTATGTCAAACGTCAAATCCTAAATTTTAAAATATGCAAAAAAAAAAAAAAAAAAAAAATCATTCTTCTATCTCCAACAATTACTTTCGGTCTTCCAAAATTTTCTAATACTATACATGGTTACATGAATCCGTTCTAATCTCTTATAACTGAATGCAAATTTGAATGATTCCACAAGTTTAATAGTGGTAATTACAATTTCTAAAGGCTTTCAATAGTTTCCTTAAACTTCCAGAAAACATTTCCCCTTCATTTAAGAAAGCAAATTTCAACTAGGGAAATTCTTTTTGTTACTTACACAACAGAAGCACTTCGCATGGTTAAAATTAGTTATGGCCACAATAATATTTACTTAACTCAATTTTAGAAATGCTTCATGTTTTTTTTCTGCATTACTTTTATGTATATTGAGTTAATGAAAGGCATCTAATTTGAACTTTAAATAACACAATACGGCAAATTCAATGGTAGCCATAAAACTTGGAATGGTAAGGAACATACTAGAGTCTCACTGATAGCCTTGTGAATTAGATCCTTCAGTAGGGCATGAACCTGGAATCATGAAAAAATAAAAATGGCTCATCAGGAAGTAGGCAATGTCATTCAGCAATGCAATTTTGTATGTCAAGCAGAGAAACAACAGAAAAACTTGCATCTGCAGAATGACATAACTTTCAAGGCAGCTGCAGAATCACGCTACTACAAAAGTTAAGACCTTGGCACTTGGCAATAATAATGTTAAAAAGCAAACTCCAGACATTAGGAGAAGGAGCCTGGTCAAAGAAAAGCAATAGTAACTGACATGATATGCATTCACATGTCTGTAAGCACAACAATTTGCACAAACATTCATGAGCACATTGACACCAAACACAACATTCTGATCGATTGGAAAGTAGCTCATTACTTCTTTTCGGCTATTATCACTGAGTACTCCATAGTACTTTTTTCCATGCTTTATGCTGATGCCAACCTGTCTATAATGGAATGGCCAAGAAATGAATCATAAACCATTTCTGTTACCATTTTAATGTCTTAATTTGAGGGTACTATATATTTTCCTAATATAGAACAAAGCTGCAGAATTGCAAAGCAACTCTCCATTACAAATTTGATCAGGTTTAGGTGACCACAAAATATGCTGTGCTGGTCACAATCAATCACCCCTGTTAAGAACAACTAATTGAAAAAAGAAAAAGAAAAAAAAATTAACTTCTAGCTTTATATTCAAAATTAAAACCAACACCAATTCTAGCAGACAGTGAAATACATGTAGGCCAATAATTCACGCTTCTAGAAACAATGGCATCAGTCAGTTAGAGGCTAGAGGTTCAAGTTTAGTACAATAAATTTAAGAGCTACAACTAAAACAAGATATATCAGTAACAATTGGGTCCAACTTAACCCTCTTTTCATAACCTTCTTCTTTCTTGATTTCCACTAGAAACAACCAACTATATCATTTTTTCAGTACTGTCTGCAAAGCTGAAGTTGCTATGTGTTAACAATTATGAGAAAAAAGTTCAATTGGACCACTATAAAGATTTTACCCAAACAAAATGCCATCTAGAATAAAACAATAAATTATTCAAAGGATAAAACAATAAATTATTAAAAACATCTCTCTCTTCCATAAAACATTATTCAAAGGATAAAACATAAAACACCCTAAGTGCCAAAGTGGTGACCTCCCTAACAGCCACATTATTCAAAGAATAAAACAATAAAACATTAAACATCTCTCTTCATAAAACATTATTCATAGGATAAAACATAAAACACCCTAAGAGCCAAAGTAGTGCCCTCCTAACAATCTTGCCTCCTCTTGTAGAAACTGAAGTTGTAAATATGGTTCTTCCAACACAACAAACATCTCTCTCTTCTCTCATTTTTGAAAAATACGTGCTACCATGAGGTAGAGTTCAGAACCCTTCTCAATGCCATCTAAGGTGCACACGCGTTCCATGACATTACGAATAGTACTACTTGGCTCCACTGAAAAAACTGAGTTCCTTAACTCCACAACATCACAGATACGACTATGTTGTTATGTCAATTGTAATGTTGTTCCTCCTTTCTTCCCTTTGCTCTGTGTGGATGATGGTAAAACTCGCTTCTTTCCTTTGTTTTGTGTTGGGTTAGGTGGTCGTGTGAGGTTAGGAGTCTCATCTTCATGAACGTCATCATCATCATTTGGAGAAGATGAGTCAGCAGAAGTATCACCTAACCCCTCCTTAGGTGTCTCGAGATCATTTGGTAACACACCTGAAGTGGGGGCCCATGCTAAGTCTCCTGTGGCCGCAATGTCCTTAAACATAATGTCTAATAAGTCAACATTCTCCAAACCTTTCTCTCGAAATTTTGCAGCTTCAGGAACCTCCTACAATTTTGAATATTTTAATTAATAACTCAAATAGTTTGGTTTATCTACTAATACAAAATATGTACAATGGGTTATACAAAACATACCATTAGTTTCCTCTCCCACCACTCATCAGTTGCAGCTATTGTTCCTTTGGCTGCATCCCATCCCAATACAGTTTCACTTCCCTTCAACTTATTCCAAAGTACCCAATCTTTCTTCAAACTATCCCATTTATGCTTATACTTCGCCCTAGGATATTCCTTTCCAGTTTTCTTTTCAAAAGTTGCTATAATATTTGCCCAACCCTTTTTACTAAAGTGGGTATTAGGTCGATTACCCTTAAATACCTCATCCACACAAGCTTCACAAAAGATAGTCGTTACTCTTGATGGCCATTGAACTCTAACATTTAAGCTATTTTGGGATTGTTTGGTGTTGGGATTTGAATTCTCCTTGTTCTTAACCATCTAAACAAAATATAGGTTTATTAATAACAATGTTCAACCAAATATGTAAAAATTGAAAGCGAAAATAACAATGTTCAACCAAATTTGTTGTTTCTCATTGTTTTTGGAGATGGGCACGCATGAACCAATCTTTGTTTTTTATTCTTTTTTTGGCTGAATCGTAAAATTGAAAAGAAACAACAACACAATAAACTAGTTGCCCAAAGCAAAAGGCAAAAACAAAAGACATAAGAACAAACAAAATTACTTAAGGCCTTTTTGAGTGCACTAAGCTAGAAACACAATGAGGAGGATTCCACAGACAGATTAAAAAAAAAAAAAAAACTGAGAATTTACCCCACTTAGCAAGTGTGTGAGTAGCCACATTCCCTTGCCTATTGATCATAGAAAGCTAAATTTTGATCTTGTTGCATTCTAAGTTCAGCTTAAGTGTAGGTTGAATTTAAAAGGCAGCAAGAACAAATTGGATGAAACAAATGCCTAAATTTTTTAATGAATCATAAATTTAATTGATGATAATAAAAAAAAAAACACATGCAAAAAGGACATATTATAATAAACACATCTAAACTATTATAAAAGCATTGCAAAACACTCTTAAACTGCAAAAGCACATTAGAACAACAACCTGAAATTTTCCATCAACCCCATCTATCTGATTTTTTTTTTTTTTTTTTTAACTTCACAACCAGTAAATAAATAGCAACAACAACAACAACCTGAAATATCCTTCAAACCCATATACTATTCAACAAGAAAAAACGAATCCCATCCAATCCAAATGGTTTTGATCAACCTCATATGTCTGACATTGTTTTTAAAACTTCACAACCGGTAAAGAAACAACAGAGAATGCTTCTGAGAGAGCAACTGAGCAATAACAGAGATGGGTAATGTAGAATGTTTACCTGAAAATCGTGATGCAGAACAATGACGGCAATCGGAGAAAGCAACTGAGCAATAACAGAGAAGAAATAAGTGAATATCGTGAAATTGATGAGGAGAGAACCAAGACTGATGAGATATGAGAATGTTTACATGGAAATCGTGATGCAGAACAACGACGCTAATCAGAGAGAGCAACTGAGCAATAACAGAGAAGAAAGAAGTGAATATTGTGAAATTGATGTGGAAAGAACCAAGACTGATGAGATATATATATATATATATATATATGGAGAAGGGATAGGTTGGGATTTTGGTAAAAAATTTCCTAAACCGCACGAAACAATTAGCGGCAACCCAATCATCCCAACCGCGCGATGCTGAAAAAGCAGTGGAAAATTTCATTTTTGGAATTGCGAAAATCTGTGGAATTGAAAATGCAATCCTGCAAATATCGCCTAGCCAAACGCAATCCCAAAATCGTGATTAGCGAAACTGCCGTTCTGTGCAATGTAAACGCCTAAACAAACGAGCCCTTTATCCAAATAAGTTGATAAGAACAAATAGAATTAGAGTCTCACTTAAACTTACACTTGTTTGTTAAATGGATTAGATGAAGAATTTGGATTGTAATGAAATTAAAATTAAATAAGAATTAGATGGATTTGATGAAGAATTTGGATTGTATTCAAATTAAATTTTTTATCAACTTAGAAATTATAGGAGAAGAAAATTATATATATATATATATATATATTTAAAAAATCTAAAAAAAATTGCAATTAAAGATGCATTAGAACGTGCCATGTAGTAATTAAAAAAAATTTGTTGCTTTTTTTTTATAATACACTACACGTAAAGAAATAAGGATTAGATGAAGAATTTGGATTGTAATCAAATTAAGATTAAATAAGGATTAGATAGATTATATGAAGAATATGGATTGTAATCAAATCAAGATTTTTATCAACTTAGAGATTATAGAAGAAGAAAAATTTTATATATTTTTTAAATCTAAAAATCTAAAAAACAATTCTGCAATTTGATGAAGCCACTTGGCGCAACCATAGCGTCTAAGCCTAACTTTCATTATATGGTATATATATAGAGCCAGAAATATTTGGAGATGAAAATTTGAGTTTTTGAGGGAATAGAAATAAATGAGTATTTTCTCCTACCTATTTCATTTCCGTCCACAATCCCACTTAAACTTCTAAATAAAGAAATTATATTTCTATCCTCTCTATTTAAATTCCCAAACAAGAGAATGGAAGGAATATTTTAAAATTAATTTTTTTTATTCTATTCCCTCGTTCCAATTGAAGTGTTAAAGGTTAGTGGAATGTGGTGAAGATTTAAAATCAAACAAAAACATAAGCAAGAAAAAGAATATAGACTATTGTTAAAGAAGTGCAATGTTAAGTATATCTACAAAAACAATTTTGGGTGTTAATACGTTAATGCCATGGAGGCTAGGGACTAGTAGTTAATAATATATGCAGTCAAAAGATTAATCTAAATTTATATCATTCCGAAAAATCATTTGAATACTTAAAAAATTTGTTGTAGTGGTAGCATCACTTAAACAAAAAGTAATTAAAAATTTAATTCTTATGTTATTAATGTGACAAACTATAAGTCTAGTAATAACTTTAATATTTTTCATAAACTCTATATGAAACTCTATTATCAAAGTTACAACTTCCACTAGCTTAACATGCTATTTCGATTAAAAGTTTTAAGACTTAAATTAGGTCTAGTGTCCAATTACTTTGAACCATCAAAATGGTGATACATGTCAAATAGTAAACACATGGCACTATCCAAATGGTGATACATATCCACTGTAGCGTAACTGAAAACTACAGTGGATATAATCCTTACCCAAAACTTTATTATTGAAAATTTCAATTTATTTTAAATTGTTCAAATCATCCACCATAATTTGGGTTTAGAAGTGGGTTTAGGCTGCAAGAATTTGATGGACTCTGATAATGAGTTACTGGGTTAAGCAAAGAATGGGCCTGAACCCATCTAATCTTCTTCCCCCATTTTAATTTCCCATGATTTCCTCATCAAATCTCTGTTTGCTGGCGGGGATTTGGTGCTAGAGAGAGAGAGAGAACCAAAATCAGCAACAGCAAGCGAGCGATGGCAAACACGACGATGACGCTGCGCTCCCTGATTTTCTCGCTTCCTTAATGGACTACACTCCCACTGTAACTCTCTCTCTCTCTCTCTCTCTAAAGTTTGGAATTTTTTTTTTAATATTAAAATTTTAATGGGTTTGTATCGAATTTTATTTTATATGCTTCCATCCAAATAAATACTAGTGATTTTGGAGGTATAAGGGGGTTTACTACTTAGATGCTTTCAACAGTTAGCTACCATGTGCTTGGCTTTTTATACACCAAAACCTGCATTGGATATTTGCATTTGCATAATATTAGACAAATAGGCAATAGCACCACGACCTTGAACTAGAATGGTGGTGAATATTATTATATTGAAAAATGAAAATTAAATCTTTGAAAGTCTAGACTCTAGAGTGTGTTGTCGGCAATAAGATAACAAAAACTAACTAGTGACCCACCTTGCTGGGACTTATAGTGCAAACTTAGACCTCGTATGGGTGTTTGAAGGTATAGAAACTTTACGACATATATCTGGGTTTGAATGTGTGTTTGTTCTTTGTTAGTTTGGACTTTGGATCGAAATCTGATGTCAATTTGATCCTAACATTTTTTCATGGAAGGTCTAATTAATGACTTGAAATTACACTCCTTGGCAGGTGCTTCTAGTTTGTTATTAGATGTTTAACCTTGTATTACATCTAATGTAGGCTATTCCAGGCAAGAAAGGCTGCAGTAGTCAAGGGCAAAAAGGATAGGCAGCAAAAGGTGCTCCACCTGCACTCTGTGTGTTCAGTTGCCTTTATATCATAATTAGTAAATTGCACGTTTAATGCACGGATAATGTTGTAATATATTATTTAAAATGATTTTTGAAAATTTTGTACATAATTGCTAGTAACCTGTTTTTAACGAAAGGATAATAATATATTGGGTTATTTTTCTCTGAGTTACAATAGCTTAAGAACAACCCTTTTGCAAAACCAATTCTCCCACCACAAATCATTTAGGTCCTATGAATCGAAGAATGTAGTCAACCTTTTCCCACCACAAATCATTTAAGACCAATTTTCTCACAATTGCTGCATTTCCAACATCATCTTCCCTATAAGCCAACCATTGCTCACAAATGACCATGTTTTGAAGACTTATGATTTTCAATCTCTTAAGCATAACTAATGTTGAAGCAAATCATGTTTTAGCAACATCAAATAATTTCAAATGCATATTTCGTTCAACATGGCCAATCTCATGTAGGAATGGCAATGGGTTGGGTTCGGGTCAAGTTTCTTTATGCCCGAACCCAACCTGCAGGTCCAACCCTAAAACCTAAACCCGCCCTGTTTAATAAAAAGGTTTTTTTTTCACATCTAAACCCGCCCTGTCGAGCCTTGTGGGCTCCACCAGCCACTTCAGGGCCTAAATCCATGGCCATACAATCTTTAAAAAAAAAAAAAAAAAGTTTCCCTTTCAAACACCGAATCACAAACACAGATTCACAATATCACAAACACAAACTCACAGATTTGAGAGAGGACATGAACCCAAAATAAAAATGAACCCAAAATAAAAATTGGAGAACTCAATCCACCAAGGCTCTATCTCCAATCTCGAACTCCTACTCGGCCTCTCTCTATCTTAGACCACCAAGATCTCCAATGATTGGTGGTGGTTTCAGCCATCAATCCCACCTCTAGGCTGAAGCTTAGGCTTGACCTCAACACTACCAAGAGCTCTTCCAATCATCACCACAGGCCTCTCTACCTGTCACGGCCTAAACCTTGCACATCTTTCTTTGATCTAACCCCCATGTGATGAGAGTGAAGGTGAGGGTAGGTCGGTGAGTGAATGAGAGTGAGGGTGAGGGTGACTGGGCAAGACCGTGTAAGGTGGCTTGAGAGAAAATGAGACTGAGAGTTATTGAGGGTGACGTAAGAGCACTGAGAGGCTAAGGCGGCTTGAGCTAAGAGAGGCATCAGAGAAATGAAAATATGGTTAGGGTTTGATATAAGTGACATATATATAAGTGGGTATTTTAGTAATTTTGCTTTAAGTTTAAACGGGTCAGGTCCGGTCCGGGTTTTTACCAAAACTTGGACCCAACCTAGACTTGCTTTGGGCTTTTTTTTTTTTTTTTTTTTCCCTAAAACCCAAACCTGACCCTATTTGATATCAGGCCGGGAAAAATTCGACCCATTAGGGTTGGGTTGGGCCGGGTACCTGCGGGTCAAGCATAAATTGCTATCCCTAATCTCATGGAGTGATTCATTATGAAAATATGTATGAAAGATGCATCTTCAGCAACTTTTGTAATCCAATTTTATTCTTCCAAACAGTCTCATTTTGAGAGGAGTATTTTCCAAATTATGTGTATGCACAACACAAGGAGTTCAAAATATATGAGGATATTTAGCTTCAACAATAGACCCAGCTGACTTTATAACTGTTGCATTATTAGTAATGATTTGGACAACATTTTGAAGTCCAACATTAGCTATGCATTCTAGAAACAACTGAGAATATAGTGCTTGTCTTTGTACTCTTTTGTACCATTAATGGTTGTTAAGAAAATTGGCCTCCTTTTTGATGTAGCCATAAAATTGATAAGTGACATTTTTTGTGCATTCGTCCACCTCTCACTTGCTATACTCAAACCCCTTTGTTTCCAATTATCTTTTATTGTCCTAAACAACATCTCAACATTTCCCCTTTTCTTTTGCAAAAGGTCGTTCTGAAGTTATTGTAACTCGAAGGAACATAACCCGATATATTATTATTTGCTGCAATTTTCATAATCTCAATAAAATACAGGTTTTTAGCAAAATGGAAGGGTAAGCTAGTTGAATAAAGTGTTCTAGCAATATGACTATCTAGATGATCTTGACATTTACGGTTAAAAGCCTTTTCTAAATGAGAATTTCCAGCCATTTTTTTTTTTTATTGTATGGAAGAATGCTGGTTGACTTGTAGTTGTACTGTCAATAAGAATAGGACCAAGAGCAGTAGAAGTAGAACCTACAGCAGATCGAGGGAGTAAATGTACTAGCCTACTCTTTCTTATCTGAATAGCCGTATCTTCTAATTGTTGCATCTCTGCAATATACTCATTTGAAACCATAGAGAATGCTTTTATCCCTTTGCTGGGAAATCTCAAGAAATGTGCTTTCACCCTAGAATAAGACCCCTGGAAATTCTCCAAATGGTAATTACATTTAAAACATTTTTTTCCACCAAAAATAGTAAAATATTTCAACAATGGAGGAACATTCGCACCATTATCTGGCTGGCTAGTGACAAATTTTTGGTCAATTTTCAATACTCATTTAACCTACAAATAATTCAATAACAATTTGTACATTATATTTATGTCATTATCAAATAACCAAATTCATTTACATTA
The DNA here is from genome assembly GCA_030445155.1 of Quercus variabilis. NCBI lineage: Eukaryota > Viridiplantae > Streptophyta > Magnoliopsida > Fagales > Fagaceae > Quercus > Quercus variabilis. The sequence continues at coordinate 32,400,766 of CP129445.1, forward strand.
ACTTATTTTACTATTATCTCATTAATCTCTTATTAATTGCCTAAGCTTACATCACATCTTTCTCTCTTTTTCATGTCTTTTAGCATACCCACCATTTTAAATTAAAAAAAAAAACAAAAAAATAATAATTAAGGATTAATAATATCAATATATATTTTTATATATATACAAAAGTTCATGTGTTTTCTTTAAATTAAAAATAAATAAATAAATAAATAAAAGGAAATAATAAAAAAATTTATATTGGAAATGGTCAAATATAAGAACTAAATATACATGTACACCTGATCAAACAAAAAATGGCATATAGTGGCATTTTTAGAGTCTAATTAATTATGGTTGCTTATAAATATATTGTGTTACAATTTTTTTATTCATTATTTTAGTGACGTATAATACATAATCGAAATTAATTTTCCAAACATTATAACACACATGAGTATTATAAAATAACTAATAATGAACACACACATCACGCGGGACATCTACTAGTTTCTATTAAAGCTCCATCCAAGAATATAGTGGTCGCTACCAACTACACCAGTAGATGCAGAGAAACCAATATACATAGATTCCAAAAGATATTAAGACAGATCAATGTTTGTCGACAAGAGAGGCTGGTTTGGTTTTGGGATGTTGGTCGGGGCTAGTGTGCCATTCAGTAACTTTTTTGTTCCATTGTAGTCCATCCAAAGATACATTGGGTTTCCACTTAAAAGCTCCAAGCTTATGTTCTTCCCATCTTCATCAAAAAAGTAGGTTGCAGTAGCTGATTCAGTTGAGTTTACGCCGTTCACATCAATACCAACATGGTTTTTGTGTATATTGTTTACATCAGTACTTTTAACAGTATCAAGCTTAATAGCCAATACGTGGTTTGTTGGGAGGCCATTATTGGAGGCATTGAAGAGCCCTAGAAACTGGATGCCAATAGCAAGGACAAGTTCCCATGAGGGGGAAAAGGTTAAGGCAAGGCCATGGCCACCCAACATCGGTAGCTGAGGAACTATTGCAAATACAAAGTTTGTGGAAAATGAAAGAGACCCAGAGGAAGAGGAAGTGTTGAATTTTAATGGAAATTGGTAGAAAGCAAGACCAAGTTGTTGGGTTGAAATGTTGGTCAGTTGCAATAGACCATTGGGGTGGATTTCAGCTATTCCATTTAGATGCAGATTGGCTTGATTGAATCCATTGTAGATGAACTGGTCATCTTGATCAAACATCAAAGGAATCTTAAGGATGTAGTAGAGAGTTATCAAAAAAGGAAGTGATGCAAGCTCGGTCGCCATTTGAGGGTCAATTTGGATACCGCATATTGCTAAAAACTGAAAACATTGTAGCAAAATAATTTTTAAATGTGTAAATAGTACCGTGAGACCTAATTTTAAAGTTGTTTTTTTTTTTTAAAAAGTATTTGCGAGTCCTGTAAACAGTGCACGGGACCCACATATCAAAACGCAAACACGCAATTCATTTCATTCAGCAACATCCAATTGGATACTGAGTAAATTGAGAAAAATGTACATCCATATTAGCACAGGGGCTTTGTTTATAATGTCAAACTCCTAGAAAATGGTGGTTTTCCTTCTTTGCCCCCAAATAGTTCATGTCAAAATTGTTGTAACAAGAGAAAAAGGGAACAACTATCCAAGTCCAACGTTTTGGCCCCCCCAAAAAAAAAAAAAAAATGGAGAAAGGGTCCAAAATCCAACTAAATGTTAGAGGGATGAACTATGGAGGACTCTGTGGAATAGTTATGATAATCTTTCTAAACTACAAACTAAGAAAAATGATTATTTGACGAAATTTCATTCTCATCATTTAAAGCACAATAGAGAAATTGTTTTTGGTTTTGGTTTTTTTTTTTTTTTATGAATAACATTTTACTCAAAACATTACACACGGCTAAGAATTTGCACACAGGCCTCAACCCTGCAAACCTCTATATATTAACATAACCAACAACAACAAGAAAGTACTAATTGTCATAAACTAGTTGAACTCAAGCATCAAAGATACTTGGAGGAATCTCTTAAGAGGGAAATTTTGATGCATCTTCTCATTACATTAGTGCTGTGAATTTTAATGCATAATGATACACTCTAAGAGGGAAATTTTATGGGAAAACAAGAGAACAATATCGTGAAATTCTAGGTATCAGTTTCTTTCTAGGGTCAAACGTTGAAAATGGAGGAAGAAAGAACCTAGGCAATGATACCTAGAGTCTACTGTCAAGGACAATAGGAACCTCAAAATAAGCGCTAGGCTTTGCTTGGAATTGACAAACATTGGAACAAAGGTAGAGGACTCTCAACCTAAATTTATAATGGTAAATCCATAGGGCAAAATGGGTAAATGCCCTTTTCGCACAAACAATCCAGCATTTTGCCCTCTTTCCCAAATTAATTAGAAAAATGTCCCTATTTTGAAACTCGATTTTCTCAAAATCGAGTTAAGTCCTATAATGGTGTTTTTAAGCTTATAGTGATATTTTAAGGACCTATAGTGACGTTTTGGAACTTAAGCTCTAGGAAATCAAGTTATAGGTATTAAAAAAAAAAAATTACCTATAACTCGAGTTTATGGAGCTCGAGTTTCGAAATGCCACTATAGATCCTTACAATGTCACTATAGGCTCCTTAAAACACCACTATAGGGCTCCAGAATTTTTTTTTTTTTTTTTTAACTCAATTTTTAGAAAATCGAGTTACAAAAGAATGAGATTCCCCTAATTAGTTTGTGAAATGGGGCAAAATGCCACTTTTTTTGCACAAAAAGGGCATTTGCCCATTTTGGCCAAATCCATAGTCAACTGCTAACATTAGTGAAATTTGGGTCCTTTAAATAAAGTCCCCAAATTATGATAATTTAAATAAAGTTCTCAAATTACGTCAAACATGGAAAGAAAATAAATTCATAGTGAGATTACAACATCAATGGAATTAAATTCAAACAAACATTAACTTTACAAATCCAATCATTTGGTTTTAGAAACTATTCTGTTTCTACCTTTACAAACACAACCATAAGCAAGGTTGTCAAAATCAATATCCTGCGTAGAATCGTGGGAGATAGGTGAAATCGTAAATCGTAGGATCGAATCGTGGATTGTAAGATCCTACATTATTTGAGGAAAAAAAAATACACATTGATATGTTAAATAATCATATAAACTATATATTCATTGATATAATTATCATACATCACCACATCCATTTATAAGCATTATTAAAGAGGCCAAAACCCTCAAAATGTGACACTCTATTGAAATATTTTTTTATGTGGGTCCAACTAACACTCTCTCTACATTAGAGCGGAAAAACTTGGTCTATTGAGATTTTATTTTTCATTTAGATCTAACTAAACTTTCTATCAAGTTAAAGAAGATTACAAAAAACCAAGGTCGTCTAGGATCATCAAAATCGTACGATCCTACCGATTCTAAATGATCACAAAGATCCTTGAAAGATTTAGATCGTTTTGGGTAGGTGAGATCATAAAATCGTAGGATCGTAAGATCTAGATTAGGATTTTGACAACCATGACTATAAGCAATAATAATATATTAACAATCCATTCATTTAATTTTAGAGAAATGATATGTCTACAATTTTTTTTTTAATATTTTTACAATAAATTCTAAATGGCAGGTTGTTACTAATTATTATTATTGGGGCAAAAAAGTAATCTTAGTGTTAGTTTCAAATTTGAACCAATAATAACTAACCACTTGTGATTTGTTGTAAAAATATTGTAAAATTGTTGTAGATGTAACATTTCTCTTAATTTTATTTATTCATTACCCTTCTAATTTTTTTACTCTTATTTTCTCCATTATTTCTTATCTAACCTTTACTCTTTCTCCAACTCTTCTCCACATTTTTTTTTCTTTTTTTGGTCTCTTCTTCTTCTTCTTCTTCTCAATTCTATCACCCACTTTACCATTACTCTTTCTCTAACCCTTCCTCCCTCTCTCTTTCTTTCTTCTTCTTCTTCTTCTTCTTCTTCTTCTTCTTTTCACTTTTCTTTTCTCCATTTTTTTCCTATAATTTTTTTATTATTTCATTTGCATATTTCTCTTATTTAAGTCTATCTTTTGCCATAAAAGGTGATTTCTCTCTCTCTCTCTCTCTCTCAACTCTTTTTTTTTTTTTTTTATTATCTTCTTTCTTTTAAAGATTTTTTTTATTCTTCCTTACAGCTTTGCTTTCTGAGTTAATAGTTTTTGTATTTTTCACAACTCTACTTTGGATTGATGTGGTTTAATATTTAATAATTATAATTCTTAATTCTCTCTCTCTCTCTCTCTCTCTCTCTCTCTCATATTTGCTATGTGAGTATATTTCATTTGAAAATAATTAATCGTAATGTATTTATCTTTAATAATGTTGCAAATCTCCTGTTGTGCCAACTCATCCACCACATTATCATCTTTTTTTTCCTATCATTTTTATATATTTTAAACAATATTACATATAAAGATATATTAAAAATATTAACTTTACAAATCCAATCATTTAATGTTAAAAACTATTCAATTATTGCCTTTACAAATCCAACCATAAACAACTTTATCAATCCATTCATTTAATTCTTTTTTACCATTTCCCTTCTATTTTTTTACTCTTATTTTCCTCATTATTTTTTATCTAATCATTTACTTTTCCTCCAACCCTTCGCCTCAATTTTTGGCTCTACTTCTTCCTATTATTATTTCCCCACTTTACCCATACTTTTCTTCAAACCATTCCTCTCCTTTTTTCTTTTTACTTTTCTTCTCCCCATCTTCTTTTCTATAAATTTGCTACTAATCTCTTTGTAATTTTTTCTTTTATTTAGTTCATGTTTTGCCAAAAAATGTGATTAATTTCTCCCTATCTCTTGCATTTTTTTTTCTTTCTTTTAATGGACTTTATATATATATATATATATATATATATATATATATATATATATTATTTCTTGCTGCTTTGCTTTGGGTTGATGAGGGTTTTCTTTTTTTTTTTTTTTTTTGACAACACTACTTTGCAGCTCATATGACTTTGGCTAAGTGAAATTATTAATCGTTAAAATACTTATCTTATTTGCTAAGTGAGTATATTTATTTTAAAAATAGTTAACCATAATATTCTTCTAAAAAAATTTTAATCATAATATATTTTCAATAAATCTTGGAGAATAAATTATAAATTATAACACATTATATAATAATTATATATTCATATACAATGCCTGGGCTTGTGTGGGTCTACAAATAAATGAGAAAAAACAATGACATTGAGCTACAAGGCTCTTGGCAAAAATAAATTCGCTTAAAATCACGTCAACGAGTAAAAATATTCACATCAATTGTATATAGAGCATAATATATATAGATTAAAATAAACTTGTTTACGTCAAATGTTACATATGAAAATTAGCTTAGGGGTAAAAGGGAAAAATAGAGTTTAATGGTAGCCGATTTTCAAGAGGTACTTTAGAGGGAGCAAAAACTAATATGCTTTTTTTCCATTTTTAATTAGACGTTGACAACCTATTCGGGGAAAAAAAGAGTTAGCAGATAAGAGATATATTTTATTTTGTTATAAAAATATACGATTATGACTAGGACCTTTTTACACACATGAGGCCTAAGACAATTGTCTAAATGGGCTATATGGTGGAGTCTGCCCTTTGCAATGATCCTCATTGTTAAATTAGTAATGAATTAGTCCATAGGATTTATTTATTTAAGTGTGGAATGGTTAGCATTAAGCATTAAGTATCTCTTTGATATGTATATCCTGTAAATGTTACTCCCAACTCCTTTTTATGACCTTATGGCAGTGCAATTCATTATAAACCATACAACGAGCTATTTTGTGAAGGCAAATAATAAATTCATGCATAGTCATTGTTGGCTGTGGGTTTTCAGTTTTCTAAAATTTGATGAGCCACCCAATCCAGTTTCTGCAATACACTATTGATTTATAGTTATAATGCTTACAACAACTGTATTGATCTTATTGTAGTAAAGTACTACTTAGATCCTAAGTAAATTGCTAACAAATATGAGATTCTACAATAAGTAAACGAAACTGTATACATCACATTCTTCACTATTTCATTTTTTCTATTCTCCCCTGAAGGTGACCCCTAATCAGTGCTAGCAGACCAATATGCATCTGATTCATTTACTGCTATATAGCACAGAATCAGTGCTAGAGGAGGCCGTCAAACCCTTGTCAAATGATGAATTAATTGACAATAAGATCTCAGATGCTTCAACATTTGTAAAGTTACCAAAACTAGTACTCTCATGTGGTAATTCCTGCAGTTCAGCATCGCCATCCAAAAACTGCATCACTTGCCTCATGCTAGGCTCACTGCTGGCGTTGGGTGTGAGCAAAGCAAGCCAAGTTTCAAGACCAATTCCATTTCCTTAACTTCATAATTACCTTCCAATTTTGGATCACTAGCATCAAGGATGGCTCCTTTTCTCCAGCACCCGAAGACCCAATCAACCAAAATGGCCTCTTCTGGCAGTCCTCGAATATCTATAGGCTTTCTTCCACAAGCTACCTCTAGCATGAAAGCCCCGAAAGCAAACACATCAGTGCAAGTGGTTGCCCTTCCTGTTCTAGCAAGCTCGGGAGCCAAATAACCCACTGTTCCAGCCACATTGGTGGTTTGAGGAATGGCATCATGGTCATATAATCTGGCAAGGCCAAAATCTCCAAGCTTTCCATTTAATTCAGCATCCAATAGAACATTGCTGGATTTTACATCTCTATGTAGAACAACCTGTTCCCACTCTTCATGGAGGTAGAGAAGGCCAGACGCTACTCCTTTGATGATTTGAAATTGTTGAAGCCAATTAAGTTTTGTCCTTTCATTTCCATATAAAAACATTTCGAGGCTTCCATTGGGCATATAATCATAGACCAAGAGGAGTTCACCCTTTCGCCGGCAATATCCTAGGAGCTGCACTAAGTTCCTATGCCTTAGCCTGCCCATGCTAACGATCTCAGCCACAAATTCCTTCATCCCTTGTTTGGAATCATGGGAGACTTTCTTGATTGCAATTTGTGTATTGGAAGAATGAAGAGTTCCTTTATAAACCTTTCCAAAACCTCCTTCTCCACGAAGCTCCTTGTCTGAGAAACCTTTGGTTGCTTTGTATATATTCTTGTAGCTGAACCTGTGAGGACCATACTCGCTTTCCCAATCTTCTAGTATTTCTGCATATTTCTTTCTCCTCAGAACGTAAATAGCCGTAGTGACCAATATCAGCACGACCACTACTGCTATGATCAAAATCATGATAATTTGTCCTTGCCTATCTTTACTTTTCCTCTGTCGGGGAGGTTGAGGAAGCTTCGAAACGTCAAGGCTTTGTGCTTGTCCACTTTTATTAAAGCTCCATCCAAGAATATACTGGTCACTTGTAACTGTACCAGTGGCTGCAGAGAAACCAACATACATAGATTCCAAAAGATATTGGGACAGATCTATGCGTGTTGACAAGAGAGGTCGGTTTGGTTTTGTGATGCCGGCTGGGGCTAGTGTTACATTCAGTAACTTTTCTGTTTCATTGTATTCTATCCAAAGATGCATTGGGTTGCCACTTAATAGCTCCACGCTTATATTCTTCCCTTCTTGATCAGAAAAGTAGGTAGCAGTAGCTGATTCAATTGATTTCAGGCTGTTCACATCGATTCCCACATGGTTGTTGTCCATATCTTGAACATCCTGACCCTCTACAGTATCAAGCTCAATGGCTAATAAGTGGTTTGTTGGAAGGCCATTCTTTGAGGCATTCAAGAGTCCTAGATAATTGCTGGCTACACCATTGGTGAATTTCCAAGAGGGACTGATGGTGAAGGCAATTCCATGGCCACCTTTCAATGGTGTTTCAGGAACCATTGCAAATACAAAGTTTGTGGAAAATGAAAGAGGCTGAGTTAAACCCGAAGAAGTGTTGAATTTTAGAGGAAGTTGGTAGAAAGCATAACCAAGTTGATCTCCATTTCGATGTAGATTTGCTTGATTGAAGCCATTGTAGATGAACTGGTGAACAGTTTTAGACCCCTTAAAACAACCAGATTGGTTAGCCTAGAGTAATTAGCCAAGTTGTTACTTAGTCAAATTATGCAATACTAGGTTAAAGCAATCAAATAATCTATCAAAATAATAAAGCAGCGGAATAATAAAAGACACAATGATATGATCACCCAGGAAACCACACGGTAAAAACCTGAGGAGGATTTGACCCACCGATCCTCAAGGCAAATCTGAATCCACTATGAAAGAATCGAAGTTCATACAGAAGGACTACAAGCTCCTCGCTCAACTTCCTAATGCTATCCACCAATAGAACTTACTGATACGGCCACATGCAAGCTCCGAATTCACGGACTCTTTCTTTCTTGAATTCTTCAATCAACTACAAACACCCACGCTTGATATTCTTTAAGCTTCAATGGTAGCAACCAAGTTGATCATCAAGATGTTGATACTATCTCTAACTTGAAAATCCTAAACTTTGTGTAAAGGAAAGCTCCTCTAGATCTTACAAGAGATTTACACAAAACAGCAATGTATGAGCAACAATACAACTAGAGCAACTCTAAAAATGTGGCTAGGGTTTTGCCTTATATACTTAAGGCAAAAACATAAAACCTTAAACGTTTAATGAGTTAGGGCTGAGTTAGAAATTCTGTAGAAAACACAATTTGGTCGACTTTTGATCGATCGAATCTATTCTTCGATCGATCGAGCCAGACTGAAATGCCCCAATGCATCTACAGTCTCTCGATTCCAACTTTACAATAATTAAACAACTTTGAATACACTATAACAAGACTAAACATATCGTTTTGATCATGATTTGCCAATATTACAAATTAGAGTTCTAAATACATAAATTCCTAAACCGTTAGAACCTAACAACTGGTCATCTTGAGCAAACATCAATGGAACCTTATGGATGAAGTAGAGAGTTATCAAAAAATGAAGTGATGTAAGCCCAGCCGCCATTGAGAAAAGGAGGAAAAAGATTTATCTCTCTGAACAAATGGCTTTTGGTTGTTTAAATTTAAGATGTCTCAAAGACTCAAAAGTCCTAAAATACTATCTCAATATTTCCTGAACACACCATTTAAGAATATTGTACAGGACCTTAGCATCCCTTCAAACGAACAGTATAAGTATCTAGATGTGGCGGCTTTAAAATTATATTTGGAATACCCATGGAAATGCGTGAATTATACAAATTCTAATAATAAAAAAACTTGAATATATTAATATTAAAAAAAAAAGGAATTTTATAATTTTTTATTACTAACAAAATAAAAAAGCAAAAAGAAATTAATGAGAGGTAAAATGAGAACTAAAAATGCTAAGATAAGAGTAATAATGTGTGAGAGAGTGTGAAATGATGTTAGAGAAGATTAAAATGCAAGAAGTGAGAGAAGATAAATAAAAATATTAGAACATAACAGTTGAAAGATTATTGGTGACACAATGAATTTTTTATGAGATATTAACATAGGATCATATACTACAGTCAATGGGTTATGCTAAGTGCTAGATTGCCAAGCCAGCTGGAAATATTGCTATTGTCTTTTTTTTCTTTTTCTTTTTTTTTTTTTTTTTTTAATTTAATTTCTTTCTTTCTTTCTTCTAAGCTCTTTGTTTTTCCGAAAGTATGAGTCAAGATTGCCCCAGATCCAGATCATTGATTCCAACAAGGATGTGTCTGGTAGTCATTAGTTAATGCAAATGAAGCTTGTGATTCCAATTTTTTTTTTTTTTTTTACATTTCCGCATATTATAATATTAAGGGATTAGTTGGATCCCTATGTTCAATATGAGGTAAGAAAACCAGTTTCTAACCTTTAGATCTACTATCTCTAACTAATCCTCAGTAGTTTATTTTCATTTATTATATAAAAAAGAAAAATAAGAAAAAAAGATTAAGAAAAAAAAAAGTGGTTTATTTCCACAAGAATGAATTATGTTATGTCCAAATGAAATTAATTAGATTCAATTACATACAATAAGCATGGTAGCACAAACAAATCACCAATTAAGTTAAATGCAGTGGAAAATAAATTTGACAGAAGTGATTTGTTTATAAATGAAAAAAATCACCGAGGCAAAACTCCACCAGGTGAATTTAAGTTCACCACTCCTGAGAATCCATTATTATCAAAACAAGCGATTATAAGTAAAAGAAATCCCAGTACCTAATACCAACCTACAGTTGAATCCAATTGGATTTGTAATGTAGTGACAATCACTTCTTTCAATGCACGACTCTTAGTACATGACTAACCAATCGATGCACGGATCCAAGTATAAGACTAAGTCCTAACACACCAACTTGAGGAAGATGTTGGTTGTAAAGTTTTTTAGTTCTTCTAAACGATGAAGATCAAGAAACTCCTTGGTTACAAAACTCCTGATGCAAAGACGCAGTAGCTTCTACAAAGAATATGATGAACTAGGGCAAATTGTCTCCAATCACAATATGCATGAGTAATCACTTTGCACCAAGTTGCATAACCTTGCATCACCATTAACGGCCCTTAAAATAATCCTTATATATGTTTAGGGTTGTGAGAAATGAAATCCTACACAAATAACTTGAATATGCGTGAAAAACAGATCTGAAAATCTGCATTTTGTAATTCTCGATAGATACTATTTTTGTCGAGTAGCTATCAAGATTCCTTATTAAACTTCGATAGATATTATTTGTCGAGGTTTCACTTCTTCATTTGTTTCATAGACAGATTTGCATGGCTTCAATACTAAGCTTGAACTCTTGTTCCTTGAAGTATTAAACCATCCTAGATTTACCTAATTACAAGTAAAGTGTGTTTTATCAAAGGATTAGCCAATTTACAATAACAAATGTTTTAACAAGTTCCACATATGCCCTAACACTTCTGTGCCTTGTTTTACCGAAATGAAGAGATTCAAGTAGTAAAAAACTGGGCATTTCCTTTTCGTTCATGTTGTTATCAATCAATTGAAACTCCAAGATGTATTCGACCTTTCTATATCTAATAATGTTGTATAATTATAATTGGTGCAGGTTGATCCAACTTCTAAGACTATATTAATTTCTAACTAGACCTTCGTTTAAAATGGATTTGCATGGGACCTAAGTTATGTGGTGTTTTGCAAGTCTTCCGCCAGTCTTCAAAGCTTAGCTTTCTAAGAAGAGAATTTTTTGCTTTGACAGAGAAAAATTGGCTTCGAATGAAGTTGATTTTCATTTGGAGATATGAACAACACAAGTTTGAGATGAGATTGGGTCGCATATTTCCAACCTTCACCTTAAATAAAAGCGACATTTTGGAACTACATTGCATTTTCAAGTTCAATAGTAGAAAAACTCACAAGAGTGCAATAAATATGTTTGTTTTCAAAGTGCATAAGATGATTTATTCTTTTTTTTTTTTTTTGGTATATTATTTTTTGTCAATATCATGAAACAAAATTTGTATGCTTTTCTTCAAACTTACGTGGATTTGAATTTGTCATTTATTTTTTTTTTGACAAAATTTGTCATTATTTAATATATATATATATATATATATATTAGTTTTTTTTTTGAGTTACTTTATCCTATATTTTTTTTTTTTACCTAAATTAGATTTAAAAAAAAAAAATTAAGTTTACATTAATGTTAATACATATTAGCTATCATTTGTTACTCGATAAGAACAAATAGAATTAGAGTCTTACTTAAACTTAAACTTGTTTGTTAAATGGATTACTTGAAAAATTTGTATTGTAATCAAATTAAAATTAAATAAGAATTAGATGGATTTGATGAAGAATTTGGATTGTAATCAAATTAAAATTTTTATCAATTTAGAAATTATAGGAGAAGAAAATTATATATATATATATATATATATTAAATCCAAAAATCTAAAAAAAAAATTTGCAATTAAAGATGCATTAGAAGCCGTGTAGTAAGTAAAAAAAAAAAAAGTTGTTGCTTTTTTTTTTTTTATAATACACTACACGTAAAAAAAATAAGGATTAGATGAAGAATTTGGATTGTAATCAAATTAAGATTAAATAAGGATTAGATGGATTATATAAAGAATATGGATTATAATCAAATTAAGATTTTTATCAACTTAGAGATTATAGGAGAAGAAAATTTTTATATATTTTTTAAATCTAAAAATCAACAAAAAACTTCTGCAATTTGGTGAAGCCACTTGACACAACTATGATGTTTGTAAGGTTGAATTTATTTAATTATGTATTGACTTTATTTTGTGTCAAATTTGTTTGTAATTTAGCAATTAGATACCCTGTAAGGGTAGTGTGTGAGAGAGTGTGAAGAAAACTCAAGATGTGTGCAATTCAAAGGAGTCTCGCGACTGGCTCGCGATTGGCAAATCGCTAGAATGACACAAGTGTGAAGCATGTAGAGAAGCAGAAGGGTCACGATAGCTGGAGCACTATAGGACAAAACTTCCAGTCGGGATAGACAGTTAGCTCGCGACTCAAACTTGCGACTCATTCTAGTCGCGAGCTCGAGTTGTGAGAATGCCCTGTTTGGTTGAAACATGACCTTTTGCATTTCTCATACATCCTACTATAAATACCCTTATACCCACAAAATGTAGAGGGTTTCCAGAGAGAATTTTGAGAGAGAAACCCTAGAGAAAAACAATATTGACTTATCCACAATCTCCATCCTTTGATTCTCCAAATTCCTTTACTCTCACCCTCTCCATTGACATATTATTGAGAGGTACATTTAGCCAAATCCTTATCTCATATACCCATATTAGTGAGGAGGTATTTTGGTGCTTGGAAATTAGTTCAGAATGGACCAATTCATTTTGGTTGATGCAATGAGCGATTGTGGGATTCGGTAAGCTAGAGAAGACAAGGTTCGATGTAACCCTGTTGGAGTAAGAAGCTTGAAGGGCTTAGGTGCACTAGGTAGATTAGGCTTGGAGGGTCTTCTGCTATTCATGTATCCCAACTTTATTCTCTAGTGGAGGATTATTGACCGCTTAGAAGGTGGCGGAAAGATTTTTCGCTGAGTACTTTGATTTCCTCTTCGATAACACATCGCCATGTTATCTTTGTATTTGCATCTCCCTTCCTTTACTCTTTACCTTTTAATTACTACTATGATTATATTTAATTATGGTTTAGAGTGTGTTACCAATTTGGATATAGCTAATATTTCATATTCCGCACATATATTGTTTGATTATAAGCTTGTGTTGGTAATTTTATATTTAGGGGTCTAAACGTTCATATGAGTTTTACACACTATTTGAACTTTCAGCGTCTAAGCTCAACTTTTATTATATAGTAGATGATATATATATATATATATAGCTAGAAAAACTTTCACCTTTTAATTTTCTTTCCAAAAATGTTTGGGGATGAAAATTTGAGTTTTTGAGAGAATAAAAATAAATGAGTATTTTCTCCTACTCATTACATTTCTTCCACAATCCCACTTGGTGTGCTGTCGTAAGCAACCAAAAGTAAAACATATACTCCTAAAAATATATGTAGTGGTGTGAGTTAGGATCGTTCCCACGGAGAGTATCTAGCGTAGTTTTATGCTACGTGAACAAGGATTTTTTGGGGGGGGGGGGTGAGTATAACAAAAACAATTTTAAGAAAAACAATAATTGAACAATTCAAATTAAAAGATCGAAATCAATCAAAAGAACAAATCTTGTTCTAAGTCAACATCTACCATTGGAATTTTACAACTGATCATCGATGCAAGTATATATCAATTCACACTTTAAATATTCACCATTGGAACTATTTTCCTATTTCTCCTCAGTCGCAGTTAATTAGAAAAAAAGCGATCTAATAAACCCTAACTATTGAACAACCCAAGACAAGTGCTAAATGTTTAATTTAGTAGTAACCTTAAGAATTAGAGGGATCAATGAAGCTATACAACACAAGCACAAGCAGTTACATTTAATTTAGTCGAGCATTCTTTCTAAGATCTAATAATTTCTGACACAGCCAATCATTAAATCTTGGTTGCTTCACAAAATAGAGAGATCGAACAATTACGGATTTGATATCTAACCTAGCAGCAAATTGTAACTAATAATAAATTAGTAGGCCTTCTAGAAATTAAACGAAACAATCATGAAAATAGGCACAGAGGAAAATCTGAAATTCAAAGCATAAATTGAACAATAAAAAAAAAAAAAAAATCAAATCTCACAGTTTTATTGATTCTGAGGCTTTCGTTTCCTTCAACCAAGTATAAAAGTTTAGCCAAGTCGGGCCATGATGAAAACTCGAAGGAGAAAATTAGAGAAGAGGGAAGAGAGAGGCATTGTTGTAATATGATTTCTCCTCCCCCTTTTACACATTAATTCTCCCTTTCAAAAGCCTACAAAATCTCATAAAAATATTCTAAATTATAATATCCAAATCTGACAAATTAAGGAAAATTTTAAAAATAAAATAAAGTCCTAATATAACTAGAAATGTGATGTTTTCAGTTGGAATTTTTGTGCATCAGATCTGGAAACTTCTAAAAATAAACCGTGTCAAATTCGCGTATTAAAATTGCAGGCTAAGGAACATTCCAGAATGTTAGTAGTGGAGGTGTAGCAAATTCAAGCCCGATTTTGACCTTAATTCATCTAATATCTCTCAAAAATCAAAACATGAAAGTTGTAGAGATTTTTCTTGGTGTTTCATAGCATCTTGAATCATCTCAATCGGAGTTCAAATGAGAGAGTTATGCCCAGATTACGAAACGATGTCAAAACTGTCTATAATCGCCTAATTAGTTTTGTTTTGCACTTAATGTCTCCATTTGCATCATAAATCAAAATATAAAAGTAATGAGTACATTTAGGCACCAAATGAGTGTAGAAGACTAAACATTAAGGAAGAAAAAAAATATGACATTTTGCATTCTTAACACCACTTAAACTTCTAAATAAAGAAATGTTCTTTACATCCTTATTATTTAAATTTCCAAACAAGAGAATGGAAGGAATATTTTAAAATTATTATTTTTATTCTATTCCCTCGTTCCGATTGAAGTGTTAAAGATTAGTGGAATGTGGTGAAGATTTAAAATCAAACGAAAACATAAGCAAGAAAAAGAATATAGACTATTGTTAAAGAAGTGCGATGTCAAGTATATCTAAAAAAACAATTTTGGGTGTTACTACATTAATGCCATGTAGGCTAGGGACTAGTAGTTAATAATACATGCAGTTAAAAGATTAATCTAAATTTATAACATTCCAAAAAATCATTTGAATACTTAAAAATTTATTGTAGTGGTAGCATCACTCAAACAAAAAGTAATTAAAAATTTAATTCTTATGTTATTAATGTGACAGACTATAAGTCTTTAGTAATAACTTTAATATTTTTCATAAACTCTAGATGAAACTCTATTATCAAAGTAACAACTTCCATTAGCTTAACATATTACTTCGATTAAAAGTTTTAGGACTTGGATTAAGTCTAGTGCCCAATTATATTGCACCATCCAAATAATGACACAGGTCTAATAGTAGACAGATGACATGATTCAAATCAGTTCAGTGCAACTGGACCCTACAGTGGACATAATCCTTACCCAAAACTCTGAAAATTTCAATTTATTTTAATTTGTTCAAATCATCCACCATAATTTGGGTTTAGAAGTGGGTTTAGGCTGCAAGAATTTGATGGGCTCTTATAATGAGTTACTGGGTTTAGCAAAGAATGGGCCTGAACCCATCTAATCTTCTTCCCCCCATTTTAATTTCCCACGATTTCTTCATCAAATCTCTGTTTGCTGGCGGGGATTTGGTGCTATAGAGAGAGAGAGAGAGAGAATGAACCAAAATCAGCAACAGCAAGCGAGCGATGGCAGACACGATGATGACGCTGCGCTCTCTGATTTTCTCGCTTCCTTAATGGACTACACTCCAACTGTAACTCCTCTCTCTCTCTCTCTCTCTAAAATTTGAATTTATTGTTTTTTATAATAAAATTTTAATGGGTTTGTATTGAATTTTACTTTCTCAGATACCAGACGAGTTGGTGGAGCATTACTTAGCCAAGAGTGGATTTCAATGTCCCGATGTTCGATTGTACGTGTTATTTATTTATTTATTGATTTTTTCAAATAAAAATTGTAATGAAACAAATTTTAAGATTTATGTTGTCAAGGTTCTTTGTCTGTTTCTGAGGATTTGAATAAATATTATCAGTGTTTGTTAGTTTTTCCTTTTTGAAATTTAGTGCTTAATTCCAAATTTTGATGGGAATTAACTAAGGGGTGTGCTTTCAAAGTTCTTAAAGCCATGGTGCTCAGGGTGAGGAGGTGGGTTCAAGTTCTTATAAATTTGAGTAACTTTACAAATAAAGAAAAGTTCAAATCTTGCTGAAGACATTAAAGAAGAATGGATTTTGATGTTATATTTACGTATGTTTTTGGGTTTTTCTTTTAATGCTATATCTTGTCTGATTAAATTTTATTTGGCTTTTATTTTTGCAGAATTAGGCTGGTGGCTGTTGCCACGCAAAAGTTTGTATCTGAGGTTGCAAGTGATGCTCTTCAGTATGCTACTCAACTCTTCTTATACCATTTCATCATGTAGATACATTCATGCACATACATGTGGATACACGGTACACCAATATATGTTTTCAAACTCAAAAAATATGATCCTTTTCTATGATTTGGGAATACAAACTGGAATGCAACAAGTATTTTAGGTTTTGAGGGAGAGGCATAAGGGTGGGTGTAGAAGTTGGGGAAGTCTTTGTAATTGACATATTATTTATTTTTTTATTTATTTTTTTTTAATGTTTCTTTGAAATAAAACTCCAGTAATTTCAGAGATGCAAAGTGGAGTTGGGCTTACTACTTTATCTACTACATGCTTGGCTTCTTATACTTCAATCAGCTATTTCAATGTCTACATTGAATATCTACATACTAATTGACAAATAACACATCCTTGAACTAAAATGCGTGGTGAATATTATTTTATTAAAACAATTAAAATTAAAATTTTGAAAGTCTGAGTATATGTTGACTGTAATCAGATAACAAATACCAACTGGTGACCCAACTTAGACCTCGTATGGGTGTGTGAAGGAATATAAGCTTTGTGACATAGATGCTGTATATCTGGCTTTGAATGTGTGTTTTCTGACAGTTTTCTGTGTTAGTGTGGATCCAATTTAGACTTCAATTTGATCCTAAAATTTTTTCATGGAAGAGCTATAGGTCATCCTCAATACTAACAGCTTGAAATTCCAGTCCTTGGCAGTTGCTTTTCTAGTTTGTTATTTGATGTTTAACCTTGTATGACATCTAATATAGGCAATGCAAGGCAAGACAGGCAGCAGTTGTAAAGGACAAAAGGGATAAGCAGCAAAAGGTGCTCTGCATGCACTCTTTGTGTTCATTTGCCTTTATATCATGATTATTGCTGGCTTGCCTAAGTTTTTCCTGGGTACAGGATAAGCGCCTAATATTGACAATGGAGGACCTCTCAAGATCACTTCGTGAGGTAAGCATTGAAGTGTTTTATGACATTTATATGAAAGTTTTACTGTAATTATTATTATTATTTATTTATTTATTTATTTATTTATTTATTTATTTCCTAAGATGTATGTGTGTGTGCTAGGGTCCTTTTACGGTATAATATCATTTAGGATTTGTTTAGTAATGTTTTTATGTGGATTTTTATTTTTTTATGGAGCCTTTAAATAGGCCTACAATTTGTAAAACAAGAATAGATGTCTATTATCAATCAAATTTTAGTTATTTTATTTTTTATCATATGGTGGAATCCAAAATTCTTTCTTGTGGATTCAAGGAGTCCCTGATGGAAATTTTCCATTTTGCATTAATTGGTATAAGAACTTGTTGACATTCTGATATGGGGAAAGCAAAATGAAGGAAACTACCCTATTGACAGTGATTGTGTGGGGTGCAGGCCCTCAAGGTGGTAATTTATGCTAATGATGAGTGATTGACTTGTGGACTCTAGGAGATTTTCTACAAGCTTATCGATCTATGTTTAAATTCAAAAGAGATCACAAATATGGTAGGTATATTCGTATCAGATTCTGCGCTCATGGCCAAACTCTTGATCAACATGTTCTTAATTTTAATGATATCTCATGCTTTAATGATAGATCATACCAATAATTCATAGATTTGATCATTGATCTTGAGGATTGTTTTGATAATGCAAAATTCCTTAAGGATTTCAAGGTGCAACTTGTATGAAGCAAGCTTGAGAGTGATGTGGAAGATTGGTAGAATGATATAGAATACTTCAAAATGTGAAGAGGTAAGCCTAAAATTTATTCATTGCCAAGAATGTGGAAGGTGATGGTAAACTTCTTCTTTACATGTGATTTTGATGAAATATTGCTTCATACAAGTCAAATTATATGGTAATTAATTCATACAGTATGAATAATAACAAGAATTATGGCTTTCACTTATTAAGGGAAGAGCCAGGTTTAGAGTTCAATAACGTCCAACCAATTTTGAAAGAAATATCAAATATGTTGAATGTGATGAACAAGTTAAGATTGAAGGCCAAAATAATGTTTTGAAAGAAATTTTTGAAGAGGCTAAAGAAGAAAATTCGAATTGATTGAGGAGAATGGTGAAACTCATGGGTGGAAATTGCTGAGAGTAGTTTGGAAGATTTATTAAAGTCAAATATGATGTTGAGCTTATAACTCTCAAGTCTTTGGATCCTATTGACAATACATCAAAGATCATTTGTTTTCTAGGAGTACAAAATTTTAATCTTGTCTTCAATCCTTTATTGGTTGAGAAGAAATTTTAAGTTATGCCATCATAAGGATACAAGTTCCAAAGTTGGATCAAGTTATTGAAATATTTGAAGTATCTATTTAATTCCTTTGTCTGGTTAGACACATTTCTGTGTGGTGATATTCTCTAGAATCTCCTATTGTTTGAGTTGAGATATGGGCCTTTCATTACAGTAATTGGGTTGGTTTAGTGAGAAGCCTAACCCTATGATACGATCCTCTATACATTGTGTGTGTTTTTTTATTATATACATCAAAATCATGTATGAGAGGTGTCACACAATCTTTAGAGATCAATATTTGTTTCGTCGCCCCTTTTGAAATGGTGGCTAGGATGTTCTCTCATAATATTTCATTTAATATTCTAATTATAATTTTAGAGAGGTTTCCTTGATAGATCATGATTTAATTCTGGCACATCCTATGTCTGATGGTTGTTCTTTCATTGTTGTATACATCTGCATCGATTTGATTTGTAAGTTAATCCACAAAACGAGGTGGAATTTCAGGATGATACTTGGTCTAGCGAATCCTATAAGGGTAATGATTAAACTTTCAATATTTTTTGGTTTGTTAGATTTGAACCCAATGCTTATGCAACATTGGTCTACCTTTGTACCAACTAAGCCAAGGCCAAGGATGGTTCACAAATTTTTTTTATTGCAGTTAGAACTCAGTTGTAATGTTGGATAGGGTTCTTTTTTGGAAAAAATATTGTTTCCATCTTGAAAGTTTGCATGAAGTTCATTTTTTGTCCCTAAACTATCAAAAGTTCTTTTTTCATCCTTAAACTATTGAAAACGTTAACACTTTATGTCATTTTGTTCACTTTCGTTAACTTTCTATCCTATGTGTCTAACAAAATGCCTAGGTGGCATCACTAGATGAAAAAAAAATTCTTCCTTTCCTTTCTTACATTGTCTTGGCAACCAAATACAAATTAATTACAATCTCACCTAACCATCCTTACTCTGCCTCATTGCTGTGCACTTCTTCAGCGTTGCAACCACCACCACAACACCTCACTGTTGGTGTGATGGGATTGAGATCTGCTTGCATCCCGTTGGTGGTGGGATCACAATCTCCCCCACACCCACCTCTCTTTTTTATTTGTTTTCTATACTCTTTTATTGTACAACAATTGTATCTGAATGAACATTTGTGGAAAAGAGAGAGATTGGGGAGGATATATACCAATGAAAGAATAGAGGTATGATGGATTTCATGGTTGCTTGGGTATAAACAAAGACACGACTGCCTTGTTCCGCCATGGGCAGCCATACTTGGTGAATCTGACCACCCCCTGATTTGTTTTGGCCATACGGTACGTATCCAAAAAAAAAAAAAAATGTTTCAGCCATACGGTAAATGTTTTATTTTTCATTAAACCTGTGCTACTAACAACTGACACATTTTATATGACAAATTTATGCACTTAATTCATTAAAAAAAGTGAGACATTTTACTGGGTCTCTAATTGGGGTTGTGGTTAAACACCCATGGAAACATAGATTAACCTGACATTACATACAGAGACACAAGCCAGCAATATATATCCTAAGGGCATATGGAATATTATTGTCCCAGCTTTGAATTCATTTGTTTGAAAGTTGCCGTAGAATTAATTGAATCCCAGTTATGTCTCTTTGTTGGCGTTTGGAATTGTTTTTGATATATTGTCTCTGATTTAGATGTTCTATAATTTATTTCCCTGATTTTGTTATTATTATTAGTATTTTGGTCATCATCATAATCAAGAACCTGATCCTTGGTCACTTTTCCTTTTTTGGTTAGTAATCCATTGTTTTTTATTGATGAGCAGTATGGCGTGAATGTGAAGCACCAAGACTATTTTGCTGATAGCCCTTCAACTGGGGTGGATCCTGCTTCAAGAGATGAATGAACTTTGGATTGAATCTATAGAAGAGGGTTTCAAGTTCTTTTACATTATGTAGGGATTGCACAAATACTGCTATGTAGGTGGGTGATGTTCATTCTATCTTACATGAATATTTAATAGTTATCATAATTAATACTTTGTTTTTAATCTTAGATTCGTTTGTCTGCACCCCTGATTTCTTGCAGTAAGGTAGAAATTTTGACATGCTGTATCTCTGATATACAAATTCGTTTCAAATAGTTTTATCTGTTTTGAGTAATCAACTTAACACATGCATGTGCGTGCTTTGCATGTGTTGTGTGCATGCAAACACACATGGTCTCATGTGAAAACACACACAAGAGAGACCATACCTATATCCATACTTCTTTAATAGGGATGAACTTGCAAATCTCTTAGATGCTTTAATATGTAAGAGCAGTGACCCTCATGGTGTGCCACGGTAATGAATAAGTTCACTGGGTTGAAGTATGCAAGTGTAGAGATTGGGTTCCAATTAGGTAAACTTGTTGATCTGTGTATTTAGTACTCTCTTTTTCTTTTTTCTTTTATTATTTTAAATAGAGAACTTTTTTCTGATGCCACACCAACTTCTTTATATCCCATTTTGCCACTGCAATTCAGTATAAACCGTACAGCTAGCTAATTTTTGAAGGTAATCAATAATTTTCATACAAATTGATTGCTGGCCGTGGGTTTGCTACATTCTAAAATTTGATGAGCAACCCAATCTGGTTTCTGCAACTCACTTCATTAATTTTGATCTATAAAGCTTGCAACTACTGAATTAATCTAATTGTAGTACTACTCAGAGCTCAAGTAGATTCCTACTAATATTATATTTTATATTGTTACATAATGATACTATCATATTCTACATTAAGGAAAAGACTGTATACATCATATTATTCACGAGTTCCTTTTTATCCTCTTTGCACCCCCGAAGACAATGTCCCTGTGTGCCACTGGTTGATTTGGTCCCGAGCATAGTTCCATGATGTTGTCTACCCATAGCATGATATGCAAGTAATTCAACGACCACACTTGAGGATTGAATCTGTGCTAGAGGAGGGCGACAAATACTTGCCAAATGATTGAGGAATTGACAACAAGATCTCAGATTCTTCGACACTTGTAAAGTTACCAAAACAAGCACTGTCATGTGGTAATTCTGGCAGATCAGCGTTGCCATCCAAAAACTGCATCACTTGCTTCATGCTAGGCCTGGCTGCTGGCGTTGAGTGTGAGCAAAGCAAGCCTAGTTTCAAGACCAACTTCATTGCCTCCACCACATAATTACTTTCCAATCTAGGATCACTAGCATCAAGGATGGCTCCTTTTCTCCAACACTCGAAGACCCAATCAACCAAAATTACCTCTTCAGGTTGTCCTTGTGGCTCTATAGGCTTTCTTCCACAAGCCACCTCCAGCATGAAAGCCCCAAAGGCAAACACATCAGTGCAAGTGGTTGCCCTTCCTGTTCTAGTAAGCTCGGGAGCCAAATAACCCACAGTTCCAGCCACATTGGTGGTTTGGGTATTGGTACCGTGGTCGCATAATCTGGCAAGGCCAAAATCTCCTAGCCTTCCATTTAATTCAGCATCTAATAGAACATTGCTTGCTTTTACATCTCTATGTAGAACAACTTGTTCCCACTCTTCATGGAGGTAGAGAAGGCCAGATGCTACTCCTTTGAGGATTTGAAATCGTTGAAGCCAGTTAAGCTTTGGTTTTTCATTGCCATATAAGAACTTGTCAAGGCTTCCATTGGGCATATAATCATAGACCAAGAGGAGTTCACCCTTTCGCCGGCAATATCCTAGGAGCTGCACCAAGTTCCTGTGCCTCAGCCTACCCATGCTAATGATCTCAGCCACAAATTCCTTCATCCCTTGTTTGGAATCGTGGGAGACTCTCTTGACTGCAATCTGTATATTGGAAGAACGAAGTGTTCCTTTATAAACCTTTCCAAATCCCCCTTCTCCAAGAAGCTCTTTGTTTGTGAAACCTTTGGTTGCTTTGCAGAGATTCTTGTAGCTGAACCTGTGAGGACCATACTCGTTTTCCCAATCTTCTAGTATTTCAGCATATTTCTTCCTCCTCAAAATGAAAATAGCTCCAGTAACCAATATCAGTACAACCACTACTGCTATGATCAAAATCATGGTAATTTGTCTCCGTTTATCTTTACTTTTCCTCTGTCGGGGAGGTTGAGGAAGCTTCGAAACATCGAGGCTTTGTGCTTGTCCACTTTTATTAAAGCTCCATCCAAGAATGTAGTGGTCACTTGTAACTGCACCAGTGGCTGCAGAGAAACCAACAAACATGGATTCCAAGAGAATTTGAGACATATTGATGTGTGTTGACAAGAGAGGCCGATTTGGTTTTGGGATGCTGGTCGGGGCTAGTGTTACGTTCAGTAGTTTTTCTGTTTCATTGTAGTCTATCCAAAGATGCATTGGGTTGCCACTTACTAGCTCCAAGCTTATATTCTTTCTTTCTTGATCAGAAAAGTAGGTTGCAGTAGCTGATTCAATTGATTTCAGGCTGTTCACATCGATTCCCACATGGTTGTTGTCTATATCTTGAAATTCTTGACCCTCTATAGTATCAAGCTCAATGGCTAATAAGTGGTTTGTTGAAAGGCCATTATTTGAGGCATTCAGGAGTCCTAGATAATTGCTGGCTACAACATCGGTGAATTTCCACGAGGGACTGATGGTGAAGGCAATTCCATGGCCACCTTTTGATGGTGTTTCAGGAACTATTGCAAATACAAAGTTTGTGGAAAATGAAAGAGACTGAGTTAAACCCGAAGAAGCGTTGAATTTTAGAGGAAGTTGGTAGAAAGCATAACCAACTTGTAGTTCTGAATTGTTGGTGAGTTGCAATAGACCATTGGGGTGGATTCGAGCAGTTCCATCTAGATGCAGATTTGCTTGATGGAAGCCATTGTAGATGAACTGGTCATTTTGAGCAAGCATCAATGGAATCATATGGATGAAGTAGAGAGTAACCAGAAAAGGAAGTGATGTAAGCCCAGTCGCCATTGAAAACACTGGGAAAAATGTACATTCCTATGAACACGGGCTTTGTTTGAAATGTCAGAGTCAAATGTCCTAGAAAATGGTTGTTTTCCTTCTCTGTCCCCAAATATTGCATGTCAAAATTATTGTATTGTGAGAAAAAGGTCCAAGTCCAACGTTTTAGAACAACAACAACCCCCACAAACCCCCAACCCCCCCCCCCCCCCCAACAACAACAAACGAAATAAAAAAAGAAAAGAAAGAAGAAAAGGTCCAAATCCAACTGGATGTGAGTGGGATGGACTCCAGCGGGTCATAATAATCTCTCTCTAATTACAAACTAAAACCAGAAAGATGACTTTTGATGGTTTGTCATTCTCACCATTTAAAACACAATAGAGAAATTGTTTTTTTTTTTTTTTTTTTTTTGAATAAGATTTTTACTCAAAACATTACAGGCGGCTAAGACTAGGAAGCTTCCTTAGCTTCTTTTTGTTTTGTTTCTGGCAACCTTCCAGCCTCTTTGGCCTATGTTTGTAAGGAAGATGCCCTGTCTCTGTCTGTTTCTGTCTGATATATAATATTGCAGTTTACCACCAAAAAAAAAAAAGAAAAAGACTAAGGAGCTACATATGCAATTTCTAAATACAGCACACAAGTGGGGGCGGTGTTATGTGATCTTCAGGGGGTTGATGAACCCCCTAACTTTATCTTTAAAAATAAACTCTATCTTTAAAAATATTTTTGCACATTGTGATCATGGCCCAGCCTAGCATAAAACTAAACAACAACAAATATCAGTCCATCCAAAAACATATCTCTCTCTCTCTCTCTTTCACACATAAATCTTATCTCACATCTCTTCTCTATTTGACTTTCTCGATATCTTCGACTTTAAGAGTAAATAGTGAGTGTTTATGAGTTGTTTTTTATGAGTGTTTATGAGTTGTTAGTGTCTCTCTTTGTTGTAAAATTTATATTTTATATGTGTGATTGTGTTTGATACTAATTGTGTGCATTATTATGTATGAATGAATGTGGCTATGTAGGTCAATAATTAATAGAATGTCAGTTGGTTGAGTTTTACCATTTAGTTTAAAACATTTTCATAAAAATAATGACAATTGCATAAAAATAAAAAATGTTGTACAAACTTTACAAAATAAATTTGTCACACCTACTTATATTGACAATAGACAATGACAATTAATAATGAACTATCATATAACGATTTCAAAATATAAAAACCCATAGAAATAAATTGTAATTTTTTTTTTTTTTTTTGGTGATGTCGTTAACTCTATATATTCAAGTTCTCTTTTTATTAAATTTGTTTAATTTAAGTTTTTTAATGACCCTTTTAAAAAATTTATGGAGCCACC
Source organism: Quercus variabilis (assembly GCA_030445155.1). NCBI lineage: Eukaryota > Viridiplantae > Streptophyta > Magnoliopsida > Fagales > Fagaceae > Quercus > Quercus variabilis. The sequence goes on from CP129445.1 coordinate 32,425,908, forward strand.
ACACAAGCCTCAAGCAACAAAATAGAAAGTAAAAGTTATCATAAACTATCTTTGAACTCAAACATCAAATATAGTAGAAGGAAACTTTAGCGTTAATATCAGAATCTCGTGACTTTGAATGACGATACACTAACATGCACGTCAATTTATACAAAAATTATTGTCTATTTAGAAGAACATACTTTCTTATTTTAGCTAATCAAATTTTAAAACACCCACAAATGATTATCTATTCTATATTATATTTTATTAAAATATCAATTTTTAAAAAAATATTTTTATCTTTACATACAACAACCATGTCCACTCTCTTCATTCAACACCAGGAAACCTAAAGAAAGAATATAAAAATGGTTTGCATAAGCTACCGTGGCTTATATATATATATATATATATCTTACCAAAAAAAAAAGTGACATGTATATATTTGCACAAATATTGTTGCAAAATCCCATTTTTTAAGCTTCGTCGGCTATATTTTGAATTTGGGTTTTTAAAAGTGGGCTTGGGCTATGAGAGTTTGATGGGCTCCGATAATGGGTCATTGGATTTGGCAAAGACTAGGCCGGAGCCCATCTAATCTTCTTCCCCTATTTTAATTTCTCATGATACAGCTTATTTTGCTAAAAACTAAAAATATTGTAGTAAAATAATTTTTAAATATATAAATAGTATTGTGATACTCATTTTTAATATTTTTTTCCTAAATAAAGTGACTTTGAGTTCTGTAAACAGTACCTTTTGTCTTTTAAAAGGTGAAACGCATGCAAAAAAAAAAAAAAAAAAAAAAAAAAAAAAAAAAAAAAAAAAAACAGCCAGAGGCTGGAAAATAATTCCTATCCAAACGTATACTTCATCCATCTCTGTTTGGCGGCAGGGATTTGGTGCTCGAGAGAGAGAGAGAGACAGGGAGCCAGAGAGGAGAGAGAGAGAGAGAGAGAGAATGAACCTAAAGCCAGCAACAGCAAGCGAGCGATGGTAGACACGAATATGAAGCTGCGCTCTCTGATTTTTTGGCTTCCTTAATGGGCTACACTCCCACTGTAAGTGTTTTTTTTTTTTTTTTCCTCTAAAAATTTTGAATTTACGGTTTTTTTTTTTTTTTCATTAAAATTTTAATGGGTTTGTATTGAGTTTGACTTTCAGATACCAGACGAGTTGGTTTTCTGTTCTTGAGAATTTGATAAATGTTATTACTTGTTGGTAATTTTTCCTTTAGAAAATTTTAGTGTTTTTAATTCCAAATTATGATGGAATCAACTAAGGGCATGTTTTCAAGTCCTTATAAATTTGGTTTTGGTTAAAGCTCTAGCTTAAATGCCACTTTTACTTCTTTTAAGGAGGTGGGTCCAAGATCTTACAAAATTTGAGTGACTTGCAAATGAAAAAAAGTTTTTAAGTCTTGCCGAAGATATAATAAAGAAAGGATATTTGATGGGATATGCCTATTGGGTTTTTCTTTTAATGCTGTATATTGTCTGATTAAATTTCATTTTGGCTTTATTTTTGCAGCATTAGGCTGGTAGCTGTTGCTACTCAAAAGTTTGTATCTGAGTTTGCAGGTGGTGCTCTTCAGTATGCTACTCAACTCTTCCTATACCATTTCATCACACGCATCTAGATACACCAAAATACATATGCAAACACTTAGAATGTGATCCTTATGATTTGGGAATATAAACTAGAAGGCAACAAGGATTGAAGGTTTTGGGGGAGAGGCATAGGGGTGGGAGTAGAAGTTGGTGAAGTCGATGTACTTGACATATTTTATTTTATATGCTTCCATCCAAAGAAATACTAGTGATTTTGGAGGTGTAAGGGGGGCTACTACTTAGATGCTTTCAACAGTTAGCTACTATGTGCTTGGCTTTTTATACATCAAAATCTGCATTGGATATTTACATTTGCATAATATTAGACAAATGGGCAATAGCACCACGACCTTGAACTAGAATGGTGGTGAATATTTTATTATATTGAAAAATGAAAATTAAATCTTTGAAAGTCTAGACTCTAGAGTATGTGTTGTCGGCAATAAGATAACAAAAACTAACTAGTGACCCACCTTGCTGGGATTTATAGTGCAAACTTAGACCTCGTATGGGTGTGTGAAGGTATAGAAACTTTACGACATAGATGCTATATGTCTGGGTTTGAATGTGTGTTTGTTCTTTGTTAGTTTGGACTTTGGATCCAAATCTGATGTCAATTTGATCCTAACATTTTTTCATGGAAGGTCTAAATAATGACTTGAAATTACACTCCTTGGCAGTTGCTTCTAGTTTGTTATTAGATGTTTAACCTTGTATTACATCTAATATAGGCTATTCCAGGCAAGAAAGGCTGCAGTAGTCAAGGGCAAAAAGGATAGGCAGCAAAAGGTGCTCCACTTGCACTCTGTGTGTTCAGTTGCCTTTATATCATAATTAGTAAATTGCACGTGTGATGTATGGATAATGTTGTAGTATATTATTTAAAATAATTTTTGATAATTTTTTACATAATTGCTAGTAACTTGTTTTTAACGAAAGTATAATAATATATTGGGTTATTTTTCTCTGAGTTTCAATAGCTTAAGAACAACCCTTTTGCAAAACCAATTCCCTCACCACAAATCATTTAGGTCCTATGAATCGAAGAATGTAGTCAACCTTGTCACATCAAATAATTTCAAATGCATAATTCATTCAACATCGCCAATCTCATGTAGGAATGGCAATGGATTAGGTTCAGGTCAAGTTTCTTTATGCCCGAACTCGACTTGCGGGTCCAACCCTGAAACCCGAACCCGCCTCGTTTAATAAACAGTTCTTTTTTTTTTTTTTTTTTTTTAACATCTAAACTCTCGCCCCGTCGAGCCTCGTGGGCTCTGCCAGCCACTTCAAGGCCTTAATCCATGGCCATACAATCTTTAAAAAGAAAAAAAAAAAGGTTTCCCTTTCAAACTTTGAATCACAAACCCAGATTCACAATATCACAAACACAAACTCACAAATTTGAGAGAGGACATGAACCCAAAATAAAAATGAACCCAAAATAAAAATTGGAGAACTCGGTCCACCAAGCCTCTATCTTTGATCTCGGACTCCTACTCGGCCTCTCTCTATCTTAGACCACCAAGATCTCCAATGATCAGTGGTGGTTTCAGCCATCAATCCCACCTCTATGCCAAAGCTCAGGCTTGACCTCAACACGACCAAGAGCTCTTCCGATCATCACCAAAGGGCCTCTCTACCTGTCACGGCCTAAACCTTGCACATCTCTCTGTGATCTAACCTCCGTGCTTCTCCCTAGAAAATAGCAACCACCACGTGATGAGAGTGAAGGTGAGGGTGACTAGGTGAGACCGTGTAAGGTGGCTTGAGAGAAAATGAGACTGAGAGTTATTGAGGGTGAGGTGAGAGCATTGAGAGGCTGAGGCGGCTTGAGCTAAGAGAGACATCAGAGAAATGAAAATAGGGTTAGGGTTTGATATAAGTGACATATATATAGGTAGGTATTTTAATAATTTTGCTTTAAGTTTAAATGGGTTAGGTCGAGTCCAAGTTTTTACCAAAACCTGGACTTGACCTAGACTCGCTTCAGGCTTTTTTTTTTTTCTAAAACCCAAACCCGACCCTATTCGTTATTGGGTCGGGAAAAACTAGACCCAATAGGGTCGGGCTGGGCTGGATACCCGCGGATCAAGCATAAATTGCCATCCCTAATCTTATGGAGTGATTCATTATGAAAATACATATGAAAGATGCATCTTTAGCAACTTTTGTGATCCAATTTTATTCTTCCAAACAGTCTCATTTTGAGAAGAGTATTTTCCAGATTACATGTATGCACAACAAAAGGAGCTTAAAATATATGAGGATATTTAGCTTCAACAATAGACCCAGCTGACTTTATAACTGCTGCATTATTAGAAATGATTTGGACAACATTTTGAAGTCCAACCTTAGCTATGCATTCTAGAAACAACTGAGAAATATAGTGCTTGTCTTTGTACTCTTTTGTACCATTAATGGTTGTTAAGAAAATAGGCCTCCTTTTTTATGTAGCCATAAAATTGATAAGTGACATTTTTTGTGCATTCGTCAACCTATCACTTGCTATACTCAAACCCCTTTGTTTCCAAGTATTTTTTATTGTCCTCAACAACATCTCAACATTTCCCCTTTTCTTTTGCAAAAGGTTGTTCTGAAGCTATTGTAACTCGAAGGAACATAACCTGATATATTATCATTTGCTGCATTTTTCATAATCTCAATAAAATACAGGTTTCTAGCAAAATGGAAGGGTAAGCTAATTGAATAAAGTGTTCTAGCAATGAGACTATCTAGATGATCTTGACATTTATTGTTAAAAGCCTTTTCTAAATGAGAATTTTTAGCCATTTTTTTATTGTATGGAAGAATGCTGGTTGACTTGTAGTTGTACTGTCAATAAGAATAGGACCAAGAGTGGTAGAAGTAGAACCAACACCAGATCGAGGGAGTAAACGTACTAGCCTACACTTTCTTATCTGAATAGCCGTATCTTCTAATTGTAGCATCTCTGCAATATACGCATTTGAAACCATAGAGAATGCTTTTATCCCTTTGCTGGGAAATCTCAACAAATGTGCTTTCACCCTAGAATAAGACCCCTGGAAATTCTCCAAATGGTAATTACATCTAAAACATTTTTTTCCACCAAAAATAGTAAAATATTTCAACAATGGAGGAACATTCAGACCATTATCTGGCTGGCTAGTGACAAAATTTTTGGTCAATTTTCGGTACTCATTTAACCTATAAATAATTCAATAACAATTTGTACATTATATTTATGTCATTATCAAATAATAAAACTCATTTACAAACCAAAAAAAAAAAAGAGTCAGAAACTAGAACCCACTTATATCAAATAATATTATATTAATATAGACATATACCAACCATAAGACAAAACAAATAATAACCAAAACAAACCCAGATCCACCTGATAGGCCACAATCTGAATGACCCCTTGTGATTAAACCAATTAATTAATTAGCCAAGTTATTAATTAATCAATTTAACATGCAAATATGTGGAAGCATAAACAAATCACCAAATAACTAAATATGCAGCAGAAATTAAATGACACGGTGATTTGTTTACGAATGGGGAAAAACCTTGCGGCAAAAATCCTATCGGGTAATTTTCAGGTCACCACTCCCAAAACTCCACTATTATCAAATCAAGCGGTTATAAGTAAAGGAATCTCAAGTACTTTACCAACCTACAATTGAACCCTTATCCCAATACCCAATTGGACTTGATCTGTAGTGACAGTTCCCACCCTTGATGCACGGCTCCCAAGTACGTGACCAACCAATGCGCGGATCCCAGTACGCGACTTCAAAACACCAACTTAAGGAAGAAAGGTTGGCTGCAAAGTTCTTCAGTTCATCCTACACGATGAAGATCAGGAAGATGCTTGATCACAAAACCCTATGGTGCAAATACACAGCAACTTTTTCAGAGAAGATGAAATAGGTCAAGAACTTCGTTTTTTATCATAATTTGCTTGAACAGAGATTGCTCAATGATTTTGTAACTTGTGTCACACTTGACGGTTCTTAAAACAATCCTTTTATATGTTTAGGATTTGGAGAAAAGAAGGCCCAAAAGCATATTCACGGATCCCAAGAAAATTAGATCAAAAAATTTGAAATTTTAAATCTCGATAGATAGCAGGTGTCGAGGTAGCTATTGAGCAGGTGTTGAGTTTTAATGAATTTGCACTTCAACTTACTTTTTCTTGGACAGACTTGATGACTTCAACACTTGACCTTGAAACCTTGTTTCTTGAAGTATTAAAAACACCTCGAACTACCCAATTACAAGTAGAGTGCGTTTTGTCAAAGGATTAGCCAATTTACATAAATAAGTGACATATGTTCTTAACAAATGAAAACACATATGTCCTAATAATCTCTCCCTTTGGCAATCCGTGACAAAACCACAACAAACAAATGAACATATGAGAGAAGTCATAAATCACTAAACTCATATTCACTTGTTGAATACAATAAAATCTATCCTAACACAAACTCTTGAAAAATTTTGCAAGAAGAGAGTTTATAGCAAGTAGACTTTGACAACCTGTATTTCTGAAACACTTTAAACAAAACTCATCAAGGCATCTTGTGTGAAACAGAAGTAATAGATTGCATACAAATATAAAGAACATGTGTATAAAGATAGAGAAGAAAATAACACATGAAGAGAGAGGTGAAAGAAACATACATCCACATATATAAAAAAGTATAAGTACAATGTATGTAAAAATGGTCAAAGGATCTCATATACAAGATCAATGTATCTATAAAGAATAGAAAAGAAAAGATACATCAAAATCTCACTACATCCCTCAAACTATCAACACTCCTTCTATCAAAAATGTCCTCTACTAACTCTCCCCTTAAGATGACTACTCTCATAACCCAAAACTACTCCCCCTTTTTGTCACGAGTGACAAAGGGTAGAGTGTCATGTAGACATCTCATCAGTAGAGCTAACATCTCCATCATCATCATCATCATCATCTTCATCATCCTCATCCTCAGAATCTGAAGCTGCTGGAGAAGGTGGTGAAGGAGTAGCCTCTGGAGCAAAACCACCCATGGTCGCCTGCCGTCGTGCAATACAACCAACACGAACATTCACCTAATACAACTCAGCGGAGAGTGTATCAAGGGGAGTGTCCATGCGCTGCAGTTACGCCATAATGTCTCCTAGAGATACATCGCCCGTAGAGGAAGAAGGAGCAGATGTAGATGGAGCTGATCTGGATGGAGCAGAACGGGAGGGAGGAGTGGAATCTGTCTGTCGCGACCTAAATTACGCCTCACTACGTTTTACGGTAGCGGCATCTATGGCATAAATGTGTGTAAAGTGGTCGGACACAGGAAAGGGAATAGAAAAATGGCGTAAGATTCTCGTGATAACAGAAGGAAAGATGAGCTTATCACGGGACGTCGAATCAAAATGAACATCTATGATAGAAAGAATATAGTGAGAAGGAAAATCTATAGTAAGATGCTCAAGAAGAGATAACAAAAATCGAGCATGAGGCTCTGTGATAGAGTTGTAGTGAGAGAAAGGATGAAGTAAAAATGTCATCACCACGTTTAGGAATTTAGGACCTTTAGCAAAAGGCCTACATGATGTGTACTGATGCTCACCCCAATCAGCAGGGCACTGACAAAAGGCAGAGATGAGCTCATCTTTGGACACAATCCTCAGACGCTTACAAGAAGGATAGTTAGGAAACTCTATCCTAGGAACCCTAAGCACATCCGCAACTAGCTGCGGTGTGACAGGGATGCGCGTACCTCAAACGTGAGTGAAAAAGAGAGGTACTGAATGATCTATCCCGTGTATGTTGGAGTAAAAATCATGAATCAGCATGAGAGGACAAGTGACCGAGACGTTACACAGTGACTCCCATCCCCTACTGTGAATGACACAGGGAAGGTCAATGTCGGCGAAGTCTGCCAGAATGACTTGGCGTTCCGAATGAACACCTCGTCGAGAAAAGTTCTCCGTAAATGCCTTGTGGGCATCTCCATCACGGAACCGAAGATTAAGAGGAGCAGAGTCAGAAGAAGAGGAAGCTCCAGAACGCAGAGGGTTCCAAGTAGGAGTGGATTTACGTTTGGGTGCTATAGACACTACTAACGTAAAAGAATGAGAAAGAGATAGAGAGGGAGACAATCAGAAAAGTCCCAACACAGTTCAAATAGATCAAATATGTTGAACAAAAAGAACGTATGCATGGGAATGCATGAGCATGTGACATGCAAATCAAAAGGCATCATGGGCTCAGCCCAATCCAATCCTACCAGCACACAGCATAGAGCACACATCTAAATGCATGTAAATGTTATTCTAATGCTCATGAAATGCAATGTATGTCATTTTGAAAGCATTTTGAAAGCATTTCGAAGAGACAGGAACTTTCTTGATCGATCCATCAGGTGTCGAGATTGCGATAAGAAAAAGGCTTGAGATGCTCGACAGATAACCAGGTATCGAGGAGGTGTCGAGACAGGTTGAAAAAGCAGTTTTTCGAGAAAAGAAAAACACAGACATGAATGCAATCCATCATCCACCTCAACCAAAGATCCATTCAACATATAAAGCTCTCAAAATCATCTCTCAACAAAAATTTAAGCACATGGATCCTCAAAAACACACACACACACACTAAACAAGTCTAACCAATTTTATTTTTTAAAAACAAGTTAAGACAGTTTAGTGAGCATACATTAGCACATGTAAAACCTTTGTGATGGCCAAATCATATTATATCTGCACATGTATCAAAAGTAGCAAAGAATGTTACGCGTTGTGTGTGAAAAATATTGCAAGATTGCATATGTGTATACATGTTATGATGATCTGAGATATGAGAAAATAATTTTAACTCACACACAATCATAACTGTTTGATGAGGACTATCACCTTCGAGGCACATCCTATAACTCCCACATCTCCTAGAATACACGCTTGCAACCATATTTAAAGCATTTTTTATTTTTTTATTTTTTTGCTTTTTATTTTCTTTGCATATTTTCTTTTATTTTAACATACCATACATGGGCATATAAAAGAGAGAAAATAAATACCCAAGATGTTAAGCATTTGACATCGCACTTTTGCTATGCCGAAGCAAACGAATGTCTTTGACACTGCACTTTTACTATGCCGAAGCATACAGGTGTCATTTATGATTGGCAAGCAACAGTGATGAGATGGTTATTTATGTCTTTCTCTTAGGATTTTCTAGTTCTACCCATCTAAAAGAGTGATATAATGTTAAGTTTTAAGAGATAACTTAATCTTACTCATCACAAATAAGAGCCACAAAGCTCACTTGCTTAGTTGTGCATAGAGATGCTCATCTAAGTTACAAAAGATACAAAGTTTAGGAACTTTGTTTCAATGGTCATCCAAGGTACACAAGTACCGAAGTACACAAAACATATACTGTTTTTGTATTTTTCTGATTTTTCAATTTTTTTTTTAATTTTTATATTAAAAACAAAAGTAAAAAAAAAAAACTAAAAGAAACACACAAAAACATGTTAAACAAAACAAAGCATAAAACTAGATTGACTCAACAAAAATGCAAAACACACAAGCAATGCAACAAACAAGAAAAGCAAGAAGGGAAAAGAAAGTGATGAAATCACTTAGAGTCCTTTTTCTTCCACGTCTTGGAAGAACCTTTCCTTTGATTGAACCCTTGAACAGATGGTGAGGGAGAAGAATTGAAACCGTTCAAGTTCGAAAGGAACATGAGGGTTTTCAGAAGATTTTCAAGAGGAGCAAGAGAGGATTGAATCTGATTTTGGTTTCCAGATGCTATTATGCCATTGTTATGTTGAGTGGCTAGCCACATATAGTAATTAGGTCAAGTATGACCGGTAGCTCTACAATGATGATAGAGATGCTGCTTCTTTTGTTTAGGCTTTTGAGAGTTAGCCTTCTTAGTCCTAGGGTTTTTAGCATCTTTCTTATCTTGATTAGGGGATGTTCCTAAGATAGATTTACCCTTGTCTAAGTTTTCACTAGCTAATTCAGTTTTAACATCAGTGTTCTCAATTTCAGTGTTATTAGCAGGAAAAACAAAAACAGTATTACTAGTAGAAGAAGTATTAGAGAAAGAAAGACCATACCCTAAGCCTGTTCGATCTGAAGCAGTTTTCTGATTGCTCAGCATCTCATCAAGCTTTGCACTTGAAGTCCTCTCCAATTGAGCTCTAACTTGAAATAGCTCAGCTTCAAGCTTCTTGGTCTTTTCAGCCAAAAAGTTGTTCTCAAACCTCAGTGCTTCAATAGTTTGATTCGCATTATCAAACTTTGTGGACAACTCTTCACGATCAAGTTTCACATCACTGAGCTTCTTGGTGGCCAGCCTATACAATTTCTCATGCTTCTCAGAGAGCTTGTAAAGCTTCTCATAGGCTGAATGGATATCATCTTGACCATCCATTTTCTCAAATTTGGACTCCACCAGTTCTTCTTCTTCATCCACTTCTTCGACAATCCCTTCAGTAGGATTGACTGTGGCAGTGAAGGCATTTAAGATTCCGTCATCCTCATTGTCGGAATCATCTTCGGTCTCAGTGTCACTCAAGGTTGCAACAAGTGCCTTACTCTTCCCAATGCTCTTGAGATATGTTGGGCATTCATACTTCATGTGACCGAATCCATGACATCCGAAACACTTTGGTCTAACCGGAATAATGTATTGACCGCTATCCTTAGTGTCCTTCTTCTCTTTGTCTTGGCTTTTAAACTGAGAAGAACTGGATTGTCTACGGTCCTTGTCGAAGTTCCTCCCATTGGCATTTTTCATAAATTTCTTAAATTGCCTTGTAATGTAGGACTTCATCTTAGAATCTTCATCATCGGAAGACTCATCTGTATCACTGCTCTTTGCCTTCAAGGCCATGCTCTTGCCTTTACCCGTTTTGCCAATCTTAGATAGTCTCAGCTCGTAGGTCTGCAAGTTTCCAACCAGCTTAGTCAAAGGAATTTTGTCAATATCCTTTGATTCTTCTATTACCGTAATCTTGGCATGAAATCTCTCAGGTAGAGATCTGAGCATCTTCCTTACAACCTTGGGTTCAGGGATGGTTTCCCCAAGATTGAAGGCTGAGTTCACTATGTCCTTTAGCTTGGCATAGAACTCATCAAATGACTCATCTTCCACCATCTTAATTTCTTCAAAGCTTGTAGTGAGCCTCTGAAGTTTTGAATCTTTGACAACCTTTGTTCCTTCATAGGTTGTCTGGAGGATGGTCCAAGCCTTCTTAGCAGTTTCAGTTGAGGATATCTTTTTGAACTCCTCATTGGTGACTGTGCTAAATAGGGCATTTAGCACACTGTTGTTGAAGTTAGCCGCCTTGATCTTTGCGTTATCCCAATCGGCCAGTTCTTCTTTTGGCTTGGTCCAGTCAATCTCTACAGCTTGCCACACCTTCTCATCTAAAGACTGTAAGAAAACTCTTATGTGTACTTTCTAGTATGTATAGCTAGTGCCATCAAATAAAGGAGGTATAATTAATGACTGTCCTTTACCCATGACAAGTAGGGGTCAATGGATCAACACAGTAAAGATTAAACCTAATCAGAGTGTGCCTGTTCTGATACCACTTGATAGGCCACAATCTGAATGACCCATTGTGATTAAACCAATTAATTAATTAGCCAAATTATTAATTAATCAATTTAACATGCAAATATGTGGAATCACAAACAAATCACCAAATAACTAAATATGCAGCGGAAATTAAATGACACGGTGATTTGTTTACGAATGGGAAAAAATCTTGCGGCAAAAACCTTACTGGGTGATTTTTAGGTCACTACTTCTAAAACTCCACTATTATCAAATCAAGCGGTTACAAGTAAAGGAATCCCAAGTACCTTACCAACCTACAGTTGAACCCTTACCCCAATACCCAATTGGACTTGATCTGTAGCGACAGTTCCCACCTTTGATGCACGACTCCCATGTACGTGACTAACCAATGCGCGGATCCCAGTACGCGACTTCAAAACACCAACTTAAGGAAGAAAGGTTGGCTGCAAAATTCTTAAGTTCATCCTATACGATGAAGATCAGGAAAATGCTTGGTCATAAAACCCTATGGTGCAAATACACGGCAACTTCTTCAGAGAAGATGAACTAGGTCAAGAACTTCGTCTTTGATCACAATTTGCTTGAACAGAGATTACTCAATGATTTTGCAATTTGTATCACACTTGACGGCTCTTAAAACAATCTTTTTATATGTTTAGGGTTTGGAGAAAAGAAGGTCCAAAAGTATATCCACAGATCCCAAGAAAATCAGATCAGAAAATCTGAAATTTTAAATCTTGACAGATAGCAGGTGTCAAGGTAGCTATTGAGCAGGTATCGAGCTTTAATGAATTTGCATTTCAGCTTGCTTTTTTTTGGACAGACTTGATGATTTCAACACTTAACCTTGAAACTTTGTTTCTTAAAGTATTAAAAACACCTAGAACTACCCAATTACAAGTAGAGTGTGTTTTGTCAAAGGATTAGCCAATTTACATAAATAAGTGACCTATGTTCTTAACAAGTGAAAACACATATGTCCTAACACCACCCAATACATATAGTCATATATTAACCAAAAGACAACAATCTAGAGAGATCCACAGTTTGCGTAGATCATAGTCACTGGTCCATTTGGAGAGACCGACATTAATCCACCCAAAAAAGTAAACTATAGTTACAAACTTACAATACACTGACCCACACAACAAAGCAAACAATAGTTACAATACACATAAAAAAAAAAAAAAGTTAAGTAGGGTCGAAAGTGGTAAGAAAAAGTGAGAAATTGATAAGCCGCTCAGTTAGTGCGAGGGAGAAAGCGAGAAACTGAAATCGAGAGAGAGACTTAGGGGCTGTTTGGATGGCTTTTTTTTATCACCCAATTTCCATCACTTTTCACTCATCACTTTAAAATACTACACTCGTTTGGCACTATCACTCACTTGCCATCATTCAATATTTTTCACACTGTTTGTGGGCCCTATACTTGTTACTCGGTGCAGCTTTATTTTTTTTTTTCCTAGTACCCAGAAACTTGAACTCAGTGAAAGAAGAAAAGGAAAAAAAAAAAAAAAAAAGAGACCCAGATCACCCAAACCCAATGAAAGAAAAAAAAAAAAAGAAAAAAGAAAAAAGAAAAAAGAAAAAAGAAAAAAAAAAAAAAAAAAATAAAAAAAACCTAGAAACCTGAACCCAATGAAAGAAGAAAGGAAAAAAAAAAAAAAAAAAAAGGAAGAATACCTGAGACCGAACCCAAGAGAAGAGAGGAAAAAGAAAGAAAAGAAGAACACCCGAGACCGAACCCAGGAGAAGAAAGGAAAAAAAAAAAGAAAAGAAGGTAAATTGGTCAAAAGATGCAGCTGAGTTATGACTAGTGGGTCTCCTATGTGTGTTTTATTACAAAAATGCTATTGAGTTATGAGTTATGAAAACTGAAAACAACTAAAATGTGTTTTCAGTTTCCTTAACTCATAACTCAAAAATCAGAAAATTGAGTGATGGAAATAAAGTTATGGTGCTCCTAAACAGACTTCTCACTATGGGTCTCGCCATTTTTGAGTTATGAGTTATGGAAACAGAGAATTAAGTTATAGAAACAGGCCATCCAAACAGCCTCTTAATGGTTGATGGAGATTGCAAGGTGATCTTGGGTTGTCGATTAGTGGCTTAAGCAGCGGAGATGTGCTAGATCCAGAGCGAGAAAAACAAAGAAGAGAAATTGATTTAGAATGACTAGGGTGGAGGTTAGGGTTATTTTTGAGGTTTACTACATGAGATCGATGGAGTTGCCAGGTGTGATTTTTTTTCCCTGTTTTGGGCATTTTCGTGTCTCGATTGTGTTCGTGGCATAATTGAATTTTTAAAAAAAAAAAAAAAAAGATTTTGGATCGCTGGGTACATACTTGACACTTTTTTTCTGTACACTTTTCAGACCAGTATGTTGGCAATATTGTTGTGTCCGTGCTTCCTAGACGAGAATTATGGCTTTCAATTATTGGGTGATGAGCCAAGTAAGAGTTCAATAATGTCCAACTAATATTGAAAGAAAATTTCAAAGATGTTGAACGTGATGAACAAGTTAAGATTGAAGGCCAAGATAATGTATGCAAGAAATTGTTAAAGAGGCTGAAGAAGAAATTTTGAGTTGATTGAGGGGTGTGGGGGGTACCACAATTCAATTCCCTACAATCACTCTAAAATCAAGCCCGCGGGGTGTGAAATTGAATGCCATAAAAGATTTGAGTGTGTCTTCCTCATCACCAATTGGTTTTGAGGTGGAATGACATTGCTCACGGTTTGACAAATGGTATCAGAGCCAAGGTCATGGGTTTGAGTCACGGGAGTGTCATTGTGAGGGAGGGATTGTAGGAGGGACCACAATTTGACTCCTTACAATCATTCTAAAAATAGGCCTGAGAGGTGTGATGTCAAATACCATAAAAGATTTGAATATGTCTTCCTCATCACTAATTAGTTTTGATGCAGAATAGCATAGTTCACGGTCTGACAATGGGAATGTTGAAACTCGTGGGATTGAAATTGTTGGGAATAGTGTGGAAGATTTATTAAACTTTAATATGATGTTGAGCTCATAACTCTCAAATCGATCCTATTGAAAGTACATCAAAGTTCATTGATTTTGTACGAGTAGAACATTTTAATTTTGTTTGCAATCAATGTTTGTTTCCTTGTCCCTTTTGAAATGGTGGCTAGGCCTAGGATCCCTCTCTCATAATATTTCATGTAAGATTTTATTTTTAAAGTGGTTTTCTTTGATAGAACATGATTTAATTCTGGCACCTCCTATGATTTTTTGGGTTGTTCTTAATTTGTTGAATACATATGCATTGGTTTTATTTGTAAGTTAATCCACAAATGAGGGGAATTTTAGTATGACACTTGGTCGAGGGAAGCGGAGAAGGATAATGATTAAACTATCAATATTTTTTGGTTGGTTAGACATTCCCCCCCCCCCCCCCAAATTTTGAAAATTTTTTAATTATATATATAATTATTTTAATGTTTTCAAAATTTAGTTTATAAAAATAAGAGTTCCCCCCCCCCCCCCCCCCCAAATATTTGAATTAGTCCAATGATACTCTTAAAAAAAATAATCAATCTAATAGTTATAGAGATATAACTTTATTTTTCGCAATTCTATTTTTTATTGTAAAATGTGCTCTTTTATCTGTTAAATATTTAATAAAGTTTGGTATCAAACATGTTTGAATTTATCTTTTTTAATCTGTTATGTAGTAATTAACAAGTCATTGACTCATTAAAAAAATCTTGTCACTAAAACTACACATGAAATGTGTCTTTAATTGCCATAAAATAGGTTAGAGTAAGATAACTTCAAATATGTTTGGAGCCTAACTTATTTTAATGTCTTTAATTGCATGTTTTTGAAATTTTCATTAGTTTAATTGAAAGATTTTTTTACTTACTTTTGTATAAAACTTGATAATTTGTATTTAAAATGAAACTTTTAAAGAATTTCACTATAAAATGGAAAAAAATGAATTTTATTTTATGAAAGATTGCCTTCAAACATAATTTTGATTGAAAACACTAAGCCCCCCCCTTTTTTTTTTTTTGGGTGAGTATATATATAACTTATCAAATAAAAAAGTGTGTATATATAATAAAAAAACGTGCATGTATATATATATATATATATATATATGTATACAAGAGTTGTCTTGATAAATATATTAGTGCCGTAACTTGGCCCCCCAAACAAAAATTTCTGGCTCCACCCCTGCCACCTTTGTACCTATGCCAAGGCCAAGGATGGTTCACCAAATCATAGTTAGAACTCAGTTGCAATGTCGGATGGGTTTTTTTTTGGCAAAAATATTGTTTCCATCCTTAAAGTTTACATAAGGATAAGTTTTTGTTACTTAACTATCAAAAGTTCTTTTTTTGTCTCTAAAATTATTGAAAATATTACACTTATATCATTTTGTTCACTTTTGTTAGTTTTCTGTCCTACATGTCTAACAAAATTCCTAGGCAGCATCGCTTAGTATAAAATGAAGCTCTAGATAAAATATAAAATAAAAAAGTCTTCCTTTCCTTTCTTACATTTTCTGAGTAATTAAACACAAATGAATAACCTCCACAACACCTCAACGTTGGCGTGACAGGATTGAGATCTGCTACTTAGAGCTCAAGTAGATTCCTACTAATAGTAGATTTTATATTAAGGGAAAGAAACTGTATACATCATATTATTCGCAAGTTCCTTTTTTCTCCTCTCCACCCCTGAAGGCGACGTCTAAGCTTTCTGTGTGCCACTAGTTGATTTGGTCCCAAGCATAGTTCCATGATTTAGTTTACTCATACCAAGATATGCAAATATTTCAACGATCATACTTGAGGATTGAATCTGTGCTTGAGGAGGGCGTCAAACCCTTGCTATTTAGTGAAGGAATTGACAAAAAGATATCAGATGCTTCAACACGTGTAAAGTTACCAAAACAAGTATTGTCATGTGGTAATTCTAGCAGATCAACATTGTCATCCAAAAACTATATCACTTGCCTCATGCTAGGCCTAGCTGATGGCGATGAGTGTGAGCAAAGCAAGCCTAGTTTCAAAACCAACTCCATTTCCTCCACCACATAATTACCTTCCGATTGAGGATCACTTGCATCAAGGACAGATCCTTTTCTCCAGCACTCAAACACCCAGTCAACCAAAATTACCTTTTCTGTAAGTCCTTGTACCTCTACAGGCCTCCTTCCACAAGCCACCTCAAGCATGAAAGCCCTAAAAGCAAACACATCAGTGCAAGTGGTTGCCTTTCTTGTTCTAGTAAGCTCTGGAGGTGTTTGCCCTTCTTGTTCCTTTATAAACCTTTCCAAAACCTCCTTCTCCAAGAAGTTCTTTGTCTGAGAAACCTTTGGTTGCTTTATAGAGATTCTTGTAGATGAACCTATGAGGACCATACTCGCTTTCCCAATCTTCAAGTATTTCTTCATACTTCTTCCTTCTTATAATGTATGCAGCTCCGGTGATTGTTATTAGCATGAGAGTTATTACTAGAAAAACTATGATCATTTGTCTTGGTAGCTTTTTTGTTTTCCTTTGTCAAGGAAGTAAGGGAAGCTTTGAAAAATCAAGGCTTTGTGCTTGTCCATTTCTATTAAAGCTCCATTCAAGAATATAGTTGTCGCTACCAACTGCACCAGTAGATGCAGAGAAACCAACATACATAGATTCCAAAAGATATTGAGACAGATCAATGTGTGTTGACAAGAGAGGCTGGTTTGGTTTTAGGATGTTGGTCGGGGCTAGTGTGACATTCAGTAACTTTTCTGTTCCATTGTAGTCTATCCAAAGATACATTGGGTTTCCACTTAAAAGCTCCAACCTTATGTTCTTCCTTTCTTGATCAGAAAAGTAGGTTGCGGTAGCTGATTTAGTTGAGTTCACGCCGTTCACATCAATACCAACATGGTTGCTGTCTATATCGTTTACATCAGTACTTTTAACAGTATCAAGCTCAATAGCCAATATGTGGTTTGTTGGGAGGCCATTATTGGAGGCATTGAAGAGCCCTAGAAACTGGATGCCAATAGCATGGGCAAATTCCCACGAGGGAGAAAAGGTTAAGGCAAGGCCATGGCCACCCAACATCGGCAGTTGAGGAACTATTGCAAATACAAAGTTTGTGGAAAATGAAAGAGACCCAGAGGAAGAGGAAGTGTTGAATTTTAATGGAAATTGGTAGAAAGCATGACCAAGTTGTTGGGTTGAAATGTTGGCCAGTTGCAATAGACCATTGGGGTGGATTTCAGCTATTCCATTTAAATGCAGATTGGCTTGATTGAATCCATTGTAGATGAACTGGTCATCTTGAGCAAACATCAATGGAATCTTAAGGATGAAGTAGAGAGTTATCAGAAAAGGAAGTGATGCAAGCCCGATCGTCATTGAGTAAAGTGGGAAAAATGTACATCCATGTTAGCACAGGGGCTTTGTTTAAAAATGTCAAACTCCTAGAAAATGGTGGTTTTCCTTCTTTGCCCCCAAATAGTTCATGTCAAAATTGTTGTAAATTGTAATGAGAGAATAAGGGTACAATTGTCCAAGTCCAACTTTTTAGCAAAAAATAAAAAAGAAAAATAAAAAAAGGAGAAGGGTCTAAAATCCAACTAGATGTTAGAGGGATGAACTATGGACGACTCTGCCGGACAGTCATAATAATCTTTCTAAACTACAAACTAAGGAAAATGATTATTTGACGAGATGCCATTCTCATCATTTAAAGCACAATAGAAAATTTGTTTTTGTTTTTGTTTTTGGTTTTGTTTTTTTTATGAATAACATTTTACTCAAAACATTACACGCAGCTAAGAAGCTGCACATAGGCCTCAACCCTGCAAACCTCTATATATTAAACATAACCAACAACATAAAAAAGTACTAATTGTCATAAACTAATTGAACTCAAGCATCAAAGATACTAGGAGGAATCTCTTAAGAGGGAAATTTTGATGCATCTTCTCATTACATCAGTACCTGTGAATTTTAATGCATAATGATACACTCTAAGAGGGAAATTTTATGGGAAAACAAGAGAACAATATCATGAAATTCTAGGAACCAGTTTCTTTCTAGGGTCAAACGTTGAAAATGGAGGAAGAAAGAACCTAGGCAATGATACTTAGGGTCTACTGTCAAGTACAATAGGAACCTCAGAATAAGCACCAGGCTTTGCTTGGAATTGACAAACGTTGGAACAAAAGTAGAAGACTCTCAACCTAAATTTATAATGGTAAATCCATCGTCAACTGCTTACATTAGTGAAATTTGGGTCCTTTAAATAAAGCCCCAAATTATGATCATCTAAATAAAGTTCTCAAATTACATCAAACATGAAAGAAAATTAAATCACAGTGAGATTACAACATCAGTGGAATTAAATTAAAAAAAAACATTTAAATCTATCTAATACTAGCATAAACATTAACTTTAAAAATCCAATCATTTGGTTTTAGAAACTATTCTGTTTCCACCTTTACAAACACAACCATAAGCAATAATAATATATTAACAATCCATTCATTTAATTTTATTTACTCTTTACCCTTCTAATTTTTTTACTCTTATTTTCTCCATTATTTCTTATCTAACCTTTACATTTTCTCCAACTCTTCTCCACCTTCTTTTTAAAAATTTTTTTTTTTTAATTTTGTTTTTTGTCTTTTCTTCTTCTTCTCAATACTATCCCCCACTTTACAATTATTCTCTCTCTCTCTTTTCACTTTTCTTGTCTCCATTTTTTTTTCTATAATTTTTTATTATTTCCTTTGCATATTTCTCTTATTTAAGTCTATCTTTTGCCTAGAAAGGTCTTTTAATGATTTTTTTTTTTTTTTTTTATTCTTCCTTGCAGCTTTTGCTTTTTGAGTTAATAGTTTTTGTATTTTTCATTACTCCACTTTGGATTGATGTGGTTTAATATTTTGCTATTATAATTCTCAATTCTCTCTCTCTCTCTCTCTCTCTCTCTCTCTCTCTCTCTCTCTCTCTCTCTCTCTTGCTATGTGAGTATATTTCTTTTAAAAATAATTAATCATAATGTATTTATCTTTAATAATTTTGCAAAGCTCCTGTTGTGCCAACTCATCCGCCACATTATCATCCTTTTTTTCTATCATTTTTATATATTTTAAACAATATTATATATAAAGAAATATTAAAATATTAACTTTACAAATCCAATCATTTAATGTTAAAAACTATTCAATTATTGCCTTTACAAATCCAACCATAAACAACTTTATCAATCCATTCATTTAATTCTTTTTAACCATTTTTCTTCTATTTTTTTACTCTTCTTTTCCCCATTATTTTTTATCTAATCGTTTACTTTTCCTCCAACCCTGTACCTCAATTTCTGGCTCTACTTCTTCCAATTATTATTCCCCCACTTTACCCTTACTTTTCTTCCAACCATTCCTCTCCCTTTTTTCATTTTTCTTCTCCCCATCTTTTTTTTTCTATAAATTTGCTACTACTCTCTTTGTAATTTTTTTCTTTTATTTAGTTCATGTTTTGCAAAAAATGTGATTAATATCTCTCTATCTCTTGCATTTTTTTTTTCTTTCTTTTAATGGACTTATATATATATATATATATATATATATTATTTCTTGCCACTTTGCTTTGGGTTGATGATGCTTTTTTTTTTTTTTTGGTGGTAATTTTGACAACTCTACTTTGCATTGATGTATGTTAGTGTTTTGCTATTATGTTTCTTAATTCTTCATCACAGATTCCCTCTCTCCCTCTTATGACTTAGGCTAAGTGAAGTTGTTAATTGTTAAAATACTTATTTGCTAAGTGAGTATATTTATTTTAAAAATAGTTAACCAGAATATTCTTCTAAAAAAAAATTAATCATAATACATTTTCAATAAATTTTGGAGAATAAATTATGAATTATAACACATTACAAAACAATTATATATTACTATATGATGCGTGGGCTTGCGTGGGTTTGCAAATAAATGAGAAAAAACAATGCCATTGGGCTCTTGGCAAAAATGAATTCGCTTAAAATCAAGTCAATCAATGTGTAAAAATATTCACATCAATTGTATGTATGTAAAGTAAAATATATATAGATTAAAATAAACTTGCTTACGTCAAATGTTACACATGAAAATAAGCTTAGGGGTAAAAGGGAAAAATAGAGTTTAATGGCGGCCGATTTTCAAGAGGTACTTTAGAGGGAGCAAAAACTAATATGCTTTTTTTCCATTTTTAATTAGACGTTGACAACCTATTCGGGGAAAAAAAGAGTTAGCAGATAAGAGATATATTTTATTATGTTATAAAAATATACTATTATGACTAGGACCTTTTTACACTCATGGGGCTTAAGACAATTGTCTAAATGGCCTATATGGTGGAGTCTGCCCTTTGCAATGATCATTGTTAAATTAGTAATGAATTAGTTCATAGGGTTTATTTATGTAACTTTGGAATGGTTAGCATTAAGCATTAAGTAACTCTTTGATATGTCTATCCAGTAAATGTTACTCCCAACTCCTTTTTATGACTTTATGGCATTGGCAGTGCAATTCATTATAAACCATACAACGAGCCATTTTGTGAAGGCAAACGGTAATTTTCATGCATAGTCATTGTTGGCTGTGGGTTTTCAGTTTTCTAAAATTTTACGAGCCAACCAATCTAGTTTCTGCAATACACTATTGATTTATAGTTATAAAGCTTACAACAACTGTATTGATCTTATTGTAGTAAAGTAGTACTTAGATCCCAAGTAAATTGCTAACAAATATGAGATTCTACAATAAGTAAACGAAACTGTATACATCGCATTCTTCACTATTTTATTTTTTCTATTCTCCCCTGAAGGTGATCCCTAATCAGTGCTAGCAGATCAATATGCGTCTGATTCATCTACCACTATATGGCATTGAATCAGTGCTAGAGGAGGCCGTCAAACCCTTGTCGAATGATGAATTAATTGACAATAAGATATCAGATGCTTCAACATTTGTAAAGTTACCAAAACTAGTAATCTCATGTGGTAATTCCTGCAGTTCGGCATCGCCATCCAAAAGCTGCATCACTTGCCTCATGCTAGGCCTCATTGCTGGCGTTGGGTGTGAGCAAAGCAAGCCAAGTTTCAAAACCAATTCCATTTCCTTTACTACATAATTACCTTCCAGTTTTGGATCACTAGCATCAAGGATGGCTCCTTTTCTCCAGCACCCGAAGACCCAATCAACCAAAATGACCTCTTCTGGCAGTCCTCGAATCTCTATAGGCTTTCTTCCACAAGCTACCTCCAGCATGAAAGCCCCAAAAGCAAACACATCAGTGTAAGTGGTTGCCCTCCCTGTTTTAGTAAGCTCTGGAGCCAAATAACCCACTGTTCCAGCCACACGGGTGGTTTGAAGAATGGCATCGTGGTCGCATAACCTGGCAAGGCCAAAATCTCCAAGCTTCCCATTTAATTCAGCATCCAATAGAACATTGCTGGATTTTACATCTCTATGTAGAACAACCTGTTCCCACTCTTCATGGAGGTAGAGAAGGCCAGATGCTACTCCTTTGAGGATTTGAAATCGTTGAAGCCAGTTAAGGTTTGTCCTTTCATTTCCATATAAGAACTTTTCAAGGCTTCCATTGGGCATATAATCATAGACCAAGAGGAGTTCACCCTTTCGCCGGCAATATCCCAGGAGTTGCACCAAGTTCCTATGCCTCAGCCTGCCCAGGCTAATGATCTCAGCCACAAATTCCTTCATCCCTTGCTTGGAATCATGGGAGACTTTCTTGACTGCAATTTGTGTATTGGAAGAACGAAGAGTTCCTTTATAAACCTTTCCAAAACCTCCTTCTCCAAGAAGCTCCTTGTCTGAGAAACCTTTGGTTGCTTTGTAGATACTCTTGTAGCTGAACCTGTGAGGACCATACTCGCTTTCCCAATCTTCTAGTATTTCTGCATATTTCTTTCTCCTCAGAACGAAAATAGCTGTAGTGACCAATATCAGCACGACCACTACAGCTATGATCAAAATCATGATAATCTGTCCTTGCCTATCTTTACTTTTCCTCTGTTGGGGAGGTTGAGGAAGCTTTGAAACGTCAAGGCTTTGTGCTTGTCCACTTTTATTAAAGCTCCACCCAAGAATATAGTGGTCACTTGCAACTGCACCAGTGGCTGCAGAGAAACCAACATACATAGATTCCAAAAGATACTGGGACAGATCGATGCGTGTTGACAAGAGAGGCCGGTTTGGTTTTGTGATACCGGCTGGGGCTAGTGTTACATTCAGTAACTTTTCTGTTTCATTGTAGTCTATCCAAAGATGCATTGGGTTGCCACTTAATAGCTCCATGCTTATATTCTTCCCTTCTTGATCAGAAAAGTAGGTTGCAGTAGCTGATTCAATTGATTTCAGGCTGTTCACATCGATTCCCACATGGTTGTTGTCTATATCTTGAAATTCTTGACCCTCTATAGTATCAAGCTCAATGGCTAATAAGTGGTTTGTTGAAAGGCCATTATTTGAGGCATTCAGGAGTCCTAGATAATTGCTGGCTACAACATCGGTGAATTTCCACGAGGGACTGATGGTGAAGGCAATTCCATGGCCACCTTTTGATGGTGTTTCAGGAACTATTGCAAATACAAAGTTTGTGGAAAAGGAAAGAGCCTGAGTTAGTCCTGAAGAAGCAGTGTTGAATTTTAGAGGAAGTTCGTAGAAAGCTTGACCAACTTGTTGTGAATTGTTGGTGAGTTGCAATACACCATTGGGGTGGATTTGAGCGGTTCCATTTAGATGCAGATTTTTTGGATTGAAGCCATTGTAGATGAACTGGTTATCTTGAGCAAACAACAATGGAATCTTAAGGATGAAGTAGAGAGTTATCAGAAAATGAAGTGATGTAAGCCCAGCTGCCATTGAGAAAAGGAGGAAAAAGATTTATCTCTGTGAACAAATGGCTTTTGGTTGTTTAAATTTAAAATGTCTCAAAGACTCAAAACTCCTAAAATATCGTTGTTTTGACTTGATAAAAGTCGGAATACTGTCTCAATATTTCCTGAGCACACCATTTAAGAAAAGTGTACAGGACCTTAGCATCCCTTAAAATGAACAGTACAAGTATCCAGATGTGGCGGCTTTAAAATTATTTTTAGAATACCCATGAAAATGCTTGAATTATACAAATTCTAATATTAAAAAAACTTGAATATATTAATATTAAAAAAATAAATAAAAGACAAATAGATAAAATTTTATAATTTTCTTTTACTAACAAAATAAAAAACAAAAAGAAATTGATGAGAGGTAAAGTGAAAACTAAAAATGCTAAGATAAGGGTAATAATGTGTGAGAGAGTCTAAAATGATGTTAGAGAAGATAAAAATGGAAGAAGTGAGAGAAAGAAAGAGATCAACAAAGGCTACATGCTGCGATTGTAAGCCGAGAGAGAAATGGTATCTCTCTTGATACCATTTTTTAGGAAAACAATGAAATTAAAGATGATTTTTATGGAATAAGTTGAACAAGTTAATTGATTAAGGTTTTATTTTTATTTTTTAATGACCTCTTTGTTAAATTTTTGTTCATTTGTTGTTGTTTGGTTTAATGTTGTTGTTGTTTAGTCTATTTTTGTTGTTATTTGGGCTAATTTTTATTGTTACTATTTGGGATTTTATTTTACTTTTTCTTTAAGGAAGTAAGGATTATGTTTGGGAGACCAAATTATATATATATATATATATATTTTTTTTTTTAACTCAAATTTTTAGGATTCTTAAATCAAAGAGTTCAAAACTTTTAGATTAGACAAAACAAAATAGCTTAGTTTAAAAATAATTATATATATAATTTTTTAAACAGATATAACTCGTGTGAGCAACATGAGCTCAATGTAAAGCTGTCCCTAGATAACAAGATTTTCAATGTCAAAGACACTTGTGCATACAAGATTTTGGGAAGGTTGCCTTTTCAACTCCATAGCCTTGTGTGAGGAAAATGGGAAAATGTTTTTTTCCTTCAATGGTTCAGATCAACTTCTTATATTAAATTCACGGGAAAAATGGGTATTTGTCCTTAATTTACAAATTATGTAATAAATACTCCTATTTTGAAACTATTTAGCAAGATGTCATTGTTTTTAAAATTCAATTTCAACAATTTTTTCCTTAATTTACAAATTATGCAATAAATACCCATATTTTGAAACTATTTAGCAAAATGTCATTGTTTTGAAAATTTAATTTCAACAAAATCAAATTACAAGTATAACTCGACATTAATAATGTCAAGTTTTATGCATATTTTTCACCTTTTTTTTTTTTTTTTTTTTTTTTTTTTTTTTTTTTTTTTTTTTTAACTTTAAGTGAACTAATGTCGAGTTCCACTTAAAAATGTACATATAACTCGATCTTTTAGATATCGAGTTTTACACATAACTCAATTTTATTAAAATCGAGTTTTAAAAACAGAGACATTTTACTAAATACTTTTAAAATATAGGCATTTTGTTACATAATTTGTCCATTTTCCCCTCAATTTCACCTGTTATAAGCGGTCAAAACATATACTTCGAGATTGCTTTTTCAACGCCATAGATTCCGGTGAGCAAATTTTTATCCTTCAACGGGTCAGATCAACTTCTTATATCAGTTTGAACTGTTCAAAGCGGTCAAAACATATACCTCACAACATTAAATTGCATTTAAAGTGAATCCTTAGTAGCAACAACTTTTCAAGACTGGCAATTTGTTTAAAAATTTAGTGGCCATGTTTAATTTAGATTTTGTAGTGGTCTTGCCTTTCTACTGTATGTTCCTACATATGAAAGTGAAGGTCTTGGATGTAAAAAGGATTTGATGCAAAAAATTCAACCATTTGTGTCTTCATTGTGTCCAAAATTTCAAGATAACAGTTAAATAAGATAAGATGTAGAAGACTTAAAATTGCTTGTATAATATCTATCTATTAAATTTCTTTGCAAAAGGAATTTTCAACCTTCTACTTTTGTCATGTCCAAAATTTCAAGGTCACACCGAGGCAAAAGAAGACTATTCAAATGTTTTGATCTCCTCATTCTTCACCTAACCAAAAAAAAAAAAAAAAAAAGAAATACATTTCACTTCTTAAAATAGATTAATATTGGAATAAAGAAATTTAAAAATTTACATTTTTTATGAGGCAGAATGAGAAGTGATGGGCTAAGAATGTATTGACCTCTTGTGATGAATTAACCAATTAATTAGCCAAGTGAGTTAATTAAGTCAATTAACATGTAATGTACGTGGTAACACAAATAAATCACCAAATAACTAAATGCAGCAGAAAATAAATTTGACATAGGTGATTTGTTTACAAATGGGGAAAACCATTGAGACAAAACCCCACCGGGTGAATTTAAGGTCACCACTCCTGGGAATCCACTATTGTCAAAACAAGTGGTTACAAGTAAAGGTATTTCAGTACCCTATACCAACCTACACTTGAACCTTTATCCCAATACCCAATTGAGCTTGTTCTGTAGTGACAATCTCTCATTTCAATGCAATGCTCTCAGTACATGACTAACCAATCAATACACAGATCCAAGTACGTGACTAACCACAAACTTGAGAAGGATGTTGGCTGCAAAGATTTTTAGTTCATTAACATGATGAAGATCACGAAGCTCCTTGGTTACAAAACCTTACGGCGTACAAACATAGCAGTTTCTTGAAGAGAAAGATGAACTAGGGCATATGTCTCTAATCACAATATGCTTGAGAAAAACTTTTGCATTTAGTTGCATCAGCTGTGACGGCCCTTAAAATAATCCTTATATATGTTTAGGGTTGTGAAAAAAGAAAGCATAAAAATGTATACATGGATTTGTGTGAAATTAGATTTGAAAAACTGATTTTGTAAATCTCGATAGATAGCTTATCTATCGAGCAGTTGTTGAGCATTGGGCTTACACAGCCTTTTAAACCTCAATAGATTTTATTTGTCAAGACAGCTGTCAAGTTTTAAAATTCAACACTTCTTCACTTGATTCTTGGACAGATTTGCATGACTTTAACACTTGAACTTGAAACCTTATTACTTGAAGTATTAAACACATCCTGAATCTACTCAATTACAAGTAAAATGCGTTTTGTCAAAGGAATAGTCAATTCTACATTGACATATGTTCTTAACATGATTCACATATATCCTGACAATCTCCTCCTTTGGCAATCCATGACAAAAATACAATAAACAAATGAACATATGAGAGAAGTCATAAATCACTCAACTCATACTCACTTGTTGAATACAATAAAATCTATCCTAACACAAACTCTTGAAAAACTTTGCAAGAAAAGAGTTTATGGCAAGAAAGACTTTGACAACCTGTATTTCTGAAACACTTCAAAACAAAACTCATCACGGCATCTTAGTGTGAAATAGAAATATACAAGATTGCATACAATTAATAAAAAGCATGTGCATAAAGAGAAAAAAGAAACAACACATGAAGAGATAGGTGAAACTGTAAGAACAATGTATATAAGGTTTGCTATCATAAAGTAAGAACAATGTATCTAAAAAGTAAAGAAAAGAAAAGATACAAAAAGTCCTCACTACATCCCTGATAGAAAGAAAAACAAACACTCCCCCTAACAAAAATATCCATCTCCTATACTAACTCTTCCCCTAAGAACATGACTACTCTTATATCCAAAACTACTTTCCCTTTTTGACACAAATGACAAAGGGCAAGTAACTCAAGCAGTCATCTCGTCGTCACCGAAAGAGCTAGTATCATCGTCCTTATCAGCATTATCACTACTGGAGCCATCATCTCTCTCATCCTCCGAAGCTGGTGGAGATGGAGAAGAAGAACTAGTGAAACCACCCATGACTGTCTTTCATCGTGCGATACAACCAACACGGGTGTTCACCTAACACAACTCATAATTGAGAGTGTCAATGCGAGCATCCATGTGCATAAGTTGTGCCATGATTGCCTCGAGAGTCACTCTTCTTGCAGAAGAAGAAGGAGCGAAGGTGGATGAAGCAGAAGAAGCTGGCCACTTCTTTGTGGTTAAATCGTCCTCGGGTTGTTATTGTTGAGGAATTGGATAGCTCTAGTTTCACAAGGGGACCCTTGGTCAAGGTACATAGCATCCAGGTGAGGCCGAGTTGGATGGATCTCATAGTAACTTTTTTGAAGTAGGGATTATTGCTCGAGGACAAGGGTGAGGCAGAGAAGGTGCAAAGAAGTGCTCCTCGTTATTGGCTATCTAAAGAGCATAAGTTATACAAGCGCTCTTACTCAAGGCCATATTTATTGTGTGTGCATCCTAAAATAGTGAAGCCCTTGTTGAAAGAGTTACATGAGGGCATATGTGGGTGTCACAGAAGGGGTAGATCTTTGACTCATAGAGCCCTCACCTAGGGATATTGGTGGCCGAGTATGTAGAGAACCTCCCAATATTATGTGAAGAAGCGTGACAAATGTCAGAGATATGCCCCAAATATTCACCAACTAGGAGGAGTCCTAAATCAACTATCTAGCCCCTGGCCATTTGCTTAATGGGGCATGGATATAGTGAGACCATTTCCTCGAGCTATAGAGAACCAAAGGTGGCTCCTTGTCGGCATGGACTACTTTAGCAAGTGGGTAGAAGTTGAGCCATTTGCTAATATCAAGGACATGGATGCTAAGAGGTTCATCTGGAGGAATATTGCCACAAGGTTTGGAGTTTCTTACACACTAATCTCAAATAATGGTCTTCGGCTTGATAGTAAAGCCTTCGAAGATATTGTGGGGAGTTAGGGGTCAGGAATAGGTATTCTACACCTGTTTATCCTCAAGGCAATGGTCAAGCCGAGGCCACCAACAAGGTTATTATGTTGGGGTTGAA
This sequence comes from Quercus variabilis, assembly GCA_030445155.1. Taxonomy (NCBI): domain Eukaryota; kingdom Viridiplantae; phylum Streptophyta; class Magnoliopsida; order Fagales; family Fagaceae; genus Quercus; species Quercus variabilis. Next base: position 32,453,947 of record CP129445.1, read on the forward strand.
GAAAAGATTAGATGACGCTAACGGGAAATGGGTGGATAAACTGTCCCATGTATTGTGGACTTATCATATTACGCCCCGAAGATCAACCAAGGAAACTCCTTTTTCAAGGACTTATAGGGCAGAAGCGGTAATTCCTCTTGAGTAAGGATTCCCAACCCTTAGAATTGATCAGTTCAGTGTTGAAGAAAATAACTGTTTACTCTTGGGCAGCCTAGATGTGGCCGAGGAAAGAAAAAAGGTAGCTGCGGTAAAAATGACACATTACCAACAAAGGCTTAAACAAGAGTATGATAAGGGGATGGAGTTGAGGCCATTAGCTTCAGGAGACTTGGTTTTACGAAAAGTAGTGGGTACAGTAAAGAACCCCGCCTGGGGAAAGCTAGACCTTAACTGGGAAGAGCCATAACTAGGAAAAGCCATATAGGATAACTTCCATTGTTGGCATTGAGGCTTATTACTTGGAAGATTTGGATGAAAATGTAATTCCTTGTTCTTGGAATGTAAATAATTTGCAGCGTTACTATTATTAATGCTATGAACTCCTTGTTTATTCATATTTTGTTTAGCTGTGTTTTATTGTGGATGTATTGGGTAAAGTAATCAGTGTGTGTGAAAAATCCTAAGTGTTAAATAGAACCTAGGCCTTGTTCAACTCATCGGGTCACATGCCTAGGATAAATTAACATTGTGTGAAAAATCCTAAGTGTTAAACAGAACCTAGGCCTTGTTCCACCCCTCGGGCCACAAGCTTAGGGTAAATTAACATTGTGTGGGAAATCCTAAGTGTTAAACAGAACATAGGCCTTGTTCGACTCCTCATGTCACAAGCCTAGGGTAAATTAACATTGTATGCAAAGTCCTAAGTGTTAAACAAAACTTAGGCCTTGTTCGACTCCTCAAGTCACAAGCCTAAGGTATATTAACATTGTCTGAAAGATTCTAAGTGCTAAACAGAACCTCAGCCTTGTTTGACTCCTCTAGTCACAAGCCTTGGGTGAATTAACAGTTTTGGAAAATTTTTCTAAATGTTGGCCAGAATTTAGGTCTGATGTGGCTCCTTGGGTCACAAATGGGGAACAAGTTGATTTATGCAAGAGGTTGTCTAAGTGAGAGTGAAGTTAAGAGCCTTGAGTACCTCCTCGAGTTTCAGGATCAGTGCCAATGGGTTTGCTTTGAGATTCCAAGTCCAATTTAAAGTAAGTGTTGGTTAATATTTTTCTTAAGTTCTATGAGTTACTCTATTCGTTGTGTTATAAGTAAGTTGCAGATTAGTATGCTAAAATTGTTATAAGGGAAGGAAAATAACGTGTGATGTAAACTAACAAGTGCAAATCAAACAGTTGAAAAAGCGTGAAATGAAGTTTATACTTTTTTCATTAAAAGTTAAAGAATTGGAATACAATGAAAAGAGAGAAAGGGCACCAGCAATACTTAAGCCCAGTTACAAAACTGACTATTTGTTTTCTAGTCTAAGGCTAAGCTATGTGGAGGTCCTTTTCCTTCGCTCCCTGCGTCTCTTATTCCTTCTCTTTCTTTTTCCTCTTCAGATGTGACACTTCTGCCGTTTCTTCTGTCTCCATGTCCAGCATTTTTGTTGGAGGTGGCTATTCTTTTTCTTTGCCTTTGGCTGGAGTGGTAGATGGAGTGGAGACAGGCTGGTCTAAGGAGGAGGTGGGGCTAGAGCTAGAGTCCGCTGAAGGCTATAGGGGAGTGGGTGCCAAGCTCAAGGCAGGGGGGTAGTAAACCTTATCAGGAGACCTAAGCTTAGATTCGGTGGTAACCCCAGCTGCATTAAGGGCTTGACCCCACACCTCCAAGCAGAAGACCCGAGCAACATCCTTAAGTTAGGCAGTAAGACTTTTAGCTGTCTTAGTCACACCCGCGTCATAGGCTGCCTACTCGACCTTGGATATTTTAGCTTCCTTGGTCTCCAGCTACTTTTTTGTCTGTTTGAGCTCTACCACAGTTAAGGCCATCTTGTTCTCTACCTTTCTTTGGGCCTCTAGAGAATTCGCAGCTTGTTTTTCATAGCTTTTTAAGGCAGATTCAGCATTTTTCTAAGCTTTCTCCACCTCGGTCAGTTGGGCAAGGGTCTTTTTGAGCTTCTTGTCCACCTCGGCATGACCTTTCTCAGATGCCTCTAGTTTACTCCTTAGCCATGAAGGAAGTTTGGATAGACTACCAAAAAAAAAAAAAAAAAGAAGAAGAAAAAAAAAACATAAGTATCAGATAGTGTATGTATGATTTAATGTTATAAGCTAATAAGAGTAATCATATACCTTAGCTAAGTCTTGTTTCAGGGCGAGAAAGACTCCACGCTTCCTGAAGGACCTTAGCTCCTGCATATCTTTGGGTAGGTATAATGCCTTCCCTAGGCATTCTGCCACTAGGCCGGAGTTGCCTTTTTGGGGGTCCCTCAAGTTGGCATCATCTAACACTATACTGCTAAAGCTAAGGGTGAATAGGGGCCTCAAGATAGAGGGCTTCTTTGGCTGGTCTCCCCTTAGTTCCTTAAAGGTCCCAAAAGATGAGCTTTTCTTTTGTTGCCCCCTCCCTATTTGGGGTTCTTTGGCTGGGGGCTAGTGGGAGGATTGGGTGACCTCCCCTTCCTCGGCACCTTCAGTACCTTTGCCTCATTGGGCCTTCTTTCGTTTCTTGTCAGTTGCATCAACAAAAGAGGTATGCATTGGGCCAGGGATGGAATGAAAGTAATAACAATGGTGGTTGCTCATATCATATGTTGGTCCAAGTGGTCTCTCGGAGAATGGAAGTACATTCATGAAGTGATTTGAAGAGACTAATGTTTAAAAATTTTAGGGGATATTAGATACTATATGTTTAAATATACAAAATTATTTAGGTTTGAATGTATGTAGTGAAAGTATGAGAATTAGGGTTATGTTGGATGCAAAGATCATTAATATGTAAAATGACCCCGCACATTGCTCAGGTTAAACACTAGCATATATAAAAACAGAAACCTTAAGTGGGAAAAAATGATGTTTTGCCAAGTGACACTTTCTATGCAAAAAGAATTGAAATAGTCTCAAGTGTCATATCAAAGATAAAAACAAATTAAATATTGGCCTTTTGTTTCATTTGGTTCAATGTTTCAATACCTTTCTAATTAAAAAAAATATATTCTTTGTATCATTTGATTCAACGTCTCAAGACTTTTCATCCCTTGCATATATACACTGTTGGGTTAAGATAACTTGACCCCAATTAATTAATTCAATTGCCTAAGTTGATTAATTAGGTCAATTTACATACAAATCATGGAGGCACTAACAAATCACCAAATAAACTAAATGCAGCGAAAATTAAATTGACATGATAATTTGTTAACAAATAGGAAAAACCTTTCACAAAACAAAAACCTCACCGGGTGAATTTAAGGTCACCACTCCCAAGAATCCACTAATCAATAATCAAGTAGTTATAAGTATGAGGAATCTTACCACTACCCTAGCCTACCTCTAGATACCATCTTACAATTAAACCTTCGCTCCAATACCCAATTGGACTTAATCTTGTGGTAGCCTTTTTTCCCTTGATGCACAAATCTCAAATCTGTGACTAACTCCTTTGCACGGATCCTAGTACATGACTAACTCTAGCAACTTGAATGATTGTTGTTAGCTACAAAGTTCTTCACTTCATAAACGATGAAGATCAAGAAGCACTTTGTTACAAAACCATATGGTGTACAAACACAGTAACTTCTCATAAACAAAAATAAACTCTTGGCCTCTGTATCCGTGTGTGATGGCTCTTAAAAATAAGTCTTATATATGTTTAGAGTTGTGAGAAAAGAAACCCAAAACAAATAATACAGCTTGGGCTGAATTTCAAATATGGAAATTCTAAAATTGTAATTTTCGATAGATCGAGCTTATGTCAAGCTTTCCATTTAGTCTCGATAGTAGCTATTTGTCAAGCTTTAATAAAATAGCTTTTCTTCACTTGTTTCTTGGATTCATCTTCATGCCTTCACCTCTTGCACTTCTACCCCTTATATATACCTACCCATAGCCCATCATGTTATCCCATATCAAATACACATAGACCAAAAACAATGTCATTTACCTTCAATCTTTCAATGACATCTACCTAGCTCTAACATTTTTGTTTCATCTAGTCCTAACCCATAAGAGTTGGCTACAACCAAGGAAGGGGGGCTTGCATTTTATATTGAGCAACAATGGAAATTATGATTTTGATGTTAAGGTTAGAGTGGAATTGTGGATTTTGTAAACAATGTGATTGATTGTGGGTGATTAAGATGTTTATTTTGTTTTGTAATTAAGGAGAAAGATAAAGACATTCTATATTAATTTTTATTCTACAATATTTCTCCAAAGTATTTTTTTTTTTTAATTTTTCATTACTTCAATTGAATAATTATAATGGATATGTGTGTGCAATTTATAATTGTTGTTTTCTATGATGAACTAATTACTAATAAAGTTTTATAACAATTATGCTACAATACATATACAACATTTTCCAAAATCATCTTACATAAAACATTATAACATTATCTGTACATCACACGAGTAACTTACTAGTTAATTATAATAGTACAAAATTAGCTTTCACAATATTTCCATAGCCTTATAAGCTTCAATTTCGTTTTTATAAAAATTTGAAGAAGGAAGAAATGAGGTATGTTATTCTAATTAAATGATAAGTTAACTATCTTACTACACTTTAGCATGCTTGCATCTTCAAATAGGTATTTTGTTGTTCTTTTTTCACTAATTAGTTTAGTTCTATACTTCTTCATAATGTGTTTTTTGTGCCCGGCATTATCTTTTCGATTTCTAATGATGTATTATTATTGTTAGGGACGTTTTTGCGACAAGGGCCAAAATTGCAAGATTAGCCCACCTCTCCTTGAGTTCTTTAGAAGTGTTTATTTGTAGAGAATTAAGCCCAAATTTTCAATATTTAATAAATAAAGGCTAATGGTGCTTTAACAAGAAAGAAATAAAATGCCATAATTAAAATACAATAAAATGTAGAAAAAGTACAAAGGTTCGAAACTTAGACCCACAGTCAGCGAGAAGAGGAAATTGAGAAAGGTTGTGAGGAAGAGAGGAAAGGTTCCCTTGTACTCATATTTCCACTCCTAAATTTCAAAATTATGAGGATATTAGCTGGTTGAATGGGCTTTTGGTCTCAAGTTTCAGTTCTGTGGGGGAAAACATAGTTGGTTCATTTTTTAGCTGAAGAGAGAGTTTTTTATAGAGTTTAGAGTGTTGCTAATAACTAAGTTTTTGGAAGTAGAAGAGGCTTTTATCCCCCTTGACACTAATTTGGTGTCTTAGCTAGTGTTACTTTTGTTTAGGGAAGAGTTTGCATGCTTTTAACATGATTTGGGAAATGCTTGACTAAACCCTCATTGGCTCCCCCTTTTTAGTTGTTTTAGGCCATTGGGAGGCCCACTTGAATGAGAGCTAGCAGCTGAAGTTGGCCATCCATGAGCCTGAGGTGCTTTTGGTATCCCTTGCCCACTTGGTAGCACGCATGTGTTGGGCTCATGCAAAATGTCCCAAATGAACCAACCCATACCCTCCAAATGACACTTCCTCAATTTCCCCCATAAATCACATAGGCTTGGGCCATGCTTAATAAAATATAATACATGAATTGAGCCCACAAGGAAGTCGAGCTTGATTGAATTGGGCTTGTACAAAATGTGTTGCGAAAATGGGTATCAACAATTATCTAATGGGATGGTTTCATAATAATTCTATGGTTTTTTTTTTTTTTTTTGATAGGATTGAGCAATAACTTTGATATCTACACGTATCTTTATTTTTTCTTGATAGTTCAATAGTTGGATAGTTGGGAGAGGGGGAGGGGGAGGGAGAGAGGGTTTTAAATCCTATACATCACCATTAGAAACACTAGGAGATTCTTAATAATTTACAAAGCTCTTAGTGATGTCTAAGCACATCATAATAGTGTATCCGCACATCATGCGGGCTCATAAGCTAGTTTCCATTAGATTGAATTCCTTGTAGCCTCCATGCCTTCAGCTTCTCCAAATTTTCATACCCATTGAGAGGAGACTCAAACCAAACACTCTTGATTCCCTTGTGTGTCTTGGATTGGTGCTGAAAATTATAGAACTTATCACTAACCTTCTAGTGGCTTTGAAGTATCCAAGAGATTGGATTTGCGATTGATATCTCAACTTGCAAATCAGAAGCTATTAAAGAGGAAGAGCCGGTGCAGCTGGTGCAGGGATCTTGGATTCAAGAGCAACTACATAGAACTAGGAGGGTTTTGTAAGTATTTTGTATTGCAATCGGTTTGCTGGGCTAGTTCCTACGAGAGTTTTCGCTTGTTGTGGGTTTTTCTTTGCGTAAAAATATCATTCTTTTGGGTGTGTGAGTTGTGTAATTGGCTAATTAATTAATTTAACCTAATTTGATCAATAGGCCAAAATTGGTAGATAGCTAAACTTTTATATTCATAAACCATACAACTAGCTATTTAATTTTCAAACAGAGTGATTGCTGGCTGTGGGGTTTCAGTGTTCTAAAATCAGCCACCGTTTATGCAAATCACCACATAAATATTCATCTGCAAAGCTTGCAACTGAATTAGTCATTATTTTAGTACTATTTAGAGCTTCAGTATATTGCTAGCTATTACATTCTGTAGTAAGTGAAAGAAACTGAATACATCATATTCTTCTCAAATTCCTTTTTCTTCTCTCCACCTTTAAGGTAATATCTAAGCTTTCTGTGCGCCAACGGTTGATTTGGTCCCAAGCAATGACCCATGAACTAGTGTACCCCTAGCATGATATTCAGCTAATTTATCAACGGCTATTGAGGATTGAATTACTACTAGAACAGGGCGTCAAACCCATGCCAAATGATGAAGCAATTGACAATAAGATCTCAGATGCTTCAACGCTAGTAAAGTCACCAACACAAGCACTCTCATGTGGTAATTCCTGCAGATCAGCATTGCCGTCCAAAAACTGCATCACTTGCCTCATGCTAGGCCGAACTGCTGGCGTTGAGTTTGAGCAAAGCAAGCCTAGTTTCAAAACCAATTCCATTTCCTCCACTACATAATTACCTTCCAATTTTGCATCACTAGCGTCAAGGATGGCCCCTTTTCTCCAGCACCCGAAGACCCAATCAACTAAAATTACCTCTTCAGGTAGTCCTTGTGGCTCTATAGGCTTTCTTCCACAAGCTACCTCCAACATGAATGCCCCAAAAGCAAACACGTCAGTGTAAGTAGTTACCCTTCCTGTTCTGGTAAGCTCAGGAGCCAAATAACCCACAGTTCCAGCTACATTGGTGCTTTCGGGATTGTCACCGTGGTCGCATAATCTTGCAAGGCCAAAATCTCCTAGCCTTCCATTTAATTCAGCATCTAATAAAACATTGCTTGCTTTTACATCTCTGTGTAGAACAACCTGTTCCCACTCTTCATGGAGGTAAAGAAGGCCAGATGCTACTCCTTTGAGGATTCGAAATCGTTGAAGCCAATCAAGGTTTGAATTTTCTTTTCCATATAAGAACTTGTCAAGGCTTCCATTGGGCATATAATCATAGACCAAGAGGAGTTCACCCTTTCGCCGGCAGTATCCTAGGAGCTGCACCAAGTTCCTGTGCCTCAGCCTGCCCAAGCTAATGATTTCAGCCACAAATTCCTTCATCCCTTGTTTTGAATCATGGGAGACTTTCTTGACTGCAATTTGTCTATTGGAAGAAGAAAGTGTTCCTTTATAAACCTTTCCAAAACCTCCTGTTCCAAGAAGCTCTTTGTCTGAGAAACCCTTGGTTGCTTTGTAGAGATTCTTGTAGATGAACCTGTGAGGACCATACTCGCTTTCCCAATCTTCACGTATTTCTTCATATTTCTTCCTCCTCCAAATAAAAGTTGCTCCACTGACCAATACTACCAGCACAACCACAACTGCTATGAGAGAAATTATGATGATTCTTACTGGATTCTCTTTACTTTTCCTCTGTCTGGGAGGTTGAGGAAGCTTCGAAACATCAAGGCTTTGTGCTTGTCCACTTTTATTAAAGCTCCATCCAAGAATATAATGGTCACTTGCAACTACACCAGTGGCTGCAGAGAAACCAACATATATAGATTCCGAAAGATATTGGGACAGATCAATGTTTTTTGACAAGAGAGGCCGGTTTGGTTTTGGGATGCTGGTTGGGGCTAGTGTAACATTCAGTAACTTTTCTGTTTCGTTGTAGTCTATCCAAAGATGCATTGGGTTGCCACTCATCAGCTCCATGCTTCTGTTCTTCCCTTCTTGACTGGAAAAGTAGGTTGCAGGAGCTGATTCATTTGATAACAGACCATTCACATCAATTCCCACATGGTTACCGTCTATATCTTGTACATCAGGACTTTTAACAGTATCAAGCTCAATGGCTAATATGTTGTTTGTTGGACTGCCATTATTTGAGGTATTGAAGATTCCTAGATACTGGCTGGGTACACCATAGGTGAATTCCCGCGAGGGACTGATGACGAAGGCAAGGCCATGCCCACCCAATGTTGGCATTTGAGGAACTATTGCAAATACAAAGTTCGTGGAAAATGAAAGAGACCGAGTTAAAACAGAAGAAGAAGAAGAATTGTTGAATTCTAAAGGAAGTGGGTAGAAAGCATAACCAACTTGTTGGTTTGAAGTGTTGGTGAGTTGCAGTAGACCATTGGAGTGGATTTTTGCAATTCCATCTAGATGCAGATTTGTTTGATTGAAGCCATTATAGATGAACTGGTCATTTTGAATAGACATGAATGGAAGTTTAAAGATGAAGTAGAGAGTTACCAGAGAGGGAAGTGATATAACCACAGTCGCCATTAAGAAAAAGTGGGAAAAAGGTTCATCTCTGAGAATACAGAGCTTTTGCTTGTTTTAAAAGTCACAAACTCCCACAAAATGGCTTTTTCTTTTTTCTTTTTTCTTTTTTCGTTTTTTCATTCTTTGGCCCAATTATTTTTTTGTTCAAATTGTTTAGAATGGTGTGGGTCCACCCTGATATGAGGGAGGGTTAGGCAGTCATAATAATCTTTCTCAGCAGCCAACTATATGATAAGGAAAATGATTTTGTAATTTTGCAATTTTGATGGCTCCGGAGTCATTCTCATCATTTTAAGTACAAAAGAGGCATGAGTTTTTCCTCTTTTTTTTTAAAAAAAAAAATATATATATATATATATATATATATATTTTTTTCTGAATAGCATTTCATTCAAAAACAAGATTACACACTGCTAGCAAGCTACAAAAACAGTTATAAGTTATTAACTGAATATCACAAGCTGCAAACGTCTTATATTAGACAAAACCAAAAATGTAGAAAGTACAATTTGTCATAAACAAAATGAACGAACATAAAAATAAAATACTAAAAGGAATATTCTAATTACATCAGTAGCCTTTACTTTCTAACAAGAAGCCAAATTTCCTGTTACATCAGATCGGATGAGCTTATGTATAGTTTCATTTACCCTGAATTTAGTCTTATGCTACCTATATTTCTCTTAATCCACACATGGTAAGTAAGAACACGAAAAATGGTTGTTTGAATCTCTTTTTGACTTCATAAACACAAAGTATGCTGTCCCTATCTTTCCTTAGCACACCAATTTAGAATATTGCTTACTAAGACCTTAGCATTGCTTGAAATGAACAAAAACAAATTTCTAGAAATTAAAATTTTCAACGCAAAAGATAATTGTGTATACAGGATTTTGGGGAGGTGTATCTTGGGAAGGTTTCTTTTTCATGCTCTAGGATCCTAAAACTATACTTGCAAAATAAAAATTATATATAATTATTTTAAAACTAAAATGTTTTGTCTACCTAAAAAAATATTGACCACTTTAACTTGAGAATCCCGAAAATAATCATAACCCCAAACATAATCATTAATCTTTAATCCCTCGAACAAAAAAAATTAAAAGTATAACAATAAAAATTAGAGAAATTTAATCCACACAATAAAATTTCACAACACCCTTGTATTTAATTATGGTGGTCCTACTCTAATATTTTATTAATTTTATTTTGACCTATAATGTGCTAACATCTCAGTTATTGTAAAAATATTGTGACAATTTGTTGTGCTTCTCAATGGTGTTGGCAGCTCTGTTCTCCTCAACACCTCGACTCACAGTCACTAAAAGTATTATCTGTTGCTCTCTCTCTCTCTCTCTCTCTCTCTCTCTCTCTCTCATTTTTCTCTTCTCTATCGTTGTTTCAAACTCTCTCTCACTTTATTACTCTTATCTTAGAGTTTTAGTTCTCGCTTTATCTTTTATCAGTCCATTTTCTCTTTTTTCATTTTGTTAGTAGAGGATTGTAAAACTTCATGTTTTTTTCTCTGTGTGTGTGTGTGTTTTTTTTTTTTTTAGTGATATTGATATATTCAAATTCTTTTTTTACAAGATTTTTTATAATTTAAATTTCGTAATGAATACGCTAGATTTCTAGAGCCGCAACAACCTGTAAGCAACTTTTTTTTTCCATCAATAATTTTGAATTTCTGATCAACTTCCTACACCAATTTGATCTATTAGAATCACCCTAAATATATACTTCACAAGAGATTTATTTAGGAAGTGGCACTTGAAAATAAATTAAATTGCTTTTAAAGTGAATCTTTTGTAAGAATAACTTTTCAAGATTAGCAATTTGGTCAAAAATTTACTGATCATCTTTGATTTGGATTTTCCAGACTGTGGCCTTGTCCTTCTACTGAATGTTCCTCCAAATGATAAGTAAAAGAAAGTGAAGGTTTACAAGACTAGCAATTTGGTCAAAAATTTACTATCATCTTTGATTTAGATTTTCCAAGCTGTGGCCTTGTTCTTCTACTGAATGTTCCTCCAAATGATAGGTAAAAGAAAGTGAAGTTTTTGGATATTAAGGTTTTGATGCAAAAAAATTCAACCAATTATGCTTTGATTGTGTCCAAAATTTGAAGGTAACACTGAAATAAACAATAAAAAGACTATTAAAAATTATATGTATATAAAATATAGATTAAGTGCCAATTTGAAATACACTTATAAGCTAGCTTGTTGCTTATTGTTCCTACTATTTGCAGGTTCTATATGAGTCACTTACTTACTTTATTTAACTTTTACCTTCTATCTACCATACTTATAGCAAAAAGCTAGACAAGTTGTTTCTAAATGGACACTAAATTTCTTGGTAGTGAATCATTTGTAGCAAGTACTAGTCTAGTCAACTTTCTACAGTGTTCCTCCATATGTTTAGTAATAGAAAAGTGAAGGTTTTGGATATTGTAGATTTGGTAGATCTATGGTTTGCTTGAGATCCTCTTATTTTGCTGAAATTGAAATTTTTTTGCTGAAAGTACAATAGATAAAGATAAAAGTTAACTAAAATAATACAGCGGGACCCATAAATAGTAGCAAAAATAAGCTAAATAGTAAAATTTGGAGCCTAGTAAGTTAAGGGTTGGAAAACCATGACAAATTGTAAGTTTTATTAAGTTAGAATGTGTATTTTCAAGTTCAAGAAAAAGACCCAAGTTTTGCTCAAGGAAAAAGGAGTTTTTAGATTCTTAACACATACTTGAAAATTGTTAACATATAGCTAATACATCCTCCATCGATCAAGAATTGCATAATCTATTTCTAAAATGGCCCATTAGGTCATCTCTTTGAAACCTAATTTGTGTTGTACTTTCCAGACTACATAGGGACATATTGGCATTGCCTAAAATGAGAGAGAGAGAGAGAGAGAGAGAGAGAGAGAGAGAGAGAGAGAGAGAGAGAGAGAGAGAGAGAGAGAGAGAGAGAGAGAGAGAGAGAGCACTTTTTTTGCACTAAAGAGATCTAAACCCTAATTCTCTCTATTTCACTATTATACTAGAGTTCAAGAAGTAGATCTGAAGACTCTATCCTGGGAAATTGGTGATCAAGGTTGAAGTCAAGGTGTTTTCCCAATGCTATAGTTGAGGAGTAAAGCATCAAGAAATTCTTGGAATCAGTCAAAGGTTTTGGTCGAACATAGGTGCTTCCACCGTGAAGACTTCCATTTGGTTAAAGAGTTCAAATGTTCTACAATAGTAAAAGGTTTTACATGTAAGTTGTCTATAGGTTGTAAAATCTAGGAAAATGTTTTTCCTTTAATTGTGAAACTTCTCTTATCATAATGGATTATCTTATTGAGGAAGGTTTACCTCAAAGTGTTTTTTCCATTGGAGTGTTCTTTGTTGGTTTTCCACTTTGTCATCATATCACCACCTCATTGTGATTGTTTTTGTGCGATTAGTGACATCTACTTGATATGCCTCATATGCTTTAATTGTTTACCATATATGATAAATTGGCATAACTAGATTAACTGGAATAATTTGTTTTATTTACTATGTAATCAACAACCAAGGTCTAAATAACCCAACAAGATTCAATGCAAAAGTTTATCCAAAAAAAAAAAGATTCAATGCAATAAATAAATAAATAAATAATTCAACCTTCTGCTTTCTTTATGTCCAAAATTTCAAGGCAACACTAAAAGCAATAGAAGACTATTAAAACTTTTTGGTCTTTCTCATTCTTCACATAATAAATAAAAAATGCAAAACTTTACACTTCTTACATAGATTAATATTGGATTAAATCCCTGCAAAATCTACAATTTGATTTTGTGAAGGGATCTTTTGGTTATATATTTCTTAATATTGTGACCAAACTGTTTTCTCACTATTCCATGATTCTTTTTTCTTTTGAAATTTTGCAATTCAAAATTATGTTGTCAAGAGTTATAATTTATGGGAGAAAAATCTGCACTTTAGGGTGTGTTTGGATACTGTTTATTTTGCTAAAACTGAAAAAATATTGCTAAAAGTATTATAGATAAAGGTTAAAGTTAGTTGAAATAGTACAGTGGTGCCCATAAATAGTGCGAAAAAGTACAATGAGGCCATGAATAGTAGCAAAAATAAGCTAAATAGTGAAATAATTTTAATTTTTCATTTCAATCTAAACGCACACTAAGTCCCTTCAGTCTGCCTTTATTTACTATTGATTAATTTAATATGCTATCAAATAAGGTACTTGTAATCTATTCTGTGTATACTATAAAATCAAGGCTCTGACCAATATTTAAATTTTTTTTAAGTTCCCACATTTTTACACATCAACATTATTAAATATATATATATATATATATATATATTTCTAACCCAAAAACAAATCCCAATTCTTCTTCTTAAAAAAAATGGTAAAAACTAACAATACCCTATGCTTCCACTCTCCTTTTAGATCCTCTCATGTGACCATCTCCTTCCACCAAGATCAAAACCCTTTCCTTCCCCAGAGTCTAAACCAAAAAACTCCCAAAAACTCAAATCCTCTCATAGCCACCGCCAATATCATTGAGGAAGCTAGAAGCAATCCAAAAGTCCTAATGCAACCTTTGAAGCAGGGCCTCTTCAATCTCAATTGAAAGTTCAAATAGTGTATAAAACACTATGAACGTTTATACCCCCAAACAACAAAATACCAATTCAAGCTTTATATCAAACAAAGTATGTGCGGAAAATGATAACAAGCTTATACTAGAATTGATAAACAATCTAAACCAATTTAAAATCACATTCACAACAGAAATTAAATGGTAAAGATTAAGAGAAGAGAGATGCAAACACGAATACAACATGGTGATGTGTTATCAAAGAGGAAACCGAAGCCCTCAGCATAAAACCTCTCCGCTGCCCTCTAAGCGATCAATAATCCACTAGAAACTGTAGTTGGGATACATAAATAGCAATAAACCCTCCAATCCTAATCTAGTCAATGTACCTAAACCCTCCAAGTTTCTTGTTCCAACGAGGTTGCACCGAACCTTTTTCTTCTCTAGCTTACCGAATTCCGCTATAGCCCATAGCATCAACCAATAACCATTAGTCCATTCCAAAATGCTTCCTTAAGCACCAAAATATCTTCTCACAGACTTGGGTATGGTGAGAAAATGATTTGGTCAAGAACCTCTCAAGGATGTATCAATGGAAAGGGTAAGAGTAGAGGAATTTGAGGAGTCTCTATGTGAATATTATGGATAAATCAATCTTGTTTTTCTCTAGGGTTTCTTTCTCAAAATTCTCTCTGGAAGCTCTCTACATTTCGTGGGTATAAGGGGTATTTATACTAGAGTGAGATAGGAATGTGAAGAGTCAGGTTTTTCAAAACAGAGCTGATTGGCAGCTTGGCCTCGCGACTTGATTGAGTCGCAAGTTCAAGCCACGAGATAACAGAACGCCCAGACTGGACCTTTTGTCCTATAGTGCACCAGCTGGCGTGACTGTTCATCTTCTCACACGCTTCATTCATGTGCTGCAATTGATGGCTTGCCAGTCGCGAGTCACCCACGATTCCCAGCCGCAAATCCCTGCATCCTTGCACAATCTTGAGCATTTCTTCACACTCTCTTACTCACTACCCTTACATGAATCTCACCTAAATACAGGGTTTCTAAGTGCTAAAATACAAGCAAATTGGCACGGAATAAAGCCAACAAGATGGTTGATTAAATTCAACCTTACATTAATCCCATCCAAGCCTCTCTTCCCCACGGTATCAATGTAAGGCAAATTTCAAGGTGAAAATCGTGAATTGATTTGGTATTTGATATTTACTATTAGTTAAAGCCATTTTTTGTTTGTTTGTGAACTTCATGGTGTTGAACGGCAAGCCAAGTCCAAAAAAGAAGAAGAAATTGTCAATTCTTCCCCTTTATCGTATCTCTTATTTAGTGTTTTTACTTTTCTATTGATTTCAAAATATGTTTTATATTGAAATATTAAGTTCTTTTTCTTTTTCTTTTTCTTTTTCCCCTTTTACTATGTATTGCCATCCTCAATTTTGTTACCGACAATAATTCCTATTTTTGTATCTTTATGTTTTCCTATGTTTGACAAAATGCTAATGAGAAGGATTAAGAAGAAAAATGATGATGAACTAATAAAAATTACTGTTAGGTTTTTTCTTTTGTTTTGGATTTGATTTTGTGGGCTTTTATTTGGATTCATGTGGCTCCTCTTATAAACTTGATTTTTGGCTTATTGGGAATTTATTGATTCCAATTTTTATTGGAAATTTGGAATTTATAGGTTCTAATTTGATCCAAGATGGAATCACAGTGATCTTTGAGATTGTGTATTTGAAATTTTATGGGAAATTAAGCAATTTGTACAAAAGATCAAAACCACAAATGAAGCAAAAAATCTCAACCAAATGATCACGAGAATTTCTTCCATTTTAATAAATTAGAGACAATCACAATGATCTTTCAAAACATTACTATATCAGATATCTATGTTGGTGTCTCAGCTCTACATGAACCTGCAAGCAAGTTCATTTTATAGGTATCATATCATATGCCAAGGCTTTGCATCTTCGAGGGATTTTTTTTCCTAGTTGGATCTAAATGCAAAAAAAAAAGTATTCTTGCATAGTTATATTTCTTTTCCACTTACTATAGTGTGCATATATTGCACATTTTTATATGAAATTGTTACTACTTTCTAGGCAAAGATTTTTGTATGGCTTTGATTCAAGAAGTGGTACAAATTCAAAATATTATTATCTTCCTTTGGCAGTTTGAGTGCCTCCTCAAGCACGTACAATTATATTTTTACTTAATTTCATTCATTTTCAAATAAATGTACCTTCAAATAAAATAAATATATTTAATTTTTATTAACTAATCTCGCGCATAATACAGGTTAGCGACTAGTGATCTTAATATACAAGGACTTACTTGTAATTAATGGAGCCCAAGGGTTTAAAGTTTTCACCTTAACATTAGATTTCACATTATGGAAATCCTACTTATGTTTTCAACTTAACCGTTAAGGTGTAAATGCACTTTTAGTCTCTATATTTTGCACTTTTTTCATTTTGGTCCCTACATTTTATTTTTACCACTTTTAGTTCCTAAACCAATTAACATGTGATATTTAGGTCCTTTCCGTCACCCAACTAAAGGCAAAAAATGATGTGGCTGACGGTGGAATTAAAAAATAAGATAATCACACACATTAATTAATTAAATTAAAAACAAACATTAAAAAAAAAAATCATTAGTTTTGGGAAGTTTTTGGGAAGAACATGACTGTTCATATTCTTCTTGTTCTTCCCTAAACATGTTTGATTGCCCAAAAATTTAAAATATCAAAGATTTAAAATAACGCATCAATGCCCTTGAGTCCTCTCTCCAATCATCAACATTTTCCCCAGAAATCAAGATTTTCTTTCAAACTAAACACTAAAATTCATCCCATTTAACAAAAAAAACCCTTTTCTCTCTCTATTCTCAAACTCTCTCTCTCCTCACCTTCCATGGATGGAAAGTCTCTCTAATCTCAAAGTCTCTCTCTCTGTGTTCACCGTAGCTCCATGGCTGGAGCTCACAAGCTTGGCCTTCTTCTCCACCACATGCCACTGCTATCATGGTAGTGTGGGACCTAGTAGTCAGCCTCTCCACCATTGATGTGCAAGCGGCAGAGATATGAAGTGATGAATGGTTCTTGATGGGCTTTGAGGAGCCAGTGGAGAAAACCTTTAGGGAAGCCAAATGCACTGAGGAGAAAGAAGTTTATATTTCTAGACATTTGGGGTTTGGGGTTTGCTGGAGATTTGGATTTGGCATTTGTTGGACATTTCACATTTTGAAATTTTTTCTGTTTTTTAAGTTGTTAACTTGTGGTATTGGAAGTTTCTTTGATTATGGTTTGGTTTGGGAGTGGATGAGTTGGGTGCTTTGCTGGGTTTCTATTCTTTGGATGGTTTGGTTTGGGAGTGGTTTCGTTGATGTGGTAATGGATGATTTGATTCGATGGTGGTGCTTTTTTGGTTGATGGGTTTCTATTCTTTTGCTTGGGTTTGATCTTCATGTTCTTTGATTCGGTGGTGGTGATTTGGGGTTTCTTTTTTCCAGTGGGTTTTCTTGTGTTTGCTTGCCAAGAAAATTTATGGGTTTGAAGGCTAAGGTTTGCTTTACTGGGGATATGGGTTTGGGGTTTGGTTAGGATCTGGGTTTAGGGTTTTTTTTTTTTTTGCTGGAAATTGATTATAAGGAAGAACACTAGGGAAGAACACAAAGAACTTGAACATGTTCTTCTGAAAAAAATAATGAAAAGAAAAAAGAAAAAAAAAAGAAAAGAAAAGAAAAGAAAGACATTTATTTTTTTTTTTTTTGATGTGTTTGGTTTAAAGAAAGTACAAGAAAGGAAAAGAAAATGATAAGAAAATAAGGATTAATTTGGTAAGAATATGAATTATATACGGAGAAGAACATAAAGAACATGTTCTGGAAAAAAAAAAAATTGGAATAAAAAAATTCATTTTAATTAAAAGAAAGTAAAATTTTTGTTTGAAAGAATATAATTTTTTTTTTAAATTAAAATTGAGTAATTAATTTTTTTTTTTTTAATTTTGGCATTTAAAAAATGCCAAATAATATCTTTAATAATATTTTAATGCCCACCTCAGCCACCTCAGCTTTTCCTGTTAGTTGGCTAACAGTAAGGACTTAAATGTCACACATTAATTAGTTTAGAAACTAAAAGTGATAAAAACAAAATGTAGGGACTAAAATAGAAAAAGTACAAAATGTAACGATTAAAAGTGCATTTATGCCTTAATTTAATAATAGACAATTACTTAATTATTTATTTATGGATGATGCCTTCTTAAAGGAGAGCAATCACAGGCTGTGGACTATCAGTATTCTAAAATTTAAAGAGACACCTAATCCGATGTCAGCAATACACTGCATAAATATTGATCTATACAGCTTACAACAATAGAACTAATCTTATCGTGGTACAAAGTAGACGATAAGTAGACTAAAAACTAACTGCAGTTTCTATATTAAGCAAACGAGACTATATACAACATATGCTTCAAAAGTTTCTATTTTCACTTCTACAACCCCAAGCAATCAGTAAGTTTTCAATTTGCCACTGGTTGAATTGGTCCCAACTATCCCAAGCATTGATCCAAAGTCTATTCTAAAAATTGCATGATACACAACTAATTCAGCGACCGCATACGAGGATTGAATCAGTGCTAGACAAGTAAGCAGCAGAACCCTTGCCAGATGTTGGCGGAATCGACAATAAGAAATCAAACGCTTCATGACCTTTAAAGGTACCAAAACAACCACTTTCATTTGGTAATTCTGGCAGATTAGCATTGCCATCCAAAAACTGCGTCACTTGCCTCATACTAGGCCTAGCTGCTGGCATTGACTGTGAGCAAAGCAGGCCTAGTTTCAAAACCAACTTCATTTCCTCCACCACATAATTACCTTCCAATCGAGGATCACTCGCATCAAGGATTGATCCTTTTCTCCAGCACTCAAACACCCAGTCAACCAATATTACCTCTTCTGTAAGTCCTTGTTGTTCTACAGGCCTCCTTCCACAAGCCACCTCAAGCATGAAAGCCCCAAAAGCAAACACATCAGTGCAGGTGGTTGCCCTTCTTGTTCTAGTAAGCTCTGGAGCCAAATAACCCACAGTCCCAACCACATGGGTTGTTTGAGGATTGTCACCGTGGTTGCATAATCTTGCAAGGCCAAAATCTCCTAGCCTTCCATTTAATTCAGCATCTAATAAAACGTTGCTTGCTTTTACATCTCTGTGTAGAACAACCTGTTCCCACTCTTCATGGAGGTAGAGAAGGCCAGATGCTACTCCTTTGAGGATTCGAAATCGTTGAAGCCAATTAAGGTTTGAATTTTCATTTCCAAATAAGAACTTGTCAAGGCTTCCGTTGGGCATATAATCATAGACCAGGAGGAGTTCACCCTTTCGCCGGCAGTATCCTAGGAGCTGCACCAGGTTCCTATGCCTCAGCCTACCCAAGCTAATGATTTCAGCCACAAATTCCTTCATCCCTTGTTTTGAATCATGGGAGACTTTCTTGACTGCAATTTGTCTACTGGAAGAAGAAAGTGTTCCTTTATAAACCTTTCCAAAACCTCCTGCTCCAAGAATCTCTTTGTCTGAGAAACCCTTGGTTGCTTTGTAGAGATTCTTGTAGATGAACCTGTGAGGACCACACTCGCTTTCCCAATCTTCACGTATTTCCTCATATTTCTTCCTCCTCCAAATAAAAGTTGCTCCACTGACCAATACCAGCACAACCACAACTGCTATGAGAGAAATTACGATGATTCTTACTGGATTCTCTTTACTTTTCCTCTGTTGAGGAGGTTGAGGAAGCTTTGAAACATCAAGGCTTTGTGCTTGTCCACTTTTATTAAAGCTCCATCCAAGAATATAGTGGTCACTTGCAACTGCACCAGTGGCTGCAGAGAAACCAACATACATAGATTCCAAAAGATATTGGGACAGATCAATGTGTTTTGACAAGAGAGGCCGGTTTGGTTTTCGGATGCTGGTTGGGGCTAGTGTTACATTCAGTAACTTTTCTGTTTCGTTGTAGTCTATCCAAAGATGCATTGGGTTGCCACTCATTAGCTCCATGCTTCTGTTCTTCCCTTCTTGACCAGAAAAGTAGGTTGCAGTAGCTGATTCATTTGATACCAGACCATTCACATCAATTCCCAAATGGTTACCGTCTATATCTTGTACATCAGGACTTTTAACAGTATCAAGCTCAATGGCTAATATGTTGTTTGTTGGACTTCCATTATTTGAGGTATTGAAGATTCCTAGATACTGGCTGGGTACACCATAGGTGAATTCCCGCGAGGGACTGATGACGAAGGCAATTCCATGCCCACCCAACATTGGCATTTGAGGAACTATTGCAAATACAAAGTTCGTGGAAAATGAAAGAGACCGAGGTAAAACAGAAGAAGAAGAAGAAGAATTTTTGAATTCTAAAGGAAGTGGGTAGAATGCATAACCAACTTGTTGGTTTGTAGTGTTGGTGAGTTGCAATAGACCATTGGAGTGGATTTTTGCAATTCCATCTAGACGCAGATTTGTTTGACTGAAGCCATTATAGATGAACTGGTCATTTTGAGCAGACATGAATGGAAGTTTAAAGATGCAGTAGAGAGTTACCAGAAAGGGAAGTGATATAACCACAGTCGCCATTAAGAAAAAGTGGGGGAAAAGGTTCATCTCCGAGAATACAGAGCTTATGCTTGTTTAAAACGTCACAAACTCCCAGAAAATGGCCTTTTTTCTTTTTTCTTTTTTCGTTTTTTCATTATTTGGCCCAATTATTTTTTATTTCAAATTGTCTAGAATGGTGTGGGTCCATCCTGCTGAGGCAGTCATAATAATCTTTCTCAGCCAACAACTATATGATAAGGAAAATGATTTTGTAATTTTGCAATTTAAATGGCTCCGGAGTCATTCTCATCATTTTAAGTACAAAAGAGGCATGAGCCTTTCCTCTTTTTTTTTTTTTTTAATATGTTTTTCTGAATAGCATTTCATTCAAAAACAAGATTACACACTGCTAGCAAGATACAAAAACAGTTATAAGATATTAACTGAATATCACAAGCTGCAAACCTCTTACATTAGACAAAAACGAAAATGTATAAAGTACAATTTGTCATAAACAAAATGAACGAACATAAAAATAAAAATAAAAATAAAATACTAGAAGGAATATTCTAATTACATAAGTAGCCTTTACTTTCTTACAAGAAGCCAAATTTTCTGTTACATCAGATAGGATGAGCTTGTGTATAGTTTCATTTACCCTGAATTTAGTCTTATGCTACCTATATTTCTCTTAATCCACACATGGTAAGTAAGAACACAAAAAATGGTTGATTTTTGACTTCATAAACACAAAGTATACTGTCTCTGTCTTTACTTAGCACACCAATTTAGAATATTGTTTACTAGGACCTTAGCATTGCTTGAAATGAACAAAAGAAAATTTCTAAAAATTAAAATTTTCAACGCAAAAGATAATTGTGTATACAGGATTTTGGGGAGATGTATCTTGGGAAAGTTTCTTTTTCCATGCTCTAGGATCCTAAAACTATACTTGCAAAATTAAAATTATATATAATTATTTTAAAACTAAAATGTTTTGTCTACCTAACAAAATATTGACCGCTTTGACTTGAGAGAATCCCGAAAATAATCATAACCTCAAACATAATCCTTAATCCTTAATCCCTTGAACAAAAATATTAAAAGCATAACAATAAAAATTAGAGAAATTTTATCCACTCAATAAAATTTCACAATATTTTCCCAACACCCTTATATTTAATTATGGTGGTCCCAGTCTAATATTTTATTAATTTTATTTTGACCTATAATGGGCTAACATCTCAATTACTGTGAAAATATTATGACAATTTGTAGTGCTTCTTAATGGTGTTGGCAGCTTTGTTCCCCTCAACACCTCAACTCACAGTCACTAAAAGTATTATCTGTTGCTCTCTCTCTCTCTCTCTCTCTCTCTCTCTCTCTCTCTCCTCATTTTTCTCTTCTCTATCATTGTTTCAAACTCTCTCTCACTTTATTACTCTTATCTTCGAGTTTTAGTTCTCGCTTTATCTTTTATCAGTCCATTTTCTCTTTTTCATTTTGTTAGTAGAGGATTGTAAAACTTCATGTATTTGTCTCTATGTGTGTGTATTTATTTATTTTTTTTAGTGATGTTGATATATTCAAATTCTTTTTTTATAAGATTTTTTAGAATTTAAATTTCTTAATGAATACGCTAGATTTCTAGAGCTGCAACAACCTGTAAGCAACTTTTTTTTTTCCTTCAAGAATTTCTGATCAACTTCCTATACCAATTTGATCTATTAGAACCACCCTAAATATATACTTCACAAGAGATTTATTTAGGTAGTGGCACTTGAAAATAAATTAAATTGCTTTTAAAGTGAATCTTTTGTAAGAATAACTTTTCAGGACTATCAATTTGGTCAAAAATTTACTAATCATCTTTGATTTAGATTTTCCAAGCCGTGGCCTTGTTCTTCTACTGAATGTTCCTCCAAATGATAAGTAAAAGAAAGTGAAGGTTTTGGATATCAAGGTTTTGATGCAAAAAAATTCAACCAATTATGCTTTGATTGTGTCCAAAATTTGAAGGTGACACTGAAATAAACAGTAGAAAGACTATTAAAAATTATATGTACATAAAATATAGATTAAGTGCCAATTTGAAATACACTTATAAGCTAGTGTATTGCTTATTGTTCCTACTATTTGTAGGTTCCATATGAGTCACTTACTTACTTTATTTAACTTTTACCTTTTATCTACCATACTTTTAGCAAAAAGCTAGACAAGTTGTTCCTAAATGGACACTAAATTTCTTGGTAGTGAATCGTTTGTAGCAAGTATTTTGTATCAAACTTTCTACAGTGTTCCTCCATATGTTTAGTAATAGAAAAGTGAAGGTTTTGGATATTGTAGATTTGGTAGATCTAGGGTTTGTTTGGGATCCTTTTATTTTGTTGAAACTGAAAATTTTTTGCTGAAAGTACTGTAAATAAAAATAAAAGTTAGCTGAAATTGTACAGTAGGACCCATTAATAGTACCAAAAAAAGCAATGGGGTTCATGAATAGTAGTAAAATTTGGAGCCAAACGCACACCTAGTAAGTTAAGGGTTGGAAAACCATGACAAATTGTAAATTTTATTAAGTTAGAATGTCTATTTTCAAGTTCAAGAAAAAGACTCAAGTTTTGCTCAAGGAAAAAGGAGTTCTCAAATTCTCAACACATACTTGAAAATTGTTAACATATAGCTAATACATCCTCCATCGATCAAGAATCGCATAATTTATTTCTAAAATGGCCCATTAGATCATCTCTTTGAACCCTAATTCGTGTTGTACTTTCTAGACTACATAGGGATATATTGGCATCGCCAAGAGTGAGAGAGCACTTTTTTGCACAAAAGAGATCTAAACCCTAATTCTCTCTATTTCACTATTATACTAGAGTTCAAGAAGTAGATCTAAAGACTCTATCCTTGGAAATTGGTGATTAAGGTTGAGGTCACGGTGTTATCCCAATGCAACAGTTGAGGAGTACAGCATTAAGAGATTCTTGGAATCAATTGGAGGTTTTGGTCGAACATAGGTGCTTCCACCATGAAGACTTCCATTTGGTTAAAGATTTCAGATGTTCTACAATAGTAAAAGGTTTTACATGTAAGTTGTCTATAGGTCGTAAAATCTAGGAAAATGTTTTTCCTTTAATTGTGAAACTTCTCTTATCATAATGGATTATCTTTTGGGGAAGGTTTCCCTCAAAGTGTTTTTTCCATTGGAGTGTTCTCCATTGGTTTTCCACTTTGTCATCATATCACCACCTCATTGTGATTGCTTTTGCGCAATTAGGGATATCTACTTGATAGGCCTCATATGCTTTAATTGTTTACCCATAATTGATAAATTGGCATAACCAAATTAACTAGAATAATTTGTTTCATTTACTATGTAATCAACAACCACGGTCTAAATAACCCAACAAGATTCAATGCAAAAAAATAAAAATTCAACCTTCTGCTTTCTTTATGTCCAAAATTTCAAGGTAACACTAAAAGCAACAGAAGACTATTAAAACTTTTTGGTCTTTCTCATTCTTCACATAATAAAGAAAAAATGCAAAACTTTACACTTCTTACAATAGATTAATATTGGATTAAATCCCTGCAAAATCTACAATTTGATTTTGTGAAGGGATCTTTGGGTTATATATTTCTTAATATTGTGACCAAACTGTTTTCTCACTATTCCATGATTCTTTTTGCTTTTGAAATTTTGCAATTCAAAATTATGTTATCAAGAGTTTATAATTTATGGGAGAAAAATCTACACTTTAGGGTATGTTTAGATACTGCTTATTTTGCTAAAACTGAAAAATGGTTGCTAAAAGTACTATATATAAAGGTTAAAGTTAGTTGAAATAGTACAGTTGGACTCATAAATAGTGCCAAAAAGTGTAATGAGGCCATGAATAGTAGCAAAAATAAGCTAAATAGTAAAATAATTTTAATTTTTCACTTCGATCTAAACGCACACTAAGTCCCTTCAGTCTGCCTTTATTTACTGTTGATTAATTTAAAATGCTATCAAATAAGGTACTTGTAATCTATTCTATGTATACTATAAAATCAAGCCTCTAACCAATATTTAAATTTTTTTAAAGTTCCCACATTTTTACACATTAACATTATTAAATATATATATATATATATATATATATATATATATATATATATTTCTAACCCAAAAACAAATCCCAATTCTTCTTATTAAAAAAATAAAAGTAAAAAGTAAACAAAACCCTATGCTTCCCCTCTCCCTTTAGATCCTCTCATGTGACCATCTCCTTCTACCAAGATCAAAACCCTCTCCTTCCCTAGAATAAAAACCAAACCACCCCCCCCCCCCCCCCCCCCCAAAAAAAAACTCAAATCCTCTCATACCCACGGCCAATATCGTTGAGGAAGCTTGAAGCAATCCAAAAATCCTAATGCAACCTCTGAAGCAAGGCCTCTTCAATCTCATTCCCATCCAAGCCTCTCTTCCCCGCGATATCAATATAAGGCAAATTTCAAGGTGGAAGACATGAATTTGATTTGGTATTTGATGTTTACTATTAGTTAAAGCCATTTTTTGTTTGTTTATGAACTTCATAGTGTTGAACGTCAAGTCCAAAAAAGAAGAAGAAGAAATTGTTAATTCTTCCCCTTTATCGTATCTCTTATTTGGTGTTTTTACTTTTCTATTGATTTCAATATATGTTTTATATTTAAATATTAAGTTCTTTTTCTTTTTCTTTTTCCCCTTTTACTATGTATTGCCATCCTCAATTTTGTTACCGACAATAATTTCAATTTTTGTATCTTTATGTTTTTATATGTTGGACGAAATGCTGATGAGAAGGGTTAAGAAGAAAAATGATGATGAACTAATAAAAATTACTATTAGGTTTTTTTCTTTTGTTTTGGACTTAATTTTGTGGACTTTTATTTGGATTCATGTGGCTCTTCTTATAAACTTGATTTTTGGCTTATTGGGAATTTATTGATTCCAATTTTTATTGGAAATTTGGAATTTATAGGTTCTAATTTGATCCAACTTGGAATCACAATGATCTTTGAGATTGTGTATTTGAAATTTTGTGGGAAATTGAGCAATTAGTACAAAAGATCAAAACCACAAATGAAGCAAAAATCTCAACCAAATGATCATGAGATTTTCTACGTTTTAACAAATTAGAGACAATCACAATGATCTTTCAAAACATTACTATATCAGATCTCTATGTTGGTGTTTCAACTCTGCATGAAGCTGCAAGCAAGCTCATTTTATAGGTATCATATCATATGCCAAGGCTTTGCATCTTCAAGGGATTTTTTTTTTTCCCAGTTGGATCTAAATGCAAAAAAATGTATTCTTGCATAGTTATATTTCTTTTCCACCTACCGTAATGTGCATATATTGCACATTTTTATATGAAATTATTACTGCTTTCTAGGGAAAGATTTTTGTGTGGCTTTGATTCAAGAAGTGGTACAAATTCAAAATATTGTTATCTTCCTCTGGCAGTTTGAGAGCCTCCTCAAGCACGTACAATTATATTTTTACTTAATTTGATTCATTTTCAAATAAATGTACCTTCAAATAAAATAAATATATTTAATTTTTATTAACTAATCTCATGCATAACACAGGTTAGCGACTAGTGATCTTAATATGCAAGGACTTATTTGTAATTAATAGAGCCCAAGGGTTTAAAGTTTTCACCTTAACATTAGATTTAGGGTTGTAAATGAGCCAAGCTTTATCAAGTAGTGAATGTTCAAGCTCAGCTTGACAGCAAAAGTAGAATGTTCAAGCTTGGCTTGAGCTTGATACGAGCCTACAAATAATTTTCAAGCTTGAGTTTGTTATAAAGTGAAAGCTCGAAAATGTGTTAAAATACAAGAGCTTGTTTAGACCCCCAATTAAAAAAATATAATTAGATTGCTTTTACTCTAACTTATCTAAATCCGGAAACAAGAGTAAAGGAAGCGCAATCAACCAATACTACTCTAGTGCATAAACATGAACAACAAACCATAAAAGTAAAGCACAAGAATAAGGGAAAAGAGATGCAAATACAAGATAACACGGCAATGTGTTATCGAAGAGGAAACCGAAGAACTCAGCGAAAAACCTCTCCACCACCCTCCAAGCGGTAAATTGATCCACTAGACAATAAGTTGGGATACACGAATAGCAAGAGACTCTCTAAGCCTAATTTACCCAATGTACCTAAACCCTTCAAGCTCCTACTCCAACAAGGCTTCTCGAAACCGTGTCTTGTCTAGCTTTCCAGATCCTGCAATACGCCTGATTACATCCACCAAACCTCATCGGCTTCTTTTGGCAAATCTCCAAAACTTTCCAAGCTCTAAAACACTCTCTACATTCTAAATAAGTGTGGGTTGTGTTTATGTACAAATCTTCTCTCAAGAAATGACAATGGGAGAGGGAAAGAGAAGAGGCTTGAATGATTTTTCATTAAGGATGAGTAGCTCTCTCTCTAAGGATGAGTAGCTCTCTCTCTCTCTAAAAGATGAGTGTGTGTGTGTGTTGTAGAAAACCTATCTAAGGTTTTTCTCTTTGAATGGCCTCCTTTACTTTTGTGGATAATAGAGTATATATAGTATGGGTGAAGGATAAGAAAGTGACACTTAAAAATCATCTAGGCAGAGAGTTTCGCAAGTATCTCACGAGAATGCCTTACCTGCAAGACACTCACAAAATCCTCCAGGCTGGCATAACTCTTCAACTTCCATCATATGCTTCTCACGTGACTCTTTCACAGGTTAGCTAGCGAGAGACTCGCGAAATCCATTGATTCTTCACTTTAAGCTCGATTCTTCACCAACTTAATACTAAACCTAATACAATAAAATCCCACAAAATACAAGGAACAAAATTAAAGCAATTACAACACTTTTTATCATGGAATAAAGCCAACACTAAAACATAGTTATAAATCACAACTTTATATAAAGTATAAAAGCTTGAGCTCGGCTTGGTTTGGTTCATTAGCCAAGCTCGAGCTCTATATCAAGCCCAAACTCAAGCTCAATATCATGTTTTTGAGCTTGAGATCCAACACAAGTATATTATCAAATCTACATCAAGTTTATTATCCAGTCTATTTTGTTTGGATGAGTGGTCTTAACTTATAATTAATTAAAGTCTTAGAAAGATATGAGTTTATATGTCAAGCTCATATCAATTTTATTATCAAACTCATAAATAAGCCTAGGCTCAACTTGTTTTGTTACTTTTGTATCGAGCCTTAGTATTCACGAGCTTGTTCATGAACAATACTTTTTTATTTAGGCTCGGCTCGTTTATTAAGCAATCCTAAAACTAAAGTTTAAGCTTAGCTTGTTTATAAACAAACAAACATAAATGAGCTTTTTATCAAACCAAGCTCGAGTTGTTTATGAACGGTTTAGTTCATTTACAGCCCTAATTAGATTTCACATTATGGAAATCCTGCTTATGCTTTCACCTTAACCATTAATTTAATATAATAGACAATTACTTAATTATTTATTAATGGATGATGCCTTCTTAAAGGATAGTAATCACAGGCTGTGGACTTTCAGTATTCTAAAATTTAAAGAGACGCCTAATTCAATTTCTGCAATACACTACATAAATATTGATCTATACAGCTTACAACAATAGAACTAACCTTATTGTAGTACTAAGTAGAGGATAACTAGACTAATAACTAATTGCAGTTTCTATATTAAGCAAAACGGACTATATACAACATATGCTTCAAAAGTTTCTCTTTTCACTTCTCTACAACCCCAAGCAATCAGTAAGTTTTCAATTTGCCACTGGTCGAATTGGTCCCAACTATCCCAAGCATTGATCCAAAGTCTATTCTAAAAATTGCATGATACACAACTAATTCAGCGACCGCTTATAAGGATTGAATCAGTGCTAGACAAGGAAGCAGCAGAACCCTTGCCAGATGTTGAAGGAATCGACAATAAGAAATCAAATGCTTCATTACCTTTAAATGTACCAAAACAACCACCTTCATTTGGCAATTCTGGCAGATTAGCATTGCCATCCAAAAACTGTGTCACTTGCCTCATACTAGGCCTAGCTGTTGGCATTGACTGTGAGCAAAGTAGGCCTAGTTTCAAAACCAACTTCATTTCCTCCACCACATAATTACCTTCCAATCGAGGATCAATTGCATCAAGGATAGATCCTTTTCTCCAGCACTCAAACACCCAGTCAACCAATATTACCTCTTCAGTAAGTCCTTGCTGCTCTACAGGCCTCCTTCCACAAGCCACCTCAAGCATGAAAGCCCCAAAAGCAAACACATCAGTGAAAGTGGTTGCTCTTCTTGTTCTAGTAAGCTCTGGAGCCAAATAACCCACAGTCCCAACCACATGGGTTGTTTGAGGATTGGTACCGTGGTCATATAATCTGGAAAGTCCAAAATCTCCTAGTCTTCCATTTAATTCAGCATCTAATAAAACATTGCTTGCTTTTATATCCCTGTGTAGAACAACCTGTTCCCAATCTTCATGGAGGTAAAGAAGGCCAGATGCTACTCCTCTAAGGATTCGAAATCGTTGGAGCCAGTTAAGGTTTGGTTTTTCATTGCTATATAAGAACTTGTCAAGGCTTCCGTTTGGCATATAATCATAGACCAAAAGGAGTTCACCTTGTCGCCGGCAGTATCCTAGGAGCTGCACCAAGTTCCTGTGCCTCACCGTTCCAATGCTAATGATCTCAGCCACAAATTCCTTTATCCCTTGTTTGGAATCATGGGAGACTTTCTTGACTGCAATTTGTATATTGGAAGAAGGAAGAATTCCTCTATAAACCTTTCCGAAACCTCCTGCTCCAAGAAACTCTTTGTCTGAGAAACCTTTGGTTGCTTTGTAGAGATTCTTATAGATGAACCTGTGAGGACCATACTCCCGTTCCCAATCTTCACGTATTTCTTCATACTTCTCCCTTCTTATAATGTAAGCAGCTCCAGTAATTGTTATTAGCACAAGTATTACTGCTATGACCGAAACCAGGATCATTAGTCCCAGTATCTCTTTTGTTTTCCGTTGTTGAGGAAGTGGAGGAAGCTTCGAAACATCAAGGCTTTGTGCTTGTCCACTTTTATTAAAGCTCCATCCAAGGACATAGTGGTCGCTTGTAACAAGTGTGCCAGTTGCTGAAGAGAAACCAACATACATAGATTCCAAGAGATACTGAGACAGATCAATAGGTTTTGACATCAGAGGCTGGTTTGGTTTTGGGATTCCTTTCGGGGCTAGTGTTACACTCAGTAACTTTTCTGCCTCATCATATTCTATCCAAAGATGCATTGGATTCCCACTTGTGAGCCCCAAGCTTATGTTCTTCCCTTCTTTATTGGAAAAATACATTGCAGAAGCTGAATCAGTTGAGTTCAGGCTATTCACATCGATTCCCACATGATTTTTATCAATATCTCCAAATTCTGGATTCAGAGCAGTGTCAAGCTCGATGGCCAAAATGTGGTTTGAAGCAAGGCCTTCATTTGAAGAATTGAACAGTCCTAGATACTGATTTCCTACAACGTTGGTGAAGTTACTTGATGGACTGATGGTGAAGGCCATGCCATGACCTCCAACATTTGGCACTTGTGGAACAATGGCAAATACAAAGTTTGTAGAAAATGAGAGAGATGGACTTGAACCTGAGGAAGTTGTGTTGAATTTTAAAGGAAATTGGAAGAAAGCATGACCAACTTGCGGGTATGAAATGTTTACAGTATTGGTTAGCAGCAGTAGGCCATTGCTGGTAATTTTAGCAGATCCATCAAGATGCAGCTTGGCTTGAAGGAAGCCATTGTAGATGAATTGGTTTTCATTTTGAGCATAGGCCAGAGGAATATTGGAAAAATAGAGAATTATCAGAAAGTGAAGTGATCTAAGGATTGTCGCCATTGGGAAAAGTTGGAAAAGGCTCATTTTTGTGAAGAGAAGGCTTTTGGTTATTTTAAAAGTCTCAGACTGAGAGAAATGAGTCTTCTTCTTTGCCCAAGTTAAACATCAGTATGTGTGTTGCCATAGTCGTGGGGTAAACAAACAATTTAGTCAGAAAGTAGGTAAGAGTTTCAAACTCTCTATTTCTTCTGCTAGCTTAAATTATTTATATTCCGTCAATTGGTCAATGAGATGTAATCATGTTTGTAATGTTTGGTAGAACTCTTATCTATCAATCAGCAACAAACTTTGACAACGCTGCTAGGAGCAGTCATGGTTGCTGCCAGAATTGACTCTAAGCAACGTCTAGGCTTCTAGATGCTTGGTTGTTTACATGCAGTGTGAAAATGGAAGGACTTATTTATCTGTATTGCTGCCAATCTCAAAAAAGAGAAGTATTTCTGAATTTTATCATAACTAGTCGTAGACCCGCGCATTGCGCGAGATAATTTTTTTTTTAGGGTGATCTTATTAAATATATTTGGGGTAATAAGTAATAACACTCTCCCATTTTGTTTATATTAATAACAAAATATTTTAAATTTATTTAAGAATCTGTTTATAAATGTTTAACCATGATTAGTAAAGACATTACTCATAACTTTAGAATTAAAATACAAATTTATAAAATACCAAAAGATTAGAAATGACAAATCTCTCCATAACTCATTGGGAAAAGAAAAGGGAAAAAAAAGAAGAAGCAAAAGACATTACTTAATATTTTGAAATACACCTTAATTTAAAATTTTAAAATAAGAGAATTTAATTTTAAAATTAAGGATAATTTTGGAATCTACCTTAAGCACAGGCAGTTTATTACACAATATTTTAATATTAATTTAACAAAATTTGGTTAAACAAATGTAAAGGGTGAAAATATTTTTTCCTTTCAAGTTTGGGGTAGAGTGTCATTTTTTCAAAACTCAAGGAAAGGGAATGTAATTACCCCTATATTATTATTATTATTATTATTATTCTTGTTGTTGTTGTTAATAATTGATTTTTCATTTTCTTTTAAGTTAGTAAAAACCTTACATATACCTTTTTATTTATTTATAGAATATACTCTTTTTTAACCTTTACATATCTTTTTTTTAATGTGAATATTTTATTATTATTATTATTGTTGTTGTTGTCGTCGTCGTTGTTGTTGTTGTTAATAATTGATTTTTCATTTTCTTTTACGTTAATAAAAACCTTACATATACCTTTTTATTTATTTATAGAATATACTTTTTTTTTAACCTTTACATATCTTTTTTTTTAATGTGAATCTTTACATATACCTTAAGTAAACTCTATATATTCCACTTCTTTAGATGCGTAAAATCATAAACTACTACTTCATAATGATAGTAGCTAATTAATTTTATCACTTTTTTTTTCATAATTTCATTTATAATGTTTTTTACTATTATCATATATTTACTGGCTAATGATTTTCATAACAAAGGTGTTAAATGAGATGTAACATTGTTTATTAGATTTTTAAATGTAATTGTGTATGAAGATTACATATATATATTAAGTTAAATGAAATGTCCAAAAAGGGATTTTAAAATTTTCTAACTTTATTTCTTATGTAATTTCTATTATTACATGAGAACATCTCCTTTTAGTTATGAATTAGAGTTTAATTGCTATGATTGAGTATAATTATTGATTATTGATTCAATTTTTTAAGTGAATGTAACAGTTGATTTTATTGCATTGTAAAGTTTTTAATGTTCTCCATATTGGTCATATTTATTTTTATTTTTACTTCTCCTTACAACCTCTTTGTTTTCCAATTAATAGTTACTAATTGACATTTGATTTTTTTTTTCTTTACCATCTCTCTCTCTCTCTCTCTCTCTCCAAAGGCAACCTACTATTTTCCAAAATTTGATGATGATTTTATTGCATCAAATATGCATTGTATTTTTTTTTTTTTTTCATTTAATTTTGCTACCCTTAAGTTAGTATATCCATAACTATTAGTTTCTTTATATTAAATTTGGTTTGATATCCTCATTATTCTTTTTTTAATTTAGTGTTTCCCAATTGGCATTCGTTTTGTATTATATTTTTTCTTTGATGTATTGGGTTTGAGAATGAGTGTGTTCCTAGTATTACTCCACTTTATGATGATACTTTTATTTATTGAAATTTAGTATAATTTTTAATTTTTAATTTTTTAAATAAAAAGGAGAGAAAAATATAAATAATTTAATGATATGGAAGATGTGGGGAGATGAATAGTGATATTAAGGTAGAAGGTAGTGGGGAGATAAAAAGATAAAGGTAAGGAAAAAGCTTGGACAAAGTGTAGATGTAAAAAAAAAAAAAAAAAAAAAAAAGTACAATTTTTTAAGGATAATTTTATTATTTAAATAAAATATTCCATATTTAATTATTAAAAAAAAAAAAAAGAGAAAATATAAATAATTTAATGGTGTAGAAGATGTGACTGAATTTAAATGTTGAACAACATAAGATGAGAAGAAGAAAAAAAGTAAAAATAAAATATATAACAATAAATACCAATAAAGAGAACAATTGCACATAAAAGATTTTTGTTCTTTCTTATAACTCAAATTAAGATTGATGGTTTTTTTTTTTTTTTTAATTATGTGTTTTAGGATTTTGTTCTTTCCCTTTTATAATTTTGATTGAATTTTGGTTTGGATTAATACTTATTTGTTTTTGGAAATAGAAATTTGAATATGCCTGCCAATTTTTTGATTTATAAATTATTATAAAATCTATTTTTTTTTAATTTCTTTAGTTTTATTTTAATTTTGGTTAAGTTAAAACTGTAATTTTGTGATGATTTTTTTTATTATTATGATAATTTGCTTATTCCTTAAGAGATGAGTTGTATATTAAGCAAATGTAACACACTACAACAAAGTTAGAAGAATATGGTTCACCTTAAAAATTATTAATAAAATACACAAAAAATATTAAAATGATATATTTGTAGAGATAAAAAGATTAAAAAAAAAACTGTAAAATCTTCTTCTTCTTTTTTTTTTTTTGAAAAAAAGACAATGCTTGAAGTAATTGTTGCTTTTTGTATATTACACTTCACTGCATAATATTTATATTCCCATGCATCGTGTGAGCCTATGGCTAGTTTCCTATAAAAACTAAATGATTCTACAAGCCTTCTATTGGGAATAAATTCTAATCTTAGGTTGCTAAATGCAAATGTAGTAGAAACATGGTGAGAGAGAATAATGGGTTGTGCTCATGGTTTGTGTAATAAGCATTTGATATGATTGTGGGCTTCCTTTATAATAGGATCTTTTGTTAATCTTAGAGCAAACAAAATGACGCCATTATCCCCACCCAAAATGTTTTCCTATAATGACAAGCTTTATCTTTTAACCTCTAAGAAATGCAAGGCAATGGCCAAAGGATATGCCTCTTTAATATATTGTCTCTAATCAAATAAACAAAGGCTCCTGCCCCCTTTAGGTACAAATTTATATAGAATTCAATTGTTTACTATTTTTTCTTTTCTCTGTAAGAAAGAACCATCAACCTTAACTAACCAAAAAAAAAAAAAAAACCATCAAAATTAATTAGAGTTATAAGAAAGAGCAAAAAAAGGGTAACATTTAACAATTAAAGAGAAAAAAAAAAAACAATTTAAAAAACAAATCTAAATGGCATTAACCAATGTGGAGTTTTAAAGAACTCTTGGTTTACCTAGAATATAATAGAGAAAATAAAAATGAGACTAATACTAATTCTAGGAAACATATATAGAGAAATAGAAATAAGGATGCTAATTAAAGAACATTAGCAATACTATCAATCCCGTTTGAAGCTTAATCATAGCTCCACTAATTTGCTCACTTTCAACTTTTGGCTAGTATATATTTAGGTGTTTTCCAATGCCGTAAAATTCCTTATTGTCTAGCTTTACTTGAATTCCTACAAACTACCCGATTAAATTAAGTGAGAAAATAAGCATAATGATTCTAGTGTAGAGAAAAAATAATAATAATTCCCAAAGATTAGTAATTTGGCATAAATAGAAGAATGTGTAAAAAATTCATTAAAAATTGAGAGAGAAAGAGAGACAGAACCTTTTTTTTGAATTCCTGCAAACTACCCGATTAAATTAAGTGAGAAATGAGCATAATGATTCTAGTGTAGAAAAACAAAGAAGAAAAAAAGAAAAGAAAGGATTCCCAAAGATTAGTAATTTGGCATAAATAGAATAATAAAAAAATTCATAGAAAAATTGAGAGAGAGAGAGAGAGAGAGAGAGAGAGAGAGAGAGAGAGAGAGAGAGAGAGAGAGAACCTTTTTTTATGAGAGAAAACCATGCATAGAATGGAATAGATAGTTACCAATTTATAGTAAGACAATGTGAATAAGAAGGGACAAAATAAAGGAAGGTGAAGAGAAAGAAGAAGAATAATAGTTATGTAGAGAGATAGTGGGGAGATGAAAAGAAGAAGAATAATATTTATGTAAAGGATAGTGGGGAGATGAAAAGATAAAGATGGAAAAAGGTTGGAAAAAGTGTAAATATTAAAATAAAATAAAAAGTAAATATTAAAAACAATTATAAAAAAATTGGAAAGAAAATGATAATGAGGTGGACGCTTATGTTGCTCAACTGGAGCGTAGCAACAATAAATGCTACGCTTCAGCTTTTAGTAATATATAGATTAGTGCTCTATTTTTCATCACAGTTGCGGTTGTCTGCACTACTGATTTCTGGTAGAAATTTTGGTACTGTAGCTCTTTTCTGCAAATTTCTCCTTTCTAATAGGTTAATCAGTTTGTGTTATGATTTATGAACTTAACACGGGTGCATATGCAATGCACTTGTGAAGATACATACACACTCAGAGAGAGAGAGAGACCATTCTTTTAAGTCTCTTGGACTTGAATATTTTAAAGAGCAAGGATCCTTCAAGGTGTGCCAGTGCCATTGCAAGTTTAGAGAATGGGTTCCTATCAAATGAAATTTTTTTCATTGGAGAAAAAAAAAAAAAAAGACTTTTTAAAATACTACTTAATCAACCCCCTTTCTATGCCATGGTGACTTTCACAAAGTAATTGAGTTTGAAAAAAATGAATTTGAGGTGGTGAACTGAACAATTTATATAATCTATATTTAATTTATTCAAATAAAAAATAGAGAGAAAATATAAAGGCAAAAAAAAGTGTATGATGTGTTGGATGAGATGGCACAATAGGAGGCTTGAAAAATTAATTGTAAGGCTTTCGTTATTAGATATATCGTAGATTTAATTTGCCCAAACTCATAAACTTAAACTTTAGGGTTGAATGGTATCCATATATGTTATATTAAGACCTCAAATAGAATCTCTTAAGGTATTGTCTATCAAACTTTTTTTTTTTTTTTTTATGAATAACATTTCATTCAAAACTAGAAAGATAGAAAGTGCAGTTTTTCATAAACAATGAACACAAACAAACAAAAAGTAATAGAAGAAATATATTTTTTTGAATAAAGTTTAGCTACAATAACTAATGACTACAACTCGTACTAAAAAAATTAATATGATTACATATTTTGAAAATACAATCGTTAGATTGCATGTTCTTTATGTCCTCAATACGCATGTCAAATAAATTGCATGTTCTTTATGTCTTTAACGCGCATGTCAAATTTCGTATCCATCGAATGTTATTTACTATTTGATTCATAAACTTATTTTGTATACATAATTTTAAACTATAAAAACTTGAAATTTAAACATTTGATTGATGACATATATAGTTATTAATCTTTGATTTTTTGGAGATTTTGCAAGTATGGAGAATATAAAAAGAAAATGTAATCTAATGATAATTTTGTCAAAATTCACATCTAATGTTTTTGTCCGCAAAGTTTTTGTCTTATGCTACCTATATATATTTCTCTTAATCCACACATGGTCAGTATGAACAGCCGAGCAGGAAAAATGGTCGTTTTAACCCCTTCTTGAATTCATACACACAAAGGACGGAATGATATCTCTACTATTCCTTAGCACACCATTTTAGAAAAGTGTATAGGACCTTAGCATCGCTTGAAATGAACAAAAGAAAATTCTAGAAATTAAAATTTTCCATGTGAAAGATACTTGTGCGTAGAAGATCTTGGGAATGTTGCTTTTTTTTTTTCATGCTATAGGCATCTGTGAGCAACTATTTGTTACTTCAATGGTTCAGATCAAACTCTTATTTCAATTTGATCTATTAGAAGCAGTCAAAACATATACTTCACAAGAAATTTATTTGGACAGTGGCATTTGAAAATAGATTACATTGCTTTTAAAGTGAATCTTTTGTAGAAATAAGTCAATAACGTTTCAAGACTGGCAATTCAGTTGAAAATTTACAGGTCATTTTAGTTTAGATTTTACAGGCAGTGGTCTTGTACTTCCACAGTTCTATTGAATGTTTCTCCATATGATGAGTAAAAGAAAATGAAGGTTTTGGATATTAAGGATTTAATTAATGCTCCTTCAAAAAAAAAAAAAAAAAATCAACCATTTGTGCCTTCATTGTGTTCAAAATCTCAAGGTAACACTGAAATAAGATACAGAAGACTACTAAAATTATACGTACTATTTGCGGACTTGTGCAATGCGCCGGAAAATGAAAATATTTTGTAATGAAGTATTTTATATGAATAAACAGGTTATCTATAACAAATAGTATGCAATTTGAAAGTGTTTCTTGTTTGCATTATTTTTTAGTATAATATAATGTATTTATAATTAATGGAATAAAAAGTTTAAATTTCATAATCAAACTGTCAGCAACAAATTTTAATTTTTGGGTAAGTTTTTTAGTTATTTTGTGAACATTTTATTTAATTTTATCATAATTGGTTGATAAATTCGAATATTTTAGGTCAATAGAGAACACATTCATTCCTTTCTTTCGTAAGGATAAAGGGATATGGACAAAACTTAGGTACAGAACTTTAGGTGCTATTCCTTAGGTTCTCTTCTCTTGAGATTCAGCCATGTGACTACTTAACTAAAAAATACACTTCCATCCCATGAGAAAAAATACACACGACAAAATTTTAAAAGAAAAACCAAAGAAACAATATCTAAGTATTGTACATAAGTCTTGCTCTAAATGTATTATTCCTTTCGGAACATTTATTCCTTTCAATTGCCAGCTCCCTTGGAATTAAATCCCGCTAATTTAATTCAACCATTCTCACGTAAACGTTTAGCACTTCCCCCATTTTCAACTTCCCAATTTAATTAATTCCATTCCCCACTTTATTCTCTTCTTATCTCAACAGTGCAGTCTGCAGCCGACCACTTTTCAATTGGAGTTTTCAGAGCTTTCAACCTTCAATTTTCAAGCTAAGCCTGAGAAGAACTCATGAAAGAAAATGACCATGATTAGAAGCAGTGAGTTTTTATTGATTTCTTAATTTTAGTCACTGCGTAGCTTATCAATTATGTGGAATGATTAGAAATAGTGGTTTTTTTTTTGGTTAATTTAATTGTGGGAGCACTATGCTTTTGTTGGTCTTGATCAATTCATAAACCTGAAGGTTCTTAGTAATTCATGGAAAGGTTGATCGTTTATTATTATTTTTTAAGAACGATTTTTAAAAATCCAAGGCCCATAATGTTCTAAAAGAGAAAAATCCAAGGTCCATTAGTTATTTAAAAAAGAAGAAGGTTGGGTCGGCTCATGATACGTCCACAATATTTTTACAACAAATCATAAGTGTTTAGTTGTTTTTGGTTCAAATTTGAACTTAACACTAAGATTATTATTTTGCCCCAACAATAATAAGTAATATTCCGTCACTTAAAATTTTTTGTAAAAATATTGTAAAAATGTTGTGAACATATATATATATTTTAATAAAAAATATCCGGCCCATTAATTATTTTTTTATTTAGGACCCAAAAGACCCAATTTCTAAATTCAAAAAAACCCAGCCTGACCTACACTTATTTAGGAACTGTATGGTAACGGTGTTATAGTAACCTTGTTTGAAGTGTTTTTGGAAATGGAAAAAATATTGTAGAAATTGTTTAAACTCACGTGCCCTTAAACATCTATATCCAGCCCAAAACAACCAACGGCTCTTTTTCCCTTGCTTTTTCCTCTTTTCTCCGTCTCTGTCTCTCTGCTTCTCGAGAAATAACAAGAAAGAAGGGTCTTTTTATACCTATGGCGACTATTACTGGGTGCAGGCTGTGGCTGTGGCCGTGGCGCTGAATCACCCAAACCCTCCTGCTCAGACCGTTGGTACCCAGTCGGTTCTCAAAAGGTAGATTTGGGTTTGTCAAGAATTTGGGTTTTTCTTTATTTTTTTGTGACTTTAATTATATGGTGATGATTATTGAATATATGTAGACAAGCTGTTTTTTGAAAGGCTTCTTAGAGGATAAATGGGTTTTTTTGAGGTCTGGGTTTGTCTATTTGTTATGGGTTATTGAGTTCTTGTATTGGGTTTTTGTTTCTGACTTTGTATGGATATTGGGTTCATGATCTGCA
Source organism: Quercus variabilis (assembly GCA_030445155.1). NCBI lineage: Eukaryota > Viridiplantae > Streptophyta > Magnoliopsida > Fagales > Fagaceae > Quercus > Quercus variabilis. Next base: position 32,492,472 of record CP129445.1, read on the forward strand.
CCTTCTGTTTGTAAAAGGGTTACTTAGAAAGCTAGATGGAGTTTTTTTAGGGATTGGCTTTTTTATTTATTTTTGAATCTCTGAGAATAAAGATGTTGAAAACTTGAGAACGTTTGAATTGGCTTTTTATGTGGGGTTTGTAGGGTTTCTAAAGCTGTTTCCTTTGTTATTAGTTTATGAAACAAGCTGCAATCTGAATTCATGGACTTAATGGTAAGAACCTTAATAGTTCATGGAAATGTTGATCCTATTAATAATCTTTCTTTATAATGCACTATGAGGAGAGTGTTCAGATCATTATTGGTACATTTATTACTGTTCACTGCTTATTATCTTGAAGATTGCGAGTATTTGAATTTCAATTAACTTAGCTATCATAGTGTATAAGGTTTGTTCTTGTTGAATTTTAAGGGGGGAGAAAAAAAAAACCAAAAATTTTGATATCAAAATTGACAGTGAAGGTGATTAGATTGATAATTATGGTTTCAATTAAATTTCAGTATTCAGACTAGATTTGATTTTTTTTTTTTTTCTTTGGATTCTTTTGAATGGTTGCTATTTGTCGACTAATGTACAAGTAGAGCCGATTGTTGAGCAAATCGATATGCTTGATGGTTTCACAGGAAAACTCTGATTTGGATGCAACTAAGAGTTCGGTCAGGTATTGTTAGTCACTTGTTATCTTTCTTAGTGTTATTCCATTCAAGACTATCATGAGATTCATTAAATTTTTAGTAGAGTGATGCTTGTGTTGTTTGTTAAAAATGTTCTCAAGGGGATGAAAGCATGTTGCTCTGCCCAGCTGACATGAAATAAACGTTGCTCCAGCATTCACATATCTACAAGTCTATATTAAGTTATATTACTTTCTTCTTGATATTTAGTAGGTCAATAATTGATGAAGGCCTGTACAGATATTTAAGATTACAAACATTGAAGGATGATCAATTGTATGCTTTATTCTTCCACCTTAAATTTTTAGTTTATTTTTTATTTATTTGGACTTGATATAAAATTTGACACAGTACCCTTTTGAGTTTACAAATTCTTAATTTAGTTTTCACACAAAAACAATTTCTATACATATTACTATAATCATGCTTACTTCTTTTTTTATAGAGCTTGCCTGTAATTGTACATGGCTTTCTTATCTATTCAAGAAGCTCACAATTTGGGATTTGTTTTAGACAAGTAAAACTATGAATATTAATTTGCTTCCACTTTACATGTGGAACTTTCTATTTTGATTAAGATGTCTTTTTTTTTTTTTTTTTTTTAATTTGTAACGTGTTTGCATTAACATGTCGTATTGAATATTTTCACTTTATTTTTGTTCAAGGAAATTCAACAAATCTGGAGGCTCTATGACTCATATTTCTCTCCACCATTTCTAAATTTTCTGTGTCAAGTAATGTGGTATTGCTTTGTATTGAGAAGGAAGATGGGAGCTTTTCTCCTCTGACTTTTATTCCAGTCAAATCTCTCTCTCTCTCTCTCTCTCTCTCTCTCTCTCTCTCTCTCTCTCTTATTTTTTATTTATATTGTATTTTTCTCTTGATGATCAGGGTCTTCAACAAAAACTTGGCCAAAAAAAAGGCCAATTAGAAACATATCCAGAAGTTTGGAGATGGTAAGCAATATGTAAAAGGTTTTGGTGAACTAGAGAATCTCTGCTACAAAGTAGTTTTATAGACAGTCCATGGTGGTGCTGGTAAGTGAATAAAAAAAGGTAAGAAGCTGAGGTAACCATTGAATTTTAAAGGTGGTTGGAGATGAGAACTTAAATAGAAGTGTTACCTAGATGGCATGGCTTAACAATTCCTATTGAGTAAACTGTTTGAAAATGTATGTAATCATGCTTTATTGTTATAACTATAATCAACTATGCAATGATTTAATGTTTTTGGTGTACGAGATAAGTTATATATGATATATCAATGACATGTTCTCCATGACTATATTTTGGTTATTTATTCTTTTGCTTATGTTGGTGTTTAATTCTACTTTTGTTTTTTTGGTTTCTCTCATGCTTCTTTTATTTGATCATTGTTGTTTGGTTGCTTGGAAAAAGATCAAAAAATAAAATTCTTGTGTGTGTGTGGCTAACCATTACATGTGACTGGACATATTAAAGAGTGGAGTATTGCCCAAATTACAAGGAGTGGAGTATCATCCCTTATTCTAGGGAAAATGGCTATTTAGCCTTAATGTTTGAACTATGTAGCCAAATAGCCTCTTTTTCAAACTATGTAGCAAAATACCCATGTTTTAGAACTCAATATTGCTAATGTCGAGTTCTATGTTGAGTTTTGCCTACTAATGTCAAGTTCTATGCATATTTTAAGTGGAACTCTACACAAAATTTTCAAAAAAATCTAAGTGGCAAAATATCCATATAACTTGACATTGCTAATGTCCAAGCAAAACTCAACATCAACAATATTGAGTTCTAAAATAAGGGTATTTTGCTACAAAGTTTGAAAGGGTACTGTTTGACTACATTCCAAAATTAAGGCTAAATAGCCATTTTTCCCCTCATTTCCCTACTTCCTATCAAATGTATGCTCATATATGGATTCAAGAATAATTACTAGTAGTGTATTTGTGATAATGCAATACATTTTATAAATAAATGTTATTTAGGAATAAAAAATTTCCCTTTCTTACCTTTTGATTCCCTGAGAGAGTGATTAATTTGACTTTGACAATTGAGAAATGTTTCATCAAGTGTATATATATCATACATTCATGCAAAACTTTTCTGCACATTTGTGTAGGTTAGTGACTAGTTAATTTAAAAATAGATGATTTTTATATTCATGGATGATGCCTTCTTAAAGGATAGCAATCACTGGCTATGGGCTTTTAGTCAGCTAAAATTTAATGAGACACCTAATCTAGTTTCTACAATTCCCTACTTAAATATTGATCTATAGAACTTGTTACATCAGAATCAATCTTATTTTAGTACTAGTTAGAGGATAAGTAGACTACTAACTAAATGCAGTTTCTATATTAAGCCAAACAAACTGTATACATCATATTCTTCAAAATTTACTCTTTTCTCTTCTCTCCACCCCGAAGCAATCAGTAGGCTTTCTATTTGCCACCAGTTGATTTGGTCCCAACCATTAATCCATGGTCTATATGACCCATAGCATGAAACAAACTTATTCAGCGACCATTTATGAGGATTGAATCAGTGCTAGACAAGGAAGCAGCAGAACCCTTACCAGATGATGAAGGAAGCGACAATAAGAAATCATGCTCTTCATTACCATTAAATGTTCCAAAAAAAGTACTTCCATCTGGTAATTCTGGTAGATTGGCATTGCCATCCAAAAACTGCATCACTTGCCTTATGCTAGGCCTAGCTGCTGGCACTGTGTGTGAGCAAAGCAAGCCTAATTTCAATACCAATTCCATTTCGTCCACCACATAATTACCTTCCAATCTAGGATCACTAGCATCAAGGATAGCTCCTCTTCTCCAGCACTCAAACACCCAGTCAACCAAAATTATGTCTTCGGTCAGTCCTTGTAACCCTACAGGCCGCCTTCCACAGGCCACCTCAAGCATGAAAGCCCCAAAAGAAAACACATCAGTGCAAGTGGTTGCCCTTCTTGTTCTAATAATCTCTGGAGCCAAATAACCTACAGTTCCAACCACATGGGTGGTTTGGGGATTCGTACCGTGGTCATATAATCTGGCAAGGCCAAAATCACCTAGCCTTCCGTTCAATTCAGCATCTAATAGAACATTGCTTGCTTTTACATCTCTGTGTAGAACAACCTGTTCCCATTCTTCGTGGAGGTAAAGAAGGCCAGATGCTACACCTTTGATGATTCGAAATCGTTGAAACCAGCTTAGGTTTGGTTTTTCATTACTATATAAGAACTTGTCAAGGCTTCCATTGGACATATAATCATAGACCAAGAGGAGTTCTCCTCTTCGCCGGCAATATCCCAGGAGCTGGACCAAGTTCCTGTGCCTCAGTCTTCCCATGCTAATAATCTCAGCTACAAATTCCTTCATCCCTTGTTTGGAATTATGGGAGACTCTCTTGACTGCAATTTGTACATTGGATGAAGGAAGTATTCCTCTATAAACCTTTCCAAAACCTCCTGCTCCAAGAAGCTCTTTGTCTGAGAAACCCTTGGTTGCTTTGTAGAGATTCTTATAGATGAACCGGTGAGGACCATACTCCCTTTCCCAATCTTCACGTATTTCTTCATATTTCTTCCTTCTTATAATGTAAGCAGCTCCAGTGACTGTTATCAGCACAAGCGTCACTGCGATGAGAAAAACCATGATCATTAGTCTGGGTATCTCTTTTGTTTTCCTTTGTCGAGGAAGTGAAGGAAGCTTCGAAACATCAAGGCTTTGTGCTTGTCCACTTTTATTAAAGCTCCATCCAAGAATATAGTGGTCACTTGGAGCACGGGTACCAGTAGTTGCAGAGAAACCAACATACATAGATTCCAAGAGATATTGAGACAGATCAATAGGTTTTGATATGAGAGGCCAGTTTGGTTTTGGGATTCTGGTTGGAGCTAGTGTTACATTTAGTAACTTTTCTGCTTCATCATAGTCTATCCAAAGATGCATTGGATTCCCACTTGTGAGCTCCAAGCTTATATTCTTCCCTTCTTTATTGGAAAAATACATTGCAGGAGCTAATTCAGTTGAGTTCAGACTATTCACATCAATTCCTACATGGTTTCTATCAATATCTCCGAATTCTGGGTTCAGAATAGTATCAAGCTCAATGGCCAAAATGTGGTTCACAGGAAGGCCATCATTTGAAGAATTGAAGAGTCCCAAATACTGATTTCCTCCAGCTTGGATAAAGTTCCACGATGGACTGATGGTGAACGTCATGCCATGACCACCACCACTACTTGGCACTTGTGGAACAATGGCAAATACAAAGTTTGTAGAAAATGAAAGAGATAGAGTTGAACCTGAGGAAGTTGTGTTGAATTTTAAAGGAAATTGGTAGAAAACATGACCAACTTGGGGGGATGAAATGTTCTTGATATTGGTTAGCTGCAGCAGACCATTGCTGAGAAGTTGAGCAGTGCCATCAAGATGCAGTTTGGCTGGATGGAATCCATTGTAGATGAATTGGTTTTCATTTTGAGCAAAGGCCAGGGGAATATTGGAAACATAGAAAATTATCAGGAAATGAAGTGATACAAGGATTGTAGCCATTGGGAAAAGTTGAAAAAGGCCCATTTTTCTGAAGAGAGGTGTTTAGGCTTGATTAAGAGTCACTTGACTCAGAGAGATATGTCTTCTTCTTTGCCCAAGTTTAACACCAGTATCTGTTTTATTATAGTTATGGGATAACAACAATTGACTCACAAAGAAGATAGTGTGTCTAGTCAAGTAGGTACTGTGATTGGAAAAGAAGCTCTAGTGTAAACTTAAGAAAAATGCAATCCTGGTCATCCATGTTTTTTTTAAGTATGATGAAAAATTGTTTCTTGGTGCATACACAAGGGAATCTTGTAAGTCCGCTTCCTTCTCTATTTCTATCAGCTAGTATGTTTGGTAGAAATCTCATATATCAATCAGCAACAAACTTTGACCCAGCAGCTAGGAGCAATCATGTTAGCTGCCAATATTGACTCTAAGCAACATCTAGCCTACCATATGCTACACACAAAACCTGTCTAATCCATTTAACCAAATGTCATTTTAGTAATATACCCTTCAAAACCCTAGGCATATAAACTTATTTTCTTTCCTAGTTGCATTCTCCCATGTCCCATAGCTGCCTCTCACTCTCAAGCCTCAATCTCACCTCACCTCCCTATTTGTTTGTTTGTTTTTTTTTTTTTTTTTTTTTATAGTCCGGATCAAATGGATTAATACAAAAAATTGTTTTTTTTTTTTTCTCTTTTCACAAAATTTGATAAATGAGTTAATACAACTAACCCCTTTAACAAACGGATCATTTTAAGGTTGAGGAATTGTAATCTGTTTAGTAAACGTGTCATGTTCGTCCCATATAATTGAATACTCATAAGTCGACATACCATAAACCCAACATGTGAACGTGAATTGTCACCCCTACTATATACTTTGTTGTTTACATGCTTTTTGAAAATGGCCAAACTTGAGTTAATACAACTAACCCCTTTAACAAACAGATCATTTTAAGGTTGAGGAATTGTAATCTGTTTAGTAAACGTGTCATGTTCGTCCCATATAATTGAATACTCATAAGTCGACATGCCATAAACCCAACATGTGAACGTGAATTGTCATCCCTACTTTGTTGTTTACATGCTTTTTGAAAATGGCCAAACTTATTTATATCCTGTATTGTTGTCATTCTCAAAACAATGAAGTATTTCTCATTTTTATCATAATCAGTGCTCTATTTTTCATCTTAGTTGTTGTCTACATTCTTGATTTCTTGCAGTAAAGTAGAAATTTGAGTACTGTATCTACAAATTTCTCATTTCCAATAGGTTTATCAGTTTTGTTATGACTTATGAACTTAGCACATGCATGCATATGCATTACACGTGTGAAAATAAACAAAAATTGAGAGAGAGAGAGAGAGAGAGAGACCATTCTTCTAAGTCTCAAGGATGCTTGAATACCTGAGAGCAATGATCCTTCAAGGTATGCCATTGTAATGAATACGTTCAGAGAATATGCAAGTTTAGATGTTGGGTTCCTATTAAATAAAGCTTTTTTTCTTATAAATAAATAAATAAATAATAAGTAAAAAGAAAGAAAAATTTTTAAGATACTATTCATCTACTCCTTTCTATGCCCTTATTAGTGTATCACGCAAATCAAATTTAGTATCATGCAAATCACATTTAGACTTTAGTATCTTCTCCAAAAAAAAAAAAAAAATTAGACTTAAGTACATGTTAGTATCCTTTAATAACTTTATCTTTTATATCTAAAAAAAATTTATCCTTTATTAACTAAAATTAAGAAACATCGTTTCTCAAAAAAAAAAAAAATTAAGAAACATTAATTGTTGTTGATTTTAGTCCAATCAAAGAATTCTCTTAAGTATATTTTAGTTCTATTTATATCCTATTTATGGTCCACGATAAAATAAAATTAAGAAGAGAAAAAACGTAGTCACTACAGGTTTTCTATTGCAGATGTAAGCCATTTGGCCATACCATGTAAATGCTTGTTTTGCCTTCTAAATCTTAAACTTTTTATTATTTTTATTTTATTTTAACATGGTACCAAGTTTCTCAAAAAAAAAAAAAAAAAAAAAAAAAAAAACATGGTACCAAATTCACTTTTTTGTGTTCTTCACTAGATTTCAAGCATTTCACCGCCAATCATCACTCGATTTAGGTGTTAACCGCATTTGATCATCATTTTCTAGACATTCTTTTTCTTAGAATAGAGAATTTTTCTACACTATTTTTTCACATAGATTTCAATTTTGTGCTCTATTTTCCTACTTGAGGCTCCAAAGTCTCACAACTTGGCCCGTCACTCATTCTTTTTGCACTCAAACTATGTGAAATTGGTCAACTCAGTCACATGCTTTGTCACAATGTCATCTTCTGCCAATATTCTTTAAGCCACCAATGTAGTCATCCTCCGGCCATAGCAACCACTCTTTGGTCACTAGTGCAGTCGTTCTTAGGCTCTTACAGTTCTCTTCTAGCATTCATCCATCGCAGTTTGTTGCCATCGCCAACAGTTTGCATAATTTATTATACATTGTGCCTGCCCCATTCTACATTCAATATGGTCAATCATGGTCATTTTTAGGGCATCTTCACAAGCTTACATTTCAAACTCAAGTCATCATTATGCTTCTACCTTGAGTTTGAGGGTGATGTAGTGTATCATGCATATCATATTTAGCACATGTTAATATCCTTGATTGACTAAAAATCAAGAAACATTAATTGTCCTTGATTTTAATCCAATCAAGAGATTCTCCCAAGGTCACTTTAGCTCCTATATATACCTTTCTTAGGGTTCACCGTAAAACACCGTAATAATAGCCACCAAAGATTTTTTAATGTGAATATATGTGATCAAGCCAAATCACATAAACCCTTGCTTCTACTCTCTCCTTCTCTCTATAAAACATTTTTTTACATTTTTCTTTTTTAACAGCCTTTACATGACTGCAACTCATTATAATCGTACAGACATTTTTTTGTGGAAGCAAATAATAATATTCTTCAAGGTGGTTGAGTACCGGTACATATACCGGTATCGAAATGCCAACGTTTCGTACCAATTTAAATACTGGCGAATTTCAAGCATTATTGGCTAGTACCAAAAAAAAAAAAAAATAGTTTTGTAATTTTTAAATTTTTGAACGGCAAAATGATAACTTATTTGCATTAACTTATTAGTATTATTTATTTTCTTAGCATGCAATGAACAATTAAGCTTTCTATTTTTTATATTGTGTTTTTCTTTTTCTTTTAATTGATGCTAAAATCTAAAACCATGAATAATTTGTTATGAATTGAGATAATGTTTTATGGTAAATTTTTATATTTATTATAATATATATATATATATATTTACATATATTTATAAATATAAAAAATAACGGTAAACCCGAAACAGTATATTGATATTGACTAGTACTGAAATATTTTGTTTCACTAGTCAAACTGATACAGCCTCTTGTACAATATTGATTCTCTTAATTTTCATACATAGTGATTATTGGCGGTAGGCTGTCAGTATTCTAAAAGTTTTGGATGAGCCACCCAATTTAACAAAAATAAATAAATAAATAAACGAAGAAGATTGAACTAGTTTCTGCAATTTGATGTGCCATCCAATCTAGCAATACACAACATAAATATTGATCTATAAACTATAAAGCTTGTAACAACGAAATTAATCTTATTGTTGTACTAAGCTTCAGTAGACTACTACTACCCAGTTTCAATATTAAGAGAAAGAAACAATATAAATCATATTCTTTGCAGGTTCCTCTTCTTCTTCTTTTTTCCTCTTCTTTACACAACCCAAGCAGCAATCTCAATGCTTTTTGTCTGTCACTAAGTTAATTTGATCAATATGTGTAATGGCACAACAAATTTTACAATATTTTTCACACATGTTAAGATGATTGATTATGATTGATCTATAATAAAATTAATGTCAACGGTGGTTCCAATGAAAGTGATGTTGCATCAATCACAATCTACATACTGAACAAGTTGAAAAAAAAATTTTGAAATTTGTTGTGTGTATGGTGTTGATGTAATTTGAGCCCAAGCATTGATCCATGATCTAATCTACCCATAGTATGAAATGCAAGTAATTCAACTACCACTTTTGAGGATTGAATCAATGGTAGGAAGGAAGGCGTAGAACCCTTGCCAAATGCTAAAAGAATTGGCAATAAGATCTCAAATGCTCCAACACTTGTAAAGTTACCAAAACAAGCATTGCCATTGTGGTAATTCCAGCATATCAGCATTGCTATCCATAAAACTGCATCGCTTGTCTCATGCTAGGCCTAGCTGCTGGCATTTTTCAAGTCCAATTCCCTTTCCTCCACCACATAGTTGCCTTCCAATCTAGGATCACTGGCATCAAGTATAGCTCCTTTTCTGTGCACCTCTCTCTCCCATTCAATACATGTTTTATCCAAAAAAAAAAAAGAAAATTGTTTCTCAAAAAAAAAAAAGTTAATTACTATTTTTCTTTTTTATGTTCTCCTTTCTTATGGTTTTTTTTTTTTTGTTTATTCTTTCTTATAACTCTACTTTGGGTTGATTAGTTTTAATGTTTTTGATAGTTCTTTAGGTTGATGCATTTTGCTGTTATGTTTCTTAATTCCTCATCACAAATCATCTCTCTCCCTCTTATAAATTTAGTTTGATTATAGTTTGGGTTAATATTTACTTATTTTGGATTTGAGGATTTGAGATTGAAATAATAAATTTGAAGCTTAGAAAATTCAGTTGTGTGGAAGAAAATCTAAGAAAACATAACTGAGTATGACTCAACTTAGAAATATATGACATATGTAAAAAAATATATATATATATATATATATATATATTTATATGTATGTATGTATGTATGTATGTATAAAGAAAACCAAAAACACCCAAAATATGCAAATAAAGAGTAACTAAGATAAAAATAATTAAATAAGAGATCTGGGGTTCAATTCCCACCTATACTAAAAACCAATTAATATCCTAGTCTGATGAAAAAAAATACAATCATCATAAACGGACACCATAGGTTAAAATTCTATAAAAAAAATTAAAAATTTTAAGATTAAAAAAAAATAAAAAGATAAAAGTAGTTAATAGAAAGAAACATTTATAAAGAAATACCTAAAGAACATGTTGCCTTTGGAGAGAAAAAGAGAGAGAAAGATACACAGGGGGAACTCATAAGAGAAAAATCTTAGGTGCTGTAATACCTCTTTGACTAAATGAGTTTACTTTTTCAAAATGGCAAATCTTAATATATTATGGTCAACAAATTTTCATAGAACAAATTATATCTTATATCTCATTACCAAAAAAAAAAAAAAAAAAACACACACACACACATATTCCCACGCAAGATGGGTCTTTGACTAAATAATTTAAAACTAAACATTTGATTGATTTATGGATGATGCCTTCTTAAATACTGCATAAATATGGTTCTGTAAATATACAGTACGTAAATATTGATCTATAAAGCTTGCAACAACAAAATTGATCTTATTGTGGCACTGCTTAGAGCTTAAGTTAGACTACTAAAATTTATCCCAAAAAAAAAAAAAAAAAAAAAAAAAGAAAGAAAGAAAGAAGACTACCATAAAAGTTTCTACACTAAGCGAAAGCAACTATATACATCACATTCTTCAAAAGTTTCTATTTTCTATTCTCACCACACCCAAGCAATCGGTGTTTTGTAATTGCCACTTGCTGATTTGGTCCCAAGCATTGATCCATGATCTATTCAACCCATAGCACAATATACTACTAATTCAACGACCATTTCTGAGGATTGAATCAATGCTAGAACAGGAAGGAGCAGAAGCTATGCTAAAAGATGAGGGAAATGACAACAAGAAATCAGAATCTTCATTACTTGTAGATGTACCAAAACAAGCTTTGTCATTTGGTAGTTCTGGCAGCTTAGCATTGCCATCCAAAAACTGCACCACTTGCCTCATGCTAGGCCTAGCTTCTGGCACTAAGTGTGAGCAAAACAGGCCTAGTTTCAAAACCAATTCCATTTCCTCCACCACATAATTACCTTCCAATCTAGGATCACTGGAATCAAGGATGGCTCCTTTTCCCCAGCACAGAAAGACGTAATCAACCAAAACAACCTCTTCAGGCAATCCTTGTGGCTCTATTGGCCTCCTTCCACAAGCCACCTCAAGCATGAAAGCCCCAAAAGAAAACACATCAGTGCAACTGGTTGCCCTTCCTGTTCTAGTAAGCTCTGGAGCCAAATAACCCACTGTCCCAACCACATGGGTGGTTTGAGGATTGGTACCATGGTCATGTAATCTGGCAAGGCCAAAATCTCCTAGCCTTCCATTTAATTCAGCATCTAATAGAACATTACTTGCTTTTACGTCTCTGTGTAAAACAACCTGTTCCCACTCTTCATGGAGGTAGAGAAGGCCAGAAGCTACTCCTTTCAGGATTCGAAACCGTTGAATCCAATTAAGGTTTGGCTTTTCATTGCTATATAAGAACTTGTCAAGGCTTCCGTTGGGCATATAATCATAGACCAAGAGGAGTTCTCCTCTTCGCCGGCAATATCCCAGGAGCTGGACCAAGTTTCTGTGCCTCAGCCTTCCCATGCTAATAATCTCAGCCACAAATTCTTTCATCCCTTGTTTGGAATCATGGGAGACTTTCTTGACTGCAATTTGTGTATTGGAAGAAGGAAGTGTTCCTCTATAAACCTTTCCAAAACCTCCTGCTCCAAGAATCTCTTTGTCTGAGAAACCTTTGGTTGCCTTGTAGAGATTCTTATAGGTGAACCTCTGAGGACCGTACTCCTTTTCCCAGTCTTCACGTATTTCTTCAAATTTCTTCCTCCTTGAATTGTAAGCAGTTCCAGTGATTGTTATCAGCACAAGTGCTACTGCTATGAGCAAAACCATGATCATTAGTCCTGATATCTCTTTCCTTTGTCGAGGAAGTGAAGGAAGCTTCGAAACATCAAGGCTATGTGCTTGTCCACTTTTGTTAAAGCTCCATCCTAGAACGTAGCAGTTACTTGGAACAAGTGTACCAGTTGCTGCAGAGAAACCAACATACATAGATTCCAAGAGATATTGAGACAGATCAATGGACTTCGACATGAGAGGCCGGTTTGGTTTTGGGATTCCGTTCGAGGCTAGTGTTACACTCAGTAACTTTTCTGCCTCATCATAGTCTATCCAAAGATGCATTGGATTCCCACTTGTGAGCTCCAAGCTTATATTCTTCCCTTCTTTATTGGAAAAATACATTGCAGAAGCTGAATCAGTTGAGTTCAGGCTATTCACATCGATTCCCACATGATTTTTATCAATATCTCCAAATTCCGGATTCAGAACAGTGTCAAGCTCGATGGCCAAAATGTGGTTTGAAGTAAGGCCTTCACTTGAAGAATTGAAGAGTCCTAGATACTGATTTCCTACAACGTTGGTGAAGTTACTTGATGGACTGATGGTGAAGGCCATGCCGTAACCTCCAACATTTGGCACTTGTGGAACAATGGCAAATACAAAGTTTGTAGAAAATGAGAGAGATGGACTTAAACCTGAGAAAGTTGTGTTGAATTTTAAAGGAAATTGGAAGAAAGCGTGACCAACTTGCGGGTATGAAATGTTTACGGTATTGGTTAGCAGCAGTAGGCCATTGCTGGTAATTTTAGCAGATCCATCAAGATGCAGCTTGGCTTGAAGGAAGCCATTGTAGATGAATTGGTTTTCATTTTGAGCAACGGCCATGTGAATATTGGAAACATACAGAATTACAAGAATTGTACCCATTGGTAAAAGTGGGAAAAGCCTCATTTTTGTGTAGAGAGTGCTTTTTGCTTGTTTGAAACTCTAGGATTTTTATAGAAATGAGCCTTCTGCTTTGCCCAGGTTTTATAGAAAAGTTACTGTGTTGCCATAGTCATAGGCTAACCAAACAATTGACTCACAAAGAAAATAACAGTGTCTAGTCAATTTGATGCCACAAAATGCAATCCTCATAGTCAATATCGTTTGCAAAGCAAGTTGAAAAAATGACTTGCTCCGTACATCAGGACCTTGTACTCCAAAGTCCAAACCCTCTTTACTTCAATCTACTCGTTTAAAGTGATCTATTTATTGTGACAGTGAGATTTGATAATATTGGTAGAACTCTCATTTAATCTACACAACAAACTCGGACCCAGCTGCTAGGGCCGCTGGGCCTTGGAGCATTAATGGTTAACTGCTACAAAAGCTGTTTGCAGTCAATCTCTCTTACACATGGCCGGCTCAATTTGCAATAAGCCATTAATTTTAAGTAAGGTTTCTTTATTATTTAAACTAGAATGTGACTTATGTTTACATATGGAAATAATAAATTAAAATGATGCTATTGATGTTAGCTTTAATTAGAAGTACTAAAATAGTTTTTTTTTTTTACAATTTTTATAATATTAGTTACGCCAAATTTTTTATTACATTGCTATTATATATATTATAGAGACACAAAATGAATTGGACCCAGAATATGAACGGGTTTTCAGCCCAACAAGCTCAAACAATAGATTTATAAAGAATGGGTAGAAGGATTAGGCGCTGGCCGTCGTCCCCCATGCAAGAATCTCTTTTCTCTTATATAAAATATGCTTGTAACTTGTTTACAACTGGGGAATGCTCCTCGGCCCATGGCCGAGAAGCCCTTTTTCTTTTTAGCTTTCTTCCCCCTCCCTTTATTTTACTTTACTCGCTTTTCTTATATAGTCCTCACCATCCTCTCTTGCTTTTCCATCTGTTGATCATCTATTCGTCTTTCTTCTGGTTGCCCATTCCATCAGAAGTCTTATCAGCACTCAAGTGTTTCAATCTGATCAACGTTGCCCTGCCAAAGGGTTATATCACCATTAATACGGCCAGAGGGGTTAGGTGAATGCATTAAGTGCGGAGGTGACAGCTTGCCCCGGGCTTGTCCATTCTAAGATTCATCCTCAGCATGCCAAGGACAAAGAGGTTCTCGGCTTGCAACCGAAAAGAGGCTTTCTCCATCTTAGCCTCGAATGATCAGTCTTCCTCGGCGTGGGCCTTGGGCCTACTAGGCGATGGGCTGAGGCTACCAGGCCCATAAACCCCACATATATAATTTTGAAAATTATTATTGGATACATATATAATATCAATTCACAATTATTGTATTTGAAATTCTACTAAATACAACACAAAATATTAAGAATAGATTGATCCAATAGTATCTTTTAAATTGAATGAAAATGAGTGCATGGGATCATTCAGCTTAATACAATTTTTTAGGTTCAAGATATTTGCATTCAAAATATTTGAATAAAAACAATATAAAAAATATGATTTTTAGTTTAAAGAAAAAATAACACTAAAAATCTAAATAATTTAATTTTTATAAAAAGCTAACAAAAGAAAAATACAATTTTGATTCTAATTGAATTTTCTCGGTGCTTTGGTTATATATATATATATATATATATATATATATATATATATATATATATATATATATTACTTAATTAGTAATAGACCATATGTAGTCATAATATATTACATAAATAACTTATAAAATTGAAATTTTTTTTATTATACAAAAAAAAAAAAGGCTCAGAAATATAAAATCATTCAAACTCTCTTTTCTTCTAATTTTATATATAGGGTTAGATATACAATTATGTTTTTTTTTCATGGTTTATTTATGTTGGACTCCTCATTTTCTACATTGAATTAACTCACTTGGCACAAAAATTAAAAAACTTAGATTAAATGGGACATGTGATGCAAAATTAAATTCTAATTGAAATCTAATTTTTACATTGAATTAACTTGCTTGACACAAAAATTTAAAAGCTTAAATTAGATGGGATACGTGGCTCAAAATTAGACTCTAATTAAATTCTAATTTGAAATCTAATTTGATTTTCTTTTAGCTTTAGCTATTTATTTATATATATATATATATATAAAATTTAGAATCTTATTGGATCTAAACTCTTCGGTTTTTGCACCTAATAATTCACTTGTCACAAAACTTAAAATATTAAATAGGACACATAATGCAAAATTAAACTCCAATTAAAATTCCATTGGGAATATAATTTAATTTAGACTCTTTGATTTTTGCATCTTATAATTCACTTGACATACAAACACGTGACGCAAAATTAGACTCTAATTTAGAATTGTGGGAGGCAGAAACTCAAGCTTATGTATTGAGGCCAAAGCCCTATGTGAAGGTTACTGTATGTCCGAAGAGGCGAAAATTGTTGAGGAGTATTCCGCATGAAAAAAAGATACTTGGGAGTGAAGAAGATCCGTCCGAAAAGAGCACCAGTATTCAGAAGAGATCATTCTCCTCGAATGTAAAGATTCTTTGTTAAATAAATATCTGGGGGGTTCGAATGAGCTTACTAATGACTTCAGCAATTTGGATAAGTTTTGGACATGCTTGGAAATAAGAAAAATGGAGAAATATCTAAAAGGAAAAGCTGCCACCATCACATTAAATGCACTGCATCTGCTTTTTTAGCCGCATTAATGTGGAGAAGACCTCTGAACAGTGTCAATCCAGCTACCACTACTCACAGAAAGTTAAGGAAGAAATCTGACGTGACACATACTCAAGTGGACACTTAGATGAAGAACAAGTGGACACATACTCGAATGAGCTTACTAATGACTTCAGCAATCTGGATAAGTTTTGGACATGCCTGGAAATAAGAAGAATGGAGAAATATCTAAAAGGAAAAGCTGCCACCATCACATTAAATGCACTGCATCTGCTTTTCTAGCCGCATTAATGTGGAGAAGACCTCTGAATAGTATCAATCCAGCTACCACTACTCACAGAAAGCTAAGGAAGAAATATGACGTGACACATACTCAAGTGGACACTTAGATGAAGAACAAATGGACGATGAAGATGATGAGGGAGGATACTATATAAAGAAAGAGCTTCTAGAGAAGAGGGGGGGACTTTTGGAGGGTTGTATTGATTTTCTATTGAATAATATTCCTCTTCGGACATCAAATTGAAAGACTGAAGTGTGTTTTTTATCAATTCCTTTTTAGCACCATAGTTAACTATTGCTTAGTCCACAATCAACCTAGTTTTTTCACTCATTCTCTACAAATTCATTGTTTTGGGTTCTTTAGGCTCATAATCCAAACCTTTTGGGCTTAGGCCACAAAAATATATCCTACAAGAATTTATTTATATTTTCTCTCAACTTTAGCTATTTATATATATATATATATATATATATATTTTTTTTTTTCATGGAGTAATTTTTTTTTTAAAACCCAATCTTCTTACTTTTTTTAGGTGTAAAATTAATATTTAACTCTTTTGTATTTAAATTTGCTAACATCTCATTTTCAATTAATAATATGACTAATTCGCTTGATATTTTTGTGATAAATTTGATTTTACGTAGGATTTTAACAATTTTAATTTGTAAAATAGTTTTTTAAAGAAATAATTATAACAAATATTTTCAATAAATTCTATAACATGTATTTGGAATATAAATACACATAGTCCTTTCCAATCATCAATAATTATTATATTATTACATGTTTGACCATCGAAATTTCCTAGTTTTTTTTAAGTGGACCTTCGTAGAAAAAGACCCAAATTAGTTCATGTTGCATAACACATAATACAAAAACAAGATTTGCATGAACAAATAATTTAACAAAAACAAGATTTTCATGCTTAGCTATGCCCCTAAAACATATCAATATGAATATTATAAAAAGAAAAGTAACTACTTAAGAGATGTAACTCACCTTGTAAGAAATAAAGAACAGATAGATATTTGCAAGTGTTGTTCCTTATAGTTGTTTGTAAAATGTATGGCACGCATGAATTGAAAATGGTTGGTAGAATTATGAGGGAAATAAGAGTGGAGAAGAAGGTTGATGAAATTTTTAGGGGAAAAAGAGTATAAAATAAGAACCGTGGAAACTTTAGTAACATTAGTGTTGTTTAAATAGGATGCAAGTTTCATATAAGTTAAATTCTTAGATTTTAAACTGCATAATTAGATACGCCAATTGACCAAATACAATACAACATAGACCAAGATGGGACACTCTGATACAAATAAATTACTATAAACATATATTCACTGCAAAGAATCTCTACAAAGAATCTCAGTTTCTTTTCTTTTTTTTTTTTTTGTTTGTTTGTAGTGTCCACATCAATCATTTTTTTTCTTCCATTTCGTATTGCAAGAATATATGTACAATAAGAATCAATGTAAGAACCTCTGCAGAAATCCCAGTTTCTTTGTTTTTTTTTTTTTTTTTTTGTTTACAGTGTGCACATCAATCATTTTTTTTTCTTCCGTTTCATTTGGTAAGAATCTGTACTTTTTTTTTTGAAAATAAGAATCAATGTACGTTGAATCTAAATTTATTATTTGTTTCATAGTGCAAATCATGCAAAGAATACTTTTACCATACGAAATGAAAGAACATCACATACACACAAACCAAACTATTTCGGTCAAAATCTACTAATACACTGAAATATGTGTACTTTGTAGAATAAGAATCTGGATTTTTTTAAAAAAAAATCTAGGCAACTCTCTCTCTCTCTCTCTCTCTCTCTCTTTCTCTCTCTCTCTCCAATTTTCAGCAACTCCACTGCCACAAATCAATTGTCACTTTTTTTTTTTTTTTCATTCCATTTCGACAACAACATTGCCACAAATCAGGTACAATTTTTTTCCCCTCTATTTCGGCAATGCCATTGCCACAAATCAATTACCACAATTTTTTCCCCTCTATTTTGGCAATGCCATTGCCACAATTGGTTTCCCTTTGGGCACTCCACCTAGCACCAACACTTCGAGCACTTCACACTCACTTGGGCAACAGCTTTGGGCAGCAAGAATTTTGGTAATTAGATTACTAAAATTCAAATTTTTCTCTCTCTTACTTTTTCTTTTTCTCTCTCATACTTTTGTTAGAATTTCGGCAACATTGTTTTCGAAATTCACTCTATTTCCTCATTTTCCCAAATAACTTTGAACAGTACTCATATCGCAAATAAACTCGAGATTCTACAATTTTTAGCCAAAAGACTCAGGCTTTGCATCTTCAAGGGATTCTTTTTTCCCAGTTGGATCTAAATGCAAAAAAATGTATTTTTGCATAGTTATATTTCTTTTCCACTTACTGTAGTGTGCATATATTACACATTTTTATATGAAATTGTTACTGCTTTCCAGGCAAAAAAAATTTGTATGTCTTTGATTCAAGAAGGTACAAATTCAAAATATTGTTATCTTCCTCGAGCAATTTGAAAGCCTCCTCAAGCACGTACAGTTATATTTTTACTTAATTTCATTCATTTTCAAATAAATCTACCTTCAAATAAAATAAATATATTTAATTTTTATTAACTAATCTCGCACATAATACAGGTTAGCAACTAGTGATCTTAATATACAAGGACTTGTTTGTAATTAATGGAGCCCAAGGGTCTAAAGTTTTCACCTTAACATTAGATTTCACATTATGGAAATCCTGCTTATGTTTTCACCTTAACCATTAATTTAATAATAGACAATTACTTAATTATTTATTTATGGTCCTATGGATGATGCCTTCTTAAAGGAGAGCAATCACAGGCTGTGGACTTTCAGTATTCTAAAATTTAAAGAGACGCCTAATCCGATGTCTGCAATACACTGCATAAATACTGATCTATACAGCTTACAACAATAGAACTAATCTTATCGTGGTACAAAGTAGAGGATAAGTAGACTAAAAACTAACTGCAGTTTCTATATTAAGCAAACGAGACTATATACAACATATGCTTCAAAAGTTTCTATTTTCACTTCTACAACCCCAAGCAATCAGTAAGTTTTCAATTTGCCACTGGTTGAATTGGTCCCAACTATCCCAAGCATTGATCCAAAGTCTATTCTAAAAATTGCATGATACACAACTAATTTAGCAACCGCATACGAGGATTGAATCAATGCTAGACAAGTAAGCAGCAGAACCCTTGCCAGATGTTGACGGAATCGACAATAAGAAATCAAACGCTTCATGACCTTTAAAAGTACCAAAACAACCACCTTCATTTGGTAATTCTGGCAGATTAGCATTGCCATCAAAAACTGCGTCACTTGCCTCATACTAGGCCTAGCTGTTGGCATTGACTGTGAGCAAGGCAGGCCCAGTTTCAAAACCAACGTCATTTCCTCCACCACATAATTACCTTCTAATCGAGGATCACTTGCATCAAGGATAGATCCTTTTCTCCAGCACTCAAACACCCAGTCAACCAATATTACCTCTTCAGTAAGTCCTTCTTGCTCTACAGGCCTCCTTCCACAAGCCACCTCAAGCATGAAAGCCCCAAAAGCAAACACATCAGTGCAAGTGGTTGCCCTTCTTGTTCTAGTAAGCTCTAGAGCCAAATAACCCACAGTCCCAACCACATGGGTTGTTTGAGGATTGGTACCGTGGTCATATAATCTAGAAAGTCCAAAATCTCCTAGTCTTCCATTTAATTCAGCATCTAATAGAACATTGCTTGCTTTTATATCCCTATGTAGAACAACCTGTTCCCAATCTTCATGGAGGTAAAGAAGGCCAGATGCTACTCCTCTGAGGATTCAAAATCATTGGAGCCAGTCAAGGTTTGGTTTTTCATTGCTATATAAGAACTTGTCAAGGCTTCCGTTTGGCATATAATCATAGACCAAAAGGAGTTCACCTCGTCGCCGGCAATATTCTAGGAGCTGCACCAAGTTCCTATGCCTCACCCTTCCAATGCTAATGATCTCAGTCACAAATTCCTTTATCCCTTGTTTGGAATCATGGGAGACTTTCTTGACTGCAATTTGAATATTGGAAGAAGGAAGAATTCCTCTATAAACCTTTCCAAAACCTCCTGCTCCAAGAAGCTCTTTGTCTGAGAAACCTTTGGTTGCTTTCTAGAGATTCTTATAGATGAACCTGTGAGGACCATACTCCCGTTCGCAATCTTCACGTATTTCTTCATACTTCTTCCTTCTTATAATGTAAGCAGCTCCAGTAATTGTTATTAGCACAAGTATTACTGCTATGACCAAAACCATGATCATTAGTCTCGGTATCTCTTTTGTTTTCCGTTGTTGAGGAAGTGGAGGAAGCTTCAAAACATCAAGGCTTTGTGCTTGTCCACTTTTATTAAAGCTCCATCCAAGAACATAGAGGTCGCTTGCAACAAGTGTGCCAGTGGCTGAAGAGAAACCAACATACATAGATTCCAGGAGATGCTGAGACAGATCAATATGTTTTGACATCAGAGGCCGGTTTGGTTTTGGGATTCCTTTCGGGGCTAGTGTTACACTCAGTAACTTTTCTGCCTCATCATAGTCTATCCAAAGATGCATTGGATTCCCACTTGTGAGCCCCAAGCTTATATTCTTCCCTTCTTTATTGGAAAAATACATTGCAGAAGCTGAATCAGTTGAGTTCAGGCTATTCACATCGATTCCCACATGATTTTTATCAATATCAACAAATTCTGGATTCAGAGCAGTGTCAAGCTCGATGGCCAAAATGTGGTTTGAAGTAAGGTCTTCATTTGAAGAATTGAACTGTCCTAGATACCGATTTCCTACAACGTTGGTGAAGTTACTTGATGGACAGATGGTGAAGGCCATGCCGTGACCTCCAACATTTGGCACTTGTGGAACAATGGCAAATACAAAGTTTGTAGAAAATGAGAGAGATGGACTTAAACATGAGGAAGTTGTGTTGAATTTTAAAGGAAATTGGAAGAAAGCGTGACCAACTTGCGGGTATGAATGTTTACGGTATTGGTTAGCAGCAGTAGGCCATTGCTGGTAATTTTAGCAGATCCATCAAGATGCAGCTTGGCTTGAAGGAAGCCATTGTAGATGAATTGGTTTTCATTTTGAGCAAAGGCCAGAGGAGTATTGGAAACATAGAGAATTATCAGAAAGTGAAGTGATCGAAGGATTGTAGCCATTGGGAAAAGTTGGAAAAGGCTCATTTTTGTGAAGAGAAGGCTTTTGGTTATTTTAAAAGTCTCGGACTCAGAGAAATGAGTCTTCTTCTTTCCCCAAGTTAAACATCAGTATGTATGTTGCCATAGTCGTGGGCTAACCAAACAATTTAGTCAGAAAGTAGATAAGAGTGTCAAATTCTCTATTTCTTCAGCTAGCTTAAATTCTTTATATTCTGTCAATTGGTCAATGAGATGTAATCATGTTTGTAATGTTTGGTAGAACTCTAATCTTTCAATCAGCAACAAACTTTGACACCGCTGCTAGGAGCAGTCATGGTTGCTGTCAGAATTGACTCTAAGCAACGTCTAGGCTTCTAGATGCTTGGTTATTTACATGCTGTCTGAAAATGGCAGGACTTATTAATCTGTATTGCTGCCAATCTCAATAAAGAGAAGTATTTCTGAATTTTATCATAACTAGTGCTCTATTTTTCATCACAGTTGCGGTTGTCTGCACTACTGATTTCTGGTAGAAATTTTGCTACTGTAGATCTTTTCTGCAAATTTCTCCTTTCTAATAGTTTAATCTGTTCGTGTTATGACTTATGAACTTAACACGGGTGCGTATGCAATGCACTTGTGATGATACATACACACTCAGAGAGAGAGAGAGAGACCATTCTTTTAAGTCTCTTGGACCTGAATATGTTAAAGAGCAATGATCCTTCAAGGTGTGCCAGGGCCATTGCAAGTTTCGAGAATGGGTTCCTATTAAATGAAATTTTTTTCATTGGAGGAAAAAAAAAGACTTTTTAAAATACTACTTAATCAACCCCCTTCTATGACATGGTGACTTTCACAAAGTAATCGAGTTTGAAAAAATGAATTTGAGGTGGTGAACTGAACAATTTATATTATCTATATTTAATTTATTCAAATAAAAAATAGAGAGAAAATATAAAGGAATAAAAAAAGTGTATGATGTGTTAGATGAGATGGCAAAATAGAAGGCCTGAAAAATTAATTGTAAGGCTTTTGTTGTTAGATATATCATAGATATAATTTGCCCAAACTCATAAACTTAAACTTTTGGTTTGAATGGTATTCATATATGTTATATTAAGATCCCAAATAGAATCTCCTAAGATATTATCTCTCAAACTTTTTTTTTTTTTTATGAATAACATTTCATTCAAAACTGGAAAGATTGAATGTGCAGTTTTTCATAAACAATGAACACAAACAAACAAAAAGTAATAGAAGAAATATTCTTTTTTGAACAAAGTTTAGTTATAAACTTGGTTGTAGCTAATAACTACAACTCGTACTAAAAAAATTAATATGATTACATATTTTGAAAATGCAACCGTTAGATTGCATGTTCTTTATATTCTGAACATACATGATAAATTTCGTATCTATCGAATGTTATTTACTATTCGATTGATAAACTTATTTTGTATGGATAATTTTAGACTATAAAAACTTGAAATTTATTAAACATTTGATTGATGACATATATAGTTATTGATCTTTGATTTTTTATGAAATTTTGCGAGCATGGAGAATATAAAAAGAAAGTGTAATTTAATGATGATTTTGTAAAAATTCACATCCAATGTTTTTGTCCACAAAGTTTTTGTCTTATGCTACCTATATATATTTCTCTTAATCCACACATGGTCAGTATGAACAGCCGAGCAGGAAAAATGGTTGTTTTAATCCCTTCTTGAATTTATACACACAAAGGACGGAATGATATCTCTACTATTCCTTAGCACACCATTTTAGAAAAGTGTATAGGACTTTCGCATCGCTTGAAATGAACAAAAGAAAATTCTAGAAATTAAAATTTTCTATGTGAAAGATACTTGTGCATACAAGGTCTTGGGAAGGTTGCTTTTTTTTCAGGCTATAGGCATCTGTGAGCAACTATTTGTTACTTCAATGGTTCAGATCAAACTCTTATTTCAATTTGATCTATTAGAAGCAGTCAAAACATATTCTTCACAAGAAATTTATTTGGACAGTGGCATCTGAAAATAGATTACATTGCTTTTAAAGTGAATCTTTTGTAGAAATAAGTCAATAACGTTTCAAGACTGGCAATTCAGTTGAAAATTTGCAGGTCATTTTAGTTTAGATTTTACAGGCAGTGGTCTTGTACTTCTACAGTTCTACTGTATGTTTCTCCATACGATGAGTAAAAGAAAATGAAGGTTTTGAATATTAAGGATTTGATGCTCCTTCCCCAAAAATAAATAAATAAATCAACCATTTGTGCCTTCATTGTGTTCAAAATCTCAAGGTAACACTGAAATAAGATATAGAAGACTACTAAAATTATACACACTATTCACAGACTTGTGCGATGCGCAGGAAAATGAAAATATTTTGTAATGGAGTATTTTATATGTATAAATAGGCTATCTATAACAAATATGCAATTTGAAAGTGTTTCAAGTTTGCATTATTTTTTAGTACAATATAATGTATTTATAATTAATGGAATAAAAAGTTTAAATTTCATACTCATATGATCAGCAACAATATTGTGGGAGGATGAGAAGCCAAGGACAAGAGTGAATGAGAAGAGATCAATGCCAAAATAACACACCTCAAAAACACTATCAAAAAATCCTTGGGGCAAATACAATAACACAACCACAAGCCCAAGGAAACTAGAATGCCCGAGGACCCTAAGGATACTGACGCATCCTCTGAAGGACCAAAGTTCAATGCTGAAAACCATCGGACACGAACTGAGGAAGAGAGGGAAAGTTGGTCTCAAACCAAGAAAGGGGAGAATACAGATAAAGTATCCATCACCTCCACATTTAATGCTCTGAACCCACTTAACTGGCCACATTAATGAGGAAATAAGTCCTAAACAGTGTTATCACAATTCACAGCCTGGTGTAGAAACCTTCTAGTAAGACCTTGATGGGACAAGTATCAAGAGAAATGAACCCTAGCCCTCCAAATGGAAGGCCAAGATACAACCTAGGTGACTATATAAGCCAAAAAGACCTCTGTGAAAAGGGGATGAAACATCTGTGAGAGTGCTTTTTTTCTTAGCACACAGGCCCAAATAGAGACAAGGATCCCGGGCCAAATACTTGTTGTTTTGTGAACTGGGCTTGGTTCATTGCAGCTAAATGGGGGTCGATTACGAACCAAATTTTGCGCAAGTCACATAAATCTCCTCAAGGCAAAAATGCGATTCCTCCTAAGCAATAAAATACCATTACATGTGTTTTAGTATCGTAAAATGACCATTTACTCTTACGAAATAAGTAAAATAAATATTCATAATATTCACAATGAGAAAGAGATTGAAATAGAGTATTTAAGGCTTATCTTTTATTGTATAAACATTTAAAAAAGTTCCTTCACTTGGTACCCCGAGTGTACTGTAATGGTACCCCGGGGTATTTGTCGTGGTACCCTGGACGAACTGTCGTGATTCCCAGGGGTACTAGGCCTGTAAGAACCCAGAATGCTGATTCTCTGAACTATACGATCTTTCTTCGTGCTTATTACGCAATAGAGTTTTGTCATTTCCCTTTACCTCTATATGTCTTGCATAAGAACACACACAATATACATATCTTCAAATAATTGTTAGTTTCTTAGACTAGGATATACATTTTAATACATATACATATATGTAAATGAATTTCATGAGAATAATTCAGCCATGAGGATCCTGAACCCAATTCTCACAAACTTAGTGCTTTTGCACAAGACTTGTGGGATTTGGAACTCAAATCCAAGTGGCTTTTGAGCATTGTCTTCCAAGATAGTTAGGTGAGGAGGATTTTTGTAGGAGAGAATGATATCTGATACGTGCATGTTTTGGCATATGTTTCTTTGGAGGCTAAGTGATATTTTGAATGATCTCAAGGATATGGGACAAATTCCTCCACCTTGGCTCTCTTATTTTGTTTCTTTCTTTCTCTTCCTTGTTAGGCTTTTAAAGCTCTAAGAATATATGTTTTAAACCTCTAAAATCTTCCCCTGAATCCCCATTTTTCTCCCTTCCTAATCCATCTTTCTGTTATGCCTTAGCGTTCTTTTTATAGTAGACCTGGTTTGGTACCACGGGCAAGGACACCCCATGTCTGCTAGGTAAAACCATGTCCTTTGGCACCTAAAAATGTGCATTTGGCAGAAGTTTAGCTTATTTAGTCAATTATAACTCAAAAGGGGCATTTGGCTTTAGCTATAAATAAAATATTCCTTCTTAGAAAGTTAGAGGAATGGGTGGGCTACTCAGTATACTGTAACAGCTTTGTTGAAAATGACAATTGAGAGGAAATTATGAGGAGGTGTCATGCACATGGGGGAACTGAGTTTTTTCATTGGTTCATGCATTCCAAGCAAATATATGAACCAATGGAAACCTTCGGGATTCTCCTTTCACCAAAATCACTCCCCTACCGATCAAACCATTCCTCCCTTACTATCCATTCGGGATCCCACGGGCTTGGACCATGAGTTACAAAGATAATACCTGGTTTTTTGCTGGATTTTTAATGGATTTTTTTGTTGGAAATTTGAACATACATATAGCCTTGATGTTGATTCTTCTTGTTGCATATCCTCTGGCCTGGCTCGAGATCCTTGCTGCATGTCCTCTAACCAAGATCCTCTTCTTTTTTCTTTATTATTTCTTTCTTTTTCCTTCTTTTTGGGACTTTGGTCCTTCATGGTCCTTCTTAACTTCATGAATTGGGCCTCCTTTTGTTAAGGCCCATGGTCTTTCCTTACTTTTCATGAAATGGGCTTTCTTGTGAAATTTTGGCCCTCAACAACATCTAAATAAAGTAACACTATTGTAATACAAGAACATGTGTAAATCTATACCTTGAACCAATCCCGAGGAGCATAATTTAAGTAATTCGAGACTATTGTTAATCAATTTGCTTGTCTCATACTCATTCTTAGTACTTATCCTTTCATTTCAAGTTTAACTAATTTAAACAAGGGTAACAAAGGTTGAATGGCATCCCATCTCTATAAACTAATTGTGTAAAGTAAAAATTTGTCTGTCTTATTTTTGCCCGCCACAAATATTTACATTTTTGGGTACGTTTTTTAATTATTTAATTTTATCATAATTGGTTCATTAATTTGAACATTTTAGGTCAATAGAGAACACATTTATTCCTTCGTTTCATAAGGGTAAAGATATTATTCCTTTCAGAACATTTATTCCTTTCAATTGTCAGCTCCCTTGGAATTAAATCCCGCTAATTTAATTCAACCATTCTCACGTAAACGTTTAGCGCTTCCCCCATTAAACTTGAATTCCATCAAAAAAATTCATAAACTTGAAGGTTCTTAATAATTCATGGAAAGGTTGATCCTTTGTTATTAATTTTAAAAAGTTTTTAAAAAATCCAAGGTCCATTAGTTATTTAGAAAAGAAGAAGGTTGGGCCGGGTTATGCTATTCGACCCATTAGTTTAATTTTTTTTATGGAAATTTCCGGCCCGTTAGTTTTTTATTTTTTATTTAGGACCCAAAGGACCCTTTATTCTAAATTCAAAAAAGCCCATCCTAACCTACACTTGTTTAAACATCCATATCCAGCCCAAAACAGCCAACGGCTCCTTCTCCCTTTCTTTTTCTTTTTCCTCTTTTCTCTGTCTCTCTGCTTTTCGAGAAATACCTATGGCGACCATTACTGGGTACACTGATGTGGCTGTGGCTGTGGCCGTGGCGCTGAAGCACCCAAACCCTCCTGCTAAGACCGTCGATACTCAGTCTGTTCTCAAAAGGTAGATTTGGGTTTGTCAAGAATTTGGGTTTTTCATTATTTTTTTGTGACTTTAATTATATGGTGATGATTGTTGAATATATGTAGACAAGCTGTTTTTTGAAAGGTTTCTTAGAGGATAAATGGGTTGTTTTGAGGTCTGGGTTTGTCTATTTGTTATGGGTTATTGAGTTCTTTTATTGGGTTTTTGTTTCTGACTTTGTATTGATATTGGGTTCATGATCTGCACTTTCTGTTTGTAAAAGGTTTACTTAGAAAGCTAGAGGGGGGTTTTTTTAGGGTATTGGCTTTTTTGTTTATTTTTGAATCTCTGAGAATATAGATGTTGAAAACTTGAGAACTTTTGAATTGACTTTTTATGTGGGGTTTGTAGGATTTCTAATGCTGTTTCCCTTGTTATTGTCTTATGAAACAAGTTGCAATCTGAATTCATGGCCTTAATCATTAGAACCTTAATAGTTCATAGAAATGTTGATCCTATTAATAATCTTTCTTTAGAATGCGCTATGAGGAGAGTGTTCAGATCATTATTGGTATATTTATTACTGTTCACTGTTTATTATCCTGAAGATTGCAAGTATTTGAATTTCAATTAACTTAGCTATCTTTGCATATAAGGTTTGTTCTTGTTGAATTTTAAGGTGGTAGGAAAAAGCAAAAACCAAAAATTTTGAAATCAAAATTGACGGTGATTAGATTGATAATTATGGTTTCAATTAAATTTCAGTATTCAGACTAGATTTGATTTTTTTTTTCTTTGGATTATTTTGAATGGTTGTTATTTGCAGACTAATGTACAAGTAAAGCCGATTGTTGACCAAATCGATATGCTTGATGGTTTCACAGGAAAACTTTGATTTTGGATGCAATTAAGAGTTCCATCAGGTATTGTTAGTTACTTGTTATCTTTCTTAGTGTTATGACATTCAAGACTATCATGAGATTCATTAAATTTTTATTAGAGTGATGCTTGTATTGTTTGTTAAAATTGTTCTCAAGGGGATGAAAGCATGTTGCCCTGCCCAGCTGACATGAAATAAACGTTGCTCCTGCATTAAGTTATATTACTTTCTTCTTGATATTTAGTAGGTCAATAATTGATGAAGGCCCGTACAGATATTTAAGATTACAAACATTGAAGGATGATTAATTGTATGCTTTATTCTTCCACCTTAAATTTTTAGTTTATTTTTTATTTATTTGGACTTGATATAAAATTTTACACAGTACCCTTTTTAGTTTACTAATTCTTAATTTAGTTTTCACACAAAAACAATTTCTATACGTATTACTATAATCATGCTTACTTCTTTTTTATAGAGCTTGCCTGTAATTGTACATGGCTTTCTTATCTATTCAAGAAGCTCACAATTTGGGATTTGTTTTAGACAAGTAAAACTATGAATATTAATTTGCTTCCACTTTACAAGCGGAACTTTCTGTTTTGATTAAAATGTAATTTTTTTAAATTTGTAACATGTATGCATTAACATGTACTGAATATTTACACTTTATTTTTGTTCAAGGAAAATCAACAAATCTGGAGGCTCTATGACGCATATTTCTCTCCACCATTGCTAAATTTTGTGTGTCAAGTAATGTGGTGTTGCTTTGTATCGAGAAGGAATATAGGAGCTTTTCTCCTCTGACTTTTATTCCTGTCAAATCTCTCTCTCTCTCTCTCTCTCTCTCTCTCTCTCTCTTTTTGTTTATATTGTATTTTTCTCTTGATGATCAGGGTCTTCAACAAAAACTTGGCAAAAAAAAGAAGCCAATTAGAAACATATCCAGAAGTTTGGAGATGGTAAGCAATATGTAAAAGGTTTTGGAGAACTAGAGAAGCTCTGCTACAAAGTAGTTTTGTAGACACTCCATGGTGGTGCTGATAAGTGAATAAAAAAAGGTAAGAAGCAAAGGTAATCACTGAATTTTAAAGGAGCTTGGAGATGAGAACTTAAATGGAAGTGTTACCTAGATGGCATGGCTTAACAATTCGTATTGAGTAAACTGTTTGTAAATGTATGTAATCATGCGTTATTGTTATAACTATAATCAACTATGCAATGGTCTAATGTTTTTTTTTTGGTTATTTATTCTTTTGCTAATGTTGGTGTTTAATTCTACTTTTGTTTTTTTGGTTTCTGTCATGCTTCTTTTATTTGATCATTGTTGTTTGGTTGCTTGGAAAAAGATCAAAAAATAAAATTCTTTTGTGTGCGTGGCTAACCATTACATGTGACAGGACATATTAAAGAGTGGAGTATTGCCCAAATTACAAGGAAGCAGCAGAACCCTTGCCAGATGATGAAGGAAATGACAATAAGAAATCATGCTCTTCATTACCTTTAAATGTACCAAAAAAAGTACTTCCATCTGGTAATTCTGGTAGATTGGCATTGCCATCCAAAAACTGCATCACTTGCCTCATGCTAGGCCTAGCTGTTGGCACTGAGTGTGAGCAAAGCAGGCCTAATTTCAAAACCAATTCTATTTCCTCCACCACATAATTACCTTCCAATCTAGGATCACTAGCATCAAGGATAGCTCCTCTTCTCCAGCACTCAAACACCCAGTCAACCAAAATTATGTCTTCGGTCAGTCCTTGTAGCCCTACAGGCCGCCTTCCACAGGCCACCTCAAGCATGAAAGCCCCAAAAGAAAACACATCAGTGCAAGTGGTTGCCCTTCTTGTTCTAATAATCTCTGGAGCCAAATAACCTACAGTTCCAACCACATGGGTGGTTTGGGGATTCGTACCGTGGTCATGTAATCTGGCAAGGCCAAAATCACCTAGCCTTCCATTCAATTCAGCATCTAATAGAACATTGCTTGCTTCTACATCTCTGTGTAGAACAACCTGTTCCCATTCTTCATGGAGGTAAAGAAGGCCAGATGCTACACCTTTGATGATTCGAAATCGTTGAAACCAGCTAAGGTTTGGTTTTTCATTGCTATATAAGAACTTGTCAAGGCTTCCGTTGGACATATAATCATAGACCAAGAGGAGTTCTCCTCTTCGCCGGCAATATCCCAGGAGTTGGACCAAGTTCCTATGCCTCAGTCTTCCCATGGTAATAATCTCAGCTACAAATTCCTTCATCCCTTGTTTGGAATTATGGGAGACTCTCTTGACTGCAATTTGTACATTGGAAGAAGGAAGTATACCTCTATAAACCTTTCCAAAACCTCCTGCTCCAAGAAGCTCTTTGTCTGAGAAACCCTTGGTTGCTTTGTAGAGATTCTTATAGATGAACCGGTGAGGACCATACTCCCTTTCCCAATCTTCACGTATTTCTTCATATTTCTTCCTTCTTATAATGTAAGCAGCTCCAGTGATTGTTATAAGCACAAGCGTCACTGCTATGAGAAAAACCATGATCATTTGTCTGGGTATCTCTTTTGTTTTCCTTTGTCGAGGAAGTGAAGGAAGCTTCGAAACATCAAGGCTTTGTGCTTGTCCACTTTTATTAAAGCTCCATCCAAGAATATAGTGGTCACTTGGAATAAGTGTACCAGTTGCTGCAGAGAAACCAACATACATAGATTCCAAGAGATACTGAGACAGATCAATGGACTTTGACATGAGAGGCTGGTTTGGTTTTGGGATTCCATTCGGGGCTAGTGTTACACTCAGTAACTTTTCTGCCTCATCATAGTCTATCCAAAGATCCATTGGATTCCCACTTGTGAGCTCCAAGCTTATATTCTTCCCTTCTTTATTGGAAAAATACATTGCAGAAGCTGAATCAGTTGAGTTCAGGCTATTTACATCGATTCCCACATGATTTTTATCAATATCTCCAAATTCTGGATTCAGAGTAGGGTCAAGCTCGATGGCCAAAATGTGGTTTGAAGTAAGCCCTTCATTTGAAGAATTGAAGAGTCCTAGATACTGATTTCCTTCAATGTTGGTGAAGTTACTTGATGGACTGATGGTGAAGGCCATACCGTAACCTCCAACATTTGGCACTTGTGGAACAATGGCAAATACAAAGTTTGTAGAAAATGAGAGTGATGGACTTAAACCTGAGGAAGTTGTGTTGAATTTTAAAGGAAATTGGAAGAAAGCATGACCAACTTGCGGGTATGAATTGTTTACGGTATTGGTTAGCAGCAGTAGGCCATTGCTGGTAATTTTAGCAGATCCATCAAGATGCAGCTTGGCTCGAAGGAAGCCATTGAAGATGAATTGGTTTTCATTTTGAGCAAAGGCCATGTGAATATTGGAAACATACAGAATTACAAGAATTGTACCCATTGGTAAAAATGGGAAAAGCCTCATTTTTGTGTAGAGAGTGCTTTTTGCTTGTTTGAAACTCTAGGATTTTTATAGAAATGAGCCTTCTGCTTTGCCCAAGTTTAAAGTCAGAGCCTGTGTTACCATAGTCAATTTGATGCCACAAAATGCAATCCTGATAGTCAATATCGTTTGTAAAGCAAGTTGAAAAAATGACTTTGTCCCATACATCAGGGAACCTTTTACCCCACTCCCCTCTTTGCTTCAATCTTCTTGTTTAAAGTGATCTATTTATGTGACAGTGAGATTTGATTATATATATATATATATAAAATTTAGAATCTAATTAGATTTAGACTTTTCGGTTTTTGTACCTAATAATTCATTTGCCACAAAAATTAAAAAATTAGATGGGACACATGGCACAAAATTGGATTTAATTAAAATTCAATTTAGAATCTAATTAAATTTAGACTCTTTGATTTGTGAACTTCATAATTTACTTGATACACAAACATGTGGTATAAAATTAGACTCTAATTTAGAATTTAATTGGATTTTCTCTCAGTTTTAACTATTAATAGATACTAGCATGTACCTCCAAGCAAATGCATGGATGCATTTAAAGTTAAACAAAATTTTTATTATAAAAATATAAATAGTTAGTCAAATAATTTTTTTTTTTAAGCTTGTAACACATGCATTCATGCATACATATAGATACATTTAAAATTAAACACAATTTTTATCATAAAATATAGATAATTAGTCAATTTTTTTTAAGTAAATGTAATTAGTCACATATTAAAATTTTTACCTAAATTTAATACTACTTATAATCATTTTTTTTTTTATAATTTTTTTAATAAGATAAAACGCATGGTGATTTTGTTATGGGATGATTTTTATTTGAGTATATGTGATTTTTTTTTAAAAAACTTTATAGTACATCAATATTAGATTCTTAGTATTTTACACTCAATAACTCACTTGAAACAAATATTAAAAAACTGAAGTAAACACATGGCACAAGTTTAAGTGGATAATTGTGACGTAGTTTCCACATAAATTTTTACACATGGCGCAAAATTGGATTATAATTTCAAATGCTAATTCAATTTTCTCTAAACTTTACCTATTAATATATATATATAGAGAGAGAGAGAGAGAGAGAGAGAGAGAGAGAGAGAGATGAATTATAAATTTGAATTTTTTTTCAGATATATGATTATGTTCTTTTTTTTTTTTTTTTGGTTTATTATATTGGACACTTTGTTTTTTACACTAAATTAAATAATTTGACACAAAAATTTAAAATTTAGATTAGATGAGACACATAGCACAAAATTAAACTTTAATTAAAATTCAATTTTTACACTAAATTAATTCACTTGGCACAAAATTCTAAAATTTAAATTAAATGAGACACATGGCGCAAATTTAGACTCTAATTGAATTTTAATTTGAAATTTAATTGGATTTTCTATCTCCTTTACTTATTATTATATATATAGACTAGTTTGTAACCCCATGTATATACATGAATAAACTTAAAAGATACACATTAAAATGTATAGTATAATTCTTACATATATAATTTATATATTATTAATATTCATTCTTTTTTTTTTTTAACTCTTTAAAAAATCTTGTAAGAATGTTATTAGATAGAAAATGTAAATTGTCCATTTTTTAAAAATATTTTTATGTTAATTAATTCTAAATTTTTTTGGTTTTAGTACACAATAATTCACTTGAATGGATATTTATGATATGGTCTCACATTTAATTCTAAAATTAAGAAATAAAACTCTCTAAAAATAAATAATTTAGAACACATGGCACAAATTTGGATTTCAATTGTAGAATCTAATTGAATTTCTCTAAATTTTACATACTAATATATATATATATATATATATATATATATATGACTTATAAATTTGAATTGTTTTTAGTTATAAAAAAAAAAAGGCTCATAAATATAAAATCATTCAAATTCTTTCTTCCTCTAATTTTATATATAGTGTTAGATATATGATTATGTATTTTATGTTTTATTTATGTTGGACTCCTCATTTTCTGGTCTAAATTAACTCATTTGGCACAAAAATTAAAATTTTTTGATTAGATGTGACATATGTCATAAAATTAAACTCTAATTGAAATTCAATTTTTTCACTAAACTACCTAACATACAACAAAAAATTAAAAATTTTGATTAGATAGGACACGTGACGCAAAATTAGACTCTAATTGTATTTCAATTTGAAATCTAATTAAATTTTCTCTCAATTTTACCTATTAATATATATATATATATATATATATATATATAGATGACTTATAAATTTGAATTATTTTTAGTTCTGCAAAAAAAAAAAAAAAGGCTCATAAATATAAAATCATTCAAAATTTATATTTTTTATGGTTTACCTATATTGGACTCCTCATTTTTTACACTAAATTAACTCATTTGATACAAAAATTAAAATATTTAGATTAGATGGAACACATGTCGCAAAATTAAACTCTAATTGAAATCCAATTTTTACATTATATTAACTCAATTGGCACAAAAATCTTAAAATTTAGATTAGATAGGACACATGGTGCAAAATTAGACTCTAATTGAATTCAAATTTGAAATCTAATTAGATTTTCTCTTAGTTTTACCTATTATTATATATATAGATATATAAATGTGCCATAAAATTAAACTCTAATTGAAATCCAATTTTTGCACTGAACTAACTTAGTACAAAAATTTAAAAATTTTGATTAGATTGGACACGTGACGCAAAATTAGACTCTAATTGAATTCCAATTTGAAATCTAATTAGATTTTCTCTCAACTTTACCTATTAATATATATATATATATATATATAGGAATGACAGGCCCAGAAGTGTATATTGGGCCTTAGGCATTGTCCGAGGACATTTAATAGTCCGAGGATAGGTAAACATTAGTGTGGGAGTACAAAATAGTGAATAGAGAAAGGGGTTTGGTCATGAGGCTTCAGGAAAGTGGTTCGAGGACAAATGCCTCCTCGGCTAAACAAAGCAAAAGTTAGAAGGGTTGACATGCCATCGAGAGCAACGTTCTAGGCAATTCTAATGGTGACGATAAGTATCAGGAAGGAGTAAGACAAGGGGAATGTAAGAAATATCTAAAGAAAAGCTGCTACCACTGCATTAAGTGCTCTGTAACTAACTCTCTGACCACATTAATGTGAAGGTGATGCCTGAATAGTGATGTTCAACCTTACAGCTATCACTAAAAACTTCAAGAAGGTGCTGATGGGACGAGGATTAGAGCTAGCTGTTTGATCAACACATGGAGGGTTAAGATGGAGTAAAGTAGGGTAATATAAAAGAGAAAAGTCCCATTGCAGAGGGGGATCGGAGAATTGGAAAAGAAAATATTGTAACATTGAGAATTGAAATTGTAATCAAATCTAAGAGTAATACAGTCAATAACTACTCTCCTCGGACTTTGCCGAGAAAGACTTTCTTTGCATAAAACTTGTTTTTATCTACTTTCTTACCATCTTGCAGAATTATACTAAGCCCACTTGGTTTACAATTAATTAACCATAATGTTTCCTCACTCTATTTCAACTGTGGTGCAGAATTTATAATTAAAACCCATAATCTTGTGGACAATATGGAAACTTTATTTGCAATTAATCACTAACTTCTCATAGTTGATAAAGTTGCATCATCATCAATCATTATTATAATTTCTTATAATTATGGTGTGTTTTCGTGAGTACAAATCTTATGTTTTATCAATTATGCTCCACTTCATGCTCCACTAATAAAATTTGGACAGCTAACATTTTTCATTAAATGAGATATCTAATTAAATGAGACAACTAGCCTCTCTCATTAAAGTCAAAATTATCTCATTTAATGAGAGATGCTAGTTGTTCAAATTTTATTGGTGCAGCATGAAGTAGAGCACAATTGATGAGACAGAAAATTTAGACTCTGTTTTCATGTCCAAAACCAAAACAGATCCAGACAAAAACATTGGCTTCAATTTTCGTACACTCCAAAGACTTGCCTTAATTAAAAAAGCCAAAAAGTCCG
Organism: Quercus variabilis; assembly: GCA_030445155.1. Classification (NCBI taxonomy): domain Eukaryota; kingdom Viridiplantae; phylum Streptophyta; class Magnoliopsida; order Fagales; family Fagaceae; genus Quercus; species Quercus variabilis. Next base: position 32,527,767 of record CP129445.1, read on the forward strand.
GAAAAAAAATTCAGGGATATGATATTCCTTTTCCTCCCAATTTCATAATTGACTTGGCCCCGCGTTTTGCTTTCTGCAACAAATGTGGTAAGTGCAAAAAAAAAGATAGATGTTATACTAGAAGCTGTAGATTCATATATTTGTAATCCAATTTGAAAGACTGCTATAAAGTGCTAATCTAATCCCCAACCTGTGAATCTGTGATTGTGATGAAGGAGAAGAAAACAAGAAGATCTTATTTGAGGAGCTCCATGAGGACTTTCAATCACCCATAAATAAATTTGAAGATGTTTTTAAATGGAATGGGCCAAACAAATTGACTCCGAATTGGGACCACTACTATGTCTGGTGACCCTGCTCTGTGGAGTCACGTGGAACCATGTTCATATCCCAATGCTTCTAATCTCAACATTTTGCCTAAAAACGTTGCCATTGCCATTGTTAATTCAAAATTTCAAATTCTATGTATACGTTGGAGGTGCAATTATATGGTCTATTTTAAGTGATGGATCTTTGGGGATTTTAACGGTGTAATTTTCTTCATTTAAATCAATAATTCACCCAAAAAAAGAAAAAAAGAAAAAAACAAAACAAAAACAAAAGGAGAAAAGATCTTTGGGTTGGGTATTCAAAATTTGATTTCAAAAATTCAACTTGGGGGGATGAAATGTTCTTGATATTGGTTAGCAGCAGGCTGCAGCAGACCATTACTGACAGGTTGAGCAGTGCCATCAAGATGCAGCTTGGCCGGATGGAATCCATTGTAGATGAATTGGTTTTCATTTTGAGCAAAGGCCAGGGGAATATTGGAAACGTAGAAAATTATCAGGAAATGAAGTGATACAAGGATTGTAGTCATTGGGAAAAGTTGAAAAAAGACCCATTTTTCTGAAGAGAGTGGATTTGGCTTGATTAAGAGTCACTTGACTCAGAGATATATGTCTTCTTCTTTGCCCAAGTTTAACACCAGTATCTGTGTTATTATAGTTATGGGATAACAGAACAATTGACTCACAAAGAAGATAGTGTGTCTAGTCAAGTGGGAACTGTTATTGGAAAAGAAGCTCTAGTGTAAACTTAAGAAAAATGCAATCCTGGTCATCCATGTTTTTTTCAAGTATGAAAAAATGTTTCTTGGTGCATACACAAGGGAAACTTGTAAGTCCGCTTCCCTCTCTATTTCTATCAGCTAGTATGAATTCTATATATTGCGTCAATTGGACTATTAATATTTGGTAGAAATCTCATTTATCAATCAGCAACAAACTTTGACCCAGCAGCCAGGAGCAATCATGTTAGCTGCCAATATTGACTCTAAGCAACATCTAGCCTACCGTATACTACATTACTGCACACGAAACCTGTCTAATCCATTTAACCAAATGTCATTTTAGTAATATATCCTTCAAAAATCTACGCATATAAACTTATTTTCTTTTCTAGTTGCATTCTCCCATGTCACATAGCTGCCTCTCACTCTCAAACCTCAGTCTCACCTCACCTCCCTATTTGTTTGTTTTTTTTTAATAGTCCGAATCAACTGGATTAATACAAAAAATTGATTTTTTTTTTCTCTTTCATAAAATTTGATAAATGAGTTAACACAACTGACCCCTTTAATAAACGGATCATTTTAAAGTTGAGGAATAGTAATATGTTTAGTAAACGTGTCATGCTCGTCCCATATAATTGAATACTCATAAGTCGACATACTACAAACCCAACATATGAACACAAATTGCTACTCCTACTATATACTTTGCTATTTACATGCTCTTTGAAAATGACCAGACTTATTTATATCCTGTATTGTTGTCATTCTCAAAACAATGAAGTATTTCTCATTTTTATCATAATCAGTGCTCTATTTTTCATTTTAGTTGTTGTTGTCTGCACTCCTGATTTCTTTCAATAAAGTAGAAATTTGAGTATTGTATATGCAAATTTCTCATTTCCAATAGGTTTATCAGTTTTGTTATGACTTATGAACTTAGCACATGCGTGCATATGCATTACACGAGTGAAAATAAACAAAAACTCAGAGAGAGAGAAAGAGAGAGACCATTCTTCTAAGTCTCAAGGACAGGGACGGAATCAAGATTCATACCTGAGGGGGGCCAAAGCTTAAAACCAAAAAAAAAAAAAAATTATGAAAATAAAAACTAACATATATTTCATATTCAACAAAATACTATATACAAAATAAGTTTTTCTTAAACATTTCATATTATAAAACACATCAACAAAGTATAACATACAAAATAAGCATCTCTTATTTTGTGCGCAATTTTTGTTTAGTCTATATTTATTTTTTTATTTTGTTTTTATAGTTAAAGGAGCATGAATTTTATTTATTTATTTATTTATTTTCTTGTAGTTTAATATCTAAATATTTTAGAAGAGGAGAGACAGATATATATATATATATATATATATATATATATAATGGCAAATCTTAATTTTTTTATACTAGTTTTTTATTTTTTTTTTTATTTGGGGGGGAGGAGGGGCGCGGCAATGGCCCCCCTCTACCCTAGTGTAGGTCCGTCCCTGCTCAAGGATGCTTGAATACCTAAGAGCAATGATCCTTCAAGGTATGCCATTGTAATGAATACGTTCAGAGAATATGCAAGTTTAGAGGTTGGGTTCCTATTAAATAAAGCTTTTTTCTTATAAATAAATAAATAAGTATAAAGAAAGAAAATTTTTTAAGATACTCCTTTCTATGCCCTTATTAGTGTATCACGCAAATCAAATTTAGTATCATGCAAATCACATTTAGACTTTAGTACCTTCTCCCAAAAAAAAAAAAAAAAAAAAAAAAACATTTAGACTTTAGTACATGTTAGTATTCTTTAATAACTTTATCTTTTATATCTCAAAAAAAATTTATCCTTTGTTAACTAAAATTAAGAAACATCGTTTCTCCAAAAAAAAAAAAAAAAAAAATTAAGAAAAAATAATTGTTGTTGATTTTAGTCCAATCAAAGAATTCTCGTAAGTATATTTTAGTTCCTATTTATATACTATTTATGGTCCACGATAAAATAAAATTAAGTAGAGAAAAAATGTATTCACTACAGGCTTTCTATTGCGGATGTAAGCCATTTGGCCATACCACGTAAAGGCTTGTTTTGCACTCCTTCTAAATCTAAAACTTTTTATTATTATTATTTTATTTTAACATGGTACCAAATTCACTTTTCTGTGTTCTTCACTAGATTTCAAGCATTTCACCGCCAACCATCACTCGATTTAGGTGTTACCACATTTGATCATCATTGTCTAGACATTCTTTTTTTTAGAATAGAGAATTTTTCTACACTATTTTTTTCACATAAATTTCAATTTTGTGCTCTATTTTCCTACTTGAGGCTCGTAAGTCTCACAACTTGGCCCGTCACTCATTCTTTTTGCACTCAAACTATGTGAAATTGGTCAACTCAGTCGCATGTTTTGTCACAATGTCATCTTCTGCCAATATTCCTTAAGCCACCAATGTAGTCATCCTCCAGCCATAGCAACCACTCTTTGGTCACTAGTGCAGTCGTTCTTAGGCTCTTGCAGTTCTCTTCTAGCATTCATCCATCGTCATTTGTTGCCATCGCCAACATTTTCCATAATTTATTATACATTGTGCCTGGCCCATTCTACATTCAATATGGTCAATCATGGTCATTTGTAGGGTATCTTCACAAGCTTACATTTCAAACTCAAGTCATCATTATGCTTCTACCTTGAGTTTGAGGGGGATGCAGTGTATCATGCATATCACATTTAGCACATGTTAATATCCTTGATTGACTAAAAATCAAGAAACATTAATTGTCCTTTATTTTAATCCAATCAAGAGATTCTCCCAAGGCCACTTTAGCTCCTATATATACCTTTCTTAGGGTTCACTGTAAAACACAATTTAGAATGGTAATAATAGCCACCGAGGAATTTTTAATGTAAACATATGTCATCAAGCCAAATCACATAAACCCTTGCTTCCACTTCTCTCTATAAAACATTTTTTTTTTCTTTTTATTTTAAGAGCCCTTACATGACTGCAACTCATTATAACCATACAAACATTTTTTTGTGGAAGCAAATAATAATTTTCATCAAGGTGGTCAATACCGTACCCGTACCCATACCGGCCGGTATGTACTGTGCCGGTATGTATACCAGTATTGAAATGCTAATGTTTTGTACCGGTTTAAATACTAGCTGATTTCAAGCATTATCGGCAGGTAAAAAATATATATATATATATATATTTTTTAGTTTTGTAATTTTTGAATTTTTGTAAGGATAGCATGGTAACTTATTTGTATTAACTTATTAGTATTATTTATTTTCTTAGCATACAATGAATAATTAAGCTTTCTATTTTTTATATAGTGTTTTTTTTTTTCTTTTAATTGATGTTAAAGTCTAAAACCATGAAAAAATTGTTCTAAATTGAGATAATATTTTATGATAAATTTTTATATTTATTATAATATATATATATATATATATTTATTTATTTATTTATAAATATAAAAAATAATGGCAAACCCGAAACGGTACACCGGTATTAATTAGTACCAAAATATATCGTTCCACTAGTTAAACCGGTATAACCTCTGGTACGAGATTGACTCTCTTGATTTTCATACATAGTGATTATTGGCTGTAGGTTGTCAATATTCAAAAAGTTTTGGATAAGCCACCCAATTTAACAAAAAAAATAAATAAATAAACGAAAAAGATTGAACTAGTTTCTGCAATTTGATGAGCCATCCAATCTAGTTTCTACAATACACAACATAAATATTGATCTATAAACTATAAAGCTTGTAACAACGAAATTAATCTTATTGTTGTACTAGGCTTCAGTAGACTACTCCCTACCTAATATCAGTTTCAATATTAAGAGAAAGAAACAGTATAAATCATATTCTTCGCAAGTTCCTTCTTTTTTTTTTTTCCCCTCTTCTATACACAACCCAATCAGCAATCTCTAAGCTTTTTGTTTGTCACTAGTTAATTTGATCAATACGTGTAATGGCACAACAAATTTTACAATATTTTTCACACGTGTTAAGATGACTGATTATGATTGATCTATAATAAAAGTGATATCAATCGTGGTTCCAATGAAAGTGATATTGCACCAATCACAATCTACCTACTCAACAAATTGTAAAAAAAAAAAAAAGTGAAAATTGTTGAGTATATAGTATTGATGTAATTTGATCCCAAGCATTGATCCATGATCTAATCTACCCATAGTATGAAATGCTAGTAATTCAACTACCACTTTTGAGGATTGAATCAGTGGTAGGAAGGAAGGCGTAGAATTGGCAATAAGATCTCAGATGCTTGAACACTTGTAAAGTTACCAAAATAAGCATTGCCATTGTGGTAATTCCGGAATATCAGCATTGCTATCCATAAAACTGCATCGCTTGTCTCATGCTAGGCCTAGCTGCTGGCATTTTTCAAGTCCAATTCCCTTTCCTCCACCACATAGTTGCCTTCCAATCTAGGATCACTAGCATCAGGTATAGCTCCTTTTCTATGCACCTCTCTCCCATTCAATACATGTTTTATCAACAAAAAAAGAAGTTAATTACTATTTTTCTTTTTTATGTTCTCATTTCTTATAGTTTTTTTGTTTATTCTTTCTTACAACTCTACTTAGGGTTAATTAGTTTTAATGTTTTTGATAGTTCTTCTTTAGGTTGATGCATTTTGCTGTTGTGTTTCTTAATTCCTCATCACAAATCATCTCTCTCCCTCTTATAACTTTAGTTTGATTTTAGTTTGGGTTATATTTACTCATTTTGGATTTGGAGATTTGAGATCAAAATAATAAATTCGAAGCTTAGAAAATTCAGTTGTGCAGAAGAAAATCTAGGAAAACATAACCGGGTATGACCCAAGTTAGAAATATATGACATATGTAAGAAAAAAAAATATACATATATATATAAACCAAAAAAAAAAACCCAAAATATGCAAAGAAAGAGTGACTAAGATAAAAAAAAATTAAAAAAAAAATAGTTGAAGCTTAGAAAATTCAGTTGTGCAGAAGAAAATCTAGGAAAACATAACCGGGTATGACCCAAGTTAGAAATATATGACATATGTAAGAAAAAAAAAATATACATATATATATATATAAACCAAAAAAAAAAAAAAAAAACCCAAAATATGCAAAGAAAGAGTGACTAAGATAAAATAAAATAAAATAAAAAGTTGAATAAGAAATCTAAGGTTCAATCCCCACATATACTAAAAACTTATTGGCATCTTGGTCAGATGATAAAAGCACAATTAAGGGCAGAGCCACATTGAGACTTGGGGGGGGGGGGGGGGGGGGGCGGGTAGCCTTTTGAATTCTCCATTAAAAGAAAAATTATAAATTACTAAAATTACATGTAAATTTATTCACCAGCCCCCCCAAATTTTAAAATTGACTCTCTCAAAATTTAAAATTGGCATCTAAAATTTGTGAACTAGTCCAATAAATGTAAAATATTGTGAACATAACACTTTTCAAATTAAATTGGTAAAAAAAGAACCAAAGGAAAAAAAAAAAGTATGAATCTGGTACAAAAAGCCTAACAAAAAAAAAAAAATCTCCATTGGCCCATTCCTCAGCCCATAGCTCTCCAAATATTAGCAATGCCCCAAATCTCCTTTTAACATATTCCAAATCCAAAAACAAAAAACAAAAACAAAACAAATCTATATCATACTATGGGGAGTGGAATAGTCACCTCTCAGACAAACCAACCCAAGAAGCAATTGGGCCAATGGAAAGAATTGGGCCTGACATATGTTTTGAAAGGAAGGCTAAATGGGTAATAAACCCCAAAAGTAGGAAAGCAACGTCATCACTAGTACCATGGAAAAAATGAGTCACACAAAAGATTAGTTCCCGTGGAGATGGTAAGGTGCCACCTTACCTGAGGTATGGTGCACGGGTGATCCACGTGTGATTTCCAGGATATTCCTAGAACCACAGGAAAGTTCCGAAACATGCAAGAAGGTTGAAGATCTTTACCTCTGCATTAATGATGGGGCTTTTACCTCACCTTTGCCACATTAAATACAGGTGAGACAGCCTAAACGGTACCAACAACCCCCAAAAGTCAAAGTTCCAGGATAAAGGAGTGGGGGAATCTGATAAAGTTAAAGAAAATATCCCTGAGGCTCTGTCAAGCAACAAGATAGCTGTAGTGATAAGAACAAGTATTAAAGCTATAAAAGGAGGAGAGAGGTAAAAGAGGACAATTGAAAAAAAAAAAAGTGGAGAAAGTAACAGAGATAAGAAAAATCTACCAGGGAGAGAGAAAGAGAATAAAGATAACACCACGGGAACGTGAGAGTTATCTATTATAATAACTAACTTGAAGTTGTAATACATGAGTTTAGAGAGATCAATTGCTTGAGTTTCCTATTGTGGAGTGTTTTTCCCTTTTTGTTTTCTTATATGTATGTTGTTTAAATAGTACGAGTGAGAATCCGTGCAGAACTCCTCAGGGAATAGATTTTACATCCTCACACATACAATTATGTTGTGGGCATCCATGAATGTTGTTTCCTCGGCTCCAGGCTCCTGCTCCAATTAATTCCAAAGGCAACCATTAGTATCTCTCTCTATTTTTGCTATTATGTACTGTCATTTTTTTTTTTATTGCAAGTTATGTTTGAGGGGAAGATATAGTAAAGCTACTAGCTCTTTTTTTTCTTTTTTTCTTTTTTTCTTTTTTGAGAATACTAAGTATTTTTAATACACACACAGGGAGAGGGGAAATTTTTTTTTAAAGAAACTTACAATGGAGGCATGAAAGTGCTTGAACATTGACTCGGCTCTAGTTAGCTGGGTGTGATAGTGACTTCTTTACTGGCTCGCCCATTCCAAGCCAGGATTTGAGCTCTAAAACTTGAGCAAAAGCTACTAGCTAAATGTGTGGTTAAGAAGAAAGTTACTTTTTATGTGCTATACAACACTTAAAAAATGTGGCAGAAGGTGAATTGATGTTTGTGTATTTGTTTATAATATATTATTATGTTATATATAAAAATGGTATGGTTGAGTTTATAACTTAAATTATATATATATATATATATATATATAGTGTTGTATATACTGAGTGATGTATTCATATTTTGTATTATTATCTTGCTTCAAACTTTATTTGGTTTTATTTGGTTGGTATTTCTTGATGTGTCCATTACATCTGGAGTTTGAATCTTTCTTTTCCCATTCTAACTATCAAAATTATAATTAAAAAAAAAAAAATCACTTGAATAATTCCTTTATAATTTATAAATGATTCGTTTTTAATTTTTATGACATAAATTACTTGTTTGGGGTCTTCCATTTAAATTATATAATAATAAATAAATAAATAACAACTTTAAGAATTTTGTTACATTTAGCTTGGCCCCCCTACAAAAAGTTCATGACTTCGCCACTAAGCACAATCATCAGAAGTGGACACTATAGGTTAAAACTCTATAAAAAAAAATGTTAAAGTAATTAATAAAAAGATCCAAAAGACAAAAAAATACCTAAAGAACATGTTGCATTTGGAGAGAGAAAGAGAGAGAATGATAAACAAGGGGAACTCATAAGAGAAAAATGTTGAGTGCTGTAATACCTCTTTGACTAAATGAGTTTACTTTTTCAAAATGGCAAATCTTAATATATTGTGCTCTAAAAAATTTTCATAAAACAAATTATATCTTATATCTCATTACCCAAAAATAAAAAACACATATTCCCACGCAAGATGAGTCTGTGACTAAATAATTTATAAATAAACTTTTGATTGATTTATGGATGATGCCTTCTTAAATACTGCATAAATATGGTTCTGTAAATATACACTACGTAAATATATATATATATATATATTTTATGGAGTAATTTTTTATTTAAAACCCAATCTTCTTACTTTTTTTAGATGTAAAATTAATATTCAACTCTTTCGTATTTGAATTTGTTAACATCTCATTTTCAATTAATATTATGACTTATGAGGGTAAAGGCCCAAAACTGGTATTGGGCCTCAGGCCTTGGCCGAGAATATGGGTGATCCGAGAACGATTAGATAGTAGTTAATGGCTTAAGCTTAGACCTTCATGAACATGATATGATTGGGAAGGTTGGGAAGGTGGTTTGAGGAGGAATACCTCCTTAACAAGCTAAACACGGACCGGATATGGATCCCATTGATCAAAACGGCCTTCTAGGAAGCTCCAATGACAGGAACATACACCTTGAGTGTACCAAAAAGTGGAAGCTAGGAGGTACCTAAGGAAAAACTACTACCACTGCTACTACTGTATTGAATGCACTGCAGCTACCTTTTTGGCTGTATTTATATAGAGAAAACTCCTGAACAATGCTGCCTTGGCTACCACAACTCACAAAAAACTAGAAGGGGTGTCTGATGGGACGGGCACTCAAGTGGTGGCTTAGATGATCAACAAATGGAAGGCAAAGATCACCAGTAGGGAGATATATAATGTAAGAGACCCCTGAAGGAAAGGGGATTGGAAAATCAAGAAAGAAACACTGTAGCAATCTAGAACCAAACTTGTAATAACTCTTCTAAAGCAATACATAAGAATTAATCTCCTCGGACTTGGTTGAGGATGTTTTTCGTTAGTCAACATCTATTATCTTTCTTTCTTTGTCATCAAAATCTATAAGCTCGTTACTTAATTTACTAAAACCCAGTTTTCCAACCCATTCTCTACAAATTTATTGTTTTGAGTTTTTTAGGCTTAAGTCCATACACCTATTGGGCTAGGAGTTCAAATCAGATCCTTACATGACTAATTCACTTGATATTTTTGTGATAAATTTGATTTTACGTAGGATTTTAACAATTTTAATTTGTAAAATAATTTTCTAAAGAAATAATTGTTACAAATATTTTCAATAAGTTCTATAACATGTATTTGGATTTTGGAATATAAATATACATAGTCCTTTCCAATCATCAATAATTACTATATTACATGTTTGACCATCAAAATCTCCTAGTTTTTTTTTTAGTGGACCTCCGTAGAAAAAGACCCAAAATGCAGGGGCAATAATTGGTTTCATTAGGTTGAATTGTAGGCTCTTAGTCCACACATTAGAAGGCCCAAAAAATTTGTGTACCAAACTATCAATAAAAACTCAAGTCAATTACCTCTATAATGTAACACTGTTCCCCCCCCCCCCCCCCCCCCCCCCCCCCCCAAAAAAAAAAAAAAAAAAACCAAACAAACAGATTGCATGCTAACTCAACAAACTACCATAGTGGGGATTTCAATTATTTGAATTGATAAAATTTCTGATTGTTAAATAAAAGATATGGGATTTAATCTCTATCTACAACAAAAACTGATTGGTGTTTTAATCTGATGATAAAGAGTTGTCATCAAGAGCAGACACTATAAATTAAAACTTTCTCAAAAAATAAAAAAATAAAAAAACTAATATTAAAGTCAGTGAATTGTTTATATTATAATCCCCTAGGCATGACCTAAGCCTAAGGTTGAACCATGGTCTTTTCTATGTAATTCTCCTATTAACACCATAGACCCAACAGATCTCAAATGATAAACAAATACATAAATAGTTATAAACAAAGACATAAAATGAGAGACTTTATGTTGTGCTAGGATCGATTCAATGGATTTTGATGCCAAAGGCAATAAATTAAGTGAGATCTTTTTTTATGTCTAAATTTTAATTAAATGATATTATTAAACTTTTATATCATTAGTTAACTAGATGTAAAAAAATTATTTTTCTTACTTCTTGAAATTAAAATTTAAGTTTTGTATTAAGGTTTTTTTTTTTACATCTCTTTTTTAATTAGTAATATCTAGTCTTAATCTTTTTGTAACATAATCAATCTTAAATAAAATTTTATCATTTCTAATTTTAAAATTCTCTTTACACATAAACAACGGTAATAGTATTATTAATAAAATTTTGTAAATAATACATGCATTTGAATATATTTACAGAGAGAGAGAGAGAGAGAGAGAGAGAGAGAGAGAGAGAGAGAGAGAGAGAGAGAGAGAGAGAGAGAGAGAGAGTCTAGTGTGCAGTCATATAGTAGTAGATTAAGTGGCTAATGTAACAATCTACCACGTGAGAGATTAGTTTACAAAAATTAAATTTTCAACCTTTTAATGAAAATTAATAGTCAATAATGATTAGATCCACTTACAATTTTTTTTTTCTTTTTTTAAATTAGAGTTTCAATTGGATTATACTTTTATGGCCCGATATTTTAGGGCCTTTCTTAGATGTGGAAGAAAGGGCATACAAACTATTTAAGTTCCTTTTTCTTCTAAAAAAAATATTTAAGTTTTTTTTTTAAATAAAACAATTAGTTATTATATTAATATTGGGGCCTTTTTTTAATGGACTCATTGGGGGCCTTTAAGCCTAGGCTTAAAGCAGACCCTATTCTTACATTAAGTGGGTATTGTCTTTTTTTTAATCTTTTGTCTGTGTCATTAGAAATAATTTATTTGAATTTTTTATTTTTTATTTTTTTATAAAAAACAATAGTAGACTTTATTTATGAAAAATCACGTTGTACAATGAAGAATAGAAAAGATGGGCATTCTTCTAACCAAACAATGGTCGCTTCTTCCTCCTTTATAGCACTAGCTAAAGCTAAGACAACATGATTACATTGTAAAGGTATACGGTGAAATGAAATTAAAAACAAAAACAAAACTATACCTAATGACACCTTGCAAAAACTAATACATAGACAAAAAACCAAAGCCAATCTCCACTAAATGCCAAGTCATCTAGCCATAAACAATCATCCACAGCCTTTGTGAACTTAGCAATTTGATTACAAGGCCGGGATCCATTACCCCAATACTCATCAAAATGCAAAATTTCATTGAAATCACCTAATAAAAGCCAAGGAAAAGAGATAGATGCATGGAGTTGACGCATAAATCCCAAGATTCTCCTTTTCTTGATGTTTTAAGATGTCCATAAAAACCAGCAAAGCGTCAAACAACGCCCTCTTGATTTATTATAGCATCAATGTGATGTGAGGAAAAAAATTAGGATATCCAAATCCACACTATCCGCCCAAAGGAAGGCCAAGCCACCACTAGATCCAATTTTGGATATTGCAAAACCAGGTGTTAATTCCAATTTTTTCTTTAATCTGCCAAAAAATTATCCATATCTAGAATGGTTTCAGATAAAAAAAGAATTTTGGGACATTTTTCTCTTGCCAAACAGTGGAGTTTTTCTACAGTTCTACTACGTACCTTTGGGGTCCCAAGCCCTTGACAGTTAAGGCTTAAAATCTTCATGTTGGAGAGGGGGAGGAAGATTACACCCAACAAATGTTTGAGAAACATTCAAAATATCTGAACAAATAGCATTTTTTTTTTTTTTGGTAAATTGAAGAGTTCAAAGAAGACGAGACTGATGAAGGTCGCTTACCCGCGTGTTGAAGCTTAGGCAAATTCTTGACAAAAGTTTGAAAATTGGAACTCTTAAGAATACGTTTCCATGATCTCAGTGCAGGTTCTTTTTGGCCAGGCTAGCCAATCCTCAGTATAATTGGACATACGATCCATCTCTATATCCATATTTGAATTATCCTCATTTGAATTGTTGTTATCCATATCTGTCAACGCTTTCCTTTGTGGCTAAGTCCGTCCTATTTGAAAAATCTGCAATTGGAATCAGATTATGCTTATCCACCAAAGGATTATTGGGAGAATCTATGATATCTATGTGGGGATGTTCTAGTGCTTTAGGAGTTAAATTTAGAGTGGGGATAGAGTTATCAGGTATTTTGAATTTTGACGGAAGGGATATAGGTGTTTTGAACGTAGCAGGAACAGGAAGTGTTGCAGGCTCAATAGTGGAGCTTTCTTTGGATTTGTTGGATTTGGAATTATCTCACTCAGTGGAATTTTAGGTGGGGCCATCTAGTTGCTGTAAACCCGCCAGCTCATCAATTTTTTCCAACTCATCAATTTTTCCAGCCACCAAAGTATTTGTCAATTGGCAACTAGGTGGGGGAAAAATTGGTTTAGATTCGTCCACTATAGTGCCGGTGAAATCATCAACATCATCATCTCTCAATCTAGATTGTTGAAAATCATTCTTCTTATTAATAATCTTTGGAGCTAAAGCACGAAGCCAGGGACCAAATTGAAATCTATCGTCATCTGGAGATAAACAACCTTTAGTAATTTTTTTACATTCATAATCCTGATGACCTAGTATACCACAGCGATAACAAAATATAAGTGTTAACATGTATAGTGTTGTGGGCTTTAGTCCCACCTAGATTATTTGTATAGCACACATGCTTGTACTACACTCTTACTTGTACTGCAAACATATGCATCCTATATGAAGGCTCTCATGTACATTCTTTAACAATGAAATACAATACTATTGCATTCAATATTTCTAACATGGTATCAGATCCACCTTCCTGTGGTCATGGTTTTCTGTACTTACGATGTGTTTAAGAACAATCTCTATCTTCCTTGGTGTTTCTTTGCTACGTTCATCTTCTTTGGCTTCCCACTACTGTCGTCAAAACTCTCTGGTATAGTCATGCCACCGTTAGAAGTCACATCAACATTACAAGACCATTGTCTTCCTCAAACCACTGTCACAGAGCCAAAATTCATTCAAGGATTTTCTCATTCTTATCAAATCTCAAGATTTCATTAAGCTTCTATCTTGAGTTTAAGAAGGGGTGTTAGAGATATATTAGCCCATTAGCATAGGCCTAAACCTAATTCTACTTCGTTTACAAGTCAAGTCTCCTACTTATATTAGAAGTCTATTAGTTTAGGATTTAGTCTACTATATATACCCATGTTATGATTTATTGTAACACAAGTTTTGTATTACACTCTTATATAATAAAGATGTAGCCCTTAAAAGGTCCCTCCGTGGACATAGGCCATAAGGCTGAACTACGTAAGCCTTGTGTTCCTTTTTTATGCTTCTCTCTTTTGCATATATTCAAACATATTTAACATGGAATATATCATAGCTAATATTTGACATGGTATCAGAGCCACTGTTTTAACTTTTTCTTGTGTCTTGCAGTCTTCTCTTTATTGGTATTCTCGGTTGCCTCAACTTCTCTGGTTAGTAAGCTTTCTACGTCCTCTCCCGACTGCTCCATCGTTAGAGGTCCCCAAGGCTGAATCTCTACTGCCAGAAGCATTCTCTACGCTGCTAAAAGACCACTACCTTCTCGGGTCTGTCAGTTGTGACCTCCAATTATGACTCTAGAGATACCATTCTATAGATCCTAAACTAATCTACTCAACACCGCCGGAATCATCCCCGTTTGACCGACCACGCGCCGATCAAAGTTTCGGCAAAGACTATCCACGTGCCTCACGCGCCTTCAGTGTTGCTCCAATATTGACATCGTCGCAACCATCTGAATTGTCCTCCCCTGATCTGCCGCATCGGCAAGGAATTAGCTTCAACAAACGCTCCACGCGCCACTTGAAGATCAGTACGTCTAGCCCACGTGCCGTACACGCCACTGGGAATCTTGCTAATGTCATCTGAGATGTCATTACTTGACATATCAGCCCTAGTTGACGTCGTCTACTGACGTCGACCTTAGCGATTTACTGACGTCATCCTGCCTACGTGATCGTTGACTGTTGTAGTGGTTGATCGTTGATCAAACCGTTAACTTTGACTTTGACCATTGACTTTCTGCCAGAGTTGACTTTTTGCAGTCCAGGTGCTCCTTACCCAATTTTCCACGTAGATTTCACTTTTGCAGTCCATTTTTACATATTTTGCTTCTAAATGAAGAATAAGGATAGGTCTTGTTGCAATATTCGTCGCCAACAATCCAGCAAATGCTTTTGCAATTTTTGCAAACGTTTTGGCCACAATATTGAGACTTGCTATCATTGCAACAAATCAGTTGTTTCAATTTTTGATGCTACTATTGCTAACACTAAAAGTGTCTAACCAATGACTCCTGTCTCTGCACAATCTAAGTTTTTATGACGCACTTTCACCATGCCCACAAATGACCTTAAAAATATCATTGTTAATGTCATTCGTATGGTTGGTAATGTATCTTATTCTTCTTCTCTCTCAAATTTATCTAGTATGCCTCCTTCCTCTTGGCTTAAGGATTCTACTTATTGCAATCACATGACACCTCACTCGTCCTTATTTTCTGAACTTAAACCTGCACCACACCCTCTTAATATTCGCACAGCAAATGGTTCTATAATGTCTGGTCATAATATAGGTTTCGTTTCGACCTCCAACCTCTCGGTTCCTAAGGTTCTTAATGTTCCTGACCTTTCTTACAATTTATTTTCTGTGGGACAATTAGCTGAGTTGGGTTATCGCATTATCTTTGACTATTTTAGGTGTATTGTTCAAGATCCGAGGATGGGACAGGAGCTTGGGACCGGTCCCAAAGTTGGGCGTATATTTTTCATGGACAACCTTCGCCTTCCACTTGTTGCTCTTGTTTTTACTGCTACAATTTCTTCTATTCCCTCCCTTGCACTTTGGCATGCTCGATTTGGTCACGCATCTTCCTCTCAGGTACAACAATTAGCTTCTAAAGGTTTGTTAGGTTCAGTTTCTACAGAAAATTTTAATTGTATTTCATGTTAGTTAGGAAAACAATCAGCTTTGCTTTTCAATACTAATGAATCAATATCCACTAATATCTTTGACATTATTCATTCTGATGTTTGGGGGCCTTCCTCTGTCTCTAGTATTGGTGGATCTCAATATTTTGTTGTCTTTGTTGACGATTACTTTTGCTATAGCTAGATTTTTCATATGAAGCATCGTTCTGAATTATTGCAAGTATATTCTAATTTTTTTAAAATGGTTGAAACTCAATTTTCCAAACATATCAAAATTTTTCGATTTGATAATACTCTTGAGTACACTCAATATGCTTTTCAAGCTGTTTTGCATTCCTATAGCACTGTTCATCAACTAACTTGTCCAGGTACCTCTCCGCAAAATGGTAGAGCTGAACGAAAATTTTGTCATATTCTTGACACTATTCGTGCTCTCCTTCTCTTTGCCAAAATTCCTGCTCCTTTTTGGGGCAAAGCTGCTCTTTATACTATACATTAATCGCATTCCAAGTCCTATTATCCAAAATTAAACTCCATATGAGTGCCTTTTTAGGTCACCTCCAGACTATCACCACCTTCGCTCCTTCGATTCTGCTTGTTTTGTTCTTTTTCAGCCACATGAGTATAACAAACTTGAACCTCAGTCAAGGCTTTGTTATTTTCTTGCCTATGGAAAACTCAAAAAGGGTATCTATGTTATGATCCTGTCTCCCATCGTCTTCGTACATCTCGCAGTGTTGTCTTTTGGGAACATCGCTACTTTGTCGAGCTCTCTCACTTCCATGCCTCCCTATCTTCCTCCTCTGTCTTAGATCTTTTTTTAGATGAGGCACACATTCCTTCTGTAGCTACTCCTGATCCTTCTGTAGCTGCTCCTGATTCTTTTGTAGACTTCTTTGTCCAACCACAAGATATCCTTAATCCTTTTCTTAGTTCACCCTTTAATGAACAAGTGGAAGATGAACAGGTCAAAGACGAGCTACCCAACCCTGAGCTTAGGTCCCTGCTCTTGCTTCACCGGAAGATCTTTCACAAGTCATTCCACCTCGTCACTCAACTCGAGTAAGATCCATTTCTGCACATTTACTTGACTATCATTGTTATACTGCCTTTGCTACGCTACACAAACCTCACACCTATTGTAAAGCTTCTACTGACCCTTTATGGCAGATGTGAGGGCCAGATTTGAGCACTTTGCCTTGAGGATAAGTGGACTCAAGCCCAACAAGCCCAATACAATAAATTTATAAAGAGTGGGTAGAAGAATTGGGATTTAAAGAGTGTAACAATAGTTGAAGATGATTTAAGGAATGAATAAGTAAAACAAGTATGGATTTAAGCCAGTAATTCAGTCCTCAACACTAGTCCGAGGAGCTTCTACTTATTACTTCTTGATTGATAGTGACAATGGTTACAAAACTAGCTCAAGTTGCTACAACGTTTCTCTTGTCAAAATTTCGATCCCCTTTCTCAAAACTCCTTCCTCCTTATATACTACTTCCCTCCCTCATCTCCACCATACACGTATATGTCAGATCTATTGTTGTTGATCTTTGTCACATCAACTTTTCTCCTAAAGCTCTTAGGTAGTAGCTGTAAGTCTAAAAAGCCACTGCTCAGGCATCACTTCCACATTTAATACGGCCAGAGTGTTAGTTGTGGAGCATTTAATGTGGAGGTTGTGACTTTTCCTGGGATTGCTTTGCTGCCATGCTCCATAATGATTGCTTGTTGTACTTATATTCTTCCCTAGGGTACTTTAGAAGGTTATTTTTGTCAGTAAGTCTCTTTATATCGTCCTCGGCCTTGATAGCTGAGGACAGAATTGTCATCGGCACAATTTCTTGGGCTGCCATGATTTTCATTGCCTTCTTCATATACGATTATAGGTCTTATCATAGGCTTCAGGCCTAGTGCAGAAGGTGAATGCATATCATTAGGCTTTATGACCCTACAACAGATTGTAATGAAAAAGGAACTTGATGCATTATCTAAAAACCATAATTGAGATTTGGTGACTCTCCCCGCTAAAAAATCTGTGGTTGGTTGTAAGTGGATCTACAAGATTAAGAGTCATTCTGATAGGTCCATTGAGCACTACAAAGCTCGTCTTATTGCAAAAGGTTTTACATAAGAGTATGGGATTGATTATGAAGAGATATTTGCTTCAGTTGCTCGTATCTCATTTGTTCGTGCCCTCTTAGCTATTGCTGCTACCAGTAAATGGGACCTTTTTTAGATGGATGTCAAAAATGCATTCTTTAATGGGGATTTAAGTGAAAAAGTTTATATGCAACCTCCTCCTGGTCTCTCTATTGAATCAAATAAGGTTTATCACCTTCGACGTGCACTTTATGACCTTGAAAAAGTTCCACGAGCTTGGTTTGCCAAATTCAGCTCTACCATCTCTTGCTTGGGCATGGCCAGTCATTATGATTCTGCCTTATTTCTTCGTCGCACTAACAAAGACACTATTTTACTTCTTCTGTATGTGGATAATATGATTATAACTAATGATGACCTCAGTGGCATTCAAGAACTCAAGAATTTTCTTAGTTAGCAATTTGAGATGAAAGATCTTAGACATCTCAACTACTTCTTGGATCTTGAAATCACTTATTCTACCGATAGACTTTATATTACTCAAGTCAAGTATGCCTCTAAACTCTTATCTCGAGCTGGACTTACTGATAGCAAGACTGTTGATACTTCAGTTGAGCATAATGTGCATCTGACTCCCTTAGAAGGGAAACCATTGTTTAATCCTTCTCCTTACAGACGCTTGGTCGGTAACCTAGTTTATCTCACTGTCACCCATCCAGACATTTTCTATACTGTTCACCAAGTGAGCTAGTATCTATCTACTCCACAATTGACTCACTATGCTACTATTTTGTGCATTCTTTGATACCTAAAGGGCACTCTCTTCCATGGTCTTTTCTACTCTGCTGAGTCTCTTCTTGTTCTCCATGCATATTCTGATGCTGATTAGGCAAAAGATCCCACTGATCGCAAGTCCATCACTGGTTATTACTTTCTTCTTGGTTTTTCTCTGATTTCTTGGCGAAACAAGAAACAAACTCATATAGTCCGCTCCAGTACTAAAGCAGAATATCATGCCCTTGCTAATACCACATCTGAGCTCCTTTGACTACGATGGCTTCTCAAAGATTTAAGTGTGTCTACATCCTTTGCTACTTTTCTTTATTGTGACAACCAAAGTGCCATTCATATTGCTTACAATGATGTCTTCCATGAACGGACTAAACATATCGAGATCGATTGTCATTTTATCGTTATCATCTTGTCTATGGTGCTCTTAAGCTCTTCTCAGTCTCTTCCAAAGATCAACTTGCAGATATCTTCACCAAGTCACATTCTAAGGGATGCCTTTGTGATTTGGTTGACATCCTTAAGTTGGTCTCACTCCCACCTTGAGTTTGAGGAGGGCTATTAACGTGTATAGTGCTGTGGGCTTTAGGCCCACCTAGATTACTTGTATAGCACACATGCTTGTACTACACTCTTACTTGTATTGCACACATATGCTTCCTGTATAAAGGCTCTCATGTACATTCTTTAACAATGAAATACAATACTATTGCATTTAGTATTTCTAACAATGAGTAATCTTTTGTATTTGAAAAATACCCAACTTTCTCCCACATCTTCAAAATGAACCATTTTTCCTCTCATTAATGGTTTTGTTCCACCCTTATACGAAAGAAAGAACCCCAAGCGAATCCACTCTTAGGAAAAGGGACACAGTTTTTTGAAAATAGGTTTGCTTTGCTCACAGTCAATGCCAGCAACTAGGCCTAGTATGAGGCAAGTGACACAGTTTCTATATTAAGCAAAAGGGACTATATGCAACATATGCTTCAAAAGTTTCTATTTTCACTTCTCTACAACCCCAAGCAATTAGTAAGTTTTCAATTTTCCACTGGTCGAATTGGTCCCAACTATCCCAAGCATTGATCCAAAGTCTATTCTAAAAATTGCATGATACACAACTAATTCAACAACCGCTTATGAGGATTGAATCAGTGGTAGACAAGGAAGCAGCAGAACCCTTGCCAAATGTTGATGGAATCGACAATAAGAAATCAAATGCTTCATAATTGTAATACAAGAACAAGTGTAAATCTGTACCTTGAACCAATCTCGAGGAACATAATTAAGCAATCCGAGACTATTGTTAATCAATTTCCTTGTCTCATACTCATTCCTAGTACTTATCCTTTCATTTCAAGTTTAACTAATTTAAACAAGGGTAACAAAGGTTGATTGGCATCCCATCTCTATAAATTAATTGTGTGAAGTAAAAATTAGCCTATCTTATTTTTGCTTGCCACAAATATTTACATTTTTGGGTAAGTTTTTTAGTTATTTTATGAACATTTTATTTAATTTTATCATAATTGGTTCATTAATTTGAACATTTTAGGTCAATAGAGAACACATTTATTCCTTTGTTTCATAAAGGTAAAGGTATTATTCCTTTCAGAACATTTATTCCTTTCAATTGCTAGCTCCCTTGGAATTAAATCCCACTAATTTAATTCAACCATTCTCACGTGAACGTTTAGCGCTTCCCCCATTTTCAACTTCCCAATTTAATTAATTCCGTTCCCCACTTTATTTTCTTCTTATCTCAATAATGTAGTGTGCACCCGACCACTTTTCAGTTGGAGTTTTCATAGCTTTCGATCTTCAATTTTCAAGTTAAGCCTGAGAAGAAGAACTCATGAATGAAAATGATCGTGATTAGAAGCAATGAGTTTTATTGATTTCTTAATTTTAGTCACTCAATAGCTATCAATCAATTATGAGGAGTGATTAGAAATGGTAGGTTTTTTTTTTTTTTTTTTTGGGTTAATTTAATTGTGGGAGCACTATGCATTTGTTGGTCTTCAATTCATAAACTTTTTTTTTTTTTGAGAAAGTTCAATTCATAAACTTGAAGGTTCTTAATAATTCATGGAAAGGTTGATCTTTTATTATTATTTTTTAAGAAGTTTTTTTAAAAATCCAAGGTCCATTAGTCATTTAGAAAAGAAGAAGGTTGGGCCGGGTTATGCTATTCGGCCCATTAGTTTATATATATATATATATATATATATATTTATAGGACTAGTTTAATTTTTTTATGGAAATATCCGGCCCATTAGTTGTATTTTTATTTAGGACCCAAAGGACCCTTTATTCTAATTCAAAAAAGCCCAT
Source organism: Quercus variabilis (assembly GCA_030445155.1). Classification (NCBI taxonomy): domain Eukaryota; kingdom Viridiplantae; phylum Streptophyta; class Magnoliopsida; order Fagales; family Fagaceae; genus Quercus; species Quercus variabilis. The sequence goes on from CP129445.1 coordinate 32,548,647, forward strand.
TCTAACCTATACTTGTTTAAACATCCATATCTAACCCAAAACAGCCAACGGCTCCTTTTCCCTTTCCTTTTCTTTTTCCTCTTTTCTCTGTCTCTCTGCTTTTCGAGAAATAACAAGAAAGAAGGGTCTTTTTATACCTATGGCGACCATTACTGGGTACACTGATGTGGCTGTGGCTGTGGCTGCGGCGCCGAAGCACCCAAACCCTCCTGCTAAGACCGTTGATACTCAGTCTGTTTTCAAAAGGTAGATTTGGGTTTGTCAAGAATTTGGGTTTTTCTTTATTTTTTTGTTACTTTAATTATATGCTTATGATTATTGAATATATGTAGACAAGCTGTTTGTTGAAAGGTTTCTTAGAGGATAAATGGGTTGTTTTGAGGCCTGGGTTTGTCTATTTGTTATGGGTTATTGAGTTCTTGTATTGGGTCTTTGTTTCTGACTTTGTATGGATATTGGGTTCATGATCTGCACCTTCTCTTTGTAAAAGGGTTACTTAGAAAGCTAGATGGGCTTTTTTTGGGTTTTGGCTTTTTATTTTTATTTTTGAATCTCTGAGAATATAGATGTTGAAAACTTGAGAACTTTTGAATTGGCTTTTTATGTGGGGTTTGTAGGATTTCTATTGCTGTTTCCTTTGTTATTGTCTTATGAAACAAGTTGCAATCTGAATTCATGGCCTTAGTCATTAGAACCTTAATAGTTCATGGAAATGTTGATCCTATTAATAATCTTTCTTTAGAATGCGCTATGAGGAGAGTGTTCAAATCATTATTGGTATATTTATTACTGTTCACAGTTTATTGTTGAATTTTAAAGAGGGAGGAAAAAACAAAAACCAAAAATTTTGAAATCAAAATTGACGGTGATTAGATTGATAATTATGGTTTCAATTAAATTTCAGCATTCAGACTAGATTTGATTTTTTTTTTTTTTCTTCAGATTCTTTTGAATGGTTGTTATTTGCAGACTAATGTACAAGTAGAGCCGATTGTTGAGCAAATCGATATGCTTGATGGTTTCACAGGAAAACTTTGATTTGGATGCCACTAAGAGTTCCATCAGGTGTTATTAGTTACTTGTTATCTTTCCTAGTGTTATGACATTCAAGACTATCATGAGATTCATTAAATTTTTAGTAGAGTGAGGCTTATATTGTTTGTTAAAAATGTTCTCAAGGGGATGAAAGCATGTTGCTCTGCCCAGCTGACATGAAATAAACGTTGCTCCTGCATTCACATATCTACAAGTCTATATTAAGTTATATTACTTTCTTCTTGATATTTAGTAGGTCGATAATTGATGAAGGCCCGTACAGATATTTAAGATTACAAACATTGAAGGATGATCAATTGTATGCTTTATTCTTCCACCTTAAATTTTTAGTTTATTTTTTATTTATTTGGGCTTGATATAAAATTTGACACAGTACCCTTTTTAGTTTACTAATTCTTAATTTAGTTTTCACACAAAAACAATTTCTATACGTACTAGTATAATCATGCTTACTTCTTTTTTATAGAGCTTGCCTGTAATTCTACATGGTTTTATTATCTATTCAAGAAGCTCACAATTTGGGATTTGTTTTAGACAAGTAAAACTATGAATATTAATTTGCTTCCACTTTACATGCAGAACTTTCTGTTTTGATTAAAATGTAATTTTTTTTTTTTTTTTAATTTGTAACGTGTATGCATTAACATGTCGTATTGAATATTTTCACTTTATTTTTGTTCAAGGAAAATCAACAAATCTGGAGGCTCTATGACGCATATTTCTCTCCACCATTGCTAAATTTTGTGTGTCAAGTAATGTGGCGTTGCCTTGTATTAAGAAGGAAGATGGGAGCTTTTCTCCTCTTACTTTTGTTCCAGTCAAATCTCTCTCTCTCTCTCTCTCTCTCTCTCTCTCTCTCTCTTTTATTTTTTGTTTATATTGTATTTTTCTCTTGATGATCAGGGTCTTCAACAAAAACTTGGCCAAAAGAAAAGCCAATTAGAAACATATCCAGAAGTTTGGAGATGGTAAGCAATATATAAAAGGTTTTGGAGAACTAGAGAAGCTCTGCTACAAAATAGTTTTATAGACACTCCATGGTGGTGCTGGTAAGTGAATAAAAAAAGGTAAGAAGCAAAGGTAACCACTGAATTTTAAAGGAGGTTGGAGATGAGAACTTAAATGTAAGTGTTACCTAGATGACATGGCTTAACAATTCCTATTGAGTAAACTGTTTGTAAATGTATGTCATCATGCTTTATTGTTATAACTATAATCAACTATGCAATGGTCTAATGTTTTTGGTGTATGAGACAAATTATATATGATATATCAATGACTTGTTCTCCATGACTATATTTTGGTTATTTATTCTTTTGCTTATGTTGGTGTTTAATTCTACTTTTGTTTTTTTGGTTCCTCTCATGCTTCTTTTATTTGATCATTGTTGTTTGGTTGCTTGGAAAAAGATCAAAAAAATAAAATTATTCTTGTGTGTGTGTGGCTAACCATTACATGTGACAGGACATATTAAAGAGTGGAGTATTGCCCAAATTACAAGGAGTGGAGTATCATCCCTCATTCAAGGGAAAATGGCTATTTAGCCTTAATGTTTGAACTATGTAGCCAAATAGCCTTTTTTTCAAACTATGTAGCAAAATACACCTATGTTTTAGAACTTGATATTGCTAAGGTCAAGTTCTATGTCGAGTTCTGCCTAGAACTTGACATTAGCAATGTCGAGTTCTATGCATATTTTAAGTGGAACTCTACACAAAATTTCAAAAAAAAATCTAAGTGGCAAAATACGCATATAACTTGACATTGCTAATGTCCAGGCAAAACTGAACATCGACATTGTTGAGTTCTAAAATAAGAGTATTTTGCTACAAAGTTTGAAAGGGTACTGTTTGGCTACATTCCAAAATTAAGGATAAATAGCCATTTTTCCCCTCATTTCCCTACTTCCTATCAAATGTATGCTCATATATGGATTGAAGAACAATTACTAGTAGTGTATTTGTGATGATGCAATACATTTAATAAATAAATGTTATTTAGGAATAGAAAATTTCCTTTCTTACCTTTTGATTCCCTGAGAGAGTGATTATTTTGACTTCGATAATTGAGAAATTGTTTCATCAAGTGCATATATATCATACATTCATGCAAAACTTTTCCGCATATTTGTGTAGGTTAGTGACTAGTTAATTTAAAAATAGATGATTTTTATATTCATGGATGATGCCTTTTTAAAGGATAGCAATCACTGGCTATGGGCTTTTAGTAAGCTGAAATTTAATGAGACACCTAATCTAGTTTCCGCAATTCCCTACTTAAATATTGATCTATAGAACTTGTTACATCGGAATCAATCTTATTTTAGTATTGTTTAGAGGATAAGTAGACTAACTAAATGCAGTTTCTATATTAAGCCAAACAAACTGTATACATCATATTCTTCAAAATTTACTCTTTTCTCTTCTCTCCACTCCCAAGCAATCAGTAGGCTTTCTATTTTCCACCAGTTGATTTGGTCCCAACCATTAATCCATGGTCTATATGACCCATAGCATGAAACAAACTAATTCAGCGACCATTTATGAGGATTGAATTAGTGCTAGACAAGGAAGTAGAAGATGCCTTGCTAGATGATGAAGGAAATGACAATAAGAAATCATGCTCTTCATTACCTTTAAATGTACCAAAAAAAGTACTTCCATCTGGTAATTCTGGTCAATTTGCATTGCCATCCAAAAACTGCATCACTTGCCTCATGCTAGGCCTAGCTACTGGCACTGAGCGTGAGCAAAGCAGGCCTAATTTCGAAACCAATTCCATTTCCTCCACCACATAATTACCTTCCAATCTAGGATTACTAGCATCAAGGATAGCTCCTCTTCTCTAGCACTCAAACACCCAGTCAACCAAAATTATGTCTTCGGTTAGTACTTGTAGCCCTACAGGCCGCCTTCCACATGCCACCTCAAGCATGAAAGCCCCAAAAGAAAACACATCAGTGCAAGTGGTTGCCCTTCTTGTTCTAATAATCTTTGGAGCCAAATAACCTACAGTTCCAACCACATGGGTGGTTTGGGGATTTGTATCATGGTCATATAATCTGGCAAGGCCAAAATCACCTAGCCTTCCATTCAATTCAGCATCTAATAGAACATTGCTTGCTTTTACATCTCTGTGTAGAACAACCTATTCCCATTCTTCGTGGAGGTAAAGAAGGCCAGATGCTACACCTTTGATGATTCGAAATCGTTGAAACCAGCTAAGGTTTGGTTTTTCATTGCTATATAAGAACTTATCAGGGCTTCCGTTGGACATATAATCATAGACCAAGAGGAGTTCTCCTCTTCGCCTGCAATATCCCAGGAGCTGGACCAGGTTCTTGTGCCTCAATCTTCCCATGCTAATAATCTTAGCTACAAATTCCTTCATCCCTTGTTTGGAATTATGGGAGACTCTCTTGACTGCAATTTGTACATTGGAAGAAGGAAGTATTCCTCTATAAACGTTTCCAAAACCTCCTGCTCCAAGAAGCTCTTTGTCTGAGAAACCCGTGGTTGCTTTGTAGAGATTCTTGTAGATGAACCAGTGAGGACCATACTCCCTTTCCCAATCTTCACGTATTTCTTCATATTTCTTCCTTCTTATAATGTAAGCAGCTCCAGTGATTGTTATCAGCACAAGTTTCACTGCTATGACAAAAACCATGATCATTAGTCTGGGTATCTGTTTTGTTTTCCTTTGTTGAGGAAGTGAAGGAAGCTTCGAAACATCAAGGCTTTGTGCTAGTCCACTTCTATTAAAGCTCCATCCAAGAATATACTGGTCACTTGGAGCACGGGAACCAGTAGTTGCAGAGAAACCAACATACATAGATTCCAAGAGATATTGAGACAGATCAATGGGTTTTGACGTGAGAGGCCTGTTTGGTTTTGGGATTCTGGTTGGGGCTAGTGTCACATTTAGGAACTTTTCTGCCTAATCATAGTCTATCCAAAGATGCATTGGATTCCCACTTGTGAGCTCCAAGCTAATATTCTTCCCTTCTTTATTGGAAAAATACATTGCAGGAGCTAATTCAGTTGAGTTCAGACTATTCACATCAATTCCCACATGGATTCTATCAATATCTCCAAATTCTGGGTTCAGAATAGTATCAAGCTAAATGGCCAAAAATGTGGTTCACAGGAAGGCCATCATTTGAAGAATTGAAGAGTCCCAGATACTAATTTCCTCCAGCTTGGATAAAGTTCCACGATGGACTGATGGTGAACATCATGCCGTGACCACCACCACTACTTGGCACTTGTGGAGCAATGGCAAATACAAAGTTTGTAGAAAATGAAAGAGATAGAGTTGAACCTGAGGATGTTGTGTTGGATTTTAAAGGAAATTGGTAGAAAACATGACCAACTTGGGGGGATGAAATGTTCTTGCTATTGGTTAGCTGCAGCAGACCATTGCTGAGAAGCTGAGCAGTGCCATCAAGATGCAGCTTGGCTGGATGGAATCCATGGTAGATGAATTGGTTTTCATTTTGCGCAAAGGCCAGGGGAATATTGGAAACATAGAAAATTATCAGGAAATGAAGTGATACAAGGATTGTAGCCATTGGGAAAAGTTGAAAAAGGCCCATTTTTCTGAAGAGAGGGGTTTTGCTTGATTAAGAGTCACTTGACTCAAGAGATATATGTCTTCTTCTTTTCCCAAGTTTAACACCAGTATCTGTGTTATTATAGTTATGGGATAACAGAACAATTGACTCACAAAGAAGATAGTGTGTCTAGTCAAGTGGGAACTGTGATTGGAAAAGAAGCTCTAGTGTAAACTTAAGAAAAAGAAAATGGCTAAAAGAAAAGGGTAATGATGCATATACGTATGTTAGTATACATGTATATACATATACATAGATGAATGAACACTATTTGATGACAAAACTTTTTTTTCCCCTCCCTTTTGGGCTCAAAAAATCATTTTTGCAAAAAAAAAAAAATGAGGCACAACAGCTATGGCTGGAGGTGTCCCCTGCTATGTACAGTGCAATATCCCCACATGAACAGTGATAAAAGACATGTGCACACATGAAAAAGTGGCAATGGACAACCCCTTCTATGCAGAAAGTTTCTTTTGGCCCGAACCTTTTTCAAAACAATGTCCATGGTTGACTAGTTTTCCCTTCGTGTGTGATATTGGTGCCTACAATTGAATGACCTTTTGTATGCATAAAAAAGTAACAATGGGCAGCCCAATTATGCAGAAAAATCCCTTTTATGCAGAAAATTTCTTTTATGCAGAAAATTCTTTTATGCAGAAAAATCCCTTGTATGCAGAAAATTCCTTTTATGCAGAAAATTCATTTATGCAGAAAAATCCCTTTTATGCTGAAAATTCCTTCATGCATAAAATTCCCTTTTTTGCTGAAAATTCTTCTATGCAGGAAATTCTTTTATGCAGAAAAATTTCTGTTATGCAGAAAAATTTTCTTTTATGCAGAAAAATTTCTTTTGGGCATGAACCTTTTGCAAGACAATGTCCATAGTTAACTAATCCTTCTTTCGCATGTAATATCGGTACCTACAATTGAATGACCTTTTGCACGCATAAAAAAGTAACAATGGGCAGCCCCTTTTATGCAGAAAAATCCCTTTTATGCGAAAAATTTCTTTTAAGCATGAACCTTTTACAAAACAATGTCCATGGTTGACTAGTCTTTCCTTTGCATGTGATATTGGTACCTACAATTGAATAACTTTTTCCACAAGTAATAACAACACTTATAATTGAACAAATCACAACTAAATAAGTTTTTCTATAGCTGAATGAGTTTGCATACATGAATAGTAACATCGCCTACCGCTAGGAGAGTTTTTTCCCCCTATTACATGGACCAAAAAAAAAAAAAAAAAAAAGAAGTCTTTATGACTAGAGAGTCTCAAAACATGTCGTAACATATTAGATACATATTACATTCCAATAGAGTTGCCCACTAGAAAAATGAACTAAAAACATGAGTAGCCTTATCTAATAAGCAGCCAAAGGTTTCCGCAGAGAAGGAGCCACCACTGATTTTGCTACAATTTCTTTCTCTAAATTTGCAATCTTCACCGCAAGCTCAGCCAACTTTAGCTCACCATCATGAACTTTTAAGATAAGTCATTATATCGCTATCTTTAAATTTATATTGAGTATATGTTACTCTACTATGCTCATATCACTCAGTACAAATTACTTTAATATTATATCACATTCATCAGTCAATTAAAACTATCGCGTTAAATATATATTACTTTATCTTTGCCACTATTGCAACCATTGATCGAAAATTGTTATGTGAAACATATTGTTTGTTTCAACCATTGTTATGCTTCTTATATCTTGGAATTTGTCTATTTTGTAGGCATAAACCCATGAGAATTCTCATCCCAATATAGAAGCCCGAATCATCCAAGAAATTCAATAACTCCTTACCGCTGGAATCACCAATCTTGTTCTAATCAATAAAAGAAAATTTTTCTGAATCATCCACTGAACCAAGCAAATTGGAGGTCATCTAAGAAGCTTTATTATCACCATCAAAGCCCGTTACTAAATGGCAACATCAAGCCCAATTTTCATTGGCAACATCAAAAACTCATTTCTCATTGGCAACATCAACGTCCAGTTTTCACTGGCAATATCAAAAACCCAATTCTCATTAGTAATATCAAAAGCCCAATTCTCATTAGCAAAGTCAAAGCCCATTACTAAATGGTACCATCAAAGCCCATTACTAAATGGCAACATCAAGCCCAATTTTTATTGGCAACATCAAAAGCTTAGTTCTCGCTGGCAACATCAAAAGCCCAATTCTCGCTGGTAATATCAAAAACCCAATTCTCATTAGCAACGTCAAAAACCCAATTTTCGCTGGCGACATCAAAAAACTCCATCCTTATTGGCAAAATCAAAAGCCTAAGCTAACTACTTAGCACTATTTTATCAAAAAGCCCTAGGATATTAATACTTGGCAAATATTATATTATAAATAGCCCAATTACTATTTTTGGCAAGCCATCATTTCAAAATATCCAAAATCACTTTACAAAAATATTATATCTTGCTCAAAGCCCAAAGCTAATAACCTTTGGCAAATTAATTTTCCTAAACAAGTATATAAGCTAATGAATCATGGAAAATATTTATACCATATTATCTATCTTATGAAATAATACCATTCATTTTTGCAAAACCCATGGCAAACATATATCAAACCCATGGAGAAATGTGAGTGTGTGTCATTAATAATCAAGCCCACAGAAATTATATTCAAGACCTATGGCAATTTTATTTATCTTGTAAACCCATGGAAAATATTCATAAAAATCCATGGAAAATTATATTATCAAAGTAATTACTTATTCGATGATTATAAGGCCCACGGTAATTATCTTAAACCCCATGGCAATTATTATTTACCTTGCTATTTCACAAAAACACATAAAAGATTCAAATAAAATTATATTATGATAATTACTTATCTTATATTACTAACATTTAAAGCCCAAGACTAATAATACTTGGCAATATCTTAAGCCCAAGGTTAATAATACTTGGCAAATACTATATTACAAATATTTGAAACCCAATAATGAACATTTTGTTTTATAAGATCTTAAACGCATAGCTATAATTTATGCCATATTATAAACCCATTGACTCTATTTTGTAAAACCCATGGCAAACATACATCAAGCCCATGGAGAATTATGAATTTGTGTTACTAACGTTTAAGCCCATGGAAATTATATTTAAAACCTATGACGATTAATTTTAACTATTTATTTTATTTAACACTATTCGTCTTTCCAAAACCCATGACAAACATATATCAAGCCCATGGAGAATTATGAATATGTGTTATTAATATCCAAGACCATAAAAGTTTTTACCTTAAAATCTATAGCAATTATATTAAAAACTTATGACACTTCTTTACTTTGTACTTTATTATAAATCCATTGAACTTACCTTAATAAAACCCATGGTAAGCATTTATCTTATATCACATTATTTATCTCTCTACCATTCAAAAGCCCATGGAAATTATTTTAAACCCCATGGCAATTAATATTTACCTTACTATTTTACAAAACCCATGGAAATCATGATAAAAAAATATATATTATCATGAAAATTATAATTATTTATCTTATGTTATATTATTTATCCCGTTAACATTCAAAGCCCAAGACCAATAATACTTGGCACCATTTTATCAGAAGCCTAATACTACTTGGCAATATTTTGAAAGCGCAATATCATTTGGCAAACATTATTGTAAAGTCTTAAAAGTCCAAGACTAATAATACTTGGCAAATAAATTATTTCAAATATCTTACTAAAAGCCCGAAACTAATAATATTTGGCAACATAGATTTCCTAACATATATGTACTTATCTATACCACAAGCTTTATATAAAAACATAATAACTATTTATCTTATGTAACACTATTCGTCTTTCCAAAACCCATGGCTAACATACATCAAGCACATAGAGAAATATGAACTTGTGTGACTAATATTCAAAACTCATAGAAGTCATATTTGAAACCTACAACAATTTCTTTTATTTTTACAAACCCATGGCACACATTTGTCAAAAGCCCATGAAAAACTATATTACTAGATAATTATTTATTCTATGATTACACTAAATAATAAAAGTCCATGATTCAAGTCCAAGGCAAAACTATTTTATCAATGGAATTCAATCCTATAATCAAAATCCATTGTTCAAGTCCGTGGCGAATTATTTATCAAAGCGCAAGTCCAATAATACTTGTCAATATCTTATCAAAAGCCCAAATACAACTTGGCAATATTTTAAAAGCCCATGATTCAAGTCCATGGCAAAGTCATTTATCAATGGAATTCAATCCCATAATCAAAGCCCATGGTTCAAACCCATGGCAAATTAGTTAACAAAGCTCACACAATTAAGAAGAAATAGCCAAACAGTGCAGCAGCGGTACCTACAGCAAATCTATGCTCATCCAACGCCTTTCTACACTCGGGGGCTTGATTCACTAATCCAAAGGATTTCATTTCTGGAGCTATAATAACGTCTTAAAATGTATACTTGGTATATATTTATGTGGGCGTTATTTCCTTATTACTATGCTTAATTTGAATAATTAAGCCATGATTTGTATTAGTCCCTATTATTTATCTTTACATAATTTCTTGAATAAGATGCTATTCATTGTATGTAATTTTCTACTTTCAAGAAATCATGTGAGAAAGATGAATTTACAGGAATTTGTGAGAGAATAGAAGCCAAACTAGAATTAAAGTGGAGCTAAAAGACCATGCCTAAATGTCTAAGGAGGTGCAGCTGGAGTGCTTGGATCATCTAACATGATTGGAAGCTTCAAATAAGGAAAGAAATTAAAGAGGCAGAATCTGAAAAGGAAAAATCTGATTTGAGCACTGATCAGTATTTTGGGTGTATCTCTCTCCACAAAAATCCAATTGATACAAGGCCAGATGGGATGGAACCATGACTTAAATATCTACAACCTTTCAGTTTTGAGTTTTTCGAAATTCTCAATCTTTGAAAGCTGAAATTAACTCACAAGTTACTGCTGTAAACCTGGACAGAAATTAAAATAGTGAAAATTTTTATTTTCTTTGGACACTTAGACATTAGGGTTTGGAAGGGAGGCGGTGTAGAACGAATTTTGGCAGAGAAAACCTTGTATTTTTCTTTCTCTAATGGCAGCCTAAACTCTTTGCTAGGGCTAGGAGTTATGTTTCTTCTATATGATATGAATATTCAATGTGATTCTTTTTAGAATTTTATCCACGACATATTTGATTGTTCAATTAGATTTCTTTTGATGTATTAGTTCTTCCATACTTTCAATAAGTTCAATCATGTTTTTCTTATTGTTTAGATGAATTTTTAATAGTTTCAAATAGAAATCAGGTTTTAAAGTGAATGGGTTTTTTCTGAAAACTTTTCTAACTGCATTATTAATCGAGGTTATCATGTGTTCTTGAATTGTCTTAATTCAACCGAATCATAAGTTTTTAATTATATAAGAACAATCATTTATTAAATATATATTTTCTTAGATCACAAAGAATCTCATATCGATATAAGGAAACACCTCGATGCCCTAGTATGTACATTATTGATTTAAATAAGTTTTTATTCTTATTCTTGTTAACAATCACCAAGCAAAATTACTTTTCTTCTTCACCCAAATTGTTATTTAATTATATTGTCTTTGAATTTACCCTGCTCCTTGTGGTTCAACCTCGGTACTCTGAGAATTATATTGCTATGATCTCCTGCACTTGGGAGTGAGCAAGCAATTTTGGTGTCGTTGCTGGGGCATTGTTGCATGTTCAAAGGCAATTTTTTTTGGAGTAAAGCGTAGCTAGTGGAAATTCTTCTATTGGTAACTTCGTTCCATTTTTTTTTTCTGTTGGTTTTTATTTTATTATATTTGATTGTGTATTCATTGTTGCATGAGCATTTGGGTTAGAAACAAGAAAGGCAGACTAGAAGTTTTTGAAACTTACTTTGGTAATCTTTTTGACACACCTTCACCTTCACCTTCTTCATCAATCATAGGTAATGAAACACGCAATAATCATGAGAAGAATAGAAGAACTATGTATGAATTGTTGCATCCCACACAAAATTCTATTCCTTCATACATCATGTTTCCACCTAATGCACAACATGTAGAACTGAAACAAGGTTTATTAGCAATACTTCTTGACTTTAGAGGACAAGAAAATGAAAATCCTTATGTCCATGTTAGAGCTTTTGAAGAGGTAATTAGTAGTTTCTATGCACAAAATATTATTGAGACTGCTAAATTCGTTTCTTTCATTTTTCTCTTAAGGATAAGGTAAGAAGTTGGCTTTACACCTTGAATCCTAGGTCTATAGGTAGTTGGGGGGAGATGGCCAAAGAGTTTTTTAAGAAACACTTTCATCCCCACAAAGTCCAGCAAGTAAAAAGAAGGATAGCTAGTTTTGTCCAAGGAGAAAATGAGACCTTGTACCAAGCTTGGGAAAGTTATAAAGATCCTTTCAATTTCTGCCTAACTCATGGGTATGAAGATTGGAGGTTGGTTAGCTATTTTTATGAAGGACTTACACCTAGGGACCGACAATTTGTTCAACTCTCATGCCGAGGGGACTTTTTACAAAAAGAACTTGAAGATGCAATGGATTATCTTGATGAGATAGCTGAAAACTCTATCACATGGACTAGACCTAGCCCTATGGACTCCACTGATAGGACTAGAACTAACACTACCACTTCTAGTGGAAGTGTTCTCAAGTTGAGGAAAGATGATAACATGAGTGCAAAAATCAGCATATTAACTAAAGAAATTGAGGCACTCAAAATAAAGGGAAGTAAGAGTGTTAGTGCTACCTTTAGAGAGGACCCAATGGATGTGTGTAAAATCTGTCATGAGATAAACCATGCTACAAATGAATGTGCATCACTTTTATCATTCTTAAATGTGCTAGAAGAACAAGTACATGCATTTAATTCATATTGGCCAAATAATTCTTCATATTCTAACAATTATAACCCAAATATGCGAAACCATCCATATTTGAGTTATAAGAGTGACAATGTGTTGAATCCTCCTACTCCAAGGAATTTTAATTCACCACATGCATTGTCATTATCATCATTTAGAACTTCCTTGGAGGATGCACTTAGTACTTTCATTCAAAGGCAAAGTGAGCAAAATCAAAAGTTTGAATCCATGCTCACTAGGCTAGATGAAGAGGTAAGAGAGACCAGGAGTCATATAACTACGCTTACAAATTCATTGAGCGGGATAGAGAGAGGGAAGCTTCCTTCCCAGACTCAACCCAATCTCATCAATCAAAACCTAAAAATTGGCTTTAAGGATAAACATGAGGAAGTAATAGCTGTGACCATTTTAAAGAGTGGTAAAGAGATTAATAAAAGTTCTTCTTTAGTAACTAAGAAATCTAAGGAGACCCCAATTGAAAAAGAGAATGATGAAACTAAGTCACTTGGATTTGGTGAATTTGAACAATGTCCAATCCCTCCACCATTTCCACAAGCCTTAAAATTACCTAGAAAATTGAACACCACATCTGAGATATTAGAGCAGTTGCATCAAGTCAAGATAAATTTACCATTATTGCATATTATTAAGCAAGTGCCTGCATATGCTAAGGTAATTAAGGACCTATGCACCATCAAGAGAAAGTATCATGTGAAGAAGACTGCATTCCTAACAGAACAGGTAAGTACAGTTATCCAACATAAGACCCCACCAAAGTATAAGGATCCAGGTTGTCCTACAATCTCTTGTACTATTGGAGATTACATCATGGAGCATGCATTGCTAGATCTTGGGGCAAGCATTAATTTGATCCCTTTAAACGTATATCAAAAACTTGGACTTGGTGAGTTAAAACCTACTTTAGTAACTTTACAGTTGGTTGACCACTTTGTAAGGGAATCAAGAGGGATTGTTGAGGATGTGTTGGTGAAAATTGAACAATTTTATTATCCTGTTGATTTTATTGTTCTAGATTACCAACCTACTTTACATCCTAGTGTTCATACCCCTATTATTTTGGGTAGACCTTTTCTTGTCGTAGCTAATGCTTTAATTAATTGTAGGAATGGAATGATGCAACTCACTTTTGGTTCCATGACTTTGGAGCTAAACATATTTCATGTGGCTAAACAACCACATGAGGATGATGATTGTGCTTATGTGAACCTCATTGGGGCGGTGGTTCAAGAAGAGTTTAATAAGAATTATTTTTTTGATCCTCTTGAAATTCTTCTTAATAATTCTATTAGTTCTTATGATTTAGAATGTGATATCCATGTATCTAAAAAATTTTCTTTGTTGGATTCCTCACAGGTTTTGGAAGAACAATAGATGATGGCAATTAATAAAGGATGGAAGCCTTGCTTTAAGGAGCTACTAGAAAATGAAAAAAAGCTCGTGCATTCAAGTGAAGAGGTACCACAACTGGAGTTTAAGCCACTACTCAGTGGTCTTAAATATACATATTTAGGCCCAGGTAAGTTAAAACCTAGGTGGGATGGCCCTTTCATTGTAAGGGAAGTGTTTAACTATGGAGTTGTAGTAGTTGAGGACCCTAGAGATGGTAAGATTTTGAAAATAAATGGACAAAGGTTAAAACCATTCTTTGGGGGAGTTATACCAGAGGAGGAGGCTATGTCATTGGAGATCTCTGCCTATTGGGATGCTATGTGAACTTAGAAAGAGCCTTATGAAGTTGTACCATATTTGTTTTAATTTTCGTTTCTTTCTATTTTCTTTTTCTTTATGCCATTTGTTTTTGTTTTTTGTTTTGTTATTACTTTCCTTTTGTGAGCTAACATTTGCAGGTGTGAAAGAAATTTCAAAAAAAAAAAAAATTAATTGCTTAAAATAACTTCTTCCCTTTATACTTGAATTTATTTTGGCTTTGATACATTGAGAACAATGCAATATTTTAGTTGGGGAGAGAGGTCTACACATTTTGCTACACCTTGCATGATTTTTTTTTTTCTTTCTTTTTGGTTGCAACTTTTCAATTCTTAAAAAAATAAAACTTTTTTTTTTTTAGAAGGAAGACGTTGAAACTTTATTAAGTAATTCCAGCTAAATTAGCTTGGAAGACCGGAAAACAATGTGGTGGAGCACTCTCCATCCAAACAACAAAGTCAAGGATATGCTTAGCATACCTAGCTAGACTATGAGCAACCTTATTTCCTTCTCTCTTCACATGAGAGTAACGTAATTGATTAAAAAAACTAGAACAACGACGCACATCCTTAAGCAAGACTCCACTATAGGACAGCACCTCTAAATTGTCTGCCAACCTTTTCATTAAAATTTGTGAATCCCCCTCTAGGAGAACAGCTCTAAAACCAATATCAAAAGCAAACTAAAGGGCTTTACAAGCAGCTAATGTTTCAACCTCCTCTGTTGAATACGCCTGATTGATTTGCTGTGACATTGAAGCGAGAACCTGGCCAGCACTGTCACGAACAACAACACCAATTCTTGATTTTTTTAGCTCTGAAAAATTTGCTCCGTCAAAGTTTATCTTCACTGCATCTGCTTGTGGAGGTTGCCAACGAGCTTGAGGTTGCGAAGGACGAGGTCGAGGCAAAGTATTTATGTCAAGGAACTCAGCCAAGAGGGCTTCACACTCCTGCGCCAGCTACTGCAGATTACAATAAGGCTATTGCAGTCGTGTTTTGTTCCTTTGGGTCCATATCGCCCAGACCATAAAAGCAAACAAATCAGGCCTGTGGTGCTCCTTCATAATCCAAGAAAGTAACTCCCTAAAATCCAGAAATTGTGTGGACGTACGGCATGCCCACAGCTCAGAGTTCGACCATACTGCATCTAGCGTTGGGCACAACCAAAGAGCGTGGAGAGTATGTTCATCATTTTCACGACATCTATCACATTGTGGGTCTTCAATGATTGTTTGGCGCATTAAGTTCAGCTTAGTTGGCAAAGAGTTTTAGCAAGCTCTCCAAATAAAATTCTTAACCTTGTTTGGAACATGTAGCGACCAAATACCTTTCCACAGGCTCTCTTCCAGACCAACTCTGCCTCTTCCTTAAGGAAACGATATCCGGATTTACATGTGTAACTTCCATCCCTCGTCCAAGGCCAAAAAATGATATCCTCAGATTCAGCTTGTGCAAGAGGGATTGTTTTTATTAATTCAGCTTCTTATGGAGCAAAAAAACCATCAACCATCCCATGATCCCACTCTCTTTTCTCTACATCTATCAAAATATCCACTGTTGCATCCTCCATTGTAGGTATTTGAGGTGATGATAGCAAAGGTGGATGTTTTCTTGGCAACCAATGATGCTGCCAAATTTTGACAGATTTCCCATTCCCTATCCACCACCTTGAACCTCTGAGAAGCATATCCCTACCCTGCAAAATGCTTCTCCAAGCATAGGACCTCGATCTTGAATCCTTCGCCTCTATGATTGAGCATGTGGGGAAGAATTTTGCCTTGAACACCTTATAAAAAAGAGAGTTATAAGCTTTATTTTTATATCATATGAAAGAATAAATAATGTTGATACTACTACTGAGTTTAAAGTCCTACTTGATCCTAAAGGTGCATGGCTGGTATGTGTTTGGGATAAAAACTAGGGATGAGAATGGTATTAACTCATGTTTTCAGGAATTCAACATCCTTTCCAAGAGATCTTTTTCCATTGTTTTAGCGGCTGTTTTTGTATACACATGTGATATTCTTAAAACTTCCTTCTTTCCTTTTTGTTCACATGTGATTTGAAGAGAGAAACCATTACTTCTATATGTGTTCTTTCAGAGTGTTGATGACTTAAGAGAGGTTTTGAAGTAGAGGCTTTAATCTAGATTATTCTTGGTCTATGCATGTTTGGAAAAGCCGGTTTGATTGGATGGGCTATGCACACACACACTCCAAAAGTGAAGCTAGTGAAAGCTCTTTAATATGATGAATAGTATCCCAACTCAAAATTGAAAGTTCATTTGTATGATATAATGATAAAGCAGACTAACATTTGCTGCAAGAACTTTCAGGAAACCTTTGACTTTTGTGGGTAGAGTCACTGCAAACCTTCACGAAAGTAAACTTGTCGACTAGGGTGACCTAGGGGTTCAAAGACTTGTTGCACATGGGAAGTACAGTTGTGTAGCCTACAAAAGTGGCTTGTATTTTAGTTTTAATTTTTCACTTTTAGAGACACGGGTGCTTTGTGGATTGCTAGAGACTAGTAAGATTTAAGTTGGGGGGTGTGATAACGCCTTAAAATGTATACTTGTTATATATTTATGTGGGCGTTATCTCTTTATTACTATACTTAATTTGTATAATTAAGTCATGATTTGTATTAGTCCCTATTATTTATCTTTACATAATTTATTGAATAAGATGTTATTCATTGTGTGTAATTTTCTACTTTCAGGAAATCATGTGAGAAAGATGAGTTTATAGGAATTTGTGAGAGAATGGAGGCCAAACTAGAATTAAAATGGAGCTACAAGACCATGCCTAAATGTCTAAGGAGGTGCAGCTGGAGTGTTTGGATCATCTAACATGATTGGAAGCTTCAAATAAGGAAAGAAATCAAAGAGGTAGAATCTGAAAATGAAAAATCTTATTTGCGCTCTGATCAGTATTTTGGGCATATCTCTCTCCACAAAAATCCAATTGACACAAGGCTAGATGGGTTGGAACCATGACTTAAATATTTACAATTTTTCAGTTTTGACTTTTTCAAAATTCTCAATTTTTGAAGGCTGAAATTAACTCACAAATTACTGCTGTAAACCTGGACGGAAATTAAAATAGTGAAAATTTTTATTTTCTTTGGACACTTAGACATTAGGGTTTGGAAGGGAGGCGGTGTAGAACAAATTTTGGCAGAGAAAACCTTGTATTTTTCTTTCTCTAATGCCAGTTTAAACTCTTTGCTAGGGCTAGGGGTTATGTTTCTTCTATATGGTATGAATATTCAATATGATTCTTTCTAGGATTTTATCCACGACATATTTGATTGTTCAATTAGATTTCTTTTGATGTATTAGTTCTTTTATGCTTTCAATAAGTTCAATCATGTTTTTCTTATTGTTAAGATGAATTTCTAATAGTTTCAAATAGAAATCAGGTTTTAAAGTGAATGAGTTTTTCTGAAAACTTTTCTAACTGCATTATTAATCGAGGTTATCATGTGTTCTTGAATTGTCTCAGTTCAACCGAATCATAAGTTTTTAATTGTATAAGAACAATCAATTATAAAATATATATTTTCTTAGATCACAAAGAATTTCATATCGATATAGGAAAACACCCCGATGCCCTGGTATTTATATTATTGATTTAAATCAGTTTTTATTCTTATTCTTGTTAACAATCACCATGCAAAATTACATTTCTTCTTCACCCAAATTGTTATTTAATTATATTGTCTTTGAATTTACTCTACTCCTTGTGGTTTGACCTCGGTACTCCGAGAATTATATTGCTACGATCTCCTACACTTGGGAGTAAGCAAGCAGGCTACAATTAGGTATTGATAAAAAAAAATATCAAATATGTCAATAGAGGCACTTCCACTACATAACTCTATTGATCTAGCAATGGCCAATCTCTTTCAAGAAACATCTTCACTCGTGCATGCCCTTGCAAAACAAGCCCTTGCAAAGCAAGCCCATACACTCGGAGGGCTGAATGTTAAGGACAAATTTTTCACACCACATGGCTTTATTTCATTGGCAACTCGCACCACGTTAACACTATTATGAATTTTGGAAAAATCTCTTCTAAAGCCCAAAAGAGACCATATTTACACAAAAAAAGGCGTCAAAGCCCATGGTTCAAGTTCATAGCACATCATCTCATTTTTGGCTCATGATCCAAGCTCATGAGTCTCATCGAGAGAATTTTGGGAGTCGTGGTTTGGAGGGTCAAGAAGTATGTTCAATAAAACTCCAATAGTTCAAAGTTGATAAAGGAAAGCATGTTACTTGGCATGTCTTCCCCAATTCCCTAAATTCTGACAGGTCAATGTGTAATGGGCAACATTTGGTAAGCCTCTCATATCACATAACACTTAAAAATGATAAAACTCCCCATGCTCTTTACATAAAAATTAATGTACATCATATGATATAAGTTTTAAAATATAATTATATTATTATTTTCATATAAATCAATTCTAAGCACATGGCTAAATATATATTAGTATCTCATATCTAGCATTAAATGCTCTCCTTACTCTCCAAGATTTGGTTAAAATACAAAAAGACCATTTTTACATCTCTAAGACTTCATCAAACATCAACCAACTAGTCTATTACTTACCAAAATTATATATGGACTAAACATATAATTTTTCAAGAGAGGAAACTTAGCCGAAAATACCAATAACAACTCCAAAGGAAGCTGCAACAACTTTTGCAAAAGTTGCAACAACTCCAGTGGAAGCAGAAACAACTCCAGCGGAAGCTGCAAATAGCTTCTACAAAAACTGTAACAGCTCTAGCAGAAGCTGTAGAAGCTCCAACAGGTTGACACATGTCCTAAAATGATGTCATTTGCCCATTAATACCCAATTCCAGCAGCTGTTTGTCAGAAACAAGAAGATCCCACAAAGTTTATCTTGCCATTTTTAGCCAAACCATGACTTTAATGCCAAATATTTTTTCCTCCAAGCAAGGTGTCATTTGGATGACATCTTTCAGCTGTAACAGCTGTGATTGACAGCTGTTACAGCTATAACATCAGCCTTAAAGTCACTAGCTTTCTTTTTATGGCTAAAAAACAAAGTCCCACCAATGAAACCACTTACTTTGCCAATGATTTTTCCCTATTTGCTAATTTTCTCTTCAACTAAGTTCTGATCTAGTTACATACTTGGCTCTATATAAAGAGGACTAAGCTACACATTAAAGGGGAGACCAATCCATCCCTCTTTCACCCTCTTATACAGAAACTTCACTCATTTTGTTGCCGTCTTCAAAGGAAAAGTTTTGATAGCACTGCGGTGGATGGGCTGGAGCATGTTACCAGCTCCGACGGTCTAGTGGTGGCTCCGAAGGTGATTAATCACTTTTTCTCTACTGGGTTTTTCTCTAACAGTCACGTGGCATTATGGTAGCTCCTCCGATGGGTTCAACTCCATGATGATTCTAGGTAAGACCGACATGGCAAATTCACAACTCTAGAAAGGTATTTTCTTAATCTTCCAACACTGCTGAATACCCACCAACTCATCCCACATGTGACCCCTCTCAATATTCTCATTTGGGCCATACACCCCTGAGCATGCCCATATAAAACCATCCCCCACCCCTTGCCATTTTACCAAAACTGAGAAAGTACCAACCATAACACATTTGACTGAAGAGAGCCCAGACCAGTTTGAACCAAAGAGGGACCCAACCTTTGATCCCGTGACCCACTGGAAGGACCCACCCCTCTTTTCTTAGCTCTCTTTCTCTTTTGGAATTAATCTATTGTTTGGTTTTCTTTTTTGTTTTTTCTGTTTTCTTCTTCTTGTATTTTCTGGGTTTGCTATATGTTTTTCATGCATAAAGTAGCCATTCGTATATATAACACTCTTACTTATAAAAAAAAATAATAATAATTACTAGTAGTGTATTTGTGATGATGCAATACATTTTATAAATAAATTTTATTTAGGAATAGAAAATTTCCCTTTCTTACCTTTTGATTCCCTGAGAGAGTGATTATTTTGACTTCGACAATTGAGAAACTATTTCATCAAGTGTATATATATCATACATTCATGCAAAACTTTTCCAAACATTTGTGTAGGTTAGTGACTAGTTAATTTAAAAATAGATTATTTTTATATTCATGGATGATTCCTTCTTAAAGGATAGCAATCACTGGCTATGGGCTTTTAGTAAGCTGAAATTTAATGAGACACCTAATCTAGTTTCTACAATTCCTTACTTAAATATTGATCTATAGAACTTGTTACATCGGAATCTACCTTATTTTAGTACTGGTTAGAGGATAAGTAGACTACTAACTAAATGCAGTTTCTATATTAAGCCAAACAAACTGTATACATCACATTCTTCAAAATTTACTCTTTTCTCTTCTCTCCACCCCCAAGCAATCAGTAGGCTTTCTATTTGCCACAAGTTGATTTGGTCCCAACCATTAATCCATGGTCTATATGACCCATAGCGTGAAACAAACTTATTCAGCGACCATTTGTGAGGATTGAATCAGTGCTAGACAAGGAGGCAGCAGAACCCTTCGACAATAAGAAATCATGCTCTTCATTACCTTTAAATGTACCCAAAAAAGTACTTCCATCTGGTAATTCTGGTAGATTGGCATTGCCATCCAAAAATTGCATCACTTGCCTCATGCTAGGCCTAGCTGCTGGCACCAAGTGTGAGCAAAGCAGACCTAATTTCAAAACCAATTCCATTTCCTCCACCACATAATTACCTTCCAATCTAGGATCACTAGCATCAAGGATAGCTCCTCTTTTCCAGCACTCAAACACCCAGTCAACCAAAATTATGTCTTCGGTTAGTCCTTGTAGCCCTACAGGTTGCCTTCCACATGCCACCTCAAGCATGAAAGCCCCAAAAGAAAACACATCAGTGCAAGTGGTTGCCCTTCTTGTTCTAATAATCTCTGGAGCCAAATAACCTACAGTTCCAACCACATGGGTGGTTTGGGGATTCATACCGTGGTCATATAATTTGGCAAGGCCAAAATCCCCTAGCCTTCCATTCAATTCAACATCTAATAGAACATTGCTTGCTTTTACATCTCTGTGTAGAACAACCTGCTCCCATTCTTCATGGAGGTAAAGAAGGCTAGATGCTACACCTTTGATGATTCGAAATCGTTGAAACCAGTTAAGGTTTGGTTTTTCATTGCTATATAAGAACTTGTCAAGGCTTCCGTTGGACATATAATCATAGACCAAGAGGAGTTCTCCTCTTCGCCGGCAATATCCCAGGAGCTGGACCAAGTTCCTGTGCCTCAGTCTTCCCAGGCTAATAATCTCAGCTACAAATTCCTTCATCCCTTGTTTGGAATTATGGGAGACTCTCTTGACTGTAATTTGTACATTGGAAGAAGGAAGTATTCCTCTATAAACGTTTCCAAAACCTCCTGCTCCAAGAAGCTCTTTGTCTGAGAAACCCTTGGTTGCTTTGTAGAGATTCTTATAGATGAACCGGTGAGGACCATACTCCCTTTCCCAATCTTCACATATTTCTTCATATTTCTTCCTTCTTATAATGTAAGCAGCTCCAGTGATTGTTATCAGCACAAGCGTCACTGCTATGGGAAAAACCATGATCATTAGTCTGGGTATCTCTTTTGCTTTCCTTTGTTGAGGAAGCGAAGGAAGCTTCGAAACATCAAGGCTTTCTGCTTGTCCACTTTTATTAAAGCTCCATCCTAGAACGTAGTGGTTACTTGGAATAAGTGTACCAGTTGCTGCAGAGAAACCAACATACATAGATTCCAAGAGATATTGAGACAGATCAATGGACTTTGACATGAGAGGCTGGTTTGGTTTTGGGATTTCGTTCGGGGCTAGTGTTACACTCAGTAACTTTTCTGCCTCATCATAGTCTATCCAAAGATGCGTTGGATTCCCACTTGCGAGCTCCAGGCTTATATTCTTCCCTTCTTTATTGGAAAAATACATTGCGGAAGCTGAATCAGTTGAGTTCAGGCTATTCACATCGATTCCCACATGATTTCTATCAATATCTCCAAATTCTGGATTCAGAGCAGTGTCAAGCTCGATGGCCAAAATGTGGTTTGAAGTAAGGCCTTCATTTGAAGAATTGAAGAGTCCTAGATACTGATTTCCTACAACGTTGGTGAAGTTACTTGATGGACTGATGGTGAAGGCCATGCCGTGACCTCCAACATTTGGCAGTTGTGGAACAATGGCAAATACAAAGTTTGTAGAAAATGAAAGAGATGGAATTGAACCGGAGGAGGTTGTGTTGAATTTCAAAGGAAATTGGTATAAAGCATGACAAACTTGCGGGTATGAATTGTTTACGGTATTGGTTAGCTGCAGCAGGCCATTGCTGGTAATTTTAGCAGATCCATCAAGATGCAGCTTGGCTTGAAGGAAGCCATTGTAGATGAATTGGTTTTCATTTTGAGCAAAGGCCAGGGGAATATTGGAAACACAGAAAATTATCAGGAAATGAAGTGATACAAGGATTGTAGCCATTGGGAAAAGTTGAAAAAGGCCCATTTTTCTGAAGAGAGGGGTTTTGGCTTGATTAAGAGTCACTTGACTCAGAGATATACGTCGTCTTCTTTGCCCAAGTTTAACACCAGTATCTGTGTTATTATGGTTATGGGATAACAGAACAATTGATTCACAAAGAAGATAGTGTCTAGTCAAGTAGGAACTGTGATTGGAAAAGAAGCTCTATTGTAAACTTAAGAAAAATGCAATCCTGGTCATCCATGTTTTTTTTAAGTATGATGAAAAAATGTTTCTTGGTGCATACACAAGGGAATCTTGTAAGTCCGCTTCCTTCTCTATTTCTATCAGCTAGTATGAATTCTATATATTGCGTCAATTGGACAATTGATGTTTGGTAGAAATGTCATCTATCAATCAGCAACAAACTTTGACCCGGCAGCCAGGAGCAATTATGTTAGCTGCCACTATTGACTCTAAGCAACGAATAAGTCTAATGCCGCACATTGTGAGACAACAAATGTCACATCAGCAAGTTGTAATTGGTAGAAATGTGTCTAGTGACGGCGCCTAGTTTGGTTCAGGTGTTCTTAGGAACACCTGACCTGAAAAAAAAATATATATTATATATAATAATTTAAAATTTTTTATTTATCTACCCTTAAAAAAGATTAGGAACACCCTCAAAATAATTAGGAACACCACTTTTTTTATGCCAAACAAATTTTGAACTAAAATCTTAAAAAAAAAAAAAAAAAATTTGTAGCAGAGAATCTAAAAAAAAATTGTAACAGAGAATATGTGAGAAAATGATTATGAAATAAGAAATATCTCTTAATTTGGGCAAGGGGCCGAACTAGGCTTTGGAGGAAATCGAGAAAGAGAGGAAACTGCAGCTCCTACTTCTTCTTCAAAGTGAGAGAAATAGATTTGAGCAATTTGTTTAGACCTTTTAGATAAGGAGAGGAGAGGACCATCTTTTTAAGAAGTTTGGTATAAATGTGGGTGGATATCCTTTGGCTATCCATCTGAGAGGAGAGGACCATCTTTTTAAAAAGTTTGGTATAAATGTGGGTGGATATCCTTTGGCTATCCACCTTTGGCTACGTTGATGGTTAGGTGTGAGAGGCAAACCACTTTACTTTTTCTATTTCTCTTTCTTTTTTTTTTTTCCTTTTTTTTTTTTTGTTTTTTTTTGTTTTTATGAGAAATACGTTTGTGAGGCTTACGTGGGTTTGAGTGGTCAATCAAAGGCAAAGGACCAGTAAGGTTATTGCAATATTCAAGACAAGCATAAAATATTTTTATAATAAATACAATTCTTTTAGAAGAAATATTTAGATGTGAAATTATATTAACATGGATAAATATTTTTAAATTAAATAATGGTTTTGTTAAAAATACTGAAAATTATATATGATTATGTGAGGACCTGATTTGAGCTCGTAGCCCACTACGTGGAGGGACTTAAGCCCAAAACAATAAATTTATAGAGAATGAGTTGGAAAACTAAGCTGTAGTTGATCAAACAAACATTAGAATAGATTCAGATCATAGGAAAATGAAAGAAATAGGGTTATATTGAAGAAAAATTGTCCTTGTCAAGGTCCAAGGTGCACTGTTCTTGTATATTATTCTCAAATTAGGTTACAAGTTTGATTCCTAAATACTATAGTGTTTATTCTCCCGTTTTTCGATTCCTCCTCTTCATGAAGGGTCTCCTCTCTTATATAATTCCTTCTGAAACATCTTGATCCTACATTTGTTAAGCACTTGAGTCGCCACTTGAGTACATGTCCCATCAGATACCCGCTCTGGTTTTATATGTCTTGGGGTAACCAATTTTACACTGTTCAGGGGTCTTCTCCACATTAATGCAGCCAGGAAGTTTAGCTGTAGAACATTAAATGCGGTGGTAACAGCTTTCTTCCTAAGATATCTTAAGCCTTCTCCTGGTTTAATGCCTCTACAATGTCTATTCATACTAACATAACTTCCTGGGAGGTTCTCTTGCATTAGCAAGCCATTTATCTTAACCTTAGCTTTAGTCGGCAGAGGAGACATTTATCCTCGGCTTGTCTCGCTAAACTTTTGTGGCCAAAACTAACTCTTTTCTTTGCTAACACAGTTTTCAATGACAGAGATTCTTCCTGCTGAAATTAGGCCTTATCCTCGGCTTGAGCCATAGGCCCACTATACAAATATATAATGAACTTATGGACCTAATATTCCTACAAATTATAAAACTTTGAAATCATAACCTTTTTTTTTTTTTTTTGGTAGTTTGTTTAGGTTAACTCCTTTTTCTTCCTCTAAAAAAATGATAATTTAATTTTCTTTTAATTTGAGTTAAATTTAACATGAAAATACTTCTAAAATTTTATATCTTTTTTTAGTAAATATCAGTAGCTATATTCTTATTTATTTAATTTTATTATTTTTTATAATTATTTATTTATTAATTAAATTATTTATGACATCACTGGTTTGACCACCGGTCTGACTAAAAAACTAGTAACTAGTCTCTTTTTCAGTTCTGTCACCATACCGGTTTTTAAAACCATGGTTAAGGGTGGATAGGGGTATGGAGCCGGGGTGGAATATCTGAATTGAGGGAAGTAAATTCACATGAGGTGTGTGTTAATGCAATTAATAAACAATAATTTAATTAACCAATAATTAATTGGGGGAAGCAACTAATAAACAATAATTAATAATTTAATTAACCAATACATTATAAAAGACAAACAAATTAAATTATGTTAGGCTAAACAACAATTAATAATTTTATAATTAATAAAATAACAATATAACAAATTATAATTTATAAAAGACAAACAAATTAATGAAACAACTAAATAACATTAATTAATAATTTTATTAATATTTCAAATGAACTTGTAGTTTATTGTTTATTTTTTTGCTAGAATTATGGACAAATATTTGATAAGAAAACCACGTACCCAAGGAATACCCTGAGAAAAATTCCTAAAGCCGCCACTGGGGGTGTCCCTACATTGACCCACCATCACCCCTCCACCAACCACAACTTGCCACATGGGCGAGTTGTGGTATTTGTTGTGCCACAATATGTGGCACTAGACTTATTCCTAAGCAACATCTAGCCTACCGTATACTACACACAAAATTTGTCTAATTCATTTAACCAAATGTCATTTACGTAATATGCCCTTCAAAACCCTAGGCATATAAACTTATTTTCTTTCCTAGTTGCATTCTCCCATGTCCCATAGCTGCCTCACACTCTTAAGCCTCAATCTCACCTCACCTACCTATTTGTTTGTTTTTTTTTTTTTATAGTCCAAATCAACTGGATTAATACAAAAAAAAAAATTGTTTTTTTTTTTCTCTTTCATAAAATTTGATCAATGAGTTGATATAACTGACCCCTTTAATAAACGAATCATTTTAAGGTGGAGGAATTGTAATCTATTTAGTAAATATGTCATGTTCGTCCCATATAATTGAATACTCATAAGCAGACATACCACAAACCCAACATGCAGGGATAGACACAGGATTTCAAGCTAGGGAGGGCCGGAGATAAGCAAAAAAAAAAATAAAAAATAAAAAAACTTGAAATACACATCCATATAGTATTAAGAAACTTTCAACTAAGACAAATACACAAAAATTATTGTTTCTTAATATATTAAGATGCAATCATCTACTAATAAAAACCAAAGACACAAAATACTATTATTTCTTAATACACAGAACACTATTATTTTTTTACATTTTTTTTTTTAAGATTTACATGAGCTGGATTGATGATTCATGATTTTGGAGGGAGCCTAAGCTACAAAGTTAACGGTCGTCAATAGGCCGGGTCAGGCTGGCCCACCCCATTTTTACTTGGCCCAATGACACAATGGGCTGGGCATAATAGGCTATTAACTAGTTGACGAGCCGAGTTGGACGGGGCCGAAAGAAAAAACCCCAGCCCACGACTCTACCCATGGGCAATGCCTATTTTGTCTTTAACAGGCTAGGCTACTACGTTGGGCCTAATAGGCTACCCATGAGACTGTGTTAGCATATTATTTTATTATTTTTAGAAATAAATAATCAATTTTTAATAAGGAAATAATCAATCTAGTTTTTTTTAAAGGAAAGAATCAAAGAATTTAAAACTTAATTACAATTTTTTTTTATAGTCAAATCTATTTAATTTTTTGTTTTGTTGATGGAAACCTATTTAATTTTTTTTAATTAAGGCTTCAAATAGTTTTTTATTTTTATCTTTAACAAAAAAAATCAAATGGTTAATTCAAATTTGCTAGACTATTAGAAAAATATATATTTAGAAAATTGAGTTTAGCACAATTACTTTAAGTATCTTTTTTTTTTTTTTTTTGGATACATACTTTAAGTATCTTAGTGGTTAGGTGAGTTCTCTTAAGAAATTTTATTACAATATCTCAAGATCAATCCTTCACACACTTCCTGTATATTTTTGTTAAAAATTCTAAATTATTAGACTGAGCAATGAGTTGGGCCAACGGGTTGGACTACTGAGCTAGCCCACCGGATGCCTATGGGCATAAAAACTAGCTCATAGCCTAACCCACTAGGCTAGTGGGCTACCCATGGGTCTCAATAACAACGGACTGGGCCACCTATTAGCTTGATGGGTGTTGAGGCTCATTTTCGACAAAGTCAAGCAAGATAAAGGGCCTAGAATCACGGGCAGAACACAGGAAATAGTAGACAAAAATCATGGCAGGAACAAATGGTTCACGGGTCCATGAGATGGGTCCAGAAGAAGCAAATGGGCTTGAATAAGCCCGGAAAGAGAAAAGAAACAAACCCATGGGAAATATGAAGAAAAGAAAGAATGGGCCACAGCAGGCCCAATGCAATAAAAAACAAAGAGAGTAACGGGCTAATAGAGAGCCCATGTGCCCAAAGGATGAAGTATAAAGTAATCGGGCCAAGGACGCCCAAAATGAGTTAGCAAAAGTCCATGGGTGAAACAGAACTAAAATGGGCCAAGGATGCCCATAAGAAAAAAGGGACATTGAAGCCCGCAAGAAATGAAAGAAGGAGCCCAGTAAGTATACTGGGTTACTAAGAAGGAAAGCACATGGCAGGCCCAAAAGGGCTCGGCAGGATTGAGATGAGTAACAGGAATAACAATCTAGCATGGTAGGGGACGCCAAGCCACAAAGCAAAACACCTAAACTAAAAGGAAGCCTAACTGATCCTACAGAGCTCAACCTTCCAAAGAAAGGGACAAGTCATAAACGTTGGCCTACAGAAGATACAATCCATACCAAAAAAGGCCAAAAAGCGCATGGCAGGATATGCGCACCCATTCTCAGACCTCAACAAACGAATGAAATATCAAGAAGGTAACGCATGCGTACGACCCAGGCATCACCAGCCTATACCCAACCACTATGGAAAAGGGTGACGTCATGGGTGAGGGCACTGTCTAGCAGTGGAGAGAGGAGCGGAAACCCATTTTTGTATTTCTTGCCTAGACTCTTTCGGTAGGCACAGTCCTGCTGGGATGACATGTCACCCAAAAGAGGTAAGGGTGGGTAAGAACCACTAAGTGTATGCCATGAGAGACCGAGAGAGAGAGGAGACACACTGGACGAAGTAGAGAAGGAACCTTCGTTGTTTAAAAGTCACAGGTCAATGGTGGTGGTCAAAACCATTTACTCGGTAAGTGGTCGGCAAAAGACTACCATATTAGACTAGGGCCATGAAGAGGTTAGAACAGTAAAATCAGCCACGGCAGACCTTATATAAGGGACCTGTAGCTGTGTGCAAAAAAGGGGGAGCGAATTATCAAACAAGAGAGAAAAGAATTTAAAGAAAGAAAAAAGAGAGAAAAGAATTTAAAGAAAGAAAACAGAGAGAAAAGAATTCTAAGAAAGAAAACAGAGTGTTCACGGCAGGCATGCACCTAAATAGGTTAACCCCCTCTCTCCCTTAATAGCCTTGTCCTCTATTGGAGGGAAATACGACTTATAATTGGGCACATACCATTTAGGACTGGCCTCTCAAAGCAATTAATTTCATTTTTGAAGTTACTTGCATTGAGGGAGCAGTTTTCCCTTCCCTGGTTAGAGTCCCGCGGCAATACTTAGTGTGGCAGACTTATTCTTTTTTTTACTCTAGTAATCCCACTCTAATCCTTTGTTTAAGTGTTATTTTTTAAAAGCGAGGCCTTTTAAGTTATTTATCTTGTTTATTGCGGCAGAAATAGTGATTGTATTTTCTTTACGTTTTCTATGTTATGTTTGCCTACCATAACCTTTTGACAATGACTCTGCTTGTTGTGAGCTTTTAAATAGACTTTGGCAGACACGGTGTAGATTGCACACAAGTCGAGCCAAGGTGTGCTCCAATTAGGCTGATCTCGACTCCTTACCCAGAAAAAATTCAGGCTTAGTGTGGCAGGAACTTGCCTAATATCCCAATCCAGGCCCACCTCCTTACAATTGGTGACTCCACTAGGGAGTTGGGAAAGAAGTTAGGGACAAAATACAAGATCCTTCGTAAATAATGCCACCAAAGTCTAGAACGACGAAAAATATGAGCGTTGTGCCATCACAAGCAGAGTCCAGGCCAACTATGCCTAGCGAACAGCAGATTAACCAAACAGAAGGCGCTAATGGAATGGGGGTTCGTCCCTAGCCATTGCCAAGGGATCCTGCAGACAACACCAACGCTTTCATTGAAATGTTGCAATCACTACAACATTCTCAGCAACAAATGATGGAAGAAATCCATCAGCTGAAGGCAGACAAGACAAAAGAGAAGGGAAGCCAGCATGTCCCAGATCATGCGACAGACAAGGAGGAAACACCGGCCCCTCAGAATAGAGAGCAACGCTTCATCACCATGGCAGAAGTAGCAACTCTCCTCGAGTAGGAGAGGACTAGAGTGCCTAAAGAAAGGTTTTATGCATGCAGACCCTCTTATCCATTAAAGGTGCTCAACAAACCATACCTTGAAAGGAACGAGCCACGGGCTTTTGCCTAGTACGATGGTAGGAAAGGAAGTGTTGTTGAGCACGTAAGCAAGTTCATAGATACTCTTGGCCCCTATGCGGCAGACGAGAACTTGTGTCTGCGGGAATTTTCTAAATCACTATGCGACCGAGTGTATACCTGGTACATTGGCCTAAAACCAGGGTCCATCCCGACTTGGGACGACATGGTGGATGTGTTTTGTACTAAGTACTTTCATGGAAAGGAAACAGTAACGCTTGCAACCTTGCAAGCAACCAAGCAAAGGAGCGGCGAAGATTTGATGGAATACATAAAAAGATTCAGGGACATAGCACTTGACTGCTATGACCATTGTGAAGAAAGGACCTTGGTAGAAATGTGTATAACTAACATGATACGGGAATACAGAGCAGTCTTGGAAAATCTAGACATCTCCCAGTTCCTATAGCTGTTACAAAAGGCCAAGAGGACAGCCCAGTCAGTGAAGCCAAGCACTGACAAAAGAAATGTTCCACAGGTGATGACGGTGACTACTGGCAAGCAAAGAAGGAAGACAGAAGGGAAGGAATATGATACTTCCCTACCTATACTGTGCACTCCAAAGGAATTGGACATGCTGCTAGATAAATGGATAGCAGATGGGGTCTTTAAACCCAATCAGGTCTCGAAAGAGCCCACGGAGGAAGAACGAAGGGACCCACGCTTTTGTCGCTTACACAACTATGTACAACATCCTACCGCAGAATGTTAGGCACTTCGCAGATTGATACACCGCAGGATCAAAGAAGGGACCCTGGAGTTTTCCCAGTCAGAAGTCCAAAAGAACCCACTCCCAAAACACAAAGGGAAAGGTGTGGCAGCGGTCGTAATCTGTGCAGACCCAGGAGGGGATGAAGAGGAGAACCTAGCTTTGCCTGCCACGACTATCACCATTTTACAGCAAAGTACCAAGTTCAAGAATTTGTTTGACCAACTGGGGTTCACTATAGGAGAACGAAAGGTAGCCACAAAGGCTTTGGTAAGTATCGCCTCCAGAGCAGGAGTACAGTGTTTAACCGTAGAAAGTATAGGGGACAGGGCCTTCTTACAAGAATCAAGTGAAATCACCTTCAGCAATGAGGACATGGAAGTGGGACATGGAAGAGGCGCCTTGGTGGACACGGGCGCCTCTGTGAATCTCATCCCGTTAAGCACTTTGCAAGCAATGAAAATTTTGGAAAGAAAAATCCAAGGGTACCCAATGGAGGTAACAGGCTTTAGCGGAAGGGGAGAGTATACCACAGGATACATTTAGCTATGGTTAAAAGTAGGACCTATAGCTTCCCTGGCTTGATTTCATGTGATAAAGACAGAAGTCTCATACCATGTGCTACTAGGGAGACCCTGGCTGCATAAGCACCGGTTAGTCCCATCCACTTATCACCAGTGTGTAAAAAGAAGGTTAAATGGTAAGATGATATGCATAACGGCGATCCAGTCACCGTTTGAGCGAGCAGAAGCCCATCTCGTGGAGACTATGTTCTATGACCAATGGGCACCATCCGGAGAACGTTCATTAGCAAGGCCACTTGGTACTTTTGTACCTAGGTGGGAAGACATTTAGAGCAATCCAGAGCCCGATCTGAGGGAGTTGTTAGCTCGAAAGAAGAAAAGAAAGACAGCACCCGCCGCAGGAATAGAAGACGCACCGCAATGCGTTAGAATCCAAGGTCCTAGTGGCAGAATTATTTACAAGTTATGAAGGTGCGCGGGGCCTACGAGTAAGACACAAGCGGTCCCCAGGCGAGAGTGGCAGCACAAGAGTCTAGTGTGTTGCGCGATTCAAGATAGTTCAGAAGAGAAAAATAGTAAAGAAAGTCATGAAGAAACTATGGTAGAAAAGGACCCTCAGGTTATGGCAGAAGAAGAATTGGAGGAGGTCAACCTGAGGTCTGACTCACAGGAACCAAGACCTATTTCAGTTAGTTCAAGTTTGACGAAAAGGGAAAAGTCAGAGTTGGTAAAATTGTTAAAAGAATTCAAGGATGTTTTCGCATAGGACTACAGTGAAATGCCAGGACTTGACCCAGGGCTAGAAGTGCACACATTGAATGTTGATCTAGGAGCTGAGCCAGTAACCTAGTCTGCCAGGATATTCCATACGGAAATAGAAGGGCAAATAGTCAAGGAGGTGCAAAAATTGTTAGCCACAAGATTTATTAAACCCATCCAACACCTACGCTGGCTATCCAATATAGTGCCGGTAAAGAAGAAGAACGGATAGATAAGGTGCTGTGTGGACTTCAAAAATCTCAACAGGGCTTGCCCAAAGGATGAGTTCCCATTGCCAAAAATGGACTTGTTGATAGACTTTGTGACAAGAAGTGTTATGTTCTCATTCAGGGATGGATTCAGTGGGTATAATCAAATTAGGATAGAACCAAGGGATGCGGAGAAAACTGCCTTCAGAACACCCCATAGGCAATTTTTACTATATAGTAATGCCATTCAGATTGAAAAATGCGGGTGCGACTTATTAACAGACAATGACAGCCATATTTCATGACATGATGCATAAGGAATTTGAGGACTATGTGGATGACATAGTGGTGAAGTTGAAGAAAAGAGAATAACACTTCTATACGTTGAAGCAAGTGTTTGAGAGGTGTAGAGCCTTCAAGTTGAGAATGAATCCCCTCAAGTGTGCATTTGGGGTGTCCTCAGGAAAATTTTTGGGCTTTTTGGTCCATAGCAGGGGAATAAATATGGATCCTACCAAGGCCACAGCCATAGCAACTATGAAGCCGCCAGCCATGGTGAAAGAGTTGAAGAGTTTCTTAGGAAAAGTCTCATATATTCGAAGATTTATCCCTAGGTTGGCATCGATCACTTCTGCTTTCGCCAGACTACTCAAGAAAGGGGAAAGCTTTGACTGGGGAGAAGCACAGCAGGTAGCCTTCAAAAGGCTACAGCAGATCATGATAAACCTCCTCACTGTGCAAGCCCCAATCCGCAAAAAGCCATTGTTACTCTACCTGGCCACTAGGTCATATGCCGTAAGGGCGCTGATCGCCCAAGAAGATGAAATTAGCGTGGAATAACTAGTATACTACATCAGTCGCGCTCTAAAAGATGTGGAAACTCGCTATCCAAGAGCGGAAAGGGCGTGCCTGGCTATTGTGTATGCCTCCTAAAGGTTATGCCATTACTTCTTAGCTTATGAGGTATGGCTGATGACCAAGTCCCATGTTATCAAAACTTTGTTGCAACAACCAATTCTCTCTGGCAAACTATCCCAATGGTTGTTATAGTTATCACAGTACGACTTAAGAATGAGGACACCCAGGGCGGTAAAAAGTCAAGCGATAGCAGATTTGTTGGCACAGTTTCCAGGAGAAGAAGAATTCCTGCTGGATGATGAAGTCCCAGGAGAAGTAGCCATGGCAGAAGAGAGGAGAGAACAATGGATAATGAAATTTGATGAGTCTTTTACCACCCAGTCCGGTGGGGTAGGAGTAGTCTTGTATCATAAGGAAGACAAGGCAGTGGCACTGTCATTTAAACTAGAATTCTCCTATTCAAACAATATAGCTGAATATGAGGCCTATTTAACTAGGCTAGCTACAGCTCTCGAAATCGGAGTCAAACATTTGAGGGTGCTAGGTGATTTGAACCTAGTGGTCTGCCAGGCCAAAGGAAGCTTCTCCCTAAAGGAACCCAACTTAGCTCTGTACAGAGCAATGGCCCAAAAGATGGAGGAAAAGTTCTTTACCTTTGAAATAAAACATGCACCAAGGAATGAAAACCGATTCGCAGATGCATTAGCTACATTAGGCTCGCAGATAACTTTTGAAGGAGACAGTGCCACGGTAGAAGTTAATAAAAGAAGAGAGTCTATCATTGAAACCTTGAAGGAAAGGTTCCAAGAAAAACAGGATGAGAAAGATTAGTGGTTCCCCAAAAGAGAAGCTTTGATGAAGGACGAAGATGCCGTAAAATTAAACGTGCTAAAAGACTACACTTTGGTAAGAGGAGAATTGTACCACAAAATGCCAGGAGGGGTCTTGTACAAGTGTGTGGGGCAGGAAGAAGCCCAAAGAAAGTTAAAAGAAGTGCATGACAGGACTTGTGGATCTTGCGGAGAAATTAGCCTCTACCATAGACTCCAAAGGATAGGCTTTTATTGGCCAAGTATGGGCAAAGATGCAAACCAGATTTAGACCCAATGTGGGACCTATCAATTCACGACAGACAGGGGAGAAAGTTATGTTGTATCGACTAATGAAGACTGGAGAAGCCCATTCAAACTGTACCTAACAAAAGGCATCCTGCCACAGAAGCATTCTGAGAGTTATAAACTCAAAAGATTGGCAACACATTATTTCCTGCATGAGGAAGTCCTTTTCAAGACAGGATATAATGGGGACCCATTAAGATGTTTGGGCCCCGAGGAAGCAAAGGAAATAATAAGAGAAGTGCACTCAAGGAAATGTGGGGAACACCAAGGGAAGAAGAAGCTATACAGGTGTCTGTTGCAAATGGGATATTACTGGCCTACCATAAAGAAGGATGTAGTAGAATTTGTGAGAAAATGCCACAGCTATCAAGTACAAGCTAATCTCATTCATACCCATCCACAAAGGTTGCATAGTATGGTTACTCCATGGCCCTTTCACACTTGGGGGCTAGACTTGGTAGGACCAATCAACCCTCCATCTTGTGGATATATATGGAGCCACTGAATACTTCACCAAATGGGCAGAGGCAATTCCACTTTGCAAGGCCATAGGAGGAGCAGTGGCAAACTTTATCAAAGACAATATAATTATAAGGTTTGCAGTGCCCCCACAGAATCATCAGTGACAATGGTACGCCATTTGTCAATAGTGAAGTAAGGAAAATGTTGGAGTTTTATCAAGTTAAGCATCACCGTTCGTCACCATATTATCCCCAAGGAAATTGGCAAGCAAAGGCAATTATCAAAGTTCTCATAAAGATCATCAGTAAGATGAGTCAAAAGTATACAGGAGGATGGGCAATGCACCTACCAGTCGCCCTTTGGGCTTACCGAAAATCACCAAAGTCTACCACAGGATTTTCACCTTTTTCTCTAGTATACGGAACAGAAGTTGTGAGCCCTGCAGAAGTGATAATCCCATCACTAAGAGTCATGCAGATACAAGGGAAGGAAGAAGAGGAAGTCTTTGCGGCAGAAAGATGTGAAAATTTAGAAGGACTTGACGAAAAAAGAGAAGAAGCCCAGGAATGTGGCTGCAGATACAAGCAAAAAATGGCAGAAGCCTATGGCAGGATCACTAAAGAAAAAGTGTTTGCAGAAGGGCAACTCATGTTAAAAGTAACAGACTATGTCAGACGGAGTATGACAGGACCATCCAAGTTTGCACCAAAATGGGACCCCTCGTGGTGAGAGAAGCCCACCCAAGTGGATACTACCGATTGACTCAGATGGATGGCAAGAATTTGATGGATCCCATCAATGGGAAATAGCTGAAGCGTTACTATGCTTAAAGTTAAGATCAAGTGATTACCCTCCTTCTATGTTGTGTTCAACAAATTCCAAGTTTAGTTTGTTCCCTTTCCTGCTTTGTTATTTGATTTCCTTTAAGTGACCACGTCACAATACAAGTTTATAACATGCTTTCATGAATTATGCAATGAAAATATGCCAAGTATTAAAAAAACATTCCATAACATAAACAGTAGCAAAAGGTGACTAAGTGTAGCACATTAAGTTACAAACCCCAGATTGTATCAGTCTTGCCAAAATAGTTAAATAAGTATTCTAGAAGACCATAATAAAGTGTGCTGGCCACAAAGAAAAAAAAAATCCTGCCATCATCAATAAAGTCCTGAGAGCAAAGACTGGTCTCCAAACGGTCAGGCCCACCAATACTGGCAATCAAGTGCTCACGACGGCCCTCTACATCCGCTATCTCTTTCTTCAAAGTCTCAATCCGTGTGGACATGGCATTCAGAGCAGGCTAAACTTTCCTCATAAAGAAGGCTCGAGCAATCTCACGGAGATGGTCTAAAAGGAACTCCACAGCAAAATCCACACTAACTAGCTCTTGAATTACAGCTCTTCACTGCAGAATCCTCTCAGAAGAAACAGAATCAATAAAACTGTGCTCAATATCATTCAGCACGCTCCCAAGCATCTTCAGGAAATGGTCCCTGGCAGAGCGACCCAAACAGAACCCCTGCATGAAGTCACCATGGCTGCTGTAAACTCCCTCTAAGTGAGAAACACACTCACTGGGAACTCAGAAGCCATGAAAGTCTGCATAAGGAAAACCTGCTCCCCAAAAATCTGCCGGGTTAAGATCATTTGTCTTAAGCTGATCAAAACGGATAAAGGAATTCGCAGCTTCGCTCATGGGGTCTGAAACTACGGCAGAACTACCTCCTGCCTCAAATTGAGAAAAGATGGTGGGAGGCAAGCCTAACGAGAAGTAGGGAACGCAATATAAGTATTTACGATGAGGAAGTAATAGATTTGCAAGAAAGCAGTAAACAAAAAAAAAAGGTGAGAAAACTTACCAGAAACGGTAAAGATAGAAGTGGTAGGATTTGTGGCTGAAGCAGAGACTGGTGCTGTGGCTAAAGCAGAAATGGAGATGGCATAAACAAGCATGGTAGGAGCAGCAGCAGTAGTGGATGACTGTAGCTCCGTAGTTATTGCAACCTCTGGTTCTTCAAAAGCCTTTGCAATTAAGAACGTGAGTGCATCAAATGAAGGAAAGCGGCAGCAAAAAAATGGCGTAAGCATATAAAAAAATTAAAGAAAAAAAAAAAAGGAAGGAAGGAAGAGGCACATACCCGCTAACTCAGGCTCACTCTCTTCCTCCTTAGACTCCTCAGAAGACAAGTCTGTAGCAGGCTCGTGAGTGGCAGAATTGGGGATGGAAGAAGGGGTAACTATCGAGGAAGAACCTTCCTTCACAACTTGAGAAAGGGCTACCAAAGGATCACTGATGGAAAGGATAAAGGGGGTAGTAGGAGAGGCAACCCCAGTCTGAACAGCAGAAGGAGTGGCCCCTTCTTGAGAAGTGAGTGTCTCGGCAGGAATGGGGGTAGCCTCCCTAATC
The DNA here is from genome assembly GCA_030445155.1 of Quercus variabilis. Taxonomy (NCBI): domain Eukaryota; kingdom Viridiplantae; phylum Streptophyta; class Magnoliopsida; order Fagales; family Fagaceae; genus Quercus; species Quercus variabilis. The sequence goes on from CP129445.1 coordinate 32,585,512, forward strand.
CCCTTAGTATGAGTGCCCTCCATGGGCACCAGCTCAATAGATAGGACAGGAGTCTCAGTAGAAGTCTCTTCAGCTATGGGACGATATATGGAAAGGGGCTCAGGCTGATCCTGCAAGATAAGAGCAAGAAAAAAAAAAAAAAAAAAAAAAAAAGGAAGATAAGATAAGGGTGACTAAGAAAACTGCAGTAACGCAGAACAAAGGAAAAGGCACAATTGAAGGCATGTGACAGAAGAATGCAAAAAAAAAAAAAAAAAAAAAAAACATATAATACCACAAGTTCTGGTTCGTCAAGAAGTATAGGATGAGCGGCAGATACATCTTCTCTGTGCTTAGACTGCAAAAGAGATGAGGTCAACATGCACAAGTGTTAGTTACAGGAAAACCCAGAAACAAGTATAGCAAAGTCTAAAAAAAATTAAAGACAACATACTCTCCATTTAGTGGCAGGGGCAGGAGAAGGAGATGTCTTTCTTTTGCTACCTTATGTCCTACTAGAAGGAGGAGCATCTGTGGATGACTGTAAAACGGTATGCTTGGGCTTACCGGCGATAGAACGTGTGCTGGGAAGAGTACGGACTTTAGAAGGAGGAGAGTCCTTTAGAACTATGTGGCCCATGGGAGGCAGATCAATCCCAAAAGACATCGCCTCACCTCTTGTCTTGGCAGAATTGGGTTTGACAGAACCTTCCTTGCCCAATGTAGGAGGGTTCAAAACTTTCACCTTCTTATCCTAACCCGAAGGGTAGTCACCCGCAAGCCAATTCCATCCTTTAAGCCCCTCATCCCATGCAAGAAGAGAAGATTGACCCTGTTTATTAGCATATGCTAACATGGACCTAGAAGAAAGCACTAGTCGGGGGTTGGCAAAAACGACCATGCTAAGGCCGTCAGGAGGAATCAAAGAAAAACCACGGCTGCCTAATAGAGCCTACTCAAAAGATGTCATTACAGCCCGCCAATATTTGTGCATAGAAGGAGTGTAAATACCTTCCCTTGGAGAGCTAGGGACAGTGACTATAGTAAAGCGCTGCCTCCAGAAATCAAAAGCAGTAGGCCGCAGAAATGGCCTAGTAGAAGTGGGAGACTCCGCAAGAAAAGAGAGATCATCTGGAATATCTTGGTCCAACCCAAACTGCCTTCTTACTTGGTTGGCAGGATAATACACAAATTGAACCCCCTCGCCGGCCAGATAAGGCAGCCACCCAGCATTAGTGGCTGCCAAGTTGGTGATCCCTCTTTCATCAAAATCAGCCAAAGGATAAGTTGTACCAACAGTATCCACAAACTGACCCATAACAGAATCCCCACGAGTGTAACCTGCACCCAAATATCTATACACTTGCCAAGAAAATCCAACACCCTTATCAAAGAACTCAACAACAGGGTGGTAAATAGGTTTCAAACCAGACTAACGAAAAGCCAAAGGAAACTCAAATTCAAACCTGCCATAAAAATTGGTAATAACCCTTGGACAGGAAACATACTTCTTTTTCACAAAGCGAACAAGTCTACACTTAGTCAAGTGTTTTGCGCAGCGTTCATACAACAAATGCTGTAGAATAGTGCAGTGAACGAAGGAGGTAACTATATGGCAGGACCCTGCCTGGTCCTCATCAATTCACAGGATGTCCAACTGTACATACAAGTGCCCCAGAAACATGGGAGCTAATGGCAAACTTACCCTAGCAGCAATCTTAATAGCCAAACGAAAAAACAAAGGTTTAACGGCATAATAAGGACGCAAACCAAACATAAACTTATAGAGCCAAAAGGAAATGAAAGCCGCACGATGAGCAGTGTCAGAAAACTTGGAAGAAGAACTGACCCAATGAGATAGCTTGGCGTTCTTAGCCATTCTTTTCCTCAACTCGGCCTCCACGGCCACTTCCTCCGGAGAAAGTTCTAGGGTACTCGAGTCAACATCACCAAGAATGGGCAAAAGGAGTTAGTTTGCCACATCCTCCAATGTCACGATGATCTCACCGCAGGAGAGAAAGAAAGTATGGGTGGCAGTGCACCACCGGCAAACCAAATGGCGAAGATTAAAAAGTTCCCTGTAGTTCGACAAGCAACGGGACAAAACGACGGCCTGCAACACACTAGCCTGTCATAGCAGACCCATGAAATCTACATCCGACAACTCTTGGTCTACCCATTCTTTCCAACCCAAGGCTTGGCTTGACCCAAACTTAAAGTGAATGGGGACAGGGAGTGAAATACCCTGGCAAATGACGATATCGGGAATCGAAGAGGGCAATGGAGCCCAAGGAGCCTTAGTGCTACGGCGACAGAAAGTAAGCCACACCCGGCCTAGCGCCGGTAGAATGTAATCACCAGGAACCTTTGGGAAGTGGGTATGGACATCATACCAAGGGTCTATTAGTGGAACAACCTCCTTATCAGAAGGGCGGCGTGCCTCCTCCTCGTCAGAAGAACCCGGTTCAGAATACTCAACCTCCTCACCCTCATCGTGAGTAGAAGCAACCCCCTTTCCTTTACAGCGTGAGGAGGCTTGGCTCTTTACCGGTGACATGATTGATTAGAGTAAATAAAGGGGAGTGTTTGAAAAGAAGAGCACAGTGGAAAAGAGAAAACGAAAAAGTCGCTTGTGTGGAAAAGAGAAGAAGTGGTTGGGAAGAGGAAGAAGACTCCTTTAAATGCCCCCATCATTAAAATCGAAGTGAAGGGAGGTGATGGGTCAACCACTGGATGGGGAATGGAATTAATGAAGCAACGCTGCTCTTCGAAATAACTGCCAAACTGGGAAATTCGAAGAAGCAACGCTATTCATGGCAAAAAGAAAAATAATAATAATAATAATAATAATAATAATAATAATAATATATATATATATATATATATATATATAATAAAATAATATACACGTGAGTTGAAGAACATTGTTCAAAAAAGCCCGCGAAGGAAAGAAGAAGAAAAAAAGATAGGAATAGTCTTTATTCACATATAAACCACTAGAGCATTTCATATGCTCAGGGGGCTAAATGTTGAGGCTCATTTTCGACAAAACCCAACAAGACAGAGGGCCCAGAATCATGGGCAGACCAAAGGAAATAGCAGACAAAAATCATGGCAGGAACGAATGATTCATGGGTCCATGAGATGGGTCCAAAAGAAGCAAACGAGCTTGAATAAGCCTTGAAAGAGAAAAGAAACAAACCCATGGGAAATATGAAGAAAAGAAAGAATGGGCCACAGCAGGCCCAATGCAATAAAAAACAAAGAGAGTAACAGGCTAATGAAGAACCCATGAGCCCAAAGGATGAAGTATAGAGTAATCAGGCCAAGGAAGTCCAAAATGAGTTAGCAAAAGTCCATGGGTGAAACAGAACTAAAAATAAGCCAAGGATGCCCACAAGAAAAAAAGGACATTGGAGCTCGCAAGAAATGAAAGAAGGAGCCCAGTAAGTATACTGGGTTACTGAGAAGGAAAGCACACGGCAGGCCCAAAAGGGCCCGGTAGGATTGAGATGAGCAGCAGGAATAACAATCGGGCATGGTAGGGGACACCAAGCCACAAAGCAAAACACCTAAACTAAAGGGAGTCCCAACTGATCCTACAGAGCTCAACCTTCTAAAGAAAGGGACAAGTCATGAACGTTAGCCTACCAGAGATACAATCCACACCAGAAAAGGCCAAAAAGCGCACGATAGGATATGCGCACCCATTCCTAGACTTTGGCAAACGAATGAAACATCAAGAAGGTAACGCATGCGTACGACCTAGGCATCACCAGCCTATACCCAGCCACTATAGAAAAGGGTGACGTTATGGGTGAGGGCACGGTCTAGCGGTGGGGAGAGGAGCGGAAACCCATTTTTGTGTTTCTTGCCCAGACTCTTTCAGTGGGCACAGTCCTGCTAGGATGACATGCCACCCAAAAGAGATAAAGGTGGGTAAGAACCACTAGGTGTATGTCATGAGAGACAGAGAGAGAAAGGGGACACACTGGACGAAGTAGAGAAGGAAACTTCGTAGTCTGAAAGCCACAGGTCAATGGTGGTGGTCAGAACCATTGACTTGGTAAGTGGTCAGCAAAAGACTACCATATCAAACTAGGGCCATGAAGAGGCTAGAACAGTAAAATCAACCATGGCAGACCCTATATAAGGGACTCGTGGCTGTGTGCAAAAAAGGGGGGGGGGGGCGAATTATCAAACAAGAGAGAAAAGAATTTAAAGAAAGAAAAAAGAGAGAAAAGAATTTAAAGAAAGAAAACAGAGAAAAAATAATTCTAAGAAAGAAATTAGAGTGTTCATGGTAGGCATGCACCTAAATGGGTTAACCCCCTCTCTTCCTCAATAGCCTTGTCCTCTATTGGAGGGAAATACGACTTACACTTGGGCACATACCATTTGGGGCTGGCCTCTCAAAGCAATTAATTTCGTTTTTGAAGTTATTTGCGTTAAGGGAGCAGTTTTCCCTTCCCTAGTTAGAGTCCCGTGGCAATACTTAGTGTGGCAGACTCATTCTTTTTTTTACTCTAGTAATCCTACTCTAATCCTTTGTTCAAGTGTTATTTTTTAAAAGCGAGGCATTTTAAATTATTTATCTTGTTTATTGCAGCAGAAATAATGACTGTATTTTCTTTACGTTTTCTATGTTATGTCTGCCTACCCTAACCTTTTGACAATGACTCTACCTACTGTGAGCTTTTAAATAGACTTTGGCAGACGCAGTGTAGATTGTGCACAAGCTGGGCTAAGGTGTGCTCCAATTGGGTCGGTCCCGACTCCTCACCCAGAAACAACTCGGGCTTAATGCGGCAGGAACTTGCCCAATATCCCAATCCAAGCCCCCCTCCTTACAATGGGCTACCGGGTTTTTAGGTCAGCCCATGGGTCATGAGCTATTTGATGACTCTTACTACAAAGTAAGGGAAGCCCAAGGCTAAATTTTTATTTTTTTACTGAAAATTAAACTATTAAAAACAAATTTTTGGGCCCAGGATTGCCACCCCTACTATATATTTTGCTATTTACCTTCTTTTTGAAAATGGCCAGACTTATTTATATCCTGTATTGCTGTCATTCTTAAAACAGTGAAGTGTTTTTCATTTTTATCATAATCAGTGCCCTATTTTTCATTTTAGTTGTTGTTGTCTGCACTCCTCATTTCTTGCAGTAAAGTAGAAATTTTAGTACTGTATCTGGATTTGGATGACATGAATTTGGATTTGGATTTGAGGGGATCCAAATCTAAATCCTTTGTCTGGATAACTTAAAAGAATTGGATTTAGATTTGGCCTAAATCCATCTTAGATTTCAGGGGTCCAAATCCATAGATTTGAAATACCCTCAAAAACCCAGGAATTTAGAAATCTCTCACTCTCTCGCACACTGTTTCTCTCTGGGCTGTCTGTGTCTCTCTTCCTAGCTGTAACTCACAAACTCTTCTTCCCCCTCTCTCTTGGCAAGGCAACTTCAGGTTTGTTCTCTCAACTCTTATCTTCCTCTCTAACCTCTCTAATTCTCTCTTTCTACTAAATCTAAATTCAAAAGGGATGTGGGTTTTTCCGATGGGTTTTATTTGATTTATTTGTGGGTTTGTTTGGGTTTAATTTGATTGTTTTTGGGCTTTGTCTGTTTTGTTTGTGCATCTTGTTTCATGGTATTTTCAATGATATGTTTTCGGTTTGTTTTTATTTTCTATTTATATCTTAATTTGTGGGTTTGTAATGCAAATTATATGTTTGATGAAATGCTTCAATAAACTGTTTATGAGTTGTGAAGTAATAAGTGAGAGAATATTCATTTGAAACAATGATATTGTCATGATGGACTACTGTCATAGTGAATACTTATACATCCCATAAATTTTTTTCATTCCATTTGTTGCTTTAGCTGCAAAACTTGTATCATCATTTGTCCATCACTAGTTAAATATTCCCTTTATAGCTATCGGTGCTTATTGCCAATTCTTTCGTACCTCATCAGTTTTATGTCTTCTTTCTCTATATACCACCAGATTATCATCATGTTACCAAGTTGTTATGTTGCTGACTGTGTACATTGTACCTGCCTGTCAAAGACTTGATCTTTAGAATGTTTCCCTTGTAGAACACATTTTTACTTCATGCATGTACCACTTTGACTCCTGTGGAACCACAATATCCACAAGATTACTAAGCATAATATATATTCAGAGTAGAAACTTGAGCCTGGTCTTAAATATTGAGACTAATCAGATTTGACTTGGCTGGCCAAAAGTCAAGTCTTGATCTTAATTGCTCTCTTTCAAATTTGATTTTCCTAAATAGGCTTATGGTATCGGTCAACATTGAATTCCTTTTCTAAGCTGCCTTCTGGGTTAGGAACATAATTTTGCTACCTTCTCATTTTATGCTAGTAATTAGAATTCAAAGGTAACCTTAAATATAAAGGTTGCACATGTACAATCTACTTGAAAGTATAAAATCTCTTTGAACCTTTGGAACAGAATTTTGCTACCTTCTCATTTGAGTTTTTTGTACTTGTTAAAATCTTTTAACAAATGCATTTTCTAATAGTTCAAGAATGAGCTGGGTCTAATTTGTTTAATAGCTTTAAGGTGTATTTCTTTTGTCTGTTTTGGTCATATTGATTGATGGTAATCGATTAAAGATTAATATTGACAATTGTAATTGGGGTTACCAGCCAACTTGTGTGTGTGACCAATGAACTCTAGCTAAAATCACACTTCCTTGTTATAGTCTTGTGGTGGAGTAGTGGATGATAGAGATGGATTAAAAGAGTACCATTTAGAGCAGAAAAGGTAATTAAAGAAGTTGATGAGGCTGAGTGCAGCTAACAACCAATAAAAAAGATCAAGCCTATCCTTGTTGAAGTCATTTTCACTAAGCCATCCACCACTTGAAGAACTTGAGATAATTTTGTTCACTAGGGAAACAAGGAGTGAGCTTAAATAGAAATGGGAATGTGGAGGTTCCCCCAACATTTGTGCGTTAAAGTCCACCCCTTGTCATTTTACAATGAGTCTTCCCTATACAATCAAGGTGGGGCTTCTTGTTAAATGAATGAACAAGAGCCAGAGACTGTGAGACTACAAGGTAATAATGATGGTTCTTCCCTTCTAATTCCAATGCTGGGAATTCTGTGCATGAGAGTTGCTTTCTCTTCTTGATGGCTGATGGGGAAAAGTTGTGGGAAAATTATGCTTTGAAACTCAATAAAGGCTCACAACCAGTAAGTAAAAAAAAAAGCACGCAGAGTTTGTTAAGTTGTTCTAATTATCTGGATTGGGAAGAAACTTTGAAGGGCGGGAAAAGGTACGTAGTTGAATTGTTAAGAGGTTAGAGGTTTGAAAATGCCTCTGGTACAATGGACTTACATTTTGTAAGAGCTAGCTGACTGAATATTTATGTATATTAGTACTTAGAAGCTGCACATTTAAGAATAAAATAATGGGTTTGTGTTTTATCAGTGTAATGGGGAAAGGAGGAAGCAATTAATATTTTGCTCAAATTATCGGGTTATGGTCTCAATGTTCTGTAAGTTTTCCATTTTGCGATAAATTTCCCTTCTGTGCATGCAATTGGTACTATCATATTGTAGCTCATTTATCAATTCCTTCTTACATCTTTCCCTTCCATACTTTATTTTCTATTCTTCAATAATCTTTGGACCCCTAGAGAAGCATTGGGTGTGTATGTGTGAGAGAGAATAATTTACTTATCAGATTATTCATTACTTGTAGATTTCAAAATTCATATTTGATGCACCATCCGTGCATGAACAAAATGTAAGTACTTTTTCTTCTGACATTTGGTAATAAACTCATTGTCCAATTGTGTCCTTGTGGATAATTATTTTTTCCATCACTACTATTGACAATACTGGAATACATTTACCCGGATCAAGAGCAATGTACTCAATGTACCTAGTCATTTTGTTCAGAGTCAACAAGGAAGAAATATACAGTGATTTATTCCAACTTTCAAGAAAGTAAAATGACAAGTAGCCACTTGATATTGACTTTTGTTGGGGGAGATAAACACCTTGGGGAGCTTCCTTGAGCAATTAATATAACATATAGAAACACACTTAAACCCAAAAGGCCTAAGCCCAATGGGTATGTGCTCAATTATGTTATATTAACCACTTATTCTTCTTATCTTTATTCAATGTGGGACTTCACTCACACGTGTAACCCAACAATCTCCCCCTCACGTGTGAGTCTCTGCCACTCTGTGGGCTTCAAGACTTCTCTGTGGGCCATGAATAAGTCCTACTCGCTCCTCCTTGCTTAATGGACTTTTCACTTCATCAGCACGTCATCCATGGGTTTCTCGTACGTCATCCATGGGAACCACGTGTCAACCCTGCACGCACATCCATGGGAACCCCGCACGTTCATATCCATGGGAACCTCGCACCATACCATTATTTAGCACCACGTGAGTCTCTGCCTCTCTGTGAGCTTTGAACAAGTCCTACTCACTCCCCCTTGACTAATGGGCCTTTCACTTCATCAATGCGTCATCCATGAGTCTCTCGTACGCCATCCATGGGAACCACGTGTCAACCTGCACGCACATCCATGGGAACTCTGCACGTCCATGTCCATGGGAATCTCACATCACATCATTATTTAGCACCATTAGCAATATTCCAGGATCTTTGTGTGTGGGCCATTTTAGGCTTTCTCCGTCCCTGCTGGGTAGGGACCATGAACACTTCACCACCTTTGCCGCACACCACCATAGGCTCTGATACCACTTGTTGGGGAGATAAACACCTTGGGGAGCTTCCTTGAGCAATTAATATAACATATAGAAACACACTTAAACCCAAAAGGCCTAAGCCTAATGGGTATGTGCTCAATTATGTTATATTAACCACTTATTCTTCTTATCTTTATTCAATGTGGGACTTCACTCACACGTGTAACCCAACAACTTTGTTTGTCCTAATAATCTTTGAAAGTAAATTTGTAGCAGCTACGAAAATATTAAATATAGTAGAATTTCGGAGTTCATGGAACAAGATTCCAGAAAAAACGAGGGTGTTCTCTTCCTTTACTTTGCATTGCATGGATTGAAGCTGACCAAGCTATCACCGGGCTGTTTATCTTTAGTTGTGTTAATTATTTATTATTCATATTTGTAGTTGCAATTGCATTGATTTGTTTGGTGTGATTTCATGGATTTTCTTTGATAACCTTTTTTTTAGTTATAGATTCTTATTGTTTGTATTTTGAAAAATGAACAAAGACAAAAATGACCAATGATGGAAGAGATATATCCATTCAACGAAAACGTAAAAGAGAGGAAATTGAAGTATATGAGGAAGAGGCGATGAGATTTTTTTCTTTGCTAGTGGAATTTTTTGTTATGCTTGTTGGAATATGCTCGCGTAGGAAGTACTTTGTGAGGGAACCATTAAGAAGTGAAATTGAAGAATAATTTTTTAGTTTGAGATTTTGAATTTTATGAAAAAATCCATCATTTGGGTTTTTTCTCTAGTTGATATCAAAATTTTAGTTGTCAATAATTGGCAAAATATTTTTTTAGTTGTTTATGACTAAAGATATTTAGTTATTATTTTTTCAATTGAATTATTAATATTATCTCATGTATTTATTAAAAATATTACTAAACTTAAAATGTAGAAGGATTAAGAAAAATAATAATTAAAAAATATATTTTATTGATCTTAAGTCCAAATCCAAATTTAGATATCTAAACAATGGAATTTGAAATAATGAATTTCAAATCCTTCTTTGTTTAAAAAGACCCAAACAAGGAATTTTAAAATCAAAGGATTTCAAATCAAGGCATTTTAAATTAATGGATTTCAAATCCAAATCCAAATGTTACCATCCAAACACAACCGTAGTAAAGTAGAAATTTAGTATTGTATTTGTAAATTTCTCATTTCTAATAGGTTTATCAGTTTTTTATCACTTATGAACTTAGCACATATGCATATGCATTACACGTGTGAAAATAAACACAAACTCAGAGAGAGAGAGAGACCATTCTTCTAAGTCTCAAGGATGCTTGAATACCTAAGAGCAATTATCCTTCAAGGTGTGCCATTGTAATGAATACGTTCAGAGAATATGCAAGGTCAGAGAATATGCAAGTTTAGAGGTTGGGTTCCTATTAAATAAAGCTTTTTTCTTAAAAATAAATAATAATAAAAAAGAAAAAATTTTAAGATACGATTCATCAACTCCTTTCTATGCCCTTATTAGTGTACCACGCAAATCAAATTTAGTATCATGCAAATCACATTTAGACTTTAGTATCTTCTCCAAAAAAACAAAACAAAACAAAAAAACATTTAGACTTTAGTACATGTTAGTATCCTTTATTGACTTTATCTTTTATATCTCAAAAAAAATATATCCTTTATTAACTAAAATTAAGAAACATTGTTTCTCAAAAAAAAAAATTAAGAAATATAAATTGTTGTTGATTTTAGTCCAATTAAAGAATTCTCTTTAAGTATATTTTAGTTCCTATTTATATCCTATTTATGGTCCACGATAAAATAAAATTAAGTAAAGAAAAAATGTAGTCACTATAGGCTTTCTATTGCGGATGTAAGCCATTTGGCCATACCACATAAAGGCATGTTTTTCTCTCCTTCTAAATCTAAAACTTTTTATTATTCTTATTTTATTTTAACATGGTACCAAATTCACTTTTTTGTGTTCTTCACTAGATTTAAAGCATTTCACCGCCAACCTTCACTCAATTTAGGTGTTAATTAACCACATTTGATCATCATTGTCTAGACATTCTTTTTCTTAGAATAGAGAATTTTTCTACACTATTTTTTTCACATAAATTTCAATTTTGTGCTTTATTTTCCTACTTGACGGCTCCAAAGTCTCACAACTTGGCCCATCACTCATTCTTTTTGCACTCAAACTATATGAAATCCGTCAACTCAGTCACATGCTTTTTCACAATGTCATCTTCTACCAATATTCCTTAAGCCACCAATGTAGTCATCCTCCATAGCAACCACTCTTTGGTCACTAGTGCAGTTGTTCTTAGGCTATTGCAGTTCTCTTCTAGCATTCATCCATTGTCGTTTGTTGCCATCGCCAACATTTTGCATAATTTATTATACATTGTGCCTGGCCCATTCTACATTCAATATGGTCAATCATGGTCATTTTTAGGGCATCTTCACAAGCTTACATTTCAAACACAAGTCATCATTATGCTTCTACCTTGAGTTTGAGGGGGATGTAGTGTATCATGCATATCACATTTAGCACTTGTTAATATCCTTGATTGACTTAATCGAGAAACATTAATTGTCCTTGATTTTAATCCAATCAAGAGATTCTCCCAATGTCACTTTAGCTCCTATATATACCTTTCTTAGGGTTCACTGTAAAACACAATTTAGAATAGTAATAATAGCCACCAAGGATTTTTTTTAATGTGAATATATGTCATCAAGCCAAATCACATAAACCCTTGCTTCCACTCTCTCCTTCTCTCTATAAAACATTTTCTTTTCTTTTTATTTTAACAGCCCTTACATGACTACAACTCATTATAACCATACAAACATTTTTTTGTGGAAGCAAATAATAATATTCATCAAGGTGGTCGATACCGTACTGGTTTAAATACCAGCTGTACTGGCCGATTTCGAGCATTACTGGCTGGTACCCACAAAAAAAAAAATGGTAAATTTTTTTTGATGGGCAAAGTGGTAACTTACTTGCATTAACTTGTTAGTATTATTTATTTTCTTAGCATGCAATGAACAATTAAGCTTTCTATTTTTTATATTTTTTTTTCTTTTAATTGATGCTAAAGTCTAAAACCATGAATAATTTGTTCTGAATTGAGATAATGTTTTATGGTAAATTTTTATAATTTGTATAATATATATATATATATATATATTTATAAATATAAAAAATAATGGTAAAGCCGAAAGGGTATACCAATATTGACCGATATCGAAATATATCGTTTCATTAGTCAAATCGGTATATCTTTCGGTATGAGATTGACTCTCTTAATTTTCATACATAGTGATTATTGGCAGTAGGTTGTCAGTATTCTAAAAGTTTTGGATGAGCCATCCAATTTAACAAAAAAAAAAATAAACGAAGAAGATTGAACTAGTTTCTGCAATTTGATGAGCCATCCAATCTAGTTTCTGCAATACACAACATAAATATTGATCTATAAACTATAAAGCTTGTAACAATTAAATAAATCTTATTATTGTACTAAGCTTCAGTAGACTACTACCTACCTAACGTCAGTTTCAATATTAAGAGAAAGAAACAATATAAATCATATTCTTCGCAGGTTCTTTTTTTTTTTTTCCCCCTCTTCTCTACACAACCCAAGCAACAATCTCTAAGCTTTTTTTCTGTCACTGGTTAACTTGATCAATACGTGTAATGGCACAACAAATTTTACAATATTTTTCACACATGTTAAGATAACTGATTATTATTGATCTATAATAAGAGTGATGTCAACGGTGGTTTCAATGAGAGTGATGTTGCACCAATCACAATCTACATACTCAACAAGTTGTAGAAAAAAAAAATTGTGAATTTGTTGTGTGTATAGTATTGATGTAATTTGAGCCCAAGCATTGATCCATGATCTAATCTACCCATAGTATGAAATGCATGTAATTCAACTACCACTTTTGAGGATTAAATCAATGGTAGGAAGGAAGGCATATAACCCTTGCCAAATGCTGAAAGAATTGGCAATAAGATCTCAAATGCTTCAACACTTGTAAAGTTACCAAAACAAACATTGCCATTGTGGTAATTCCGGCATATCAGCATTGCTATCCATAAAACTGCATCGCTTGTCTCATGCTAGGTCTAGCTGCTGGCATTTTTCAAGTCCAATTCCCTTTCCTCCACCACATAGTTGCCTTCCAATCTAGGATCACTAGCATCAAGTATAGCTCCTTTTCTGTGCACCTCTCTCTCCCATTCAATATATATATGTGTGTGTATTAAAAAAAACCAAAAACACCCAAAATATGCAAATAAAGAGTAACTAAGATAGAAATAGTTGAATAAGAGATTTGGGGTTCAATCCCCATCTATACTAAAAACCGATTGGTATCTTGGTCTGATGATAAAAAATACAATTATCATAAGCGGACACCATAGTTTAAAACTCTATTAAAAAAATTAAAAATTTTATGATTTAAAAAAAAATTAAAAGATAAAAGTAGTTAATAGAAACAAACATTTATAAAGAAATACCTAAAGAACATGTTGCATTTGGAGAGAGAAAGAGAGAATGATAAACAGGGGGAACTCATAAGAGAAAAATGTTAGGTGTTGTAATATCTCTTTAACTAAATGAGTTTACTTTTTCAAAATGGCAATTAATATATTATGGTCAACAAATTTTCATAGAACAAATTATATCTTATATCTCATTACCCAAAAAAAAAACACATATTCCCACACAAGATGTGTAAGGTTGAATTTAATCAACCATCTTGCTGGTTTTATTCCGTGCCAATTTGCTTGTATTTCAGCACTTAGAAAACCTGTATTTAGGTGAGATTCATGTAAAGGTAGTGAGTGAGAGAGTGTGAAGAAATGCTCAAGATTGTGCAAGCATGCAGGGATTCGCGACTAGGACTCGCGGGTGACTCGCAACTAGCAAGCCGCCAACTGTAGCACATGAGTGCAGCGTGCGAGAAGATGAACAATCACGCCAGCTGGTGCACTATAAGACAAAAGGTCCAGCCTGGCTGTTTTGTTATCTCGCGGGAGGTCAAGCTGCCAACCAACTCTGTTTTGAAAAACCTGACTCTTCGCATTCCTATCTCACCCTAGTATAAATACCTCTTATACCCACGAAATGTAGAGAGCTTTCAAAGAGAATTTTGAGAGAGAAACCCTAGAGAAAAACAAGATTAATTCATCCACAATCTTCACATAGAGACTCTTCAAATTCCTCTACTCTCACCCTCTCCATTGATACATCCTTGAAAGGTTCTTGACTAAATTCTTTTCTCACCATACCCACATCTGTGAGAAAGTTTTTTGGTGCTAAGGGAAACAGTTTGGAAGGGACCAATGATTATTGGTTGATACTATGGGCTATAGCGGAATATGATAAGTTAGAGAAGAAAAAGATTCGGCGTAACCTCGTTGAAGCTTAGAGGGCTTAGGTACCTAGGTAGATTAGGCTTGAAGGATCTATTGCTGTTCATGTATCCCAACTACATTCTTTAGTGGATTATTTACCGCTTGGAGGGCAGCAAAGGGGTTTTACGCCGAAGGCTTCAATTTCCTCTTCGATAACTCATCGCCGTGTTATATTTGTGTTTGCATCTCTCTTCCCTTAATCTTTACCTTTTAATTTCTGTTGTGGATGTGATTTTAATTAGTTTAGATTGTTTATCAATACTAATATAAGTTTGTTATCATTTTCCGCATATACATTGTTTGATATAAAGTTTGAATTGGTATTTTGTAATTAGGGGTCTAAACGTTCATAGTATTTTATACACTAATTGAACATTCAAGATGGGACTATGACTAAATAATTTAAAACTAAACATTTGATTGATTTATGGATGATGCCTTCTTAAATACTGCATAAATATGGTTCTGTAAATATACACTACGTAAATATTGATCTATAAAGCTTGCAACAACAAAATTGATCTTATTGAAAAAAGAAAGAGAGAAAGAAGACTACCATAACAGTTTCCACACTAGCGAAAGCAACTATATACATCACATTCTTCAAAAGTTTCTGTTTTCTATTCTCACCACACCTAAGCAATCGGTGTTTTGTATTTTCCACTTGCTGATGTGGTCCCAAGCATTGATCCATGATCTATTCAACCCATAGCACAATACACTACTAATTCAACGACCACTTCTAAGTATTGAATCAATGCTAGAACAGGAAGGAGCAGAAGCTATGCTAAAAGATGAGGGAAATGACAACGAGAAATCAGACACTTCATTACTTGTAGATGTACCAAAACAAGCTTTGTCATTTGGTAGTTCTGGCAGCTTAGCATTGCCATCCAAAAACTGCACCACTTGCCTCATGCTAGGCCTAGCTTCTGGCACTAAGTGTGAGCAAAACAGACCTAGTTTCAAAACCAATTCCATTTCCTCCACCACATAATTACCTTCCAATCTAGGATCACTAGCATCAAGGATGGCTCCTTTTCCCCAGCACATAAAGACGTAATCAACCAAAACAACCTCTTCAGGCAGTCCTCGTAGCTCTGTTGGCCTCCTTCCACAAGCCACCTCAAGCATGAAAGCCCCAAAAGAAAACACATCAGTGCAAGTGGTTGCCCTTACTGTTCTAGTAAGCTCTGGAGCCAAATAACCCACTGTCCCAACCACATGGGTGGTTGTAGGATTGGTACCATGGTCATATAATCTAGCGAGGCCAAAATCTCCTAGCCTTCCATTTAATTCAGCATCTAGTAGAACATTACTTGCTTTTACATCTCTATGTAGAACAACCTGTTCCCACTCTTCATGGAGATAGAGAAGGCCAGAAGCTACTCCTTTCAGGATTCGAAACCGTTGAATCCAGTTAAGGTTTGGCTTTTCATTGCTATATAAGAACTTGTCAAGGCTTCCGTTGGGCATATAATCATAGACCAATAGGAGTTCTCCTCTTCGCCGGCAATATCCCAGGAGCTGGACCAAGTTTCTGTGCCTCAGCCTTCCCATGCTAATAATCTCAGCCACAAATTCTTTCATCCCTTGTTTGGAATCATGGGAGACTTTCTTGACTGCAATTTGTGTATTGGAAGAAGGAAGCATTCCTCTATAAACCTTTCCAAAACCTCCTGCTCCAAGAAGCTCTTTGTCTGAGAAACCTTTGGTTGCCTTGTAGAGATTCTTATAGGTGAATCTGTGAGGACCGTACTCCTTTTCCCAGTCTTCACGTATTTCTTCAAATTTCTTCCTTCTTGAATTGTAAGCAGTTCCAGTGATTGTTATCAGCACAAGTGCTACTGCTATGAGCAAAACCATGATCATTGGTCCTGCTATCTCTTTTGCTTTCCTTTGCCGGGGAAGTGAAGGAAGCTTCGAAACATCAAGGCTTTCTGCTTGTCCACTTTTATTAAAGCTCCATCCTAGAACGTAGTGGTTACTTGGAATAAGTGTACCAGTTGCTGCAGAGAAACCAACATACATAGATTCCAAGAGATATTGAGACAGATCAATGGACTTTGACATGAGAGGCTGGTTTGGTTTTGGGATTCCGTTCGGGGCTAGTGTTACACTCAGTAACTTTTCTGCCTCATCATAGTCTATCCAAAGATGCGTTGGATTCCCACTTGCGAGCTCCAGGCTTATATTCTTCCCTTCTTTATTGGAAAAATACATTGCGGAAGCTGAATCAGTTGAGTTCAGGCTATTCACATCGATTCCCACATGATTTCTATCAATATCTCCAAATTCTGGATTCAGAGCAGTGTCAAGCTCGATGGCCAAAATGTGGTTTGAAGTAAGGCCTTCATTTGAAGAATTGAAGAGTCCTAGATACTGATTTCCTACAACGTTGGTGAAGTTACTTGATGGACTGATGGTGAAGGCCATGCCGTGGCCTCCAACATTTGGCAGTTGTGGAACAATGGCAAATACAAAGTTTGTAGAAAATGAGAGAGATGGACTTAAACCTGAGGAAGTTGTGTTGAATTTTAAAGGAAATTGGAAGAAAGCGTGACCAACTTGCGGGTATGAAGTGTTTACGGTATTGGTTAGCAGCAGTAGGCCATTGCTGGTAATTTTAGCAGATCCCTCAAGATGCAGCTTGGCTTGAAGGAAGCCATTGTAGATGAATTGGTTTTCATTTTGAGCAAAGGCCATGCGAATATTGGAAACATACAGAATTACAAGAATTGTACCCATTGGTAAAAGTGGGAAAAGCCTCATTTTTGTGTAGAGTGCTTTTTGCTTGTTTAAAACTCTAGGATTTTTATAGAAATGAGTCTTCTGCTTTGCCCAAGTTTAACATCAGAGTCTGTGTTCCCATAGTCATAGGCTAACCAAACAATTGACTCACAAATAAAATAAGAGTGTCTAGTCAATATCGTTTGTAAGCAAGTTGAAAAAATGACTTGTCCCATACATCAGGGGACCTTGTACTCCACTCCCCTCTATACTTCAATCTACTTGTTTAAAGTGATCTATTTATTGTGACAGTGAGATTTGATAATATAATGTGTGGTAGAACTCTCATTTTATCTACACGAAACTCGGACCCGGCAGCTAGGCCTTGGAGCATTAATGAAATGACTTGTCCCATGCATCAGGGAACCTTGTACTCCACTCACCTCTTTACTTCAATCTACTTGTTTAAAGTGATCTATTTATTGTGACAGTGAGATTTAATAATATGTGTGTGGTAGAACTCTCATTTTATCTACAACAAACTCGGACCCAGCTGCTAGGCCTTGGAGCATTACCCCTTGTTTGGATTTTGCAAAACTAAGTAACTCATAACCCAAAATTCA
Source organism: Quercus variabilis (assembly GCA_030445155.1). NCBI lineage: Eukaryota > Viridiplantae > Streptophyta > Magnoliopsida > Fagales > Fagaceae > Quercus > Quercus variabilis. The sequence continues at coordinate 32,603,008 of CP129445.1, forward strand.
TGGGCCCACATATATAAACATTGTTTGGATGTTTTTGGGATAGTTCACTCAGTTAACAAAACTAAGTTTTTTGAGATATGAGTTACATATTTTAGAAATAACAAAGTTTAGCTACAAAATCGATTGTAGCCTTAGACTATAAACTCACTCAATATCTCTTTATTGGAGATGAATTTTGACAAATCCACCATTAGATTGCGTCTTCTTCTTATATCCTCCATGTTTGCAAAATTTCAAGAAAATTAAAAATTAATAGCTATGTCATCAATAAATTTTTAAATTGCAAGTTTTTGTAATTTAAAATTATGCATAAAATATAAAATTATAGATTGTATAGTAAATGATATCTGATTGACACAAAAATTGACATGTGCATTAAGAGCGTAAAGAACATGTAATTCAACGGTTAAATTTTCAAAATATGCAGTAATATTTATTTTATTAAGTGAGTTTGTAGCCTAAGGCTACAATCAATTTTGTAGCTAAACTTTGTCCTTTTAGAAATAGCCCAAGCTTGCTTTCAAGTTATGGGTTTGTTAACTCAATGGCAAAAGTGTAATTATGGTGCACTGGTGGCCCTAATGGCAGTGTATTGTCACATCTACTTCTTATTACCATTGGCTTTTTTTCCTTTCTTTTTCTTTATTTCTTTTCTTTTTCATTTTCAGACCTCCTCCTCTGCTTTAGTTCTTCTTCTCTCTCTTTTCCTTTACTCTTCCATAAACTTCTTTCTTCCTCCTCTCACTTATCTTCCTCTCAAAAATCTGCTGCATCCGAAGCATTCGGCTAGCTGAAGAGAGCCCATCTAGCTAAGGAAGTTGCTAACTGAAGAGAGGCTTGATCGAAGGGAGGCTTGATCTATGGCTAGCGGGGCTCTCTCCCTCAAAACTTTGTGATTTCTTTTTCTTTTTTATTTTTTCTCTCTGTTAAAAAAGGCTGAAGCTTGAAAGCTTTGGTTTTTTTGTCTTATGGGTTTAAAATGAGGTCAAGATTAGATCAAAGAAGATCTAGATGGTCAAGGATTTTTTTGAATTTTTGTATTGAATTTTCTGAAAAAAAAAAAAAAAAAAATTATTTTGGCTATTCATCACTTTGTTGAGCCTTGTTGAAGTTTAACTGCCTTTTGCTTGAACAAAAGGTGCTCAGCAAAATAACATTAAGCCTACTAATTTGCCAAACTAACACAATTGTCCCCTGCAATTAGATTGGTATCCCTTTCATAGTTCATACGGTATACACCTAATAGGTCCAATACTTGAAACAATCTTCCTAGCACCCAAATTGTAAAGCCTCTGTTAACGAAATCAATAACAAAGAAGCGTGAACTGGGTGTTGTGGGAAGGGAAAGAACTGTGTGCACTGCACAATGGTCAGCCCCTAGGTCCCATAAAAAGGTGAGTTTTTGTGAGTTTTTAAGCAGAAAACAGAAGTGGGTTTGGTTGCCAAACAAGGGTGTGAGTGTTTTTAGAATTTTTGAGTTATAAGAAATGAGTGATAGGGTAATGAGTGATGAGTGATAAGATTTAAGTGATGAGTGATGAGTTAAGACTCACTTAGCAACCAAACGGGCCTTAATGATTAACTGCTACAATAGCTACTTGCAGTCAATCCCTCTTACACATGGCCGGCTCAATTCGCAATTAGCCAAAATTTTTAAGCAAGGTTTCTTTATTATTTAAACTAGTCACTAACCCGTGCAATGCGCGGAAAAATATGAAACACAATGCAATAAAAAAAATTTATCTCTTATTTTATAGTGTGAGAACTATTAGACCAAGTTATAACCATATATACTTTGTTAATTACTATACAGATACATGTGAATCAACTCTTATAGGTATATTTTTCTCCTAAACATAGATCAACATTTCGTTCTTTCTCGTAATCAATAAATCATATATCATAAAGTGAAAATATAAAATAAAATAAAATTCAAAAAAAAAAAATCATCATATGAACATTTGAATAAATCTCACAATATATAAATCTTCAAATTCATAAACCATATGATTACTTAGATTATATAGTAAAATAAGACCAACCTATCCATCTAGCATTGCAGTTTCGTCTAGATATAATTATATAAAAGTCATGTTTTGTTGATCTTGTCTCATTAATCCAAAAATAACATCTATATAGCTAATAAGATCTTTAGAGAGTAACATATGACGGGGAATTCTTAGTTTGAATAACCGATTATAGATATATAAATCATCCAACACAAACGTCTATTACAAGATAGAATCTATAACTTTAATACGAAAATTTGGCAAAATGATTAAATAGTTTACTACCTTTAGCTTAGTGAGATTAAAATATTTTTTACAAGGAGTGTACACATTCAACGAAGAAGAACTAATCAAAGAAATTTTAATCACTATCAACTATGTTAGTTTGCTCTTTGTTTTTCTTGATTTCTCTTCAAAATGAATGTGACATTGACAAATTTAAACTACAACAATTATAGAGTAGTTATACAAAATTATTCTGAAACTATTATTCAAAACTTTGTACAAAAAAATTCATTTTCCTGTTCCATATGTTGTACATACTTATGGAATTTAAAAGTCCACTCCCCACTAAGGCTTGCATTACAAATACCAATGACTTCATAATAGAAATCAACCCTATTGAGAAGTTTATGTGGTGTAATGCTTAATTTGTCAAAAGTGGGGGCACCTTAGGCATTGTTTCCATTGTTACCACATCATAAGTTTAATATGGTTCTATGTAACAGAATTATTGCAATTTCAAAATCACAAAGAGACTAAAGGGGGGGGGGGGGGGGGAACAAAAGATTAATTCAAAAATGTTATATGAATTAAGCATTACATATATGAAAGATATAAGCAAATAATGGGACATAAATGTTATTCAAACTAACACAAACACTAACCTTCTTTCTTTTCTTTTTTTCATAGGTAGATAGTGGTGGATGGTGGGGTTTGAACCACAAATATGGGACACCACAAAGAATGTATTTACCTCTAGACTATCATCTACACCCCTAATAATTAATCTAGAAGGCTAAACAAAAGAATAATTGGAATTCCAAAATAGAATTAATCACAAGTTGCTCAAGTATCTATACATAAAAACATTAATAGCATAATGATGCTCTAGAGTAAATTATATTTTGTCTTATTCTTTTTTTGATATTTTCCTTAAAGATAATCAACTAAGCAAAGTAAAAACTTATCAAAAAAACTCATATTAACTAAAATTGTGGGGTTTGCTTACTTCCAGTACTTTTTAAAATGAATCTTCTTTTGTTTTAATGAGAGATTGTCACATCATCCACTAACTAAATAAAATGTGAGGATTAAAACTCACTACCATTTGCTATTGTATATTTAAAATTAAAGAACATGTCTAGTTAAAAAAGTACTAGAAGTATGCCAAACCCAAAATTGTGTTGCCAATTCTAAGTCAATTAAGAGTAACAAAAGTCAATATCATTAAAAAAAAATTGGGAAGGAAAACAACAAAATCACTTCACATAGACTAAATATAAGAATACCAAAAAGAAAGGGGGGAAAAAGTTCATTTCTATTTGTGCATTTTGTTCACCTCAATGGTCATCCTATTGCCGACTTGACTTTGAAAATCTCTGAAAAAAAACAATCGATGTCTTTTCAAAATGGTGAAAACTAAAGCTTGATTGAAAAATGTGGAGAACAAATAGTATTGAGCTAATTTTTTTTGTTGTAAATGATGGGGTGATCATATCTAGAATGAACATTGGTAGATATATTGTAAAGCTTAAATAAAAAATGATTGATGTGTGAGTGAGAGAGAAATACAGTTGTGAAAAACTGAAAATTTGGAAAAGTAAACATTGTAACTGTAGATAAACGAAGAGACACAAAACTCATCTTTGGGTTGTAGATTATGCTTGAAATTTTAATTGTATCCACTAAAAAGATAACGAACTATTCAATTGTAATAATTACTTGAAATAAGAAAGAAGAAAATGAAAAGTTGAAATCAATTTGGATGGCTGTATAGTCAAACATTTGTATCTAATATATAGTAACGTTTGTAATTTGAATATTTATTATTAGATATTTAGTTTAATATGCCCACCTTTTATCCATATCTTTACAAAGAACACAATCCTTAAACATTCAATCTAAAATTAAGAAATGCAAGTCTTGAAACTTAAATAAATTTTAATCCTTCATTAGTTAAAGATTTTGTAAGGACGCAATTTGGGTCCCAAGCCCAAGTTATGGATGAACTTAGGCCCAAAAAGCCAAATACAATGAGTTTGTAGAGAGTGGGTTGGAAAACTGGGCTTTAATGAGTTGAACAACAAGCAAAATGGATTCAGATGACAAGAAAAGGAAGATAGACTAATTTAAACTAAAAAAAATCATCCTCAACAAAGTTCGAGGAGTTCAATTCTTATATATTTCTCTTAAGTTAGATTACAAATTCAGCACCTTCCTAAAGTCTTTGTGTAGTAGCTGTAAGGCTGAAAACCCATGTTCAAGTATCACTTCCACATTAATGCAGTCAAAGGGTTAGCTGCAGAGCATTCAATGCGGTGGTAGCAGCTTTCTCCTTAGATATTTTAGGACTCCCACCTGTCCTATGTTTCTGTAATGCTTATCCATATCAATAGAATTTCCTGGAACGTTCCCCTGGACGGCGGACCACCCCTTCGAACCTTGGCTTTGGTTAGCCCAGGAGGCATTCATCCTCGAACCACCCTCATGGGCCCTTATGACCAAAACTATCTTCTTCATTTACTAACACGGACTCCCTTGACAATGTTTACTCCTCCTTGGATGACTTCACGTCCTTAGATTGGGCCCCATGCCCAATATATACATAGATAATGAGCTCCTAGGCCCAATACCCCTATAGATTTTATCTCGGTGAATTTTTGCATTGTCAAATGCAATTTCTAGAAATTTAAGATTCTTTTAACAAATTTCAAATAATTAGATGAAAAGTTAAGTATATTTTTGAAAAGATATTAACATGAACAGTTTCCAAAAATAATCATTTGGTTCTTATTTACTTACAATTATTATGAATTGTAAAGAAAATTTTCAAATTTCAACAATTATTGAGAAATTAATTGTTGAAATTTGCCATATGTCAATCCAAATATGACACATAGCACCTTAGCACCTTATCATCCAAACACAGCTCACTTACAAAGGATAATGACTAAGATAGGACAATGTTAAAGTGAAAATTCAATTAATAAGACTGTATATTGCATAGAAATTATTACCAACCATAATCACACAAACGAATGTAAAAAAAAAAAAAAAAAAAACCGTATAGGTGAAAAATATATATTATCAAAATTATAGAAATTTGTATAAATCAAAGCAAAGATTATCACACATTTATAAAGTTGGAATATGTCTCAACTCCACCACATTCTAAGTCCTCAAACAACAAACATAGTCTATTTAACACATTTACTTCAATTTCACTACTTAAAGAAAAAAAAATCCAAATATCATTTTCTATACAATATGTATAAAATGTTTTTCAAAAAAAAAAAAGTTATGTAAAAAAATTTTGAGTTCTTAAAAAATCTAACAATTTATAGTTTGAATATCACTAAATGAATGTTAAAAGAATCAAGTCAATTTAATGTTACAAAAATATCTCCCACAAAATATATTGATACTTTTTCATTCCAAACAACTACAAAAACACTTTAATCTTTATTTGGCATGAGAACCATGTATCAAGTTGCTTGGAGACACATTGCAAGAAAAAATTCCAAAAGGAATTATTTTAATCCAAGTAACCCATAATTACAATCCCATTACATAAAATAATTCCAAATCCTAATCAATTACCTTATGAATAAAATATGATCAAAATAATAAGAATCCATTAACACAAAGAGACCACACAATGAAAATAACAATCTAGATATTTTTTATCTAGTGATTGTAATAAAATATTGAATTGTGAGAATAGAGTAAGAAAGAGAGAGAATAGAAGCTTACTAAGTAGAGCTATCAAATTCATTAAAATATGAGTCTTTAGAGGGAGACAATTCCACCATTGAAGAAATGCCAAATGATTCTATTTGGCTTTCATAGACAAAATATGCCAAGGAGATAAGTTTAATGTTGAGAAAAACTGACATGTATACACAATAATTTTTGTATAAAATAGTTCAAACTTTTATGTCTACCTTGAAAGATTGGAACTCCAAGCTTCTCTAAAATTCACTTTTATTCTCCTTCAATATCCCCTAAAAATTAAAATTAAAAAAAAAAAACAAACAAACAAACAAACAAACAAAAATGATGACAACATAATTGAGTTTGTGTTTAGTATGAAATCTATTTGTTGTAAGGGCCAACCTTAAGTGCAAGGAAAAGAAAAAAAAAGAAAAAAAAAAAGAGGCATCAAAAGATTATATATATATAAGTTAGATAGATAAATACAAACATGATACACATAAGAAAAATATAATGAGAGAGAGAGAGAGAGAGATACCTTGAAAATAATAAAGGTACACATTTTTTACAGACCAAAATTCATATATGTAAAAGTCATAATACATAGCTAAGAGAAGAGTTCATGAATATTGCTAAACACACAGATAGGGGTGCCAGTGCCAATGGTTGGTAAAAAAACAATTTGTCTTGTGACTAAATGAAAAAAAACAGAATAATTATTTTTTTTTAAAAATATGAGTTACATTGATTGGTTGGCTACTTCTAGAAATATAACATCATGCACTTTATGAGCAAATTAGTAGTCTTAACGTTAAACAAAAAATACTAACCATTCAAAAAGTCATTAGAAGTTGCGATACAAATATAGTGATAATTTAACATTGTGAAACACACCTAAACAAAAATCAAGAGTGATATGTAAAAGAAATTGATCACCCAAAATTTCAATAAAGAATCAATAAATTCCTTTGGGATTGTAAGCAATAATCAATAGTGGAATTGAATTCTTAATATTTTGCACACCTTTGTCTTGCATATTCACTGGGCATTGGCTAAGTATAGAAATTTGGGGGAAAAAAACTAAAGTGGAAAGAGAGAACTTACAGGCAGAATATATAAGATTTGGATTAGCTATTGAAAGTGAAAAGGTGATTTGGATAGAAGACTCTAACTCTGCATTTACATTACAAAGAAACTGTTTTGCATCCAAATTCCAATTTTGGATGGAATGATGTGAATAGTCGTAACTGAAGATAATAACTTATATTGTATGGATAACAATTGGGATGATTTAGTGTATGTAGTAGATTAGTAGCAGATGAATAGTCGTCTTTTTTTTTTTTTAGGAGATGAATAGTTATCTTAATGGAGCTCATCAACATGTTTGCTCATGATCTATATTTAATTTTTTTTTTTTTTTTAAATAGAGAGAAATCATAAAGGAAAAAAGGATTTTTTTTTTTTTTTTTTTTTTAAGTATGAAGTGGAGGATGAGGTGGCTCAACTGGAGCATAGCAACATTAAATGCTACGCTTCAGCTTTTAGTAATATATAGATATAGATATAGACTAGTATGTAACCCATGCTTACACATGGAAATGATAAATTGAAGTGGTGCTATTGATGTTAGCTTTAGAGGTACAAAAATGGTTTTTCCTTACAATTTTTATGATATTAGTTATGCCAAATTTCTCATTACATTGCTATTATGTATATAATTTTGGAAATCATTATTGGATACTACATATACAATATCAATTCACAATTATTGTACTTGAAATTCTACTAAATACAACACAAAATATTAGGAATAGATTGATCCAATAGTATCTCCTAAATTGAATAGGAATGGGTGCATAGGATCATTCAACTCAATACAATTTTTTAGGTTCAAGATCGTTGCATTCAAAATATCTGAATAAAAACAATATAAAAAAAATATGCTCATTAGTTTAAAGAAAAAAATAACACTAAAAATCTAAATAATTTAATTTTTATAAAAATCTAGCAAAAGAAAATTCCTATTTTGATTCTAATTGAATTCTCTCTAAGTTTTACTTATATATATATATATATATATATGACTTAATTAGTAATAGACCGTGCATAATCATGGTATATTACATATGTGAGAGCAAGTGATCCGAGCATATCATCGGGCCTAGGGCCTTGTCTGAGGATGATAAAAGGGCCATATGTATGTAAGCAAAAATCCGACACATAGGCAAGAAGTCCGAGGAGAAAAGGCTAATTGGCCCATGGACCGATATTCCCGAGGAGCAACGGCACCTTAAAGAATACTTTAAATAATGGACTATACCGGAAAGTAGAGCTTCAGGGAAGAATAACAGAGCCGTGTAAGCAACAAAAAGAAGAAATATCTAAGAAGGTGACTACCACCTCCACATTTAATGCACTGCACCAATTGAGCTAACCACATTTATAAGGAAATGACATCTAAACAGCGTCTTCACAGCTCACAGCACTTTCTACCACCTCCAGAAGGGTCTTGATGGGACAAGCATCCAAAGGATTTCCTAGAATTGAACAGATGCAGGGTTGAGATGCAAGGGAGGGAACTATATAAGGAAAGGATCCCCACAGAAATAGGGATGCTAACCTGAGAAAAAGAGAGAGAAAGCAAGAAAATAAAGTCTCACTGTAAAGAGAACATCCCTGATCTTTGTATTAACTGTTGGAAAAATACACGTTTATATCGCATACAAAACATATGCAGCGGAAAATTAACAAATCTACTTCATTCGCATGATAACATGTACTATGTAAGTTTCAAAATTTAAGAACAAGAAAGCGAACCTTGGTGCAATGAAATTCAAAAACAAAAGATTAGAAGTACTTGGGAACACATTTAATCTTCACTCCAATTCCACTTAATGCCCAAGAAGTGTGGTCTCTCAATCAGTTTCTAAGGGGAAAATAAGAGTTTCTTACACTCAGATACACATCATTCCATTCCTTATATGATCTTAATGAAAAACCCTCATGAAATTCTGTATGTTTCTCTCCTTATATATATAACTAATTATCTAATTGGGTCAGCCTTTTGGTCCACTCCAGTTGGGCTTTAGTATGTGGCTTGAAGTGAGACCAAAAGGGAACAAATAAGACTAGCTCCAATGGGCCTTGGGCTTTTCTATCAACTCTTAGCAAGTCCAAAATTACCATTACTTATATTCAATACCACTATATGAATATAATTACACTCTGGGCCTTATTAATAAATTATATCCCAAGACTTTATTATACATGCAACCACTTCATTAAAATATTCGTAGTAATACAAAGTTATGAAAGTTAACTGCCACTTTAAAGATTACCATATCTTAATCCTTGAGTACCCGATTTAATCCTTTAAGTTATTCATCATATATTTATGAAATTCAATTTCATAAATATATACTTTAGTAACTCCTTACTAAGTGTGAGACTTCTCCCTCCCTTAGTTTACTAAGGGTTTGCCTTTTTTTTTCTCTTTGGGATAGGGTCTGAAGAATCATGGCTGATGATGTGATAAACGGATCAAAGAATATGAGGCTGACAACGGAAGAAGATGAAGTGATCACCATATCTGATAAGGGTCGAAAAGAGGAAATTGAGAGTTGTTCCCTCAGTCTGATTGGAAAATTTCTTACATGCAAATTGTTTAATAAACAGGCGGTATAAAACATGTTAAGGTGAGCATGGACTCTGAAGAAAGAGATGCAGATCATGGAAGTAGGCTCGAACCTCTTCCAATTCAAGTTTGGTCGTGAATTTGATTTGGACAGAGTGCTCAAAGAGGGTCCCTAGTCCTTCGACAATCAAGTGCTCATGCTACGAAGATGGCAGCCCGGTATGACAATGGCGAACGTCAAATTTGATTTGGTGGCCCTCTGGATTCAGATTTGAGGGGCGCCTTTTGACATGTCCTCACCCAAAGTTGCTTCTAAGATCGGTAGTAGGTTGGGGGAGGTGGTCGAGGTTGAAAAACAGAAAACTAAGGAAGGTTAAAACTTGTTTATGCATGTTAAGGGTGCAGTCCCAATATCAAAACCTTTGAGACGAGGTGGATTTTTTGGAGGTTCGGACGGACAACGTTCATGGGTCAGTTACAAATATGAACGTCTTCCCCTGTTTTACCATTTTTATGGACTCCTAGGACATGACATTAAACATTGTGTTGAATACTACACACGGAGCAAGAATGGGAGTGAAGTGATATGCCAATATGGTGAGTGGCTAAAATCAACAGGGGGCCAATCTCGCTCGCCGATGAGAATGGGATCCAATATGTCTAACGGTGATAGGACTGAAGGCCAGATTGGAGATGTCAACTTGAAGCCGACGACGGTGGAAGTAGAGAACGAACATGAAAACCCTATTGAGACTAACGGTCACGGATTTGGAAAGGGAGTGGATTCAGCAAATTCTCTGGCTTATACGGAGAGTGCTTCTGTAACGGCAAGAGTCATCATGGAAGATTGTGGGCCACTTTCTTTAGTTACTAATGTGGAGGTGCTAAAATCTAGTAGGTTGAGTATTTCGAATGATTTGGTTGGACTATGATTATTTTGGAGAAAAATATAAATTTAGGCACGTTCATTTTATGTCAATACCAAGAACAATGCTAACTTAATGTTTATAATAACTTTAGGTTTACCTCCAATATATCCAACTATAATGCCAAATGATTTTAAGGCTAGACCAAGTCATATAAATTCTGATGTTAATGATGGTATGTTTTATGTCAAATATTTATAAACTTTGCACCATTATAATTTTTTTTTTTTTTTAAATTAGCGTTTTCTATAATTACATTGCAAGTGTAGAAAGAACTGAAGAAGTTGAAAATATAAATGATCAAAATCACGGGGATGGCTACAGAGAACAGGGTTTGTTAATCAATATCACCATTTTAATTTCAATTTACATGTTTATCATTATCAATTTTATTATTTGTTAACAAGTTGCATATTTGAAACATTATTAATATTTTGCTTATTTCACAACATAATGTTTGATACAATTTTAATATTTTTTTTCACAACTATCATAACACTTTTTATCACTAATTTTTTCCTCAAAATAAAAATTAGGTGTTGACAACACATTTGATGGTACTACTCCTATAATAAATTGTATGCAAGACAGATACAATTGTGTAAAGGATTTCAAAGAAGGTACAGAGACCATTAGGTGCCAACTACCACAACCAAAGACATGTTGCTTTTGTAATGCCTGTTTGTTCCATCGAGAGACATCCTCGATGTGTTGCAAGGATGGAAAAATTATCCTTACCCAACATACCAATTTGTCCTGAATTTAGGGAGCTCATTTGTGAGCAAACACCACGGGGCAGACATTTCAAGCAATATATATGGTTTTACAATAACATGTTTGCATTTACCTCAATGGGTGTGAACATGGATGAAAGCGTGGCCTTGAATAGTCGAGGAATATATACATTTTGTGCCCAAGGTGCCATCTATCATAGAATTGGTAGTCTTTTACCACATACACCTCTAAGTGTGCAGCATCTACAATTGTATATCTACGACACCGATCTTAAAATACAACACAAAATGTCTCAATTTTTAGAAGCTCATGAAGATATTGTGCGACTTTTTCAAAGGATGTTGGACATGCATAACCCATTTGAGGGGAAATTTCATCAACTATCTCGAAGTCCAAATTTACATCAATGTAAACTCCTCATTAAAAAAACAACCTTTAAACCAACCTCAATATTATCTTCCTAGTGCTTCCCAAGTGGTAGCTAATATTGTAGGAAGAGAAAAAGCTGGTCATTTAAGTGGCAGAGAAATTTTGGTTCAAACTTTTGGTGGTAATTTGATCAATGTTCAAGATACAACAAGATATTATGATCCATTGCAATACCCAATACTTTTCCCATTTGGAACATATGAATGAGATATCAACACACGCGATGCTAATAGAAATAAAGTGTAATGTCGTGATTATTATGCACACATCTTTCAGGTAACAGTTTTATTATTTTCAATTTTTTTTTTACTTCAAAATGCCTGTTACACTATAAAATAATTGAACCTACATCTATTTTTACTAATGTCCAAGATTCGCAATAATGCTCTATCAATGATTTGGTATGGAGGATGCCTTTCACAACAATATGTTGTAGATAATTATGTAAAAATTGAAACACACAAGCTTAGGTGGTTTGAGCACAATCAAGATTCTATTAGTGCAGATTTGTACCAAGGCCTACAAGATGCTTTCCATGAAAGAGAGAGTGATACTGGTAACGTAAACTTTACACTTGAAATTTACATTACTTTATTAATGGCAAATTGGTATCAATATTTCTTAATGACCCAACTTTTTCATCTTATATTTAGGAAATGTTAGACATAGAACCATTCTACCTTCATCATTTGTGGGAAGCCCGTGCAATATGATCCAACGATTTCAAGATGCAATGTCATTGGTTCAAAAGTTTGGGAAGCCAAATTTATTCATCACAATGACATGTAATCCAAGATGGGAAGAAATCAAAATGAGCTTTTACCCGCACAAACTGCACAAGATCGTCCAGACTTGCTTGCAAGAGTTTTTAAATCGAAATTTGAAGAATTGAAAGATGATATTGTGGTTAAGGGGGTTCTTGGAAGAGTTATTGTATATGTGCAGGTCTTTGAGTTCCAAAAAAAGGGGTTTACTACATGCACATATGCTTATAATTCTCGATGATGATGATAAATTGCACAATCCAAAGGATTACAATCGAGTTGTTAAAGTAGAAATACCGTATAAGGAGAAACAACCTCAGTTACATAAAACTATACTAAAGCATATAATACATGGTCCTTGCGGAGTACAAAATCCAAGATCACCATGCATGAAAAATGGGTGATGTAAAAAAGGATACCCAAAGCCTTTCTCGCCAGAAACCTACCAAGGCAATGACTCATATCTTGTTTACAAACGATATGATACTAATAATCCTGTGCCATTGAATGATCATTGCAGGATTATGGTAGACAACACTTAGGTTGTTCCATATAATCCTTGGTTACTACTGAAATATAATTGTCATATTAATGTTAAAATATGTTGCAGTATCAAGAGTGTAAAATACTTATATAAATATGTGAATAAAGGCCCAGATCGTGTCTCTATGGAAGTTAGACCAGGCCCAAATTATGATGAGGTCCAACAGTACATTGATGCAAGATGGGTATGTGCTTTAGAGGCATGTTGGAAGATATTTGCTTTTCCTATGTATCGAATGTACACTGCTGTTTTCTGTTTGCAAATTCATCTTCTAGATAGACAACAAGTACGCTTTGGACCACATGAACCTATTGCTAATGTTTTAGAGCGAAGTAAAAAGACAATGCTCACTAAATTTTTTTTATATGAATATGATTGATCATGATGCACGAAATTATCTATATAGAGAGTTTCCTGAGCATTATTGTTGGGATTATAAAAACAAAACATGGACATGAAGAAGATCTTATAAAAAAGTAGTGGGTAATTTACTGTTTCACCATTTGATGGAGAGAAGTTCAATCTGCGTGTTCTTCCTAATCATGTCAAGGGGCCAACAGGATTTGACGATTTATTGACTGTCAATGGGATAACCTATCCAACTTTTAAGCAAGCAGCTAAACAAAAGGGTTTACTAGAGAATGATAACCGCATACGACAATGTCTGCTAGAAGCAAGAGACATTCGAATGCCGTCAGCTTTAAGAAGATTGTTTACAACAATATTGGTATTTTGTCTACCAACTGGAGTAAAAGAATTATGGAATGAGTTCTACCCATATATGGCAAAAGATTACCGATCAACATCTGTTACAATAGAGACACGTCGTACAAATAAACTTCTCAATGATTTAAAGGCGTTGCTCTTGCAACACGGAAAGCACATCACAGAGTATGATTTGCCGATTTCAACTAGAGAATGTGATAATGATTCAACTGTACCAAGACTCATACAAGATGAGATAACTATTCCTAATGTAGATGAAGAACTCACTTTAATTGAGAAGTTGAATAATGACCAGAGAGTTGCATATGAGACAATCATGACAATTATTGATCGAAACGAAAGCATGATATTCTTTGTCGATTGGTCAGGAGGAACTAGGAAAACATTTTTGTATCACACAATATTGGCAACCTTGAGAAAAGCCGGTCACATTGCAATTGCCACAGCTACATCTGGCATAGCAGCAACATTACTCCCTGGTGGAAGAACAGCGCATTCTAGGTTTAAGATTCCTTTAACTCCTGATGCTTCATCTACTTGCTCAATAAGTAAACAATCAAACTTAGCTAAACTTATTAGACGTGCCACCATAATTATTTGGGATGAAGCCCCAATGGTAAATCAACATGCACTTGAATCTTTAGATAGAACATTTAAAGATACTAGCCTTTGAGCACGTGCTCAGAGGCTCTTTTATTTTTTGAGTAAGGATTAAATTAGAACATTTATTATAATTTGGGATTATTATATTTTCCAATCACAAAAACACCTAGAGGTGTGATGAGTATTATATGTGGTGAAATAATTTTTCATCACACCCCTAGGTTTTTTTTGTAATTGGAAAATGTAGTAATCTCAAATTATAATAAATGTTCTAATTTAATCCTTACCCAAAAAATAGAAGAGTCTCTAAGCACGCGTGTAAACACGTGGTATCAAAACTTTCTTAAAATAGATTGTTAACCAATATTCTACACTCGATTCTATTATTGGTGACATTCAACCATTGCAATCTATGATTATAAATTTGTATATAACAAGTTCAAATTTGTTTATAACATTATTATAAATAATATGATATAAAACATTGTAATATTATGATAGCCTATTCTTAATGTAAAACTTATATGTTGTGACAAATAATAGCTATTGGATTATGAATGTAAGTTATTATTTGTTAATTAACGTATATATCATAGCCAGTATAAATAACTTAACATAATATTATATGTTAATATATTATAATATTTGTTACCATTGTAATACGTACCTATAGGCTATAATCGATTATGTTATTACGATTATAGCCTATTACTATTGTATATAAGTTAATAGCCGTATATACAATTTGGATAGCCTATAAACATAACCTATAATTGTTCTACAATCACGATAAGTTATAATCATAACCTATAACGTACTTAAGTAAGAAGGAATAAAGAGAGATGGAAGTGCCTAATTTTAAGGGATATGGATAAGTATCTAAAATTCAAGAGTGTTTAAATTAATACTTTTATATATCTAACCTTATTATTTAATCTTTTTAAACATATGAATTTGAAGGTATTTTAGTACGCAAAATGATGAAACTCAAATAAGGAATCACGTTATTAGTAATATAGACTAGCCTCTGAGCACGCGCTCACGCGCGTGCTCAAAGGCTCTTCTATTTTTTGAGTAAGAATTAAATTAGAACATTTATTATAATTTGGAATTACTACATTTTTCAATAACTTAAGTTATTTAATAATATATACAATTATAGGCTATTTATAAGTTCATATACGTATTATTTGTTACTATACATACTTCTATTCTAGATATTTGTCATAAGTTTTTAAATACTACACGTAAGTTAATGTCATAACTTACGTATTTAAAACATTGTTTAATATACATTACAAAGCTCTACATATTTACATTATAACGTACAAATAATACAACCCATAATTTGTTAATATTATAAATCGTACGTTACAAATATAATATTGGCGCAACTGGTAAATTATAGTTGTATGTTTTTTTGTAATTCTTTTTAGCAAGTCAATGTAGTTAAGTTTTGTGACAGCTAATCTATATATCTATATATCTATATATATAATAATAGGTGAAGCAGAGAAAAAATCCAATTAGATTTCAATTGGATTCTCAATTTTGCGCCACTTGTCCTAACCAAAACTCAAAAAAAAAAAATCTAATTAGATTATAAATTTGACTCCAATTTTGTGTCATGTATCTTATCTAAATTTTCTAATTTCTGTGCCCAAATAAATGATGCATTAATATTTAACATAGAAGCCAAGAAAACCACAATGATAATACTCATTGGCCTAAGCAAAAACATCTCACCTGCACACGTTTATGGAAATTATAAATTGGACTTCAATTTTGTGTCATTTATCTTATCTAAATTTTTCAATTTTTGTATCCAAATAAATTATGCATTAACATTTAACACAGAAGCCAAGAAAACCACAATGATATATAATACTCATTGGTCTAAGCAAGAACATCTCACCTGCACACCTTTATGGATGATCTCAATAGAGTCTGGAACTCTTCTAATTCCACAACCAGAACCAAGGAGTTTAACGAGAAAGACTATAAAAGTAAAACATCATCTCCTCCTAATTCCATATTGTCATCCCATGTTTCCTCCTCTCTCAACCTCTACCAACTAGATCCACAAACTACCCCCTCCTCCTCCTTACGGATTTCTCAGAGCAAGATCGGGTTCAAACACAACGTTCAATCCCACTCTTCCTTACTTCACACTCTCATACATTAGCGCTTCATTGGCGCCTCCAAGAAGATTCCAAGCTCAATGATCAGTTTTTATTTTTTAATATCCCTTTATATATTTTAAATAATAAAATGCAATATTCTCTTTTTTCTTCATTGTAGCATCACTTAAATAATAAAATGCAATATTCTCTTTTTTTTATTCATTGTTTTATCTAATGCTATCCTATGTATGATAAACCAAAATAAAAAAGGACCAATAGCATTACTTAAATAATAAAATGCAAAATATATTTTTCATTGTTTGATTTAATTCTATCACTCGTGTGATAAACCCAAAAAAACAAAAAAAAATTGGCGAATAGCATCATTACAATTAACCAATCCCATGTGGTAGCACGGGGTTACATACTAGTATGCAAGAATAGAAAACACACAATCCTATTACATAATTCTCAACTTAAATTACAAAAGGTATCCATCCATGACTAGAGTAACCAACAAAAGCATAACTACAATTTGATTCTACACACCAACTTAGAGTCCCATTGAGAATCTCATTTAAAACTTGTATTACTAAAAACTAAAGTGTGGCATTTATTGTTGCGCCATCTCATCACCACATAATTATTATTTATTATTTATTCCTTTTTTTTTTTACAAATAAATAAATAAATAAATATATATATATATATATATATATATAGATTATTAACTTACATATTCATCTTTGTTGGTTTTAACATATATATATATATATATATCTTTTTTATTTCCAATTTTTCTATAATTCTTTTCTCATTCACTTATTTTTTAAATATTTACTCTTTCTTCAACCTTTCTTCTTCCCTCATCTTTTCATCTACTACTCCCTACTTTAATATTGTTATTCATCTTTCCCTTCATCTTCCTTTATTTTTCTCTTCTTATCACTTCCCTCTTACTATAAATTTGTCACTCTTTTCCATTCTTCACATAGTTTTCTCTTACAAAAAGGTTATCTCTCTCTCTCTCTCTCTCTCTCAATGTTTTGGTGGATTTTTATTTTTTATTGCATCTCCACTTTAAGTTGATAAATTTTTATGTTTTTAAGAACTCTAATTTAAGTTGATACGATTTAGTTTTGTGTTTTAAGTTATTATTATTATTATTTTGCTCTTTGATTGTTAAATTCTATCCGATTATATTATAATAAATTAAAGATAGTAGATTAAAAAAAATAGTATTCCATTATATTAATTTGGATAATTTAGTGTTTATTGTTATATCTTTTAATTTTTGTTATTTTTTTCTTCTCTTCTATTTTACTCAATATTGAAATTCAACCACATCCTCCTTATCATTAAATTATTTATATTTTTTCTCTCTTTTTGTTTTAAAAAATAAAAAATGTAATATTTTACTTAAATTCAAATAAAAGAAAATTGTGCTCATCAAATTGTACTCATTTTTTTAACATTTATACTTTTTCCAATCTTTCTCATTCTCTTTACCTTTTCATCTCCCCAAACATTTTACCTTGATATCACTCTTCCTCTTTCCTTTTATCTTCCTTTATTTTGTTTCTTTTTATTATCATCTTCTTAGTATAAATTTGTCATTCACTCTTCCATTCTTTACATAATTTTCTCTCATAAAAAAGTTGTTATTTCCCACTATTTCTCCCTCAATTTTTTAGTGGATTTTTACTTTTATTTTTCTTGCATCTCTATTTTAGCTTGATAAAGTTTTGTACTCTTTAGAACTCTATTTTGGTTGACAGGATTTAGTTTTGTGTTTTAAGTTTGTTTGTTTGTCTTTTTTTTTTTTTTTTTTTTTTTTTTTTTTTTTATAAATTTGATTGTTAAATATTATCATATTGCATTATAAATAATTAAAAATAGTATATAAGAATGTACTATTATTATATTACATAGAATTATTTGGATAAGTTAGTGTTTATTGTTATGTATTTTATTTTTATTTTTATTTTCTCATATCATTTTATTTAACATTTAAATTCAGCCACATTCCCCATATATATCATTAAATTATTTATATTTCCACTCCTTTTTTATTTTAAAAAATTTTTAATATAATATTTTGCCTAAATTAAATAAATAAAATTGTCCACATTAAGTGGAGTAATGCTAGGGAAACACTCATTCTCACATCCAATGCATCAAAGGAAGAATGAAATACAAAGCAAATCAAGTTAGAAACACTACATTAAAAAAAATAAAAAAAAAAACTAATAATGCATATTTAATGTCATAGAATCATTATCAAATTTTGGAAAACGATAGGTTGCCAATGGAGAGAGAGCGAGAGAGATGTTATAGAAAAAAAACCAATACAAAGTAATAAAGAGTAGATAAAGAAAAAAAAAAATCAAACGTCAATTAATAACCGTCATTTGGAAAATAAAAATATGGTCAAGAGGAGTAAGAAATAAATTAGAGATGGCTATATAGAGGACATCAAAAACTTTATAGTGCAATAAAATCAACCATTACATTCACTTAATTAAATCCATAATCAACAATTAAATATAATAATACAAAATTTAAACTAATAACTAATCAAACTCCAATTAGGGAAATTATATGTGTGTGTGTGTGTGTGTGTGTGTAATCATAATCTTCATACACCATGATTTTAAAAAAATTAATGAATAGTTCTAACTGTTATTTAATGTCTATGTTATACAAATCATCAACCAATAAATAATGATAATGGTAAAAAACGTTATAGACAAGATTATGAAAAATATGATAAAACTATTATTATTATTTTTTTTTTAACTCTTTATAAAGTCTAGGGACTAAAATAATATTTAATTTAAAAAATTAAACGCACAAGTCTAAGACTAGTATTTTTAATACCCATTTATATTTTCCAATTTTCTGTACTGCCCCTCTTATTAGTCTCCTCACTTTATTTAAAGATATCTCATTATTTTTTCATCTCCTTAAATTGTGTAACTCAATATCGTTATGTTACAATAAATGAGTTATACATTTAAGCCATCATAATCAGTTTGTTTTTAAGTACTTTTACTTCTTTTTTTTTATAATAATAACAATAATTTCATTCTTGTGGAATTTCCAAACAAGGTTATTTTAAGTTCCATTCATTCATTTCTATTTCTTTTTCTTTTTATTTTATTTTCTTTTCTTTTTTTAACTTCCAATAAGACAGTTTAGTTTCACTCCACTTCAATTCATTCTATTTCATTTCATTCCTTTATAATTTATTCATTTCATCCCATTCCTTTATAAACTCCCAAACCAAGAGTCAAGGACTAGTGCTAAATGGTAGCTTTGTTCAATTGCCGTTTTTGTTTTCTAAATTCATTCAACCTTTAAGCCATTTCTGTCTATTCTATTTTGATTAACATAGTCATTCGGATTTCTGGTTTACTAAATTATATACTATCTACATAATCACATATTGTGGTTTAATTTCATTAATAGAGTCTATTCTGAAAATTTAAAATGCGTGTAAAATACCTTTGAACGTTTAAACCTCAAATTACAAAACAAATCAATTCAAGCTTGTTATCAAACAATTATTGTGCGGAACATGAACACAAACCAAATACAAAATTAATAAACAATCTAAGCTAATTATAATCACATCCACAACAGAAAATAAAAGGCAAAGATAAAGGAAGAGAGATGCAAACACAAGGCCAACACGCGATGTGTTATCGAAGAGGAAACCGAAGCCCTTGGTGTAAAACCTTTCCGCCGCCCTCCAAGTGGTAATAATCCACTAGAAAATGTAGTTAGGATACATGAACAGCAATAGACCCTCCAAGCCTAATCTACCCAGGTGCCTAAGCCCTCCAAGCTTCCTGCTCTAACGAGGTTGCGCCGAACCTTTTTCTTTTCTAGCTTACCGGATTCCGCTACTAAACCATAGCATCAACCAATAGATATTGGTTCCTTCCAAACTGCTTCCCTTAGCACCAAATGTACCTTCTCACAGACATGGAGGTTGTGAGATAAGGATTTGGTCAATGTTCTCTCAAGGGTTTATCAATGGAGAGGAAGAGAGTAGAGAAATTTTTAGAGTCTCTAAGGTAAAGATTAGGGATGAGGCAATCTTGTTTTTCTCTAGAGTTTCTCTCACAAAAATTCTCTCTGGAAGCTCTCTAGATTTTGTGGGTGTAAGGGTTTATATATAGTGGTGTGTGTTTGGAATACGAAGAGACAGCTTTTGCCAAACAGGGTAACTTGGCGACTTGGCCTCGTGGCTTGTCCAAGTTGCAAGTTCAAGTCGCGAGATAACGGCCTGACCAGCCTAGGACTTTTGTCCTGTAATGTGACAGTTGGTGCAACCCTTCAACTCCTCTGTGTGCTTTTCATGTGCCTGCAATTGGCGTCTTGCCAGTCGCGAGTTAGCCGCGAGTCCTAGCTGTGAAACTCTGCTTCTTTGCACAAACTTGAGCTTTTCTTCACACTCTCTTCACACACTACTCTTACATGAATCCCACCTAAATACAGGGTTACTAAGTGCTAAATTACAAGCAAATTGATACAGAATAAAACCAACAAGATAGTTGATAAATTTCAACCTTACATATTCCATCGACTTCTTTCTATGCCTTTACGCTGCTGCCATTCATTATAAACCACACAAGCAGGTACTTTATGGAGGCAAATAGTAACTCTCAAACAGAGTAATTACTGTATGTAGGTTTTCAGTATTTTAAAATTTGATTTGCCACCCAATCAAGTTTTTGCAATACTCTGCATAAATATTGATTTACGAAATTTGCAACAATGCAAATAATGTTATTGTTGTGTTACTTCAAGCATCAGTAGACTACTACCAAATAATAGTTTATATATTATGTGAAAGAACTATATATAAATCATGTTCTTTGAAATTTCTTTGTATATAAATCATCTCCATTCCCCAAACAATCTCTAAGCTTTTTGTCTGCATAGTTTAATTTGGTGCCAAGCATCGATCCATGATCTAGTCTACCCCATAGCATGATATGCGGCTGATTCAACGACCACTTTTGATTATTGAATCAGTGTTAAAGGAGGAAGGCGTAGAACCCTTACCATATGATGAAGGAATTGACAATAAGATCTCAGATGTTTCAGTACTTGTAAAGTTACTAAAACAAGCATTGTCGTAAGGTAATTCTGGCAGATCAACATTACCATCCAAAAACTGCATCACTTGCCTCATGCTAGGCCTAGCTGCCGGCATTGAGTGTGAGCAAAGTAGGCCTAGTTTCAAAACCAATTCCATTTCCTCCATCACAAAGTTACCTTCCAATCTAGGATCACTAGCATCAAGGATAGCTCCTTTTTTCCAACACCCAAAAACCCAATCAACCAAAATTACCTCTTAAGGCAGTCATCGCTCTATAGGCCTCCTTCCTCAAGCCACCTCAAGCATGAAAGCCCCAAAAGCAAACTCAGTGCAAGTGGTTGCCCTTCTTGTTCTAGTGGGCTCTGGAGCTAAATAACCCACTATCCCAACAACATGGGTGGTTTGAGGATTGGTACCGTGGTCGTATTATCTGGCAAGGCCAAAATCTCCAAGCCTTCCATTTAATTCAGCATCTAATAAAACATTGCTTGCTTTTACATCTCTGTGTAGAACAACCTGTTTCCACTCTTCATGGAGATAAAGAAGCCCAAAAGCTACTCCTCTAAGGATTTGAAATCGTTGAATTCAGTTAAGGTTTGGTTTTTCATTGTCATATAAGAAATTGTCAAGGCTTCCATTGGGCATATAATCATAGAGCAAGAGGAGTTCTCCCCTTTGCCTTCAATATCCCAGGAGTTGCACCAAGTTCCTGTGCCTTAATCTTCCCATGCTAATGATCTCAGTCATAAATTCCTTCATCCCTTGTTTGGAATCATGGGAGACTCTCTTGACTGCAATTTGTACATTAGAAGAAGGAAGTATTCCTCTATAAACTTTTCCAAAACCTCCAGATCCAAGAAGCCCTTTGTTTGAGAAACCTTTGGTTGCTTTGTAGAGATTCTTATAGATAAACCTGTGAGGACCATACTCCCTTTCCCATTCTTCGCATAGTTCTTCATATTTCTTCCTCCTTGAAATGTAAACAGCTCCAAGAATCATTATTAGCACAATCACTAGCAGTACTACTAATAACAAAATCATGATCACTTGTCCTACTTTCTCTTTTCTTTTCCTCAATCGGGGAAGTGAAGGAAGCTTGGAAACATCAAGGCTTTGTGCTTGTCCACTTTTATTAAAGCTCTATCCAAGAATATAGTGGTCACTTGTAGCTCTTCCGGTGGCTGCAGTGAAACCAACATACATAGAGTCCAAGAAAACTCTAGACAGATCAATTGGTGTTGACAGGAGAGGTTGGTCTGGTCTTGAGCTACTAGTTGGAGCTAGTGTTACATTCAGTAACTTTTCTACTTCATCATAGTCTATCCAAAGGTGCATTAGGTTGCCACTCAAGAGGTCCAAGCTTATATTCTTCCCCTCTTTATTAGGAATGTATGATGCAGAAGCTGATTCAACTGATATCAAGTTGTTCATGTCAATTCCCACATGGTTTTTATTTATATCTAGTAACTCAAGATTCAAAAGAGTATCCAGCTCTATGGCTAATATGTTGTTTGCTGGAAGGCCATCATCTTTGGAATTTAAGAGTCCTAGAAACTGACTTATTACAGCATGGGTGAAGTCCCAAGAGGGAGAGATGATGAAGGTAAGTATTAGCACATATGTAAATCATGTTAGGAACATATGTCAATATAGAATTGGCTAATCCTTTAACAAAACACACTTTACTTGTAATTTGGTAGATCTAGGATTTGTTTAATGCTTCAAGAAATAAGGTTTCAAGTTTAAGTATTAAAGCCATACAAGTCTATCCAAAACTCAAGTGAAGAAGTGCCGAATTTTAAAACTTGACAGCTAGTATCTATTGAGGCTTAAAAAGCTGTTTCAGCCCGAGGCTTAACAGCTTCTCGATAAATAGGGTATCTGTAGAGATTTATAAAAATCAATTTTTCAGACCTGATTTCATTCCAATCCGTGAATAGATATTTGGGCTTTCTTTTCTCACAACCCTAAACATATCTAAGGATTATTTTAAAGGCTGTCACAGTTAATGCAACTGAATGCAAAAAGTTTTTCACAAGCATATTGTGACCAAAGACATATGCCCTAGTTCATCTTTCTTTTGAAGAAGATGCTGTGTTTGTACACCATTGGGTATTGTAACTAAGGAGTTTCGTGATCTTCATTGTGTGATGAACTAAAAAACTTTGCAGTCAACATCCTTCTCAAGTTGGTGATTAAGTCGCGTACTAGGATCCGCGCAATTGATTAGTCACATATCGGGAGCTATGCATTAAAAGGAGAGATTGTCACTACAGAGCAAGTTCAATTGGGTATTGGGGTAAGGATTTAACTATAAGTTGGTATAAAGTACTAAAATTCCTTTACTTGTAACCGCTTGTTGTGATGATAATGGATTCTCGGGAGTAGTAACCTTAAAATCACCCAGTGGAATTTTTGCCGTGTAGGTTTTCCTCATTCGTAAACAAATCACTATGTCATTTAATTTCCACTGCATATTTAGTTATTTTGGTGATTTGTTTGTGCTACCACGCAAATTGTATGTTAATTTGATTAATTAATCAACTTGGCAAATTAATTGGTTAATTCATCATAAGGGGTCAATACATTTTTGGCCTATCAGTAGGGCATGACCCCCCAAATTTGGTATTTGAGGAACTATTGCAAATACAAAGTTTGTGGAAAATGAAAGAGATGGGGTTAAACCTGGAAGTAGAAGTTGTGTTAAATTTTAAAGGGAGTGGGTGGAAAGCAAAACCAACTTGTTGGTTTGAAGTTTTGGTTAGTTGCAATAGACCATTGGGGTAGATTTTTGCAATTCCATCTAGATGTAGATTGGCTTGATGGAAGCCATTATAGATGAAGTTAACATCTTGAGCAAATTTCAGTGGAATGCTAATTAAGTAGAGAATTATCAGAAAAGAAGGTGATGTAAGAACTGTAGCCATTTAAGAAAAGTGGGAAAAGGTGCTGGTTTTGTGGAAAAAGGTAGATTTTTAGAGGTAATTTTGAAGGATTTCAAAAAGTTTAGGTGCTGGTTTTATATAATACAGTGGGTTGTATAATATTATATTTGACTCACTGTATTTCTTACGCAAAACTCTTTGATGGGGAACACGTAATTGTATTGAACTGAATAAGAAAGAAGTAGTCATCTGGGCTTTAAACTAGACTGCTATGACCGAGCAAATTTCAATGATTTCATTTTTCTTTGGACTCAAAAGTATAAGGCAAAATGTCAGCATCTTAGTTCCCATAGCCATAGAGAACTTATCAATTACCGCGCCACCACCCCTCCCCCCCTCCCCCCAAAGTGGGTGTAGAAAATCAACAGCAAAATATGATTCATTTTTTCTTTTTCTTTTTTACTTTCCAATTTTAATTTTTTTTTCTTCAAATGTGCCAGATCAACTTCTTATACCAATTTGATCTGTTACAAGCATTCAAAAGAATCAAAACTTAATACTGGTCAAAAAGAAATTTATTTAGACAGTGGCACTTGATAATAGATTAAATGCTTCTGAAGGGCCAAAATGGTCAAATACCACAATTTTTTGAAATTTTTAGCAAAAAACCACTGTTTCAGAAATAAATGGTAATCTACCACTT
Source organism: Quercus variabilis (assembly GCA_030445155.1). Taxonomy (NCBI): domain Eukaryota; kingdom Viridiplantae; phylum Streptophyta; class Magnoliopsida; order Fagales; family Fagaceae; genus Quercus; species Quercus variabilis. The sequence goes on from CP129445.1 coordinate 32,628,138, forward strand.
TTTCTAGTACTCAAGTTTGGTGAACTCGAGTACTCTATTTTATAGTTCTACCGTGGCTGCTAAGCTGGAAATTGGTGATTAAAAAAAATAAAGTGGTACTCGAGCTTGGTAAACTCGAGTACCATGCAACACATTACCCAAGTATACCAGACTCGAGTACCTGTTATAAAAAAAATACAGAAATTTTTTTTTCTACAGTACTCGAGTTTACCAAACTCGAGTACTGTGTAATTTTTTTTTTTTTTTTTTTTTTTTTTTTGCTTGAGGATAATTGGAAAATAAACATAAATATAAAAATAAGTAGCTTTTCTATGTTTTTATTTATTTAAATAGAATCATAGAAATAGTTTATACAGAAAATAGTGAACAATTTTTATGAGAAAACAATGAACAATTTTAATCAATGTAGAAATTAAATTCGTAGTTCAAAATTAAAATCTCTATATCTTACAATGCTTCTATTTAAATAAATAAAAACATAGAAAAGCTACTTATTTCTATCTTTTTGTTTATTTGTCAGTTATCCTCAAGCAAAAAAGAACAAAAACAAAAAACAAAACAAAATTACACAGTACTCGAGTTTGGTAAACTCGAGTACTGTGGAAAAAAAAAATTTGTATTTTTTTTTATAAATGGTACTCGAGCCTGCTATACTCGAGTACTGTGTTGCATGGTACTTGAGTTTACCAAGCTTGAGTACCACTTTATTTTTTTTAATCGCTAATTTCCAGCTCAACAACTACGGTGGAACTATAAAATAGGGTACTCGAGTTCACCAAACTCGAGTACTAGAAAAAGTGGTAGATTGCCATTTATTTCCGAAATAGTGGTTTTTTGCTAAAAATTTCAAAAAATTGTGGTATTTGGCCATTTTGGCCGCTTCTGAAGTGAATTCTTTTTGTGGAAATAACTTGTATAGATTGGCAACATGTTAGAGCATCCACATTAATGGAGCTAAAAATAGCAATATAGCATCATCATTGGTGGTGCTAAATAGCTATATGGCTATTTTTAGCATCACCAAATACCAAAATGTGGGTGAAAATGGCCAAATACCACCCTTTCATAAACTTTATAGCAAAAAAGCACTGTATCAAAACTAAATGGGGATCTACCACTTTTTACATACTCGAGTTTGATAAAATTGAGTTCTAAATGGTATTCGAGTTTATCAAAATGGTAGTCGAGTACCATTTGGAACTCGAGTACTAGAAAAGTGGTAGATCCCCATTTAGTTCCGAAACAGTGCTTTTTTGCTACAAAGGTTATGAAATGGTGGTATTTGGCCATTTTCACCCCAAAATGTGCCCTACAATGGTGGAGTCAAAACTATATTTTTTGGCTCCAAAGCTATCGTGCACGGCTACTTTTAGCTATGCACTGTAGCTGAAAAAAATATATATATATTTGTACATTCACATTACTTTTGATTATTTTACTCATTTTTATTCTTTCTTTTATTGTTATTTCTCTTCTTCTACATTCACATTGCTATTGTTTATGCGTTCACACTTCTTTTACTCATTTTTTTCTTTTGTTATATAGCATTCACACAGCTATATATTGTTTGTGCGTTCACACTGCTATTGTGATATTCATTTTATTGTGATATTTATATTATTTTATTGTGTTGAAAGCTAAAATAGATCCACTAACGCTGGATGTTTTGTAAAATGAGTAGACAAAATAGATAAAGTAACTTTTTGTGATGTCAAATAACTAAAGAAATAGCTCCATTAATGTGAATACTCTTAGATGCAGTCATCTTTAACTTGAATTTTTCAGGCAGTGGCCTTGTCCTTTTATTGAATGTTCCTTCATATGACAAGTAAAAGAAAGTGAAGGTTTTGGATATTATGGATCTAATGCAAAAAAAAAAAAAAAACTCAACCACGTGCCTTTATTTTGTCCAAAATTTCAAAGTGACACAGAAATAAGCTCTAGAAGACTATGAAAACTCTCTCTCTCTCTCTCTCTCTCTCTCTCTCTCTCTCTCTCTCTCTCTCTCTCTCTCTCTCTCTCTCTCTCTCTCTCTCTCATGTAAATGAAAGCCACTATTTCAGCCTTTAATTACTCGAGCTTGGTAAGCTTGAGTACCGTAGAAATAAAATAATCTGCATTTTATTTATAAAAGGTACTCGAGCCTGGTAAACTCAAGTATGGTGTTGCATGGTACTCGAGTTTACCAAGCTCAAGTACCACATTATTTTTTTTTAATCACTCAATTTCCCACTCAACAGTGCCATGGTGGCAAAACAAATGAGGAACTCGAGTTTCATAAACTTGAGTACCATTTGGAACTCGAGTTTATGAAACTCGAGTTCTAGAAAAGTGGTATTTCCCTATATAGTTCTGAAACAGTGTTTTTTTGCTACAAATTTCTAAAATGGTAGTATTTGGCCATTTTCACCTTTATGACATGTAAAAAGTGATTGCTAACCATTGGAGGTGAAATAGCCAAATACCACGTTTTGGTAAAATTTGTGGTAAACTAGCACTATTTCGGAAATATTTAGCAATCTATCACTTTTTTAGTACTCGAGTTCCACAAAATCGAGTTCTAAATAGTACTTGAGTTCCTAATGAGTCACCAGCATGGTACTTTTGACCTAAAATTCGTGTAATTAAAAAAATAATGTAATACTCGATATTACTGAAATCAAGTATCTCTTTATAGTACTCGAGCTTAATGTAGTCGAGTACCTTTTTTTTCTTTTTCTTTTTTCTTTTTTCCTTTTTCTACTTTTTGTTTCTATTGGAATGAATTTGAATAGTCAAACTTAGTGGCTTGACATTAGCCAACAAACCATTAAATGGCTTGCATGCTCATGTCAAGAAGATGCATGATATTCAAGAAGTTTCATGCGTGAAGAAATGCAAGAGCTTGCATTAAATGTTCTTCATGAATTGTCAAAGAAGATGGCCAGGAACAACACCTGACATGTAAACCAAATTCATGCTTCTTTTTTTTGGCCATAAATACTTTCCATTTTCTTTGACTTGACAAGTTTCTTTGACTTGCAAGAGTGAGTCCAACAGGAGATAAATAAAAAATAAAATAAAAAGTGCCTCTACGTGAGACAGAGAGATAGAAAAGAACTCGACTGTATGAAAAAAAAAAAAAAAAAAAGGGGGGGGGGGGGGACTCGACTATATGATGCTCGAGTACTATAAAAGAGTACTGGATTTCAGTAATATCAAGTACCACATTATTTTCTTAATTACACAAATTTCAGGTCAGTAGTGTCATGCTAGCGACTCACTAGGAACTCAAGTTCACTAAACTTGAGTACTATTTAGAACTCAATTTTGTGGAACTCGAGTACTAAAAAAGTGGTAGATTGCTAAATATTTCCGAAACAGTGCTAGTTTGCCACAAATTTTGTCAAAACGTGGTATTTTTCTATCTTCGCCAACCATTAGATCTAATAGGAATGGATGGTAGAAAAAAGGTCAACTCTGATTAAGTTATATCAAGTATTACTTGAACACATCTATATATATATATATATATATTTGTTTGTTTGTTTGTTTGTTTGTTTTACTTGAAGATATAATCAATCTCATGCAATTCATTTAAAAATAATGACGTTAAAAAAATGAGTAATTGTCCTAAAATGCATTTGTATATATACAGTTTTCATGTTTCAAAAGGCTTTCACTTAAATATAGTCAAACTGAAGTGGAGTGAAATGCTATTTAATGTGGCTCATCAAGAGTGAAGCAACACTAATGTTATAATTAAGATTTTAGATATTATGAGTTTGAGATCCATATAATTTTTTAATAGATTTACTGATTTAGAATAGGTGATCTCAATCAAAACTTGTCGTTTCACATTATGTAAATACACAAAAATCGACCGAAATAGACTAAAATGGATCGAAAGAAACTGAATGGACTGAAGTGGAGACAAATGGGCTAAATTGGACCAAATGGATTGAGTTGAACCGAATGGACCGTAGTGCCCCAAATAAGACCTAATAGGACCAAAGTAGACCAAATAAGACCAATTGGACTGAATAGGACCAAAGTGGACAGAATGGACCTATTAGGACCAAAGTAGACCAAACTTGATAGAGTAGGTCGAATAGGACAAATATGAACTAGATAGGAACAAAGTTGATGAAATGGACTAAATAGAACCGAAGTCGACCAAACCGGAACAAAGTGGACAAAATGAATTGAATAAAACCAAAGTGGACCGAATAGGATGAAAATGAACTAAAAAGGACCAAATATAACCAAATTGGACTACATAGCACCGAAATGGTCAAAATGGACAAAATTGGCCCAAATAAGACCAATGTAGACTGAATAAAACCAATTTAGATTGAATAGGACCAAAGCGGACTGAAAACCAAAGTTTGCAGAATGGAATGAATAGAACCAAAGTGGACTGAAAATGACCCAATATGACCAAATAGGACCAAAGGAGACAGAATGGACCAAATTGGACTAAATAAGACCAATGTAGACTGAATAAAACCAATTTAGATTGAATAGGACCAAAGCGGACTGAAAACCAAAGTTTGCAGAATGGAATGAATAGAACCAAAGTGGACTGAAAATGACCCAATATGACCAAATAGGACCAAAGGAGACAGAATGGACCAAATTGGACTAAATAAGACCAATGTAGACTAAATGGACCTAAGAAGACCAACTTGGACCGAATAGAAGCAAAGTGAACAGAATTGTTTGAATTTGACCAAATAAGACAAATGTGGACTAAATAGGACCGAATAGGACCAATGTGGTTTGAATAGGAGCAAAGTGAACTGAATGGAGCGAATGGGACCACTTGGAAAATTTATTCTGCTACTAAAATTTAGAATCAATAATCATTCAAAAATATTAGGAATTAAAAAATAGACAAAAATCCAAAACTGACTCTGTAACTTTCAACTTTTGTCATTTCAGTCCTTTAACTTTCAGTTTTGTCATTTCAGTCCTCTAAGTTTCAATTTTTGTCAATGTAGTATTCCGTTAAATATCTGTTAAATGGCGCCGTTAAGTCTGTTTAAACAAAAATCGTAATTAAAAGAAAATAAAATTTGTTATTAAAAAAAAAAAAAAAGGAAAACATTGAAGGGAACGACTTCGTCCCCTTCCTTGAAATGAGAGAGTGCATTTCAATCCACATTGGTCAGGCCGATATTCAGGTTGGCAATGCTTCCTGGGAATTTTACTGCCTCGAGCATGGCATTCAAGCCGACTCTCAACTCAAAAGATGGTTCTGAGTTACATGTAGCCACTGCCCACATGGTAGAGGTAATTCCTAGGAACTTTACTGATGTGGATTTGCTTAGCACCCATGGTAAGATAGGTGACTATATGGTGAAATATCCTAAATACGCCTATCTTTTCCTCTATTTATTATACTTAACTTCTTATATATAAGTTTGACAACTGGATTATTTAATCATATCTGTCTCTGGGTATGGTTTTCTTGTCCCATGGACATTGAAGCTCGTGTTACATGGTTTTCGATCAACTTTTTCATAGTATTACACTTCTTTAGCTTGATATTTTCGCATTTAGCTTCAGGCCTGCTCAAGAATTTTTTTTTTTAAACTTTTTTTTATTTCAACCTGATGGCCAGATGCCGAGTGATAAGACTGTCGTCGGAGGAGACGATGCCTTCAACACCTTCTTCAGTGAAACTGGTGCTGGAAAGCACGTTCCTCGTTCCCCTTCCATCGTTTTTTTTTTTAATAACAGATTTTATTTTCTTTTAATTAATTACCAAAAAAAAAAAAAAAGACTTAACGACACCACTTAACAAATGTCTAATAAAATACTACATTGACAAAAATTAAAACTTAGAGGATTGAAATGACAAAACTAAAAATTAAAGGACTAAAATGACAAATGCTAAAAAGTTAGAGGGACAGTTTTGGATTTTTGCCTAAAAAATATATTATTCAAGTTAAAAGAAAGTATATTTCAAAATTTCAATCCTTTTGTGATGGTAGGAGTCTAATGACACCAATGGTGCCATTGAAGAGCCGCTTGAGCGGTGCTATCGAGGGCAAGTTCAAAACTATAAGGTTTATGGACATTGTGCAACCTTTGCTTCTTCTTTTTTTTCATGATCTCCTCTATGTACTCACTAGCATTAATTCAAAATGTTGGTCAAATGTAAGAAAAATAATTATGAGCTCTTTGTTGGCCTCCATAGACTAAATCATAGGGTTAGGTGATGGAGCAAAATTAATAAAGAGCATGTATGAGAAGAAAGAAAGTGAATGGTTGGCCATAAGGAGCATTTTTTATGTGTTATATCTAATCATTTTTGTTGTAACCTATCTCTATATCTCCTATAAAATAACATGTATTTATAATATTGTTCTAGGAAACCCTATAGTTAGGACTAAGGATTTGTCAAGCTAGGCTACCCTTATAACCCCCAAAAAACATCTCCACCATTGGATCACCCCAAGTTAAAGCGCATTTAAACCCTACAAAACCCTAAATTTTTATTTCTCAGTCCCTCTCCTATCGCAAACATCAAAAGATCTCAACTTCGAGGAGTTCTCAGTTCCCTTTTAGATCTCAGGTTTTAGCCCATAACCTAAACTTAATCCCTTCATTTCTACCTCAATCTAATTAGGGTTTCATTTTGTTCTCAATCTGTGAATTTTAGCTTGTGGGTTCTGTGAATCCAGGGTTTATGAATGTTTTAAGCTTTATGGGTGTTCACATTATTTTGTATGCTTATTAGGTTTAGATTTTGTTTTCCTGTTTGGGTGCTGGAAAAATCGTGGAATAACTTTGAAAGTTAAGATTTTGTGGAAGTAGTTTAAAAGGACACATGCCACCATTTTAAAGTAATTGGAAGCAATTTGGATGAAGGAAAAAATAAGTATTTAAAAGACCAAAAGCCATGTAACAATTTTCCACGTGAAGTGGGTCTTGGACACTAACCTTGGGGATTCTGGCATTTTACCCTTATTTTTTAAAAAATTTGGCAATATGCCCCTGTTTCCAAACTATTTAGGTGCGTGCCCCTTTTTCGATACTCAATTTAATCAAAATCGAGTTTCAATGAAAAATTCGATAGGTTTAAAATCGAGTTATAACCAATCAAACTAAAAAAAAAATGCATGGAACTCGACTTTAGGGAGCTTGAGTTCCAAAACGCCACTATAGGACTTAAAAACATTACTATAAGGCTTAAAAGCGCCACTATAGGGCTCCCTAAACCTAGTATGGGGTGATCACACTTATAAAAAAAAAATTGTAGAAAAATGCCGCTATATGGCTTTAAAACATCACTATAGGACGTAAAAAGGCCACTATAAGGCTCTTTGAACCTAGTATGGGGTGGTCACACTTCTAAAAAAAATTGCAAAAAAACGCCACTATAAGGTTTTAAAACATCACTATAGGGCTTAAAAATGTCACTATAGGGCTCCCTAAACCTAGTATGGGGCGATCACACTTATAAAAAAAAAATTTACAGAAAAATGCCACTATAAGGCTTAAAAACATCACTATATGGCTTAAAAACATTACTACAAGGCTCCCTAAACCTGGTATGGGGCGATTACACTAGAAAAAAAAAATTGCATGGAACTCGATTTCCTAGAACTTGAGTTCCATGCAAATTTTCTTTTTAAGGTAATCGAGCATAACTCGATTTTTTACAAATCAAGTATTTAATTAAAACTCGACTTTAAAGTAATCGAGCATTAAAACAGGGGCATGCACCTAAATAATTAAAAAAAAAAAAACATATTATCAAATTAAAAAAAAAAAATTAGGGTAAAATGCCAGAAACTCCCACTAACCTTATGGCTATGGACGAAATAGATTAAAAAAAAAAAAAAAAAAAAAAAAAAAAAAGGGCCCACGTATCAATTTCCCCCACACGTAAAACGGGTCATTGGGCAATGAGTTGCCCAAGCCCATAACCCAAACAAAACATCCACAAATGCATCAACACTACTACAAACCCTAGCTTCCCTCTTCTTCTTCTGTTTTTCACGGCCGAGATAACTCGAAATTCTCAGTCCCTCTCTCTACGCACACATCAGAAGACCGGTGAGTTCCCTCTTAGATCTTCGATTTCAGCTCAAACCCTAATCTTTATCCTTTCATTTATTTCTCAATCTAAGTAAGGTTTCATTTTGTTCTCGATCTGTTAAATTAGCATGTGGTTTCTTTGAATCTAGGGTTTGTGAATGTTTTAAGCTTTGTGCTTGTGTTTTCTGCTTGGGTGCTGGGAAATTTGTGGAATAGCGTGGAAAGTTAAGATTGTGTGGAGTTTGTAGCTGTATTAAGCTTTCTGGGCGTTCATTTTTGTTGTATGCTTATTGGTTGTTGAATCTTTTTTTGTTTTGTTTTATGTTTGGGAGGTGGGAAAATAATGGTAAAGCATGGAAATTGAAATTTTTGTTTAGTTTGTTGAAATATCACATTGAATAAATTATAGTCCAGTGCTTGTTTGTTTTCTTTATATTATTTGGCCTTTTTATTTTTCATGTTGGGAATAATAGATTCCTGTTATAGAGTTGATGTTTTGAATAGCTATCTTTTATAAGCATTATATTTGGGGGGTTTTATATAATAGACAACAGAATCAATATTTGATTAAGATAATTAAATGTGGTCGGATTATACCCAAACCTAGCAAATTTATAATTTGAACCTTGTTTGGTTGCTGGTAAGATTCAGAAAATTGTGAATTGATAGTATTATTTCTTTCCAGATATTTATTTGTTCAAGGCAAATTATTAGTATGAAGCTAATCCCTAGTGGCGAAGCTGATTTCTGGTGGTGGTTTAAATAAGTTCATTTTTTAGTCTATCATTTATCTGTGAATGCTTATCATAGTTTGTATTGGGTTCAATTTGGTTGTTTAATTTGCGTTTATTCATTTATACTGTCATTTCTCTATTGAAAATTATAATAAGGCTATTCAATAATCTTTTTTCTTGTCATTTCTTGCCCGTGGTGAATGAAGAATGACTCTTATTGTTGTTTATTCTATTTACCATTTAATTTTTGGTTATTCAAAGGAGATAATGATAGAACTTCACATAATTATTGTGTTTTGTGGTATCAAAAACCGGAAATAATTATCAGTTCGACTGTGTCAATTATCTCTATGATGTACAGTTCCCAAGTAAACCATCGATCAAATAGGATCCTCTAATTCCTATTAAACCTATTACTATAGTACCAATTGAGAAGAATAGCGCTAAGTGTAGTGAAAGGATTTATGGTTTGAAATTTTAATTGTATGAAGTAGTGGTTGTTTTTGCAGTCTAATTTTGGAAGCAATGACACAGGATATCTTATTAAATATATGCTTGGAAGTGATAATGATCATTTATTATGTAGTGGACTTCTGGTTGATGCTCAAAATAAAATGTGCTCAAATAATCTTTGATATTTTCTCAGAACTTGTATAGTTTATTTCTTGATTAATCTTTGTTTCTGCAGAGATGGGTGAAGAGGCAGTCAAGACAGTGATTCCAGAGTCAGTGTTGAAGAAGAGGAAGAGGGAAGAAGAATGGGCATTGGCAAAGAAGCAAGATCTTGAGGCTACAAAAAAGAAAAATGCAGAAAACCGGAAGTTGATTTTCAATAGGGCCAAGCTGTACTCAAAGGAGTATGAAGAGCAGGTATGTATTAGTCATCTTTACTAATTGTTAGTGCATACTGGAGTATTATGCTTTGATGATTCCTGAATTATTGTTTATCTATTTGGGCTATTCAGGAGAAGGAGCTGATTAGGTTGAAGCGTGAGGCAAAGTTGAAAGGTGGGTTTTATGTTGACCCAGAGGCGAAGCTCCTGTTTATCATTCGCATTCGTGGGTAAGTTTTCCTGTTTGATTATTATGTTACATGAATCTTTATGGAGATCTCCAGGTTTTTATATTTTGGAATTTGGAATTACAGTATCAATGCCATGCACCCAAAGACAAGAAAGATATTGCAGCTCTTGCGTTTGAGACAGGTATTACAATTTACATGAGACTCACCCCTTATGGTATTATAAAATGGTATCTGGTTATTGTAGTTTTTATTTATGTTTTTGTCTTGGTCATGAGGCTAAGTATATCCTTTTGAAGGCTAAGGCAGGTTCAGATTATATGCTTATTGTACTGGGTATTTTTATTAAATGTACTCTTGTTTTTAAGCTATTTAAGTTTAAGTTCCTCGAGTCATGGCCTAGAAATCTTTGAGGTAAAGCTCAAACATGTGGTGTCAAGGTGTTTAGGTGTAAGCACGTTTTTATTTTGACCTTTTAGATCTTTATATGTGCATTAAGTAGACACTATTTCTAGTAGGTTTACTGTTGGCATTAGTGATAACACATCTTCAGTGTACAGTGATTGGCCCATCAATCTAATCTAGGATCAGAAGTCTATGATGATCTTTCACTATTTTAATATGTTTGACTGAAATGACGAAATTGAATGATTAGGGAAATTAGTAAAATTATTTAACCAGTGTTATCAATCATGGCAAACATGATTACTATTTCCTAGTCTGGTTGACTGCTGATTTAATCGTGATTGTTATGTCTTTAAGTTGTATTCGCTTGATGTATTTTTGTCTATTTGGTTTAACAAAATGCCTGGTTGATTAAACATTTCTTAAACAAGACTGCTAATTTAATTCTTTTTTTTTTTAATTTTCTTTAAAACAGATATTCAATGGTGTATTTTTGAAAGTGAACAAGGCTACAGTGAATATGCTCCAGAGGGTTGAGCCTTATGTGACTTATGGGTGTGTATTTTTCTATCTCTCCCTCTTTTCATTTGTCTTGCATAAACATCTGTAGTTCAAAATTCACATCATCTCTCATTAACTGGATGTTCATGTTTATAGATATCCCAACTTGAAGAGTGTGAGGGAACTGATCTATAAGAGAGGATATGGAAAGTTGAACCAGCAGAGAACTGCTCTGACTGATAACACTATCGTTGAACAGGTTTGTAATTCCAAGCTACTGCCTTTTTGTAAAGGACTAAAGGGAAGTGTTTGCTTTAACTTGTTGCTTATACACTATGATGTTGTCACAGGCTCTGGGTAAGTATGGCATTATCTGCACGGAAGATCTCATCCATGAGATAATGACAGTCGGACCTCACTTCAAGCAGGCAAACAACTTCCTGTGGCCATTTAAGCTGAAGGCACCCTTGGGTGGTTTAAAGAAGAAGAGGAACCACTACGTTGAGGGAGGTGACGCTGGAAATCGCGAGAATTTTATCAATGAGCTAATCAGGAGAATGAATTAGACTACTGCACTATTTTGTTAGTTGGAAGAGTGAGTTTTTGTTTTTGTTTTTTTTTTTTTTTTTTTGGTATCTCAGGAAGTAATCTGAACACCAATTTTCCTCTATGAACTTGGTCAGTTTCATATATTACTTTTTAAAGCTAGACACCTTTGTTTTTATTTTAACAGTTCGGGTTGTTAAATTAGACGAAATTTTTTTTAAGAGGGAAAAAAAAAGGATTGGTTGTGAGTCATGACATTCAAATGCTCTGTCCGATTGCCCAATTAGACTTATTAACAATGTCCTAATAATTCTACGAAAGATACGACCAAATATACCGTCTATTAATTTATTGAAAAAAAAAAGTGTTAGTTTTCCATCCTTTTAGTGATAATTCGAGACTGTTAGCTTGATCTTTTTGAATGTGTGACTACTTCCAGTAATTTTATATGATTTTTGCTTACTTTTTCTTAATTTCAAAATTCATAATACCAATGCCCAATGGGCTCCCCTCAACTCCTAGAGTAGGGTGGCCCAAGCTAGATGTCCAAAGGGTGCCATATGTGCTTGTGGCACGAGGCCCTCTTATAATAATTTCTGACATTGGCCTGTTAATTAAAATTTTCTACTAATTATATGGAACCCAATGGTGCACCAAACTGATTTAGTTCCTCCACGCGGCACCAGATAGGGTTGGAAAGGGAAGGAGAGAGGGTTCCGAAGAGGGAAGAAATTTATGAAATTTTTATGTGGTGGGTGTGCTTTACTGAGGTTGGAGTGATGGTTTAAAAAAATACATAAATAAATAAATAAATAAGAGGTTGGAGTGATGGAGTGAAGTCTGTCTAATGAGAAAGAATAAAGAGAATAAGCAACGTTCATGGATAGAGTTGATGGGAGGTGGTATCTCATGTGCTAAGTGAATGAGACCAGCCTCTCACAAGCAGATGAGCCGCCTAGCGCACAAGAGATTTAATCTGTTGATGGAGACAACTTGTTGACGTGGTCCCTACACTAATGCATTTACTACAACTAGAGAAATATTTGCTCCAAAATTTGGACTTTCTTCAAATTAACTAAACTTGGAAGGCTTCTCAAAAAAAAAAAAAACTAAACTTGGAAGTGAGAAGATGTATTCAACAAGTATGCATAGCCAAACAATAAGCAACTCAACTCTATTACATTTCTTTATTCACGAAAAGCTATTTCTCTCCATCTGAGACACACCAAACACTTCTTATTCACAAAAGTTTCATGCTCTCAACTCTAAGTCTTTTGGCTAAATATTTGTAAAAATGAAGTTTATTTATGATATATGAACTGTCCAAAGTTATTGAGTTGTTTGAGGAGAGAGATAAATTTCAGCAATGGTATTGTCAAAATTGTGAAAAAAAAAAGTAAGAGAGAAATGTTGTGAAAGGGGAGGAGAGAGAAAAGCAATTTCAGCATTGGTATTGCTGAAATTGTTGGTACCCATTTTTTTGTATTTTGACAATCTCATTGCTGAAAATAGGATTTTTTTTTTTTTTTTTTTTTTGGTATTTTTGCAATGATACCAAAATATATATTAAAAAAATTGTTTTAATCTATTTTAATAAAATTTTTATGAACAAGAAAAATTCAATCAACATTTTATTAAATCCTTTTTTTCCTTTCACCGAAGTAAATTTAAATTATACCTAAATATAAATTTTTTAAAAGTGCACACAATCACTTCGAAATTGTATGAATTGTATGAAATTACTAATAATTTAATTTCCTTTTCTAAATAGAAAACATAAATTTTATTTTTAATTTTATGAATCCCATCATAATATCCAATCAATATTAACAATATATAAACAAAAGAAAAGACACAAAAAAAATTATTTTTCAATACATTTTAAATAAGTCATTTATCAAAATGTAATTTAGCTTTCTTTTAAATCTTGGAAATTCTATATTATTGATTTTATACTAAATTTGCACTAATTTCCCTTACAATATACAAAATCAAATAGTAATTTAAAAATTCATATTTCCTTTCGTTATAGAACCTAATTTTGACAATTTATGATTGAAAATGCTTGTGTTGTAGTTATAGTAAAAACAAAAAGATTAAGTATAAGTACAATTACTCTATAAATAAGAGGGTAAATTGCTGATATTTTAATCATTACTGATCATTTGGCAACATCCAAAAAAGAAATGGTGAAGAATAAAAAGAAGTGTACTTAAGATTTACCTACCATCCCATCAAAATTTTGATAGGAAAAAAGAAAGAAAAAGGAAACACACATTTGACACTGATACATATACATATAAGATCAAAAAACTAATTTAGAATGAAAATAAAATAATAAGTTTGTGTGAAGAGCCTTAGGCTTCGTTTGGAAGTTTATAAGGAAATGGAATGGAATGATCATAAGAGAATGGAAATGAATGAAATATATTCAAGTAAGGGAAATGAATGGAAAAGAATGAAATAGAATTAAATAAAGTAAACTTGATTAGATGTTTTTAAATAGAGGAGTGGAAAATAATGAAAATGAATGGAATGTAAGTAATCTTGTTTGGGAGTAATAAAGAGGCAATGAAATCAAATCGAATCATTTCATAACAATACTACTATTAGACCTTTGTTTTAAAATAAATGATTGAATATATAGGGGTATTTTGAGAGTTTTAGTTAAAAATTCATTAAATCTAAATTCATTTTCTCCCAATTTCGGGAGAATGAAAATTTGAGGTTAAGGAAATAGAGAGGAATGAGTGTTCTTTCTTACCCATTTCATTTCTCTCCACCTTTTCCACCCCCCCGCGCCCCTCCCCTCCCTTGCTTAATCTCTTATTTCTTAGCTTGCCCTTCATTTTCTAAGGATTAGGAAAAGATTTTTCTTAATAAAGAATTTTTGCTTCACAAAACACAAAAGCACGCCACAAATGATTTTTTTTATATAAAACTTTTATTTAAAAAAAGGCCACAAGTTATAACTATAAACAAATTTTTTTTTTTAATTTACTGTATTAAATATTGTTTACGAAGTTAAAATTGAAATGTATAAACTTATATTTAGTAAAAAAAAAAAAATTGGTTTAAAGGGGGAGCCCATTGGACCAGAGGGCCATGGCCCTCTATTGTCTTGCTCTGTCTCGTGGTCTACTGTACGTGTTTTTATTTTTATATTAAATTATGGAATACAAATCCTTTGCACCATTTTTTATATTCTATTTTATATTCCACCAATCACAATTTGTGATATATTTATTTAATTTTCCTTATAGAATAGCCAAAGCTTAAATTGGAAAAAAAAAATTAAATTAAATACATGGCAAGTTTTGATTAGTGGAACATAAAGTAAAAGTAATATAGAGGATCAATACTATTTCAGCAATCTCATTGCCAAAATACCCACACACAAAAAAAGAAAAAAAATCAATACTATTTTGGCAATCTCATTGCCAAAATAAAAAATAATTTTTTCCTCTCCCATTTTGATGTCATTGCCAAAATAGAAAAAATAAAATAAAATAAAATAAATAATCTCTCCTATTACGACAATGAGATTGCCAAAAGACAAATTTTTTCCTCAACAATTTTGGCTTTTCCATTAACGAAATTGCTTTTTTCCTTCCTCTTTCTATCTTTCATATCATTTTTCTCTCTTCTCTTACTTTTTCTCACAATTTCAGCAACACTTCTCGAAATTCATCTCTCCTCAAACAACTAAATAACATTGAACACTACACATCACAAACAAACAAACTCTATTTTTATCAATATTTAGACAAAAGAATCCAAGTCTCTGAGTATTTTGTAATATGAGTTTATGCAATGGATTCAGGTCTATCTAACATCAAACACGTAATGACTACGAAGCAAGGACACACTGTATTTTAGGCAAAATTACAATTTAATTTATGACTTGGTCCATGACAATTTAGCCTATAAACTTTTAATTGATAACTCCAATGATTTTATTTTATAACTCCAATGTGTGATGGACCAAGTCATAAGTTAAATTGTAATTGATAACTCCAATGATTTTATTTTAGTCTCAACCTCATGCAACAAAGCATTAAAATTGAATAAACCATTCCTTAACTTATTAAGCATAATAAAACTCGAATAAACCACTGTTTAACTTATTGCTAATTTGGGTTGCACGTGCTACCCCATTAGTGAGAAAATTAGATAGATTATTGTAGGGATATTAGGCCCGAAAGTTCAAGGAAAAAGAATTTCCATTATCAGAAACCGTATTACAAATAAAAGAGTTATTTTTGGCCATAAAAGCTCGTCGAGACAAGCCGAGAATAAATTTAACCTCGGCCAACTATATCTGAGGTAAGGATGGATGGCTTGCTAAAGGCAAGAGAATCTTTCAAGAAGTTCTGTCGATATGAGTAAACATTGTAGAGATATTAGACCAAGAGAAGGCGTCAGATATCTTAGGAAGAAAGCTGTCACCACCGCATTTAATGTTTTGCAGCTACCTTCCTAACTGCATTAATGTGGAGAAGACCCCTGAACAGTGCAAAGTTGGCTGCCCCAAAGCTTACATGACCAAAGAGGGTGTCTGATAGGACAAGCACTCAAGTGGTAACACAGGTGATCAATAAGTGTAAAATCAATATGCTTTAGGAGGAACTATATAAGGAAAGAGTTCCTTCATGGAAAAGGGATTGAAAAGGGAGAAGAAAAACACACTATTATTTAAAGACTAAATTTGTAACCCAACTTGAGAATAATAAACAATAATAGTGTACCTCGGATCTGGCCGAGGACCAATTATCTTCAAGATAACCCCATTTCTTTTCGTTCTCCTATCATTTGAATCTACTCCAATGTTTGTTTGATCAACTATAGCCCAGTTTTCCTACCCATTCTCTATTAATTTATTGTTTTGGGCTTATTTGGGCTTAAGTCCTTCCACATAACGGATTACTAGCTCAAATCGTGCCATCACAATTTTTTTTTGAAAAAGTATGAAGTCATGTACTTAAATTTAAAATAGCTATTTGAATATCTATTTATTATGACAATTTATTAGAACCTATTTACTAAAGGTAATATCTACTCACTAAAAAATGCTACTAAGAATGATAATGACTGTCATTATCTTTACACAATATTTAAATTTTTGCAATGAATGATGATATATGCTACAATTTAAAATTTTTCATCAAATTAAATACTTGCAACCATTTACAACGAAGATTT
Source organism: Quercus variabilis (assembly GCA_030445155.1). Classification (NCBI taxonomy): domain Eukaryota; kingdom Viridiplantae; phylum Streptophyta; class Magnoliopsida; order Fagales; family Fagaceae; genus Quercus; species Quercus variabilis. Next base: position 32,644,578 of record CP129445.1, read on the forward strand.
TGTTATTCATACTTCCTTCTTTATCAATTTGTTTTATGAGCCTAACTACGATGTTTTGCTTACTTATATTTAATGAACAACATTTTAATCAAGAAAAGAAATTAAAAAAGAACAAGATAACAAAAGACATATGTCATCAAAGTTTTTATTAGATAAAATTATAGTCTAGAAGATTTAAACCTAATAAATTAGTGTTCTCTAGGTAACAAATAGAACACCATATATCACAATTCTAACTTTCTAAGTATGACTACCAGTCTACCACATAAAATTCAAAATACACGAAAAAAAATTTTGGGACATTAAAATTTAGTGGGAGTATCTTAGATATTGCACAATGGAATATTTTAAAAATTATAAGATTTCATTAGAATTTAATTAAGAGAATAACAATAGGGGTATATGCTCATTTACAAAATATAAAGGAGAAAATTATTCAAATTTAGTTTAGAGGAGAATGAAACTATCCCAAACATAATGGGGGAAAGCGATTTTTCACCAATTTTGTGTGTGTGTGTGTGTGTGTGTGTGTGTGTGTGTGTTTTAATATATATATATATATATATATATATATATATATATATATATATATATAATAAAACTTGAAACAACGTGTTAAAAAAAATCAACCTAAAAAAACTGTGCATAAAATAATAAATTTTGTCTCAACAAATTGACTAAACCAAAAAAGAAGTCTTGGAACACAACAAAATGTCATGATATTTTTACAGTACCTTTATTTTTAGCTATGATGGGTTCTAGTCTAATATTTTATTGTTTTATTTTAGAATAATGCTACGTCTACAATATTTTCATAATAAATCCTAGGTGGTAAATTGTTACCGGTTTTAAACTGAGCTAATCACTTTAAACCATACATTATAAAAAAAAAAAAAAAAAAAAAAAAAAAAAAAAAAAAAAAACCCAATTGAAGAAAATTGTGCCTAAAACAATGAATTTTGGCTTACCAAATTTAACTAAACCAAAAAAGAAGTTTAAGAACACAAAAAAAAAAAAAAAAAAACGTCACAACATTTACACAATACTTTTTATTTCTAGCTATGGTAGGTCTTGGTTTGATATTTTATTATTTTACTTTTGACGTCCACAAAATTTTTACAATAAATCTTAAGTGACAAATTATTACTAATATAAAAATTGTGCATTAAAAAAAAAAAAAATGGCAACACAAGAAAATTGTGCGTGAAAGCATGAATTTTGGCTCACCCAATTTGACTAAACTAAAAAAGAAGTCTATAAATACAACAAAATATCATGACATGTAACAATACTGTGTAGGAACATATAAATATCTAAAAGAAAAAACATAAAAAGCACAAACAAAACTGGCTTACTGTGAAAGAAAAAAAAATGTGAGTTTTGCTCACCAAATTAAATAAACCAATGTTACTGTAGATTGAGCTATTAGCTCTTTTTATATAGTTAGTAGATACTACAACTAAAACTCAAAACTTGAAATCATTCAAAACTTTTTTCCATATTCCATGACTCAAACTCAAATTTTTTGAATTTTGAGTTATAAAAACTGAACCAAACACACTGAGTTTAGGTGAGGCTCATGAAATTTGAATTTTGGGCAATGGAAACTGAGTTTTGAGTTATAGAACTTAGAGCTTGTTTGGTTTGCCTTATTTTCATCATTCATCACTTATTTTCCATCACCCATTACTCACTTTTGGTGGGTCCCACACAAGGGAAATATGTTTTGCCAAGTTTTCAATCCCATAACTCAACAAAATGAGTAACGAGTTGCTGAAAATGAAAATAGATTTTGAGTGTTTTCGAGTTATAGAAAATGAGTTGCGATGATACTATTGTAATTTCACTCATCTTATGGGAGCCCCTGCTCTGTCTTTTCTAATCATGCCAACCCATAATTACTCCACTCCAACGGCTCTATCCCTCTTTCCTTACCAGACTATTTTTTCTTTCTATTTTCTTCCCAAATAGCAATCATCTCTTCCAAGAACTGAAGAATGCTCCTCTCGGTGGTCATGATATAAAAATATGACTTGAATCTCCCCATATTTCTCATACCAACTCTCCTTCTTCTTTTCTTTTTTTCTTCTTCACTTCACACTTGCTTCTCTCTTTCTTTCTCTCCTAACTTCCTTTAAAACTTTCTCTCTCATCTCCTTCTCATCTGCAACTACAACCCAAAGTTCCCTCTAGGTTCTCTCCTCTTCTTCTCATCTTCAACCTAAAGGTCCCAAACACTGGCCAAGCCTCCATGGCTAGATATGTTACAACCACCATTAGAGGTGGTCTGATCCCTCCATTTGCTACTCTAACTCTTCTTCTCTTTCTCGCTACTCAACTTCAAAACCCATGGTCAAAGCTTGAGAGCTCCAACCTCTCATCCTTTCTAGATCAATACCTTTAGGTTGAAGCCCTCAAGTTCCCCTCTCCTATCCCCTCTATCTCTATTTCTTTTTTTCTTTACCTATGGTAGAAAATCCGTCTCCATATTATGGTTGTTTGTGGGTTTGGGGATTTGGTTGATTTAGGTTTAAGGATTTGGAAAATGGAATATTGATTTGGGTATTTGTGGCTTTATGTTTGTATGTTTATGAGTTTTGTATCCATGGGTTTTGATTTGGGTATTTGTGGGTTTATGTTTGTATCTTTCATTTGTATTTAAGGTAGAATTGTTTTTGTTGATATGTGTGTACATGAGATATCTTTGTGTTTATGAGCTGGGATTGTGTTATGTTCTTTATTTTGATGTGGGGGGGAGAGCAAAATGAAAGAGGAAGAGGATAGTTTCAGAGAGAAAAATGAAAGAGAAGTGGGGGGAGAGAGAAAATAACGCGGGTTGTGGTGAGAGAAGGACTGTTACTATTCTAGGAAAATATATATATATATATATATATATATATGTGGACTCTACATCTTTTGAGTTAAAATTGAGTTTTTAAATTGGAAAATAAACCCAATACTTGTGCCAAACACATTGTTAAGTGAATTAAGAAAAAACAGAGAATAGGATATGAGATATAAGTTAGAAGTTTGAGTTATGAGAATTGAGTTTTGAGTGAAATGCACAAACCAAACCTGCCCTTAGTAAACCAAACACTCTCTTATTTTGACACTAAAATTTAGAATCAAGAATTATTCAAAAATATTGATAATTAAAAAATATATAATATTCAAGTTAAAAGAAAGTCTATTTTTATCCTTGTTTGTGATGGTAGGAATCTAATGATATCAATGGCAATATGTGTCCTTCCAATTTGACCAAATTAAACCCCACTCCACTTATGGTTAAGTTGGGTTAGTTGATTTTTATTTAAAAAAAAAAAAAAAAAAAATTCAAACTGTAGGTGGCATTGGGTTTAGTTAAGTCAAGTTAAATGGACACGTTTGTCTTTTACCTAAAAAAAATGTTGAGAGGACACATGTCACCATTTTAAAGTAATTTGAAGTAGTTTGGAGAAAATATTTTTCCTATATCATTTTGCAAAAGGATTTATTAAGTATTTAAAAGACCAAAGGCCGTGAGTTCCTGTTAGCTCAATCGGTAAAGTTTCTGACGGTTAAACAAGAGATTAAAGGTTCAATTCTCGCCTATACCAAAAATTGATTAGTGTCTTGATCTTTTTTTTTTTTTTTTTTGAGAAAAGATTAGTGTCTTAATCTAATAATAAGAGTTATCATTAAAAGCGGACGACATAGATTAAAAAAAAAAAACCACCAAAGGTCAGGCACCAATTTCCCTTGTACACTTACTTTAGGGCTATGGACCAAATAGACTAACAAATATAAAAAGACCAAAGCCCACGTATCAATTTCCCACAAGCAAATCGGGTCTATTGGGCAATGAGCTGCACAAGCCCATAACCCAAACAAAACATCCCAAGCCCACGCATCAACCCCACTACAAAACCCTAGCTTCTCTCTTCGCCTTCTTTTTATCACGGCAGAGAGACAACCCTAAATTCTCGTTGCCTTTCTCTACGCACACATCAGAAGACCAAACTTCGGTGAGTTCCCTTTCACATATTTGATTTCAACTCAAATCCTAATCTGAATCCTTTCATTTCTTTCTCAATCTAAGTAATGTTTCATTTTGTTCTCGATCTTTTAAATTAGCTTGTGGTTTCTATGAATCCAGGGTTTGTGAATGTTTTAAGCTTTGTGGGTGTTCACATTTTGTTGTATGCTACTTGGGTTTTGATTATTTTTTTCTGGTTGGGTGCTAATAGCGTGGAAAGTTAAGATTTTGTGGAGTTTGTAGTTGTATTAAGCTATTCCTACAGTACCCATTGAGAAGAATAGCGCTAAGTGCAGCGAAAAGGATTTATGGTTTTAATTTTTATTTGTCTGAAATCGTGATTGTTTTTGCAGTCTAATTTTGGAAGCAATGACACAGGATGTGATAATGATCATATATTGTGTAGTAGACCTATGATCGATGTTCAAAATCTAATGTGCCGGAATAATATTTGATTTTTGCTTAGAACTTGTGTAGTTTATTTCTTGATTAATATTTTTATGTAGTTTGTTGAAATATCAGAATAAACGATAGCGTTGTACTTATTTATGTTCTTTATTTTATTTGGCCCTTTTTTTTTTGCATAGTTCTTTGTTGGGAATAATAGATTCCTATTATAGAGTTGATTTTTCGATGACTGTTTCCCCATTTGCTTTCTAGGAGAGCTAAGTGTTCACATTATGTTTCAAGTTTTATTTTACATTTGGGAGTTGGGAAAATAATGGTAAAGCATGGAAATTGAAAATTTTGTTTAGTTTGTTGAATTATCACATTGAATAAACTATAGTCTTGTACTTATCTATGTTCTTTATATTATTTGGCCTTTTTATTTTGCATAATTCTTTGTTGGGAATAATAGATTCCTATAATCCTATTAGGAGGGCTAAGTGAAACCTGAGTTTTGAATAACTTTATCTTTTGTAACCATTATATTTGTGGGGGTTTAATCTCATTGGCAACAGAAATAATATTTGATTAAGATAATTAAATGTGCTAGGATTACATCCATACCTAGAAAAATTATAATTTGAACCTAGTTTGGTTGCTGGTAAAATTCAGTAATTGTGAATTGGTAGTATTATTTCATTCCAGATATTTATGTGTTCATGGCAAATTATTAGTATGAAGCTAATCCATAGTGGTGAAGCTGATATCTGGTGGTGGTTTAAATAAATTCATTTTTTAGTCTGTCATTTATCTGTGAATGCTTATCATAGTTTGTATTGGGTTCAATTTGGTTGTTTAATTTGCGTTTATTCATTTATACTGTCATTTCTCTATTGAAAATTATAATAAGGCTATTCAATAATCTTTTTTCTTGTCTTTTCTTGCCCATGGTGAATGAAGAATGAGTCTTATTGTTGTTTATTCTATTTACCATTTAATTGTTGATTATTCAAAGGGGATAATGATAGAACTTCACATAATTATTGTGTTTTGTGGTATCAAAAACTGGAAATAATTATCAGTTCGACTGTGTCAATTATCTCTATGATGTACGGTTCCCAAATAAGCCATCGATCAAATAGGATCCTCTAATTCCTATTAAACCTATTACTATTGTATCAATTGAGAAGAATAGCGCTAAGGATGTAGGGTTTGAATTTTTATTTGTCTGAAGTAGTGGTTGTTTTTGCAGTCTAATTTTGGAAGCAATGACACAGGATATCTTATTAAATATATGCTTGGAAGTGATAATGATCATATATTATGTAGTAGACCTCTAATTGATGTTCAAAGTATAATGTGCTGAAATAATCTTTGATATTTTCTTAGAACGTGTATAGTTTATTTCTTGATTAATCTTTGTTTTTGCAGAGATGGGTGAAGAGGCAGTCAAGACAGTGATTCCAGAGTCAGTGTTGAAGAAGAGGAAGAGGGAAGAAGAATGGGCATTGGCAAAGAAGCAAGATCTTGAGGCTACAAAAAAGAAAAATGCAGAAAACCGGAAGTTGATTTTCAATAGGGCCAAGCTGTACTCAAAGGAGTATGAAGAGCAGGTATGTATAGTCATCTGTACTAATTGTTAATGCATACTGGAGTATTATGTTTTGATGTTTCCTTCATAATTGATTATCTATTTGAGCTATTCAGGAGAAGGAGCTGATTAGGTTGAAGCGTGAGGCAAAGTTGAAAGGTGGGTTTTATGTTGACCCAGAGGCGAAGCTCCTGTTTATCATTCGCATTCGTGGGTAAGTTTTCCTGTTTGATTATTCCGTTACATGAATCTTTATGGTAGATCACCAGGTTCTTATATTTTTTGAATTTGGAACTTACAGTATCAATGCCATGCACCCAAAGACAAGAAAGATCTTGCAGCTCTTGCGTTTGAGACAGGTATTACATGAAACTCATCCCTTATGGTATTATAAAATGGTATCTGGTTATTGTAGTTTCTATTTATGTTATTGTCTTGGTCATGACGGTAAATATATCCTTTTGAAGTCTAAGGAGATTCAGACTATATGCTTATTGTACTAGGTAGTTTTAGTAAAAGTACTCTTATTTTTTAAGCTATTTAAGTTTAAGCTCCTTGAGTCATAGCTAGAAATATTCGAGTCAAAAAGCTCAAACATCTAGTTTCAAGGTGTTTGGGTGTAAGCACCTTTTTTGTTTTGACTTTTGTGATCTTTATATAAGCATTAAGTAGACACTATTTGTAGTAGGGTTACTGTTCAATAGTTTGAAACTTGAAGCCCTTTGTTGAGAGGATTATAATAAGCTTATCTGAAACTATGCCTGATTCTTTTATTCTGAAAGCTGGGACTTGGTGACTGTGGACTTAAAAAATGGAATCTGTTTGGTATTAGTGATAACACATCTTCAGTATACAGTGATTGGCTGATTAGTAATCTAGGACCAGAAGTCTATGATGATCTTTCAATTTTTTAATATGTTTGACTGAAATGATGAAATTAAATGACTAGGGAAATTTGTAAAATTATTTAACCAGTGTTATCAATTATGGCAATCATGATTACTATTTCCTAGTCTGCTTGAGTGCTATTTAATCATGATGGTTACTTCTTCAAGTTCTATTTGCTTGATGTATTTTTGTCTATGTTGTTTAACAAAATGCCTTGTTGATTAAACATATATCTTAAACAAGTCTGCTAATTTCGTTCATCTTTCTTTTTTAATTTTCTTTAAAACAGATCTTCAATGGTGTATTTTTGAAAGTGAACAAGGCTACAGTGAATATGCTCCAGAGGGTTGAGCCTTATGTGACTTATGGGTGCGTATTTTCCTCTCTCCCTCTGGTCATTTTCCTTACATAAACATGTGTAGTTCAAAATTTACATCATCTCTTATTAACTGGATGTGCATGTTTATAGATATCCCAACTTGAAGAGTGTGAGGGAACTGATCTATAAGAGAGGATATGGAAAGTTGAATCAGCAGAGAACTGCTTTGACTGATAATGCCATCGTTGAACAGGTTTGTAATTCCAAGCTGAAGCTACTGCTGTTTTATAAAGGGAGGTTTTTGCTTGAACTTGTTTCTTATATGCTATGATGTTGTCACAGGCTCTGGGTAAGTACGGCATTATCTGCACGGAAGATCTCATCCATGAGATAATGACAGTTGGACCTCACTTCAAGCAGGCAAACAACTTCCTGTGGCCATTCAAGCTGAAGGCACCCTTGGGTGGCCTAAAGAAGAAGAGGAACCACTATGTTGAGGGAGGTGATGCCGGAAATCGCGAGAATTTCATCAATGAGCTAATCAGGAGAATGAATTAGACTACTGCACTATTTTGTTAGTGAGGAGTGAGGTTTTTATTTTTATTTTTGTTACTGGCTTCTGGAAGTAATCTGAACGCCAATTTTCCTGTCTGAACTGAGACAATTTCATATATATTTTTTTTAAATATCAGAACTAGTTAATGGTGTCTACCTTTGTTTTTATTTTAACAGATTGGGGTGTTAAATCTTTTTTTTTTTAAGAGGTAGAAAAAAAGGACTGGTTGTGAGTTGTGACATTCAAATGCTGTGTCTGATTGGCCAATTAAATTTATTAACAATGTCCGAATAGTTCTCCAAAAGATACAACCAAATATAACGTCTATTAATTTCTTGAATAAAAAAGTATCAGTTTTCCATCCATCAACTTTATATGATATTCGGCTACTTTTTCTTAATTTCAAAATTAATAATTCCAATGGACTTCCCTCAACTTCTAGATTAGGGTTGCCCAAATTAGATGTCGAAAGTGCCCTCAATTGTGGCTCGAGGCCCTCTTCTAATAAATTTTGACATTGGCCTGATAATTAATTAAAATTTTCTACTAATTATATGGAAACCAGTGATGGACCAAATCAAGGCTTTATTTTTCCTGGGGGCTGTCTTCAACCTCCACTAGCTGGGGTTTTCCTAAACCCTAACCCACTTCGAAAATTTATTCTATTACCAAAATTTAGATTCAAGAATCATTCGAAAATACTGTGAATTAAAAAATATATTATTCAAGTTAAAAGAAAGTCTATTTCAATCCTTTTGTGATGGTAGGAGGTCTAATGTCACACCAATGGTGCCATTGAAAATCCGCTTGAGCAGTGCTATCAAGGGCAAGTTCAAAACTATTAAGGTTTATGGACACTCTGCAAAAATGGTGTAAAACTTCATTGGATTATGGAGAGCCCGAAAAAGACCATTTGGTTATGAATCTTATGATACTAATGAAGGAAAAGGAAGGTATAAATGATTACACATTGAAATAATCAAATTTGGGTTCATATATATAATATATCTCTTGGTAAGATGAAGCAGAATAAAAAATAAAATAAAAAATAAAAATTCACATGTAAGCGTTATTGCATTGGAATGGGATCAACCGTTGCTCTTTTTTTCTTTTTTTTTTTTTTTTTTTTTCATGTTCTCCCCTATGTACTCGCTAGCGTTAACTCAAAATGTTGGTCAAATGTAAGAGAAATAATTATGAGCTTTTAGTTGGTCTCCATAGACTAAACATTGCGGTTAGGTGATGGAGCGAAATTAATAAAGAGTATGTATGAGAAGAAAGACAGTGAATGGTTGGCCATAAGGAGCATTTATTATGTGTGTTACATCTTTTCTGCTTTATCAGTCTATCCAATGGTGCATTGGGTTGCCACTTAAGAGGTCCAAGCTTATATTCTTCCCTTCTTTATTAGGAATGTATAATGCAGGAGCTGATTCAACTGATATCATGCTGTTCACGTCAATTCCCACATAGTTTTTATTTATATCTAGTAACTCAGGATTCAGAAGAGCATCAAGCTCTATGGCTATTATGCGGTTTGCTGGAAGGCCATCATCTTTGGAATTGAGGAGTCTCAGAAACTGACTTGCTACAGCATGGGTGAAGTCCCAAGAGGGAGTGACGGTGAAGGTTCCTTTTGGCTTTTTGTCCTTTCAAAGTTGGAAATTCTTCTGGTCTTTTGCTTATGCCAAAGCCTCAATTGTTGGAGTTTTCAAGTCATAAAACTCTTACACCACTATTCCAATGCATGCTTCAGAAGATTCTCAATACGGTGCATATTTGGTTTCCTTTGGCACTAAAGGACAATAATGATGTGGCCTAGACTCTTGAAATGAAGGTCTAGACCCTTGAGTAGAAGGCTTCTGAACTCTACGTATTCCTCTCATGATTCTCCAAAAATTTGGAATAAAAAAGAAAGAAATACATTTTTCACTATTCATTTGTACTATTCACCTGTTATTATTTACTTGTTACTGTTCATTCCGAATTTTTGCCTATTTAAGAGAGGTTGTCCCTTATGTTGAAAACAAAATGTTTGGTAGAATGTTTTAGAATTCTCTCCCTAGAAAACCTTTTTCCCTTAGAAGCTTTCCTTTGAGTTAGAGAATTCCTACTACCTTGTTTCTATTACTACTTCCCTACAAACATTGTAATTAGAACTAGTTCAAACTTTGTAACTATTAACCTATTTTGAGATCTTGTAACTACTACTATTATTACTGCTATAAGTGTTTTGTAGTATTTTCAATAACAAGTATTATTCAGTTTTATGGTCATTATACTACTTGTTGCTACCGCCACCTTGGACGGATTTCCGCCATACTAAACGATTCTAAAGGCCATGACCCTTCCAAATTTGGTATTTGAGGAACTATTGCAAAGTTTGTGGAAAATGAAAGAGATGGGGTTAAATTGGAAGTAGAAGTTGTGTTGAATTTTAAAGGGAGTGGGTGGAAAGCATAACCATTTGTTGGTTTGAAGTGTTGGTTAGTTGCAATAGACCATTGGGGTGGATTTTTGCAATTCCATCTAGATGTAGATTGGCTTGATGGAAGCCATTATAGATGAAGTTAACATCTTGAGCAAATTTCAATGGAATACTAATAAAGTAGAGGATTATCAGAAAAGGAGGCGATGTAAGACCTGTAGCCATTTAAGAAAAGTGGGAAAAGGTGCTGGTTTTATAGAAAAAGGTAGATTTTCAGAGGCAATTTTGAAGGATTTCAAAAAGTTTAGGTGCTGGTTTTGTATAATACAGTGGGTTGTATAATATTATATTTGACTCATTGTATTTCTTATGCAAAACCCTTTGATGGGAACGCGTAATTGTATTGAACTGAATAGGAAATAAGTAGTCATAAGGGCTTTACACTAGACTGCTATGACCGAGCAAATTTCAATGATTTTTTTTTTCTTTGAGGCAAGCATCCCATCACTAGAATTACAAGCTAAAGCAACCAAGCTCGGCTATATATTGATAACATTAGCACTTACACAATATTGTAACAGATCCGCTATTGCAGCTAACTGATTTAGTATTGTCGATACATTAAATCATGTTCATGACTCATATTTGACAATGTAAAATTTTATTAGCATTGAAAATTCATAGACAGGGAGAGGTTCACATTTGTTGCATTAATTTGTACATTTTTTTAACTTACAGAGCTGCAAAAAAAAAAAAAAATTTATTGGTGACCATATAAAGCTTGTTCAAACAGAGGAAATTATCTCTGCGAACTACTTATTGATGCATAAAGCTTGTACATGGTTCAGAAATTTGTTTCCTTTTCAAAAGTAGGATTCCTCATATTTAATTGGCTTGGAGTATTCTTCCATGATTTTCTTCCTCACCAACTGCAATAGAGAAAGAAACATGAGGATGAATTATTTTACCATAAATAAAAAATAAATAAAAACCATAGTACATGGAATCTGGTCAGGACCTTGTTCTAATAACTAATCAGAGATAAACATTTGACAAAGTCATTTCTTGCCATATATCAAATGCATCCCATGGTTAGCACAGAGTCTACAAAGAAACTTCAATGGAATACTTTGTAAATATCATCTCATGCATATGTAGGTAGGTCCAACAAGATTTCAACATCCTCACATGACCATGATTTAGCAATATTAATTGAAGCTTGTTAATTTGTCTCCACTTACATTCATGACCAAATTTGACAATGAATGGGAAAAAATTACCTTCATGAACATTGGTGGAGATCGGAATATGTGATGCTGAGTTTTTCGCCAAATGTGCATTGGTGGAAATTGGCAGGTGAGATGTTGTGCTTTTAGCTGAATTCGCAGCTGTGTATTTGGACGATTCTTCATGCCAGAGCAAAGAAGTCACTGCCTCTCTCACCTTCTCGACCACACCAATATCACCAGGAGTTCTCCTTGACCTTGGACTCATTGCCTCAGATATCACTTGAGAAAGTGCTCTCTCATCTTCCCCAGGCTCAAGTTTATGCATCAAATACTCCTTCACTGAAACACCCTTATCCCATATTTGCTCACTAGTATTAGCGCGCGTTCCTATTTCAGGAGCAAAAGAGGAAGAATAAGTTTGTGGAACCGAAGTGCCTGAATAAGTTTGTGGAACTGTCTGGCCTGACAAGGGCTGTGGAGCAATAGCCTCCTTTGATGTGGTCTGTGAAGCTGCTGGTGTTGAAACTGTGAGGCCTTGGACTTTTAAGGCAAGCGCATGGGTTGCATCCGATACTGCAGCATAAGCTGGTGCCAACCTCTCAGTCACAGTTTCAGTTATTGTCTTGTTTGGACTAGTAGTCTTCTCTTTTTCTTGTTCAGCATTACAATTGACACTGCTTGGCAAAACATGCTTTTCAGAAATCACAGGTATTGCTCTTGGATGCTGCTTGGCAGTTTCCCTATACGTCTCAGGTGCCAGCTCCGATTCATACACTGAAAATGAAATGATATTATATAGCAGAATCTGCCAAGCTAGAACTTTGTTGATAAGGGGCTTTAGGAATTAGGAAACCACATTGAAGTTTTTGCCGTTTACATCACAAAAAGCAATAAAACAATAAAGAAAGAAAAAACATAGGAACATATCTGTTAAACAAAATGAGGGTGTAATGATTTTACTTGGGGCTCCAAGGTATTCAGCATCTTCTTCTTCTTCTTCTTCATAATCATCCAAGCTGACACCCCAAGCAGGTGTGGTGTTATCATCCTCACTATTCCTCTTCTTGTTGCTGAGAGTATTTCTCAATTTCTTGGCCTTCTCCTTCACTATGGTGAGAACTGATTTCTTTTGAGGATGGGCATGATCTTCTTCTGGGTCATGATCCCTCCCAAATGTAGGTGATGAGGAGTTTGCTGACCACTTTGAACCATCGCCTATGAAAAGCATGATCAAGACAAGGATTTTTCATTGCTCCAAGCATTAAATGAAACATTTAACAAATAAAACAAACCAGCAATGTTATATATAGTTTAAAATTCATGGTATGAATATGTACTAACAAACTCTCTACCACTTGGACCAAAGCACAAATTTATGTAGGATGCTTAAAACCAATGATGGCATGGCTGCAATGATACCTCTGAGAAGTTGTTCAAAAGTGGGGCTTGTAGGACTTCTAGGATTATCACCGTATCTATGCATGCGGTCAAGACTCATTGTTTTAATTCAGAATAGAGAGGGTCTTAGTGTATTTATGCCTTCTCAAATAACTATTAGTTATGCTGCTCCTTTATCTCTTAACATTGAGAGAAATTTAAGAGAGAGGAACGGTGATCAATTCCGGGGTTCTTGCATGGACAATGAACAAGAGCCACATTTCATCTAGTTCATATATTTGTGGGCTCCATTATTACACTTGGCAACAGAATGTAGCCATTGACTTTTGCTTGCCACTTGCAACTCATTAAGCATAGGGTCGAAATAGAAATTTTTGACCAGGATGGGAACGACCATTTTCCTTTCCTGAGAATTATGCCTTGTGACAGGAATTTCTTGTGAAAGACATAATTAAGGGGCATCTAAAATAGCCAGCGACTCTGAGGGGACCTGAATCTCCTGATCCATTGAAGTAGGCATAGGATTCTCTTACGTTGCATGTTTAATGGTGAAAGTCGGCATAAAATCTAAAGGATGGTATTTATTACGCACGTCCATACACACATCCTTAACACAGTTTATTTTTAATGGTCCAAAATAAAGTGGGTAAGGACGTGCGTACAACTTTTATCCAAATCTAAATGCTTTAATCGGGAAGATAAAACTTCTCAAAATAAAATAAAATTGGAAAGATAAAATACATCAGAAATTGTGCTCTCGTTCCATTGTTGGGTTTGAAAGTTCTCTTTTCTTTTTATGTTGTTGCAGTGCACTGTAGAACAAAATTTCTTAGAGGAGAAAATCTAAGCCATACCTCTTTTACTTTCTAAGCATTCCATTAGTCAAGTAAACAGAAAAAATAGACGGAAGGAATAAATTATAACATTTAAAAAAAAAAAAATTGAAGGACCAAACTTAACGTTTAAAATCGAACCTACCCCATATTCAAAATTGCATTTTACCCAAAAGAATATTTCCCAACATTTTTTTCCCAGATGCAGAATAAAGGAAGAAATCACCATCAGAGTTGGATTTGCAATACAAACTAGAACGTTGTACAAAGATCTTGACTACAGTGTCTCACGAGCAATTCAACATGACTTCTTCTAAGCACATAATCCACGCTAAAGGGTGGTTGTTCATTCCTAGTTAGGAGTAGCCTTCGTCCACATAAGCCCAACTAGTAAAGGACTTGAGGCTTTGGTATGCCATTTACAACCTACTTTGATTGGTTCAAAAGCAATGTTCCATCGAGTATTGGCATTTTATAACTCCACAACTACATGCCTAATGGGTAAAGCCATGGTTGCATTTTTGTCCCACCAATTGGTCAATAAAGCACAAGATATTGCATAACATCAGCAGTATGTCCAGTATGATCAACTGCAAAAGGGTAGAGCAATTTCCTTGTGAACTTGACAAGTTAGAAGAGCTTAAGATTTAACTGATCACCCCGCAGTTGGAAGTTAAAACCATGAGTTGATTTATCCTGAAATTGTTAAATAACCAAGCAGTCAGCTTGACCAACCATCAGCAGAAATACCATTTTTTTAAAATGAAAATGCAGTAAAAGATGCTCCAAATCTTTAAAATCGTCCCCACAGAGAGTTCACCATCAATCAAGAAAATTGGAACAAGGTGCTACACTGCTACTACTCATACACGAAAAACCTTTTACATATATTCTTTCTGAAGCATAAGATTCAACTGATCATAATTTTCAAGCTAAACAAGTTATAGATTTTTTTTTTTTTTTTTTTTTGGGGGGGGGGGGGGGTGGTGTGGGCTAAGTTTCTGCTGGAAAACCTAGGAGGTTTCTGGACGCTCTTTTGAGGGATAAGCCCAGTTGTATTATTGTTTAGTGTTTTCTTTCATTCTTTCTTTTTATTCACCTTTTGCAGGGGGAGAGAGAGAGAGAGAGAGATTGTACCATGTAATAGGAGAAAAACTATCCTTAGTATGGAATGTCAAATGTGTTGGAATCTTCCAACCCCATTCTCAATATGCCCAACTCAGCTGATCACCGCATGGCATTAACAGAAGTTTACTCTCTGCCTCTTCCTTAAGAAATGAGTTCAAGATCAGCTGCCCAGTGACACCGAGGGAGGATCAAATAGTCCTTTTCTGCCACACTATAGAATCCATTTCCAATTCGTTCACTCAAATCCAACTATAACCAGGAGTTTTCCTCACTCCTGTATCACACATGAGCTTCCGTATTTTGGATGCATCATCCCAGTAACCCCGTCTCCAACACATTTGATAGCAACACATAAGTTCCAGGGTCATTCGGGCACAGCTCCAGGATCCTTTTTACAGAACGTAGAGCAATTTCCTTATTTCCATGAATTTGACAAGCGCTTAGAATAGCTTTGTAGACTGACAGTCCTGGCTCTATTGGCATGCTATTGATAAAGGCTTCTGCCTCATGGAGATTCCCAGCTCGACCAAAAAGATCAACAATTGTAGCATAATGCTCCATTTGGGGAGGTTCAAGAAAATCATCATTTCTCATCAAATTAAAGTATTCAAGCCCTTTGTCCTGCAAACCTGCATGACTACAAGCAGTGAGCACAGCCAGGAAGGTGGTATTATCTGGCTTGATGTGAGTTCTTCTCATCTGTTCAAACAATTGAACAGTCTCTCTACCATACCCATGATAAGCACAACAAGAAAGAAGAGTGTTCCAGGAAATCATGTCATGTCTGTCCATTGATATAAATACTCTCTTAGAATCATCAATAGCACGACATCTTGCATACATGGAAACAAGCCCGTTTTGGACATATAAATTTGCAGCATGTCCACTTTTGAAAACCAAAGCATGGATCTGCTTCCCCTCTTCAAGAGCTGAAATAATTCCAACAGCTTTTAGAATGCTTGTAAATGTGAAGAAGTCTACATCAACAAAAGCCAACCTCATTTCAAAGAAACATTTCAAGGACTCCTCACCATACCCTAAATTAGAAAACCCAGCAATGACTGCGTTCCATGAGATTTGATCCCATTTTGTGACACTCAAACAAATCTTCCGAAATTCCTCCAAGCTACCACCACATTTCGAATATGCAATAGCAAGGGTAACCACTATATATGCATTAGACTCTAAACCATCCTGAATTACACGACAGTGAATCTGCTTGCAATGATCCAAATAATTAGGACTATAAAATGAACTCAGCAAACTATTATAAGTTACATAATTCGGCTAAAGATCCCAATGCAGCATATCTTTTACTAACACCATCGCCTCATCTGGTTGTTGATTTTGCGCATAGCCAGTAACCATGGAACTCCAACTTAAGATATTTTTATCCAACATTTGATCAAATACCCGCCTTGAATCATCCACACTGCAGCACTTTGAATACATATCAACTAAACCTGTTCCCAGAACAACATTATAGCAAAATCCTGCTTTTAAACTTAGACCGTACACCTGAGTTCCAAGCCTTTTAGCTCCCAATTGGGAACAACCCACCAAAACAGCCGAAACACTGAATGGAGTTGGAGCTATCCCCACTCGCAACATCTCCAAAAATAAATCAACAGCAATTCCCGGGCACCTAACATGCAAATACCCAGAAACCAAAGAATTCCAAGTGACTACATTTCTCTGAGGCATTTCATCAAACACTTTCTGAGCGCTTGAAATTTCACCACATTTACCATACATATCCACAAGAGCACTGCATATATACACATTTGAACCGAAACCCATTTTGATAATAATTGAATGGCCTTGAATTCCAATATGAAGAAATCCCAATTTGGCGCAAAAGGACATGAATTTGTTGAGAACGTGAGGGTTGAGTAGAGTCCCATACCCATGTACTTGAAACTAAGCCAAAAGGTCCAAATCAACTGGCCTCGATAGCTTCTCGATAGAGCATACAAAATCGTGTTCTGGGTCAGTGTCACTGTGGAAAGTGTGGGTCATTGGAGCGCGGGAAACCACCCGATTGGCTGCTTTTGCTGCTTTCCACAAGGTGCACCGTATTTGAGAAGCGGACGATCGCAAGCTCATTTCCTAACACAAAACTAGGTGAAAATGTTTGAAGTGTGGAATCTGTGGATGCCATCACCACGGTCCTCTCAAAAATTTTGAAAATTTTATTAATGTTTTATATAAATATAATTATTATTTTTAAAATTTTTTGATACCCGAAAAATATGAGCTCCCCTGAAAATTAAAAGGGATTTAAAAAAAAAAAAATTATTATATAAGTTATATTCAAGAGGTTGAAATTTTCAAAGAGTAAAATCTTACTATTTCATAAAAGAATATAAAAGTATACAACTATATTATTATAGAAATAATAAAAATGGTCAAGTCACATTTACTTTTATAAAATTGAAAAATACATTTAGGATGTGTTTTGTAAGCTGTAATAACACTTATAATAGAATAGTTATTTCTATTTTTGTGTAATTTGATTATTTGATTGCATTTTTATTAACTTTTCTTTAAATTGTGATATACTAGTTATTCATCTTTAAAATTGTTGTAATAATGGGTGGTTCTAGGTGTATGTTAGGTGGTTCACTTGCACACCTTGATCACAAATCAGTCTAGCCCAAAATCAAATAACAACTTAGATTAGTCCATACCAAAACCAAACAATAACACAAATCACTGATCACTCTCCCTCTCTCTCATAGGACAAAATTTAGTTACAAAATCGATTATAGTCTTAAGCTACAAACTCACTCAATAACTTTTCATTGGAGGTGAATTTTGACAAATCCACCATTGGATTACATTTTCTTCTTATATTTTCCATGTTTGCAAAATTTCAAGAAAATTAAAGATCAATAGCTATGTCATCAATAAATTTTTAAATTGCAAGTTTTTGTAATTTAAAATTATGCATAAAATATAAGATTATAGATTATATAGTAAATAAAATACGATTGACACAAAAATTGACATGTATATTAAGAGCATAAAGAACATGTAATTCAACAGTTAGATTTTCAAGATATGTAATAATATTTATTTTATTCAGTGAGTGTAGCCTAAGGTTACAACCAATTTTGTAACTAAACTTTGTCCTCTCTCATATATCTTATCATATTTATCTTCTCTATTTGACTATCTATATATTTATAGCTTTCAAAGTAAAGAGCGAGTGTTTGTAAGTTGTGAATATCTCTCTTTATTATAAATTTAGATTATATATGTGTGAGTGTGTGTCTAATACTAATTGTGTGTGCTATTATTATTAAGAGGATTTGGAAAGTTAGTTATGATTTCAAAAATGTCAAAAATACCCCTAATTTAATTAGATAATCTTTAAAATTGTAATTCAACAAAATTCAAAAAAAAAAAAAAAAAAAAAAAAAACCTAATTGAGAAACTTTTTTCCTAATTAAAACACTCTCTATTTAAATATATCTCATACACATTTAATACTTTTTTTTCTTAAAAACTAGCACACACTAAATCCAATAGTTTAGTCAATTTCAAATCCTAAATTTTAGTTTCTTAAAAATTCATTCTTGTGTAACCTCACTAAAAATTGAAAAATTGTATTAAACTCAAAATAAATAAAAAAAATAGTATCATCGTACGTGTGAAGTGCGTGTGGTAAGGCTAGTTATTATTATTGTAAGGACTTAAAAAGAAAAGTCCAAACCCAAGCCCACCTAGAATAGTGACCCCTAGTCCTTCAAGTCAAGCCCAACACAATGAAATTTTTTAAGAAAGTGGGCTTCTGAATCAAGTGCAATGCTGGAATTTACAAACTTAGGACCAACAAAACCAAAGCGATTAGTATGATTGAAAAGAATGACAATTCAATATAAGTTCCTCCTCAGGCAAGTCTGAGGATGGTTTCTCATTAAAAAAGAAAAAAGAAAAAAGAGTGATATGTTTACAAAATGATGTTGTGCTGTCTCTCTTTATGTCTTTTTTCTTGTAAGGTGTTCATCCCTTACTTCTGTGGGGTTCATTTCTTTATATAGTCCATTTCATTGCATCTCAGCCCACCATTTATACGTTTCAAGGGAACCATTTTGATGCTTGTCCTATTAGGACCCTTCTGCAAGTGATAGAGAGGGTTATGAGCTGTGAAATCACTGTTCAGGTATCTTTTCCTCATAAATGCGGCCAGTTCAGTTGGTGTAGTGCATTAAATATGGAGGTGGCAGTCATTTTCCCAAATATTTGCCCTTTCCGTTGCTTGCATGACTCTATTGTCTTCCTCGAAACTTTACTTTCCAGTGTAAGGAGTTACTTAAAGTATTCCCAAGGTGTCTTTACTCCTCAGGATCCTCGGTTGGCGAACCAATTCGCATTTTCTCCTCAAATCTCTCATTCACAACTTTCGTCTATTTTGGAATGATCTTGACATCTTCCCTCCTCGGACTTGGTCCACGTGTCAAATTTTAGTTAACATATATGTGTATCTTTAATCATCATCATACAAGGCCCATAGCCTAAAAATGTGCTTGGATCATTTACTCCCACAATTATTATTGTTGTTGTTGTTATTTGTTATGTTCGTAAATGTGTGCACAAATATATAAATTTAAATAACTTAATCATTAGGAAATACAAAGGTTTGTCACATGTTTGTGTATTGTTATCATGTTAGAATAACTTTTGTTATAAAGTTAGTGAGTTAAGAAAAAAATAGTATAAGTTTGTGATTGTTCAAGCATTTAATTAGTTTTTATTTATTTATTTTATAAGAAGTATTTGATTAGTTAAGTAAACACTTTGTATATTATTTATGTATAGATGAGTGTGGGTCAATAATGAATACAATACAAGTGGATTGAAAATTTTCATTTAGTTTAAAATATTTTTATAAAAATAATGAAAAATAGATAATGACAACAGCATAAAAATAAAAATGTTATATAAACTTAACTATAGGGACATGGGGTCGGTGACCAATATTGGCCCACTCTCATAAGGATAGGCCCAACCCAGTATCCATAATATATAGACATAGGATCAGTACTTGGGGGTAGCTTGTCATTATTGGACTAGGCTCGGCCCAATGTCAACAAATGGGCTAGGGACGACCGAAGACTCAATAGTTAAATATGAGGTCGGTAACCAAACGCTATTAATGCCTTGGGGGAATTTGCTACTGAGTGTTGTTTGGCATCTATTGCAAGTTTCAAGAAAATCTTCAGAGTAGACCAATTTACGAGGGATTCTAAGCAGAAGTGGAGGCCGCATGTGAAAAGATGAAGAAGTAATCATTTGGGTCCCCACTAAGGAAAGACTATAAAAAGAAAGGAAGGAAGAATGTAAGGGGTTTGGCAAACACAGAGGGGTGTGAGATAACAAGGGAGGAAAAGGGAAGGGTAAGGTTAAAGCTTGTGAGGAAAAAGGCTAGATGGTTGGGCTATCAAGCAGTGTTTGAAGCAATACCTAGTAGGAGTGCAAGGAAACCCACCAACAAATAAATTGGGAGCCCAAATTCTTCAACCCTAGAGGAAGTACTATTGGGTTTGGGAACCACAATAACAAAATAAAATGGTTAAACCTACATTGACAATAGATAATGAATTATCATATAACGATTTCAAAATATGAACTTATTGAAAGAAATTGCAAAACTTCATGTATTTGGGTGTGTGTGTGTGTGTGTTTTTTTTTTTTTTCTCTGATGATAACTCAATATATTCAAGTTCTCTTTTTCTTAATTTTTCTTTTAATTTCACTTTCTTAATGACCCTCTTAAAAAAATTCCATGGAATAACCCTAGACTGAAGATGCATGAGTACGAGTACATGGATACAATATTTCTTAAAAAACTTAGGGTATGATATGTCAGGGATACGTTTATTAATTACTTATTAAATATTATATATATATATATATATATATATTGTTAAGCATTCATTTTTCATACATTATTAAACATATATCAATTTAAGAGCAATAATGGATAATAAAGCGAATCTATAGGCATTAACTAATGTTTAGAATACAAACCAATCCAAATAAGTAAATAAAGGATAGCTAGATAAATGTTCAATATTGAAACTAATATATATATATATATATATATATATATAATATAAATTAAAATTCATACAAGTTTGGGCTATCTCTCTTCAAGTTGTATCACAAGTGTATCCTAGATGTATTGACACATTTCTTTTCCCAAAAAAAAGAAAAAGAAAAAAGACTTGGATATGTATCTTAGAGGTATCCAATATGATACCGGTACGTTATGTATTGGATACAGGTACGCAAGGAAAAATTGAGTACCTATACATCCATCCTAGCCTAAAGCTCTTTTGAATTGGTAATTAAGAACTTAATTTATAATTATCTATGCAATAATATTATGGGCACAATCATTTCAATACCAAATTTTACACTTTTTTGACTTATATAATTGTGAATGGTCTATGAAAAGAGCTAGATCATGTTCAAACAAGTTAATAAATTGTGAAATTGTGTGAGATATTAAGTGTGTTGATAGATTGAAAGAATTATTTATTCTAAAAGAAAATAAAATGTCCTAACAAACATTGTAGATCTCGCCCCAAAGCCAAAGAACTCTCATCCACCTTTTGAAACACGATTCAGACCCACAGGAAGTCGACTCAAGTCATCAAAGGGTGCAAAAAAAAAAAAATGATAGAAGAGATTACTACTCTCCTCTCTCAATTTTTTTTTTTTTTTGAGTTTCAATCTATAGCGTTTGTTCTTGACGATAGCTCTTTATCATTAAACCAAAATACCAATTAGTTTTTGATGTAGATAAGAATTAAACCACAAATCTCTTATTCAACCATCAAAAACTTTATTAATAAAACTAAGTGAAACTCACCTCTCCTCTCTCAAGTTAATAAGTCAAGTGGCCAAAACCACCAAAAAAAAAAAAAAAAAGTCGAAGTGGCAATAGACAATAGTAGTGTAATCCTAGTGGTTAGTCGTTAGGTGGAAGTGCCAACTCATCCACCCCCTGTTTTATTTTTTGTTTTTTCTCAATTAAATAAACAAACAAACAAACAAAAAACCCAAAACCCAAAAACCCCGTCTTCCTTTCTCTTTTTTCACTTCACAGTCCCACTCCTTATCTCTTCTACTTCCTTTGTTTCTTCTCCTCTCTGAGAAAACAAAGAAAGAAAGAAAGAATGCATTCCTTCGCCGCTCCGACAACCCACCTCCATTCCACAACCCCAGCTCTTTCCTCCCGACGGCGTAAATTGCCTTCTCCTTCTCCCTCCTCCTCAAAACGCACCGTTCAATGTCACATTTCCCCTCCCTCTTCTCAAAACCCTAATAATACTAAACCCCTCAAATCCTCTTCTCCCTTCAAACCCCTCTTTAAAACCCTCGCCGCCTCCTCCGCCGCCGCTCTCCTCTTCCACCTCCGCTCCCTCCCCTCCCCCTTCTCTTCCGGAGGAGGAGGCGGCTCTACCGGTGGTGGCGGTGGTGGATTTGGAGGCAACGGCGGCGACGGGAGCGGAAGCGATGGTTTCAACGATTTCTGGAACAAACTCTTGTCTCCGGCAACAGCCAACGCCGACGAGCCCCAAAACCAGGACTGGGACGCCCATGGCCTTCCCGCCAACATCGTCGTCCAGCTCAACAAGCTCAGTGGCTTCAAGAAGTACAAAGTCTCCGAGATCCTCTTCTTCGATCGCCGCCGCTACACCACCGTGGGAACCGACGACTCTTTCTTCGAAATGGTCTCTCTCCGGCCAGGGGGAACCTATACGAAATCGCAGCTCCAGAAAGAGCTCGAAACCCTAGCCACTTGCGGAATGTTCGAGAAAGTCGACATGGAAGGGAAAACCAATCCGGACGGCACGATTGCCGTCACCATATCCTTCGCCGAGAGCACTTGGCAATCGGCCGATAGGTTCCGGTGCATCAATGTGGGTCTAATGCCGCAATCGAAGCCGATAGAGATGGACGCCGATATGACCGATAAGGAGAAGCTAGAGTACTATAGGAGTTTGGAGAAGGATTACAAGAGGAGGATCGAGAGGGCGAGGCCGTGTTTGTTGTCGCCGCCGGTGCATAGAGAGATAATGCAGATGTTGAGGGATCAAGGGAAAGTGAGTGCAAGGCTTTTGCAGAGGATAAGGGACCGGGTTCAGAAGTGGTACTACGACGAAGGGTATGCGTGTGCTCAGGTTGTGAATTTTGGGAATTTGAATACCAAGGAGGTGGTTTGTGAGGTGGTGGAAGGTGACATTACTCAGAGTAATATTCAGTTCTTGGATAAGCTTGGAAATGTTGTTGAAGGGAACACCCAGGTTGCTGTGGTGAAAAGAGAAATGCCCAGACAGGTATTTGCATTTTTATGTTCTCTACTTCTGATGTAATGGGTATTTGCCTAATTGGTTGTTTTCTTGGATTTTAGTATGAAAACTTCGCATTTAAAGTTGGTGACTTTTTATTTGTTTGAATGTTTCTGTGTAATGGGTAATTACCTAATTGTTGGTGTTTGGATTAGCTTTTTGTTGAAAGTTGGCAAAATTATACAGTTGTAACTAGAGTGAGGCTTTAGAAAGCTGTACATAAGCAAATAAACCAAAAAGCTAACCCAAATTCACACCTTGATTTCAAGTCACGACCTTTTTCTATTTGGAAAATGATTTTAGAGTGACTGATTTCAAACTTTAGGAGGGTGATTGGCTTTAAAATTGTGTGCTTTTGTTTTGAACGTTAAATGGGCGATTCATAGGTAAAAGAGATTGGATAGATGAATGATTGGTTGTTTATTTCTGTTGGTGAATGTTTGTATCGGGATGACAGCTTCGACCGGGCCAAGTTTTTAACATTGAGGCAGGGAAGCAAGCTCTAAGGAACATAAATTCTCTAGGTCTGTTTTCAAACATTGAGGTGAACCCACGGCCTGATGAGAAGAATGAGGGAGGCATAATTGTTGAGATAAAGCTTAAAGAACTAGAACAGAAGAGTGCCGAAGTTGCTACAGAATGGAGTATTGTTCCTGGACGTGGAGGGCGTCCCACTCTGGTATACTTGTCTGTCTGATTATATCTCTGCTCTCTGCAGTCTGCCCCCCACAAATCATCAAATTTTTGGGGTTACAGTTTTGAAGGTCTCATTGTATTTTCTTCTTTCTTGTGTATGTCGCATGTTTAGGCTTCATTACAGCCTGGTGGAACTATTACTTTTGAACACCGGAATCTCAGTGGGCTAAACAGATCCATTATGGGTTCGGTGACTACCAGCAACTTCTTGAATCCTCAGGTGAGCTTACTTTAATGTAAAACTATCTTTCTCTATTTTGTTCTATGATTGATTTAGTTTCATCTGTGGAAGATCCTGTACTGTGCAATGTTCTGATATCTTCTCTCCTTAGGATGATCTTGCTTTCAAACTTGAGTATGCACATCCTTATTTGGATGGCGTGTATAATCCACGCAACCGAACTCTGCGAGTGAGCTGCTTCAACAGCCGGAAACTGAGTCCGGTCTTCACTGGTGGGCCAGGGGTGGATGAAGTCCCCCCCATATGGGTTGATCGAGCTGGAGTTAAGACTAATATTACAGAGGTATTGTTTTGTGGTTTTATGTTTATTGGTTTGTTATGTGAGCAATTTTCAGTAAATTTTATGGTGATGACTCAATGTATATTATCATTATATGCCTAGCAGAATTTCACCCGGCAGAGCAAATTCACTTATGGACTTGTAATGGAAGAGATAACAACACGTGATGAAAGCAGTCATATCTGTCCAAATGGCCAAAGAGTGTTGCCCAGTGGAGGAATTAGTGCAGACGGACCTCCCACAACCCTCAGTGGTACTGGCATTGACCGAATGGCTTTTTTACAGGCAAACATTACACGTGATAACACCAAGTTCTTAAATGGAGCTATAGTTGGGTCAAGGAATGTATTTCAGGTGAGTTTAGCTTCTAGTAACATGTAGCTTGATTTTTATTTGTGAATGCCTTCTTCTTCTATTTTGGTTTGAAAAGACCTTGGAAGGAAGAAAAATGCATAAAAGATCTTTAGGAAGGAAGCCATATTAGCACGATCATCTTATTTCCAATCAATTTTTGTCAGGAGCCTTCTTTCTCTTTTTGGTATTTTGATAGTTTCTGATGAGTCAAAAGGACTTCTGTCCTTGTTTCCAGCTATTTCACAAGTGTTCAATGGATATCATAGTTATTATGATGGTTGGAGTTGTGAACAATTTGAATTAGAAGTTTTTGCTCTATACATGAACATTGCTGTCCGCCAGTTTGCCAAATTTTCTGTACTACACATCTTGGATTGTCAATTTTTCTACACTTCATCTTATTTCCTATCTATTGAGCATATTTCATGTATAAACTGCAGGTAGACCAAGGCCTTGGCATTGGCAGCAAGTTTCCATTCTTCAACCGCCACCAGCTAACATTGACACGATTTTTCCAGTTGAAGGATGTGGAAGAAGGTGCTGGTAATCCTCCACCACCTGTCCTTGTCCTTCATGGTCATTATGGTGGCTGTGTTGGAGATCTTCCAAGTTATGATGCTTTTACCCTTGGAGGTCCCTATTCTGTGAGGGGTTACAACATGGGTGAGATAGGCGCCGCCAGAAACATCCTTGAGGTAGGAATTATGGGAGAGATATTTGATTAAGCAGTCCTTTAGATTTAGTCATCCTAAAATGCTCAAATGTTTCAAAGAGATAGATTATAAGCAATTAAAAGAGCTTACTATCTATATCCTATGGATGCAAAATATGATTATGGTTATGATATTTGTACTGCTACATGGGTAAAAAAATACTGATTCCGTGTCCTGACATTTCCTACAGCTTGCAGCGGAGCTACGGATACCCATAAAAGGTACACATGTGTATGCATTTGCAGAACATGGCAATGATCTGGGAAGTTCAAAGGATGTCAAGGGAAACCCAACAGAAGTCTACAGACGGCTGGGTCATGGGTCTTCATATGGTGCTGGTATAAAGCTAGGTCTAGTCCGAGCTGAGTATGCTGTTGATCATAACTCTGGCACTGGTGCATTGTTCTTCCGATTTGGGGAGAGGTTCTGAGATGCAATTGGTTTCAATTTTTTCCCCTGATTACATTATGGTCGTTAGGTTTTGGTATAATTTGGAGTTGTACGGTAGCAGAGGCTTTTTAAGATGCTTGAAACTAATATATATGATTCAATTAGAGTGGAAGTATGTATTATTGTTTTTGTTTTTATTATTTTTGGTGACTGATTTTGATGAACTATATCTGGTTCTCATAGAACTAAGAGTTGTGAGAAGATCAACATGCTGGATAGTATAGATGAGTACTTAATAAATATTCTTATTTTACTGTTCTTATTTTACTGCAGTGCTCTGTATGATAGAAGCCTAAACCATGTGAATAGGTTAAAGAAGTATATCACTGATGCATGGTCGTTCTCATTATTGAATGCTTGGGTTGAATCCACTGTTACAATGTTAGCAGCATGTCATAAATATCCTTTCTCAGGGTTACCTTCCTAGAACTAGAATATGGATTGGGGTGCTGTCACTTCCTTACTACCCATTTTGTTTACCAGCAAAAAGAAAAATAGGGTTTGGGATTCGGGAGGGTTAACCGTCTGGCTGGAGTGAAATCAACCTTCATTTTTTTGGTAAACAGCTTCTAAAAGCCTATTTCGGTTAGATGCTGTTTTATTGGATTCAAAGTCTCAATGCAGCCCTTTGTTATAATTGAAAGTTGAAACGATAGCAACACGTTAATAGCCTTAAGAAACAACCTTGCCCTTAACACAAAAGGGATGAGTCTGAAAGAGAGAGGAAGGTAGGGAATACCATTTGTGAAACAATTTTCGTTGATATCCTCACTTGCTATCTCTTAAGAGTCAAAAGTGGAATTTTATTTTACTAGGGTCTGAACATAACATTGTAGTAGCTTTTGCAAGCGAAAAAAAGAAAAAGAAAAAGTAGATTGATTTCTTAGGCCGATTAAGTACAATTAATGCTTAAAGAGAGCAGCAGATGTACAAGCTTATTTCTCGCTAGTCCAATATCTCATGTCTATGCAGTCCTTGCATATTTTCCCTCCAAAACTCTTTTATAAAAAATTATAGCTGTAATTTTCGTTACTTCAAAAAAAAAAAATTATAAATAAAAAAGAAGAGAAATTAAAGCTATAAATGAGTCAAGTCAAATTGAGTATTAAAGTTAAATTAGTTCATTTATTTATTTTTTTTTCGAACACAAACCAAATTTAAGTTCATCACCATCATTTTTTTTTTTTTTTAAACACAAACCAATTCAAGTTCATCACCAAGTTAGCTTGCATGTTCAAGTTTAATCCATTTTCTTGTTGAACTAACTTGAGCTTATTTATTTGATTAAATTGTTCTTTCTCCATATATATTGTGTGTTTGGATACCGCTTATTTTGTTAAAAACTGAAAATTGAAAACAATAAAAAAAAAAAATCATTTTTTGGTTACTGTTCACATGCCTATTTGTACTTTTTATGTCTCATGAATAGTGCAAGAGGTGCTGTGCTAAAAAAAAAAAAAAAAAAAAAAAAAGGCGAACGCAAGAGAAAAAACACAAACGCAAGAGAATCCAAATGAAGCCATAGTAGACACCATGACTCAAATATCCCCTTAACAAATCTATATTAATAATTAAAATTTAATTGAAATTATATTATTTGAGTTAAATAGATAGAGTAATTTTCGTTTATACTTATTATGGAAAGTAAAAGAATCCCCGTCCAAGCCTTAGGCCCAATAATTGACTGGGCCACGGGAACGAATTGGCCCAAGCCTATATGCTTGAAGGAATCCCAGAGGGCAACCAGTTGCGAGAAAGAGGAAGCTAAATCATTCCCTATATCCAAGAAAGGAAAACATCACAGGAAAAAGGCTCCCATGGTGAAGGTGAGGGACAAACCTTACTAGAAGCAAGGCGCACAAATGATCCGCATGTAGCTCTTAGACGGTGCCTAGTTCCGCGGGAAACTTTCAGAACACGTAAGAAGGTTGAAGATTTTTACCTCTACATCAATTTGGGACCCCTCACCTAACCTTTGCCGCATTAATTACATTTAAGACAGCCTAAACAGCGAAAATATCCCCCAAAAGACAGAGCTCAAGAATAAGGGAGGGGAGGAAATTGATCAAGTAAGGAAAAATATTCCTGAGTGTTTAGCTGGCAACAAGACAGCTGTAGGGATAAAAATAAGGAGTGTCCCTATAAATAAGGAGGAAGAAGCAGAATAGAGGAGGTTCTTTTTTGGTCTGGAGAAAAAAAGAAGAAGTGAGATAACCTAGGAAAAAGAGAGAGAATGTATAACACCGCGGGGATATGTGAGGAACCAAGATGTAATACTAGTAATACCATGGTAACATGTAATTTGTCAATGAAATCAACTGTTTGAGCTTCCCATTATAGAGTGTTTATTCCCAGTCGTTCTATTATAAATAGATTGTGTGAGACTTGTTAGCTGTAATACGTGCAAGTCCACGAGGCCCAGTTTTTGTCCGCTCACACTTATAAATTAGATTTATCAACCTTGTATTATTAAAAATTATATGTGCACTATTTATATTATTAAATTATTACAAATAATAATATGATATGTTACATGCTTATTTACAAAATTGAAAATTACACAATTCAATCTCAAATCTATGCATATGAGATTTCTCAACCAAAAAAAATAAAAAATCTATGTATAATACATATTATTATACTTAAAATCAAGCTCATACTCACAAGCTTGTACAAGAACAGATTTTTATATTTAAATTGAAATCGTTTCAAAATTGAGCTTAAACCTAAGCTTGAGCATGGATTATTTGCTTAATAAATGAATATAAAAATGCTTATGAGTTGGGCCTAAATTGTTTATAAACAGTGTGATTCATTTACAACAATATTTGAGAGGAATATGATTTAGGCCTTAAAAGCCATTTTAAGATATTTAAAAATGACACTGCACAACATTTCCTCTACATGTTTAAGGCGGCAAACAAACTTGGTCTTCACCTTTAACATCTGCTGACCATGGGTCAATGTAAAGCTGCATTTCCTGCTATAAACCCAATTCCTTCTTCAACTGAGCAAGACTAGCTTCTATATCGTTAATATTGTCCTCAATGCTGCTCTCCTCTCCTGCTTTCTCTTTACTAACATTTCCACTTCTCTCTGTCCCAGATGTTCTAAAAGAACTGTCTTTCTTAGGTCCTTCACTGCTATTATATGCTTCTTCATCAGTTATGTTGAGTTCCTTCTCGAGAAATTCCACAAATTCTTCTCCAATTTCCTATCAAGTGAAAATTTACAGAACATAAGATAGTTTTCCTCCACTGGGACTCTTCCTTATAGATTACACAAGTTTTCATGAATACATCATATTTTAAATATATATATATATATATATATTGTGCGTGTGTGTTTTATAAATTAAATCTGTGAAGAAAGTTTTGAGATAATTATGTTCATGTATACATTGTAACGGATAAAGACAATAATGTCTCACCGCCAATTCTTCCCATAGGCTTTTTGGCTTTCCTTGTGAAGCAGCATTCACTTCCCAATTCCGGAATTCTTCTTGAAGATCTTTAAAGAAGTCCTCTGTAACATCAAATCCAGAATTAGAGCACCTTGATGAAGTAAAATTGCAGCATCAAGGGGAAAAGTAAACACATGCCAAACAAGATTTATGGATAATGAAAGTTGGCTTTATGGCCTATATGATGTCTAACAGAGAGGACAAATCTACCTATTGTTATTTGAACATCCCTCAAAAAATTACCTGCAGCATAAAGGGCTTAATTATAAGAACATAGAGAATAGAGAATAAATCTAACTCTGAAAAAGGATTAGATAGACAACAAGGAGAAGGGCAGAAAATCTTTTCTTTGACCATTTGGAGGACTAACAAAGAGGAATTTTTTTTTTTTTTTTAAATGGTTTTTGCAGAAGACATAAAAAGGATGGATGACATGCAGGGAAGCCAGGTGTAATGGCTATGAGGAAATCAAAGGTAACGCGGACATGGACCACTAGAGTCCACCAAACAAGAAGAATAATATGCAGCTGACATAAAAAGGCAGCGAGTCTATCGATCTAAAGTTTCATTAGGAAATTCCTTTCATTATAAATTTGTTAAAGTTGTTGATCCAAATATAAGTCAATCTCAACACTCTTTCAAAACCTTCTTGTTGAAGAATGCAGTTACTTGGATGGTTAGGATAAATTTTACAGGTCTATTGCAAGTTATCTCCTTTGGTTGAGGTTCCACTTAACCCGCATGTCACTCTGCCAGCCACATAGAGACATGTCAGTGGCAGAAAGGCCAATGACATCTAGGTCAATTGGTACTTCTTGGTATTTCCAACAGAGATTTCCAAGGTTTAAATCCCCCTTCTCTGCAGAAAATGTACCCAAAAAATTTTAAAAATGAAATGGTGAATTTCATTTTAAAAAAAGGGCAGTCTTGCAACCATTGAAAGGGAATGCATCGAAGTAGACACCCTTCATCATGTAAATACTAAGTATAGACAATAGGCTTCCATGTTCATACAAACTTTTTAAATCCTGCCAAATCAGTTAGATTTTAATAGGATTATAAGTTTTTACCAAAACCATAAAATTCTTCATCTTGTGTTTTTGTAGTTTCGCTTCTTTGAGCATCTGAATAGGAATAATCAGATCTGCGATTTCCAGTGTTATATTTCCTCCTAGATTCAGAACTCATCAACATATTGTATGCATGTTTAATCCTCATAAATTTCTCCTTTGCATTCACCTGTGCATCAAAATTTTTATTAGCACCATCTATCAACATACACGTTAAAGAAGCAGATTTAGGTTAGAAATTTAAACACGCTTTACCAACTGCATGCAAACTATGAACTGGTGTAGTGTACTCCTAATTATTTGTGTCAAGAAATAATAAACTAGAAAAGGTAGCAGCGCAGTAAAACTCAAGAATGAAAAGTATTGTTGTACAAGATAAACTGCCAAAAAAAAAAAAAAAAACACAATATGCTATGAAGAGGTAAGGACTTTTTCCTTCATCTTTTAAAGCATCCAAAATATACAGTAATAAGAAACACAAAAAGGTATGCTGGTAGAATGTAAGTCCAGTTGAAATCATCAAAGAACGGTCAGTTAGTTTCTCATGCTAGACCTCCAAAGCTAACATCATTTGTGGTCAGGAGCAGCGCCTGCTTAAAGTCTAGAAGCATAAAAATGGTTAATGATATTTAGAGAGGTGCTCATCCAACTTCTTAACTACAAACTGAGGTAGGTTAAAGCAAAAATAACACATGAGGTTAGGTGGAGATTATTGAGCACTCCACAAAGGAACATGGAAACTTAAAATGAACTCCTTAGTAACATAATATCCTGGCCGGTTTCTACATAAAAGGAGATTCTGTATAAGCTTGTCTCTACCTGTAGGGTTCCTAGAGACAGTTAATACATCATTTCAAAAATTATATTTTAAAAATAAGACATATGTATGCACACTAATTTTTGTAAGTCATTAGTTTGCCTTTGCATGAATAAACCCAGTGAAGAGCACTGGGTTTATTCTCCTTTACATGAATAAACCCAGTGAATAAACCCACATTTCTTACTCATTTCAAACTCCACATTACAAAAAGAAAAAAAGGTCCATGGTGCAGATAAACTAGAATGCAAAACATAGCCAAGGTTATGTAAAAATATTCTTCTTCCTAGTGAAACACGCATCAATCTTAACTATATAAAGAATTTACAAAACTCTTCTCTAAAATTTGGAACTGGATTTACTAATGACTTTTGTTAGGCTTGGAAGTATAAAATTGACTGTTCATCCTATCTTCCTAACGGATGGCATATTGGGGAAACAGGTGGTTGAAATTACCCTTCAAAGAAAGTTTAGTGTTTGAAGTAGAAGTGATCATCTAAATTACATATCTACTCCCTTGGATTAGCAATTCACAATGAGGTTTTGAGTCTCAAGTACTTCTATGAATTGCTCTCACAGAGTTCTAGGTGTGATCATAGTTGTTAAGGCATAATTATCACAAAGCAAGACGTTCGGCCATTCCAATTTTCTTAAATCGTTCAAGAGAGAAGTCTGGATGGTTTTACTAAGTTCAGATTTATATTTTCATGATTTATGCAGTCACCAATTAAAAAGGATTTATTTATTTAACAAATTGCCTTTAGTCGAATCCCCAACATGTGATATACATATATAATGTGTCATAATTGTGTGGTTAGTTATCTCGTGTTTCCAAAATTTTCAGTGCCATTCTTCTCCATAATATTTCTCAGGCCAAAACCACAAATTTTTTTCACCTAATTATATCTAACCAAACTCCTATAGAATACTAATCAAACTCCTTAGAATAGAACTGCCGCCACCAACAATTTCACATTCACTTTTTCAAGCAAGTAAAGCAGAAATTGAATAAAGAACATTATATGACACAATCAAAATAAAATTCTTACAAAATCAATTAACACAGGAAAAAAAATAAAGATAGAGTCTTTAACTTTTCATATATGTTGAACAAGAAAGGGGAAAAAATTGGATAGAGAGCTTAATTTAGTAGTTTACCTCCTTATTGACATCAGGATGATACTTGAGAGCAAGTTTTCGATAAGCCCTTTTGATTTCATCCTGAGTTGCAGAGGGAGACACCCCCAAAACCTCATAAGGAGACTCTCTGAAACTCGCTCTCAAATAGGTAATACCACTTCTTCTTTTCTTCTTGTAATTCCAGAAACCTGGCGTGGAGGACTTCGGAGCTAGAAAACGAAGATTAGATTCACTCTTAGAACTTAATCTGCAAATGGGTATCGAAGATTTGGTTTGGTTTTGCAAAGAGAGAAACGAAAAGTGAGGAAGAGATCTGGAACAGAGGCCAGAGAAACAGGAGAGGGTGTTGTGTGGTGTGAGAGGCAGAACCAACCCACACATGTTCGTCAAGTAAACTAAATCTACTATAATCTATGACAATGATTCTCGTTGAGACATGTTGCTTTGGATTTGGTTCCTGCCTTGTTCTGTGACTAGTGGTCCGGTTTTCTTGACATACTCTGTTACAGATCAGGTAATTATTCACGGTCGGAAATAGTGTTGTTTAAGGTCACAAGATTAGGATCCTCGATACAGTTTAGGTAATTCTTTAAATGTTATCGTTCTATTCTTCAAACAAGTGAACTAAATTTTATAGATCAAAATAATCCTAGGATCACACACATTTACCTGTCTTAGTCCAGGGAAATGGGAAAAGTTAACAAATGCTAAGAGAATTAGTTTTAGTTTAGAATATATTTTTAGAAATTTTTGATAAGAGAAAAAAAAAATTTAACAACTTTTTATACTTTTCATAAAAATGTCACTAGAACTTTCATAAATTTTTTTTTTTAAAATAGTTCATTAACAAATAAACTTAAAGGTATCCATTAATTACACTCTACTATATACTTGTAGTTTAAGGGTTTTACTAACATATTTTTTTAGAGTATACATTAGCAAACTATTTTAAGAATTTTTTATAGAAAAAAAAAATGACTAACTTTTTTTTATAGCTTTTTAAATTTTCCATAAAATATTTCTTAAAAACCATAGTCTCAGTGGCGGAGCCAGGATTTCAATTTAGGGGGGGCAAGATTGAAAAACGATACTAAAAACAAAATTAATCTAAAAATATTAATTGATCGATAATAATAACAAAATAAATAGACAATTGTAACTACAAGTATATCTCATATTATTAAAACAAAGAAACAAAAATAATCAATCATAGTTACTAACAACCAAAGTGAGAAATTAATTTAAATACATAAAATTTAGACATAATTTGATTGCTTAAAATAAATAAATTAATCTACAAAAGTTAACTATAGAACCTACTAGTTGAATTGTCATACAAACACAATTTTTTGACAATAAATTTTACAATTGTTAAAATAGTGGGCTGTGAGTTATGAAGGAAATAAATTGGTGGCTCCATCAATGTAAGTTGTTCATCTTTCATAATTAACTAATTTCACAATTGTAAAATTTATTGTGAAAAATGTTATGTTTATAGTATTAGAATTAGAATTATAATAAGAAAAGAAAAGCAAAATTAGAATAGGGAAGAAAAGTATTGTAAGCAGTGTAATGGATGGGACAAGATCAAAACTACTTGAAATAAATACTATTTAAGAATAGTAAAATAGGTGAAAGTGTGATTGTGTGAGGGAATTGAGAAGCTTTTTTTTTCCATTCTTTCTTTCCGATGTCAGGGCTGTTTCTTAACAATGGGAGTGCTTTTTCTATTTATTCCACTTACACAGGGCAAACTAGTTAAATGCACATCACATAGTAGGTATCAATGCATTTTTTAAAGGAGTTAGGGGGGGCAATTGCCCCCTCTCGCCCCCCCCCTTGGCTCCGCCACTGCATAGTCTAATATCAATTAGTGAACCCTATACTAATACCATTTGTGGTTCACTAATTGTAAATGTTTGTCTAGTATACAGTTCTCTATATCATTTATTTTAAATCAAAAAATATATAGAGCAATGGTGATGATGAAGTATATTTTATAATCTTTTCACAATTTATTATCTAACGAGTATTATTACATACACAATAATTTTTACAATAAATCTTACACTTGCTGAGTTGACAGGTTAATATTGATTTTCATATGGGTCCACTATTAATATTACTTTATTATTCATTGTTAATAATTTGTCACCTTAGACATGTGAAATTTGTTGTCAATTTTGGTATGCCTTTAAACTTATTGTTATCTCAATAATTTGAGATTGGTGGGGATATGCAGCCACTACCAACCATTAGTATTCCTTTTAGTAAAAGTTAACGAATACCCTAAAGTCAATTTAGAAAAAATATTTAGAAACTTTTTAGAGGAAAAGAAAAAGGTGATTAATTTCTATGAAAGCTTTTTATATTTCTCATAAAAGTGTTATAAAAACTTTCCTAAAATAGTCAATTAACAAATATTCTAAGGTTAAGGGTCCTCAATCCTCATTAACCAGACACTTTATTTTTTTTATCTACAAATTCTATCTTGTTACCTCAATAAATTGTGTATCTAAATTAGTAAAAACAAACATGCAAAGTAACATCCTCTCCCATTTATTTTTGAAATGGAGGAAGATTGCTTCACTATGAAGATCTTTTTTTTACGTATTTAAAAATATACATAATATTGTTTTATTTTAGGTTATATATCATTTTTTATTGAGTAAATGAGATTCTAAAAGAAATACAATATGTACTTTTAAATTTGTAAAAAAATTATTATTTTTATGATGAAATAGATCGTATCTATTTTTTTTTTAAAAGAAAATGATCCTAATTTAAGCCACAGTCGTTCACTAACATGTCACTACGATCATCAAGTAATGATTGATATTCATGTTCATCACTTCTCTCTACATCTTTTTCTTTATGATTGTCACACTTCTTTTTTTCCATTATCTTTATTGTTATTGTGGGAGCTTAAAAGCCTCATGCCAGCGGCTTAGGGGTCACAAGCCCCAGGCGCAATGGCTCAAGCCACAAAAAGCATCCAGTCCTTAGTACGACCCTACTTTTTTTGGAGATTAAGATCAAGTGCAATACTTAGAATATTGTGCTTGATGCAATTCTTATAAATTGTTGAGATTGATAGATGCAAAAAGCAACTTTCAATCTCAACCATTGATTCAAAATAGTTAAGAAAAAAATTAAAAGAAGTAAAAAGTAAAAGTAAAAAATAAAATTTATGAATAATTTTGGTGAATTGCGCCGGTGCAATACCATAGGTATTGCAACGGATCCTAATCCCTTCTTTGGCAACTAGAAGCAATCCATGCTGGCCAAATATGTGCACAAGAGGACAAAATGGCAGTGAGTGTAATTATAAGTAATGACAATCAAGTCTTCAACTATAGGGTATAGAGGTTGGCAAGTCCAAGTTATTGTATATATAGGTATATATAAGGATAGGTTATAATAATGATGATATTTGAGTTTGGAAAATATTGTTTTATAAAGTTATTAACGTGAAAATTCAAATTCTGGAATTATTATGGATACTGTTCAGTGAGTTTGAAGAGGTTTTAAGCCTTGTGAATGGTTTTATGAAACATTTTAACTCTCTATACGTGCCTTTTGATGAAATATAACCCTATAGGTACATATCGAGGTTTATGTTCACTTGAAATATAACCCTATAGTAAGTTAGAGAGAAATACAAGAAATCCTGTTGTTATTCTCCAGAATTGCTATCTATAAAACGCAACACCTTGATTGTATCCTATGGACAAATTTGTAATAACCCTTTAGCAACAATAGTGTGGAAGGCAAATATTGTCTAAAGAAAACGATATTGTGTCTCCAAGTTATTTATTTTCAGTTTGTCTTTTGTGTTAACCTTGTTTTTTCATTATTACTTTGTATAATATCTCCAACACAAGTGAGTCTCGCAGGACTAATAGAGCAGATGGGTAGCTTTGGAAACTCTTGTAAGGCATAGAACATCAAGATTTGTACACTATTAACTGCAATTTTTAGGGACGATAAAAATAAAAATAAAAATAAAACTATTGTATGATGGATATTTTGTAAACGTTAATATAAGTAATACATTGTTCTATAATCTCATTTGCCTGATGAACTATTGGTAAAATCTTAGTTTTAAAGTATTTGTATCAGCTTATGTAAATTTTTTTGGTCAATTTTAGCATTAAGACTTATTTTTTCTATTTTATATAATTACTTCTCAAAAACATCTATATTAGATTATTTATTATACG
The DNA here is from genome assembly GCA_030445155.1 of Quercus variabilis. Taxonomy (NCBI): domain Eukaryota; kingdom Viridiplantae; phylum Streptophyta; class Magnoliopsida; order Fagales; family Fagaceae; genus Quercus; species Quercus variabilis. The sequence goes on from CP129445.1 coordinate 32,681,163, forward strand.
CTCTATTTTACTTAAATAATTATTTTTATTCTTTTTTATTATTATTTTCATTTAGTATCTCTCTCCTCTCATATCTAAAAAATAATTCTCTTGCTTCTCACCTCTGTATCATCCCAAATCCACAAACACCCGCTTCTCTCACCTCTTACCTTTCCAGCCACTCTCCTCTCTTTCATCTTTTGTTGTTGCTCTACTTCTTCTTCACTTTTGCTTCTTCTTCACTGCCTTCTTTGCAATTAGGGTTTAATGATTCATGTAGATTTTGCATATGGATTTGATGAGTTGGGTTCTAGATTTAGGATGAGTTTGATGAATTTGCAAAGCATTTTGCTAGGATTCAAGAGGAAATAGAGTGAGGGAAGAGAGTTAGGAGAAGATAAAGTATTTGATGGGAGAGGTGAGAGAAAATAAAATACAAAACTACACTAGCCATGTGACTGATATGGGTAGCTTTTGAGCAAAAATGTATAAAATTAACACATTTTTCTATTATACACCCACTAATGTGAGTGCTTCTAAAAGCAAAACTGCAATTATAGAATGAACTATTCTTAGATTGAAAATTTGGTTTGAGAATTTAATAAGTTATTATTTTGGGAAAGTGATTTTATTTTTTTATTTTATTGAAGGGAATGTGATGTTCATGGGTGGTCTAAATTATTTGAATATTCATTTAGGGTACTTGTAGGGATGAAGGGCCCAAATAAGGATATTGGGCCGTAGGCCGCACCCGAGGACGTCAACTAGCCCGAGGACAGATAAGTACTAGTGAAGGCAGGAAGATTATTGGGCCGAGGAAGAGGTTTGGTCATAATGAACAAGTGACATTGTCCGAGGAGCAACCCCTCCTCGGCCAACAGAGTGGAAGCCTAAAGTCTGACCACCCATCAAGTTCTGGGCAATAGGCAACCGTGCTTGGGAGGATAAACTTTAGAAAAAGATGAGTCAACAGAGAATTGAGAAATATTTGGGAAGAAAGCTACTACCACAATATTAAATGTTTTGCATCTAACCTCCTAGCCGCATTAATGTTAAAGTGATATCTGAACTATGACTTTCAGCCTTACAGCTACCCCACAAAGACTTCAGGAAGGTACTAATGGGACAAGTATCAAGGAGATTAGTAATCTAATCTATACATGGAGGGCTGAGATGAAAGAGGGGAAGGGAATACAAAAGGGAAGGACTCCATTACAGAGGGGAGGGGGAGAAAACCATAAAAAAAATCACAGTGTAACTAAGAACTTGAATATTTGTATAAGTCTAAGAGAAATATATAAGAACATACCTACCTCGGACCCGACCGATGAGTATTTTTCCTTTTCAAATTGTTTGTCTTGTTCATTCTAATACCAACTAGCCTATTGTGATTTACATTCTAACTCTTTGAACGTTCAATAACAAGCCCACTCTCTAACAAATTTATTATTTTGGGCTCATTGGGCTATTGTCCAAATCTCATGGGCTATGAACCAAAACGTGTCCTTACAATACTTTTTTATTTTTATTTTTTATGATGCTTGTTCTTTATATTTAGGTCAACATATTAATAGATTTTTCTTTTTATATAGACTTATTTGAAACCAGAAAAACTTGACCAATTGCAATTTTTTTTTTTTTTGGTTATAAAAAGCTAATTAATTGAATTAAGGGTCCGTTTGGATACAGCTGAAAAACACTGTAGCAAATAATTTTTAAATGTGTAAATAGTACCGTGGGATCTATTTTTAATGAAAAAGTTGTGAAAAAGTGAAATTTGTGGGTTCATAAACAGTGCACGGCGTGTACTGTTCACGAGAAAAATCAAATATTGTGGCTACTGTTTATGAATTGCAGTTGCAATAGTGAATGAACAGTAAAAAATGGCCTGAAACGCATGAAAAAAAAAAAAAAAAGTGGGCAAATGCACGTTTCAACTGTTTCAGCCCAATCCAAACGAGCACTAACTTGAAATCCACCTTACATAAGTGGGTTTTGGTCTTATTATCCGCAACAAAGGTGAAGTGCTTGTTGCATCTTGTGACCAATTGGAGAAGAGTTTAAACTCCTGTGCACAACGGCTTTTGTAATGAGGAAAGCTTTACTTTTCTGCCAAAGTACTAGTTTTTCTAAAGTGGAAGTGGAAAGCAACTTTATTGAACTTGTGGATTTTCTAAACTCTGAAAGATTATGCTCTCTTGAGGCGGCATGGATTCTAGAAGACATTAGTTTAATTTGTGATAGTTTTGATTTTATTTATTTTACTAGTATTCCCTTACCATATAATCGTGCTAGTGCTACAAAAGAGAAAGATAAGGCTATTGTTTGGCTAGAAAAATGCCTCTTTTCTCTTTTCCATTGTACAATATGATTTACATTAATAAAATCTACTATTGTTTCAGCTCAAAAAAATAAAAAAATAAAAAATAAATAAAAATAAAAATAAAAACCTTGAAATCCACCTCATTGTTTTGATATGTACGTTCGCAATGCTTTTAGCTCCAACCTAAAATGGTTTATGTCTCATCCCCACTTCTGCACCTGTTGCAAGGATGCAACCCCTTAAAACCCCCAATCATCTACCGTTCATTTCAGACATCACCCGATGCCTACACTAAACACATTGAGATGTACGCTCAAGATCGAGCGTTGCACTCAGGAAAAAAACTACATGCCCACCTGATCACAACCGGCTTTGCTCGTTTAACCCATTTTGCCGCCAAACTCATAGCCCTCTACACGGTTTGTGGAGAACTATCCAATGCACGTAAACTGTTCGACAAAATTCCCACAACAAATATACACCGTTGGATCGCCCTTATTGGAGCCTATGCTCGGTGCGGCTTTTACCAGGAGGCTCTGGGTGTGTTCCGTGAGATGCAAGGACAAGGGTTGAGACCAAACAAGTTTGTCATTCCCAGTATTCTCAAAGCCTGTGGTCATGTCTTGGACCGAAAATCCGGGGAGAAAGTACATGGGGTAGTTTTGAAGTGTTCATTTGAATCTGATGCTTTTGTGAATAGTGCATTGATTGATATGTACTCGAAATGTGGCCAAGTTGAAAAGGCGTGGCGCGTATATGATGGAATGGTTGAAAAGGATTTGGTGGCATTGAATGCTATGGTTTCGGGCTATGCTCAACATGGGTTTGCCAAAGAAGCATTGGATTTGGTGAAAAAGATGCAAGCTTTAGGAGTGAAGCCTAATGTAGTGACTTGGAATAGCTTAATTGCAGGGTTTTCACAAAAGGGTGATCAAGTAATGGTATCTGAACTGTTTAGTTTGATGTATAGCAATGGGGTTGAGCCTGATGTGGTATCTTGGACTTCAGTTATATCAGGATTTGTGCAGAATTTCCGTAATGATGAAGCGTTTGCTATGTTTAGAAAGTTGTTGGATCATGGGTTCTATCCGACTTCTGCTACAGTAAGTAGTCTCTTACCTGCTTGTGCAACTGCGGCTAATGTAAAGTGCGGGAAGGAGATTCATGGGTATGCATTGGTGATTGGAGTTGAGAATGATATATTTGTAAGGAGTGCTCTTGTTGACATGTACTCAAAATGTGGATTTATAGCTGAAGCAAGGAATTTGTTCTATCAGATGTCTGAGAAGAACACAGTTACTTGGAATTCAATGATATTTGGGTGCGCAAATCATGGGCACTGCAATGAAGCAATTGAGCTGTTCAATCAGATGGAGATGGAAGATGGAAAGAAGCCTGATCACCTGACTTGCACAGCAGTTCTAACTGCTTGTAGCCATGCAGGGATGGTTGAATTTGGACAGAGACTGTTCCACTTGATGCAAGAAAAATACAGGATTATGCCAAGACTTGAGCATTATGCATGCATGGTGGATCTTCTTGGTAGAGCTGGAAAACTTGCTGAAGCTTATGATATGATTAAGGGAATGCCCATTGAGCCTGATTTATTTGTATGGGGTGCATTACTAGGGGCATGCAGGAATCATGGGAATGTAGATCTTGCTGAAGTAGCAGCTGAGCATTTGTCAGAGCTTGAGCCTGACAGTGTAGGAAACAATTTGCTACTGTCAAGTTTGTATGCTGATGCTGGAAGTTGGGGGAATGTTGTAAGGTTGAAGAGAATGATGAAGAAACGAAAGTTAAGAAAATTTCCCGGGTGCAGTTGGATAGAGGCCAGCTGATACAAAAATATCACTCTAAAAGGTTGTACAACGCTTCATACAGAACAGAGAGATATTTTGTGGGATCCTTCAAGCGATCATCAGCCACATTCTTGCTTCATGCTTCTAATGTTTCTTCACCATAGCTGCCTTTTGGATCTTGTTACACTTCTGCTTTTGGGTCATCCATGGTTCGACTCCTCATTACAAGGTAGTTGAAAATTATTGCACAACCCAGAATATGACATTAGTTACCACTTTTGGAACAGGATGGGAGCTATGTTGGAAATGGACCATTTAAACTCGGAAAGAAAATGAACTGCATGCTATCAATGATATCAGGAAAGGATGTACGATATAGCAGATAAACTTCTGTGATTTCCAATTAAATCTATAGCAGGATGTTTATTGTCCATCAGCTACTCTTGGGGACAATCAATCCTTTGCAACCAGATCAAAAATGGAAGACAGGAAGTTTGGAACGAAGATCATCCTCCGCCACCAAATTTATTCTCCTCTCTCTGCCTTTGAATTAGGGGGAGAGTAATAGGAGCCACGGTTCTAATTATTTTCAGATTGCCAATTCCATAACTCATAATTATATATAATTCTATTGTTAAATTGATCCCACACTTGAATTTGAAGAAAACATGCCCCATATTTTCTCAATCTTAATCCACCAACCAATGGCTCGGTGATAGTTAGCATAGTGAAAACATCTAACATTAGCAAGACGACATTCCACCACACACACACGATGTTAATATCCAACTATCAATAAGTTCAAAACCAAAAAAGAAAAGATACGTGTGATTGAGGTCGAGGCTTGATGTGATGGTAAGGCTCCGTTTAAGAGTTCATAAAAAAATGGAATGAAATTAAATGATTATAAGGGAATTGAAATGAATGGAATGGAATTAAATAACCTTAATTAGATGTTTTATGTTTTAAAATGAAAGAATGAAAATGAATAAAATGTAAGTAATCTTATTTGGGAGTAACATGAAGGAAATGAAATAGAATCATTTTATGATAATATTACTATATATATATTTATTTATTTTATTTTGCATAATCAATTTTACAAAACACTCACATCAGTCCATCTATTATACACTATATTTTATATAAATAATATTTTTATATTCTTTTTTTAATATTATTTTATCTACCCATTTCGAGTCAAAAGAATACGAGTGTTTTTGCACCTAAAATATCAATCTCTCCAAAAGAATACGAGGAAAAGACTAAAATATCAATCACATCTCTCAAACTCCACGAAATAAAAGTGAGAGAGGTGACTATGACAGGCATCCAATATGGAGGAACGGATCTTGCTCCACCAATTTTACTGCCTGTCTGCAAAACGCACATTTCTAAAGGAATGGATCCTGTTAGACCAACGACGCAAGCATCAACCCCAAAAGGATAACAAACAAAGATAATGGGACCTAACTCTAAAGCAGGCCCACTTGACAACCGAGAAAAAAAAAAAAAAAAAAACACCAATAAAGAGGAGCAGAAAGAAAGAAAGAAAAGAAAAAGAGCAGAAACCCCACTTGGATTCCTTCAAGCATTGTGCCCGGCCATTCGTCCCTTTCAACTAGTAATATTTTATCTCTATTGCACGAGCTCCTTTGTAAGTGGCACTGGTTTCATTAACTATCGAATCACAGCATTGCACAGCAACTAAAGAGGAAGATTCAGTCACTAAAAAATCAGATTACAATCATTAAAAAAAAAACCGTATTCTTTTTGTGAAATTAGATAACAGACCTCTATGTGGCTTTGGTTCATTTGATAGTAATATAATGATCCAGAGAAGGCACCACCAGAGAGAAGCCTAATCAAAAGGCAATCATGAAACGATGATCATTCAATGATATTGTTGTTTAGAAACCAACCAAATCTCGCACAAGTTCAATTCGAGTAAACTATCTATTAAATAGACTTCAGTTTGACATGCCTTTTAAGCATGTACACTGAAAACTGAAAACCATCTTGATTCGCAACATGACATAAGTTGTTAAGAGTTCAGTACACAGAGAGGCCTCAAAGACTTCAGCAAACTCCATCCAGAGTAAACTTGGAGCCAGATATCTCTGGCTCTGCAAGTGAGGTGCATGTGGGTGTAACTCAACATCAACCGAAAGTCCAAAGAAAATAACATGACCTATCCGAATAATAGTAAAAGGAACCATGAATCTCAACCAAAAAAAACTTTACTACAATGTCATTCAAGACCACTTATCATACCATTTGAGAGAAGATTAAACAAATTCTGACCATCAAAAAGCTATGTTTTTAATGCCACCCAAACAAATGCTAGTAACTCACAATGAAGTTAAAAAGTCTTTTCAACCAGAAGTCATTTTGGTTTATCAAAAAAACCAGAAGTCATTTTCACTTGTGCCTCTCTTCGATTCTGCACTTCTTCTAACACAACCGCATCTAGAGAAAATTTCTTCATCCTTGCAGGAGTTGGTTATTCTAATATTTAGCCCTAAGGATTCTCTAGTCTTTGACAAAGCCTTGATCCTGCAGCAAAAGTTATACATCTGCAAGTGCAAAGAGGAGGTTCTAAAGCCACTAGAGCTTCTCTCCGTGTTTTAAATAGTTCAACTCTTCCATGTATCCCATATATGACATGAGATGAATTTTTGATATAAATAATAGACCATGCTCTATGTAGAAATGGCCAAATGGGTGGCAACGAAAAGCACAAAGGTGGGCAATCACAGGACATGCTTCAAAGGTTTTTTTCTTGAGAAGGAGGACATGCTTCAAAGTTTGGTAGATAAAATGCTCTTCCATTTTCATATTCTAGAGAACATATTCTATTCCCAAATCATCCTCTTACTAATCCGTTGGTCATTCTCCTTTTCCCAAACTAAATCCATCTCATAAAATTGGATTCAGCCAAAAACGTTCAAGAAAGATAATTCAATACCACAGCCATATATTTGAAAGACACATGAACGATAAAATTAAATTAAATAAATAAAAATAAAAAATAAAATGCTCTTCCATATATTTGAAAGGCACATCAACACACATAAATTACTCCCTATTTGGTAATGGAAATCAGGCATTGAGGTCCTCGCCGGGGAGCTAGTCCTTGAAGGAGATGTTGGCATGGTGTCAGCACCATCGCTGAGGGCGGAAAAGCTTGGAGATGAAGGCAATGAACTTGATGTTGCAGTCTATGGCAAGGATCTTTGTCTTGCTGACAATGTAGTAGAGCTGGTTGTCAGGCGGATAAGGGTGGATCAGACCTGGACATTCTCTCTTTGCCTTTGATTGCCACCTTCCTCAGCTTGGACCTTCCCTCATAGTCAATTGCTCATTCATCCCTCAAAGCGTTCCCACCATATTCCTTGCCAACACCAGCGCCTTAGGCACTACTGATGCTTCATTTTCAGGCCAAACAGCTTGGTGAGTCCATGTCATGCAATGCAAGCGCGGGAGATCGCAATGCCAATACTTTGTGTGTGTGGCATTCTTTTGAAATTTAGATTTTTTTTATTTGCATTGTCTTACATCCAACTAAAAATGGGAGATAATGAAGGGGTTCTTAATGGGAAGGGAGCCAAACCAAAAGGTCAGAAATAGCATAAAAATTACAGAGGGAGAAACAGAACCGATGTTATGGTGATTAGAATAATGTGAATAATAAAAATAATTCAATACAATAATTGCACTTCTAATTCACTGTGAACTTTCAAGAAGAAGTACAAAGTTGTTCAAATACTCTATGAAAAAAGAAACAATTACAAAACGGTGACTGAATTTTGATAAAGTTCGTATTCAAAACATTGTAAACACTCCAATAGTTCTGCAACAGAACTTTCCAACAGCTGCATCAGAGTCACTGCAGCTAATACTAATAAAATATATAAGCCAAACATCATGCATTGTCAAGACCCACGAAGTTGCAAACAAACGGCCCTAAAGTAGCTTCTGCAGAACTTATAAATTGCACTTCACAAAACGAAAAGCATAACAGAGCAGATGATATCAACATCTCAAGTAAGGGACTTCTTGAGTTTAAACATCAAAATCAATCTGCATAGCGAATTATTAGATCCACATTATTCTGACGAGCATTTGGAAATATATATATATATATATATATCTAATATCTTAAGAGATTACAAATGTAAACGCAAATTAAGAATTAAAACCAACTCTCTCTCTCTCTCTCTCATGAGTAAGGAGGCAAAAAGGTGACATTGAACCCAACAATGAAGGACAATTGACCCAGTTTTGCTAAGTTTGTTTTTTTGTCTTTCTTTTTTATTATTATTTAACTTTTGCTTTTCAGCTGAAGAAGAAGAATTAATACATCCAATCAATACTTGAGAAAAACACTTTATCAGTAAAAGAATAGGTTAAGAGTGTACTTGATGACTTGGTGTCAACTAGGGACTAAAATTAGTACCCCATGAATCTCCTGCTGCTACCAGGAAACTAAAAAATAGCTATGTATTATATACTGAGGCGAAAGTTCAAAACTTAGCCTGGTTGGAACAAAATTCCAGATCATATAGGAAGAGAGTATGCAGTATGGGATTCAAATTGTCTGCATATAAATTCCTAAGAACACCTCCACGTCTGTGAGGTTCAAGATTATCAATGAAGCAACCTCGGGTTGCAAGACTTTTAGCTTTGACCCACTTGATGAACATCTGGATCTACACAAAAACATACCATAAATCATCTGACAATAACTTAAAAACCACATTACATACAGGCCTAAAACTTAGCCATAGTTCCTTAAGCATTATATATTACGTTTCCCAATTAAATTCAATCACATAGCTTATTGGCCAATAATACAGCACATCCATGTGATTTGGATATACACAAATGCCTCCTTTCATAAGTTCTTGGTTGTAAGTTGTAACTCTCCAACTAAAATACCAAAAAAGCTACCTACATAAATGCAGTGCGGGCTAGAGAGACATATTTATTGGAATTACAATATGGGGGAAATAATAGTAAAAAACTGATCATTGCTAAACAAATTAAGACAAGACAGTTAAGACAGTTTTTAAGCAATAAAAGTAAAACACAAATGGTACAGATAGAAAAAGATCTTTTTTTTTTTTTGGTTGGGCTTCGACGACCTCACCTCTGTTAATTCAATTCTCATTAGGCGCAACAGGATATTGATAATTACTATTCCCAGACTGTTGCTGTTGCTGCTGGAACATATTGTACTGATGATGATGATGATGATGATGACCCATGGGTGGCATACCCATGTGGCCGAGCATTTGAGGCATCATGGTGGGCATGTGGTAATTAGGCAGGTGAGGAGTAGTGGAAGCGAAGAGATGATCGGAGGTGGAAGTGGAGGTCGACGACGGCCCATCGGAAAACAACCCACCACCTCCGCCGCCGCCGCCTTGCTGTCGCTTGAGGTAGAGGCGATACTTCTGGAGATGACTGGCGACGTTCTCGCGAGTCAAGCCTTCCACGTTCATCAGCTGCATGATTGTTTTCGGAACCGCGTTTTTGATCCCCAGGTGGCCCACCACGTCCACGAATCGCTTGTGTAGCTGTGGGGTCCAAACCAAACGCGGCCGTTTCACCGCCCTCGCCGCCGCCGACGACTCGTCGTTCTCGTTGTTACGGAGTGCCGAATCGGCTTCTTCTACCTCTATCTCCACACAACCCTCCTCGTCTTTTCTCGATCTTTTCGGATCCGACCCGGACCCGTCTCGATCGGTAGTCTCGTTCTCGTCCGCCTCCACGACCATCGGGTCCTGGTCCTGGTCCGGGTCAGGATCCGGATCCGTCGTTTCGAACAGCGACCCCTTCGCCGTCGAGTGGTTGACCCCACGGAGAGTCGAGAACGTTGTTTGCGACGCGCGGTTGACTTCCACGGCGGTCCTGTAGGGTTCCGGCGAAATACTGAACGCCGAAGCCAGCTCCGGCGATATCAACAGCTGCGATAACGGCGTCAAATCGTCGACGCTCGGTAGCCCAACCTCCCACTCCGTCACTCTGTCCTCATCGCCGCCGCCATTTTCGCCGCCCACGAATTCGTACTCGCTCATCTTCATCAACATCAAATCATATCCGAATACTCTCTGAATTTGTGAATTCGATATTTGGATCCAAATGAAAAGAAAGAGAAATGAAAAGAAAGAGAGATATTTTCGTGATATTCAGAGCTTTGTTTGGTTTATATTTCTTGTTTGGGGGAAAATTAAAAAAAAAAAAAAAAAAAAACAAAAAAAAAAAAAAAGAAAAGAAGAAAAGAAAAAAAGAAAAGAAAGAACAAACTTAAAAAGTGCAATATCTGATTCCAGATCGGTCTTTCTTTAGTTGCCCACGTGGACGACTTAGCCTGATATTTTAGATCCTCTAAATATCTAAACCTCGCTCTTTTTTCTCATCCCCACTCTCTCACTTCATTATTCCAATGCTACTCGCTTTAATTTGATTACACGTGGACGATTCCGGCCATTTTGAGCTCAACGCGCGAAGATAGTGAGTGCGGTGGATATGAGTCGTGAGATTACGAAAATAGACATTGGGAGAAACGGTGTGTGATTTGCTGAGAGTGGCCACGTGAGCAAAGTGCGTGCGCTTTTTATGGCTTTTTGGTAAGTTGGCAATAAAATAATGCTTGGAACCGACTTTCTATTTTGCACTTTACAAAATTGCATTGCCGACCAATGAGGAAAGGGAGTGTTGGTTGACAGCTGGAGAGAGATAAATAAACGTGGCCCTTTTATGACGGGTCGGTACTTAGTTTGTGTTACGTCGACTTTTATTGTAAGTAAATCAATCGCCGTTGAATTGTGGTGATGGGAATTTTGACCATTTTCCTAGAGGATGATGGATCATACGAGGACGGAAATAGAGGAACACAATTTGACGAATGAGTGGAAGAAAAAAAAAAAGTGTGGGTTGTGTTCACCAAACATTTGACAGTTTACCACGTAATTGACAATTTCCCTAGGCCGATCCAAAAATACCGGAGGGTAAAAGAAAAGGGAAAATTTTTTGTATGAGCGATTCACATGTTAGTGAGAGAATTTTTCTAGGCCGATCCAGAAGAACTGGAGGGTAAAAGAAAAAGGAAATTTTTTCATAGGAGTGATCCACATGTCAGTGAGAGAGATGTTGTACAAAACGGGCACAAGAGATACTTTCTCAAGAAAAAAGACAACGAATTTGTCCTGTATATTTGTCTTAAGAAAAAAATGTAGGAACTAGAGATACCACAAAATCTCACTCATATTTTCACAACAATTTAGCTTATTTAGAAATTATTTTATCTTATTTTTTTGTTTCGATTTATGATAGGATTATATTTTAGCTTGTTATGAAAATGTTGTGAGGTTTTGTTTGTAGCTTAGAATAATTTGTTTGTCTTATTGTAAATTGTAACTCATTTAAAAGATGGATTTAAATTTTGTAGAATTTTTAGAATTATATTATGGAATTTCTAAATTTTATTAATTCATTTTAAAATAAGTGAATTTTATGACATTATCAACAAGTTAAACAAATATAAAAAATTATGTTATGGAATTTCTTCAACCATACAATGGGCTTTTTCTCTTTTCTTCTGTTGCTATAAACATGGATGTAAATGTTGAACTCTCATGCAAATACTATCAAGTGAATGTTAGCTTACAACAAGTCAGTATATGTATTCTCAAAACAATATAAATATATATATATATATACACATATGTGTGTGTGTGTTTTGGGGTGGGGGGGGGGGGGGTGTGGGTACAAGATTTTCGGCCTCAACACTCACAACTTTATTGCTTTATTTCCAAGGTGCACAAGTCTGTGAAGCTTAGGACTCAAAAAAAATTGGCTTCGCTAGAATAATTCTTTCAAAGAGATTCTTTACTGAGAGCAACTGTATCAGCAACTGTATCAGTATATCTAAAAAGATTCCGTCTATTTTACCAAAAAAAAAAAAAACTTACTTTTTATGTTGTACACAATTATTTTTACAAAACACCCATATTAATTTATTTATTATATACACTTTTTTATTAAAATAATATTTTTCCTCACTTTTTTTATTATTTCCCACCTACCCCCACCTAACACTAACTTCTTTTTTCTCTGAGGGTTTGAATACACTCCCTTCTTCTTCCTCTTGTCCTTATCTCTATCTCCGCCTCTCTTTCTTCTTCTGCTTCTTTTCTTTTTATTTTTTTAAGAATCTTTTTCTTTCCTCTTCTTCTTTTACAATTTGGGTTTTATACTTTTTTTATAGATGATGATTTTGGGTTGGGTTTGATTAAGGGCAGTGATTTTGGGCGGCGAAAGCAAAATTTCGGTTTAGGTTTTTCTTTCCTCTTCTTCAGCATCTTCTTCTTTCTTTCTTCTTCTTTTTTAAATTTCTGTTTTGATTATTTATATGAATTTGTATATGGGTTTGATGAATTTGCATCTAGATTTAGAACGATTTTGATGATTTTGTGGTGTGTCCGTATTGTTGTGGTGGTGGTTGGTGGTGGTTAGCGGTGCTGAGTTGTTGTGATGGTCGGCTTCTTCTTCTTCTTGGCATTGAAGAGTGGGTGAGAGAGAGTTTGACATGGCAAGAGAGAGGAGAGAGGAAAAAATATAAAATAATAAATAAAAGAGCTACAATAATCATGTATATATGCACAGTTACTGTAGCATTTGTGCATAAATACACAATTTTACACCAACTGATGTGAGTTTTTTTTTGCTCAAAATGTGTAAAATAAGCCTTTTTTTTTTTTTTTTTTTTTTTTTTTTTTTCTATTTTGCAAGATTTTACACATACTGATGCTCTAATTTTTCATTTCTCCTTTTCTGTCTCTTACCCCTCTTCTCCTCTTACTCTGTTTTGTGTTTTGAGTTCGCCAATAAGGCTACCTCCTTTTATACTTGGAATTAAAGGGGTATTTTTCCCATTTTTACCTTCTTCCTTTTTACTTCTTGGACTCCGTTTTCAGTGAGCAGTCCACTGATTTGTCTCAATTGTTGCAAGTTATTTTTTCCCCTATTTTTGAGTAATTAGTATTGTGAAAGTGCTTTGTGCTTTGTCCTTTGTGCCTTGAGAGTTATCGATAAATTTTAAAAGAATGAATTATATGGCAATGTTTGTCATCGGAATTAGTTAGTCTTATTAGTGAATTAGTTATTTGTATTAGATGTAATCAGTATTAGTTTAACACTTGGCAAGAAATTAATGGTTGTTAATTGTAGGACATGTTGTAAAAGTACTCTTGTACTCTCATTTTTGTAATCAATTTTTGAGAATTAGTAATTTTAAGCCTTTGTGTGATTTTCATTGGAACTATAGTATTCTTACAGAGGTACCTAACCACCTGTTAAATGTTCTAATCAATTCTCATTGCTAAACAAGTCCAAATCAGTTGAGTCTACACACATTCCCTACACCAATTATTTATTAAAAATATAATGTAAAAAGTGTTAATTGTTCAACTAGAAATTCAAGGACAGGATGTCCCCATATGTATGAGATAATTATTTTATGAACAGATATAACGTGTTGTCTCTTTAGCAAAGGATTTGGTGTGGGCCTTGAGGAATGTGGTACTTTTTAATAAGGATGTCCTTTTTCCCAAGCATACAATCTGAGTATATAATATGATTTGAACACCTATTAATGAAATTTCGTCTGTTGGGATTCAGGTTGGAGTTTCACCAGCCTCATGAAAATGCTCTGAAGAATTTTTTTTCACATCAGATAAATTATAGAGATCCTCTTAAACTGGGGATTTCCTATAATATCATGGCTTTTGTTGGTATCAGTATTCATATTTCGTTACTCATTCTTTTGTTTTGTTTTGTTTTTTTTTTTTTTTTTTCATAAGCCTTTGGTCATGTTTGTGTCATGCTACATTAGCGGCTACTTTCTCAGTCTACAAGTAATTAAGCAGAGCAGCAGCTCTTTTGTTTCATGAGTTGTCATGAAACAATTGCTATCTGTCTAATGATATTAATGTATCTATTAAGTTCATTACCATTTAATAGATGAATCTATTAAGATTCTGTGCATACACGGATACTTGGAATATTAGGGCGACGAGTTTCTAAGCTTTCCACTACATCTTAAACTTTATGCAATTTTTATCCTAGGTTTTTTAAATTAAAAAAATCATAACGAGGCTTTTGGTTTCATGTAGAGATCTTGCTCCAAAATATGCAGAGGAAGGTAAATTACAACTAGGCATTAATGTCTTACAATTGTTTAGGAAACATCCTCAGCTAGGCAGTAGGAGTCGTATATTTGAGATAGGTAATGACCTTTAATTTTTAATAAGTTGGTTTTGAGTACAACTTTCTGTAATTACTTCTTATAGTGATTTTTTTGTTTAGCCTGATTTTCAGTTGTTTTGGTTTAGATTGATTTTCAGGTAGCTTACTGTAAGCAAGTCACTGGAGAGTAATCAATATAAGTTAGGTAGCTTACTGTAAGCAAGTCACTGGAGAGTAATCAATATAAGTTTGATCGAGAGAAGTTATCTCTCTCTCTCAAAAAAAAAAAAACTTTTTTTTTCATTTTTTTGTGGATTTTTTTTTTCTTGCATCTCTACTTTAGGCTGATGATTTTTTTTTTTTTTTTTTTTTAAACTTTACTTTGAGTTGATGTGATTAAGATGTGTTTTTAAGTTTTTTTCTTTCTTCTTCTCTTTGATTTCATGGATGGTTCTTGTTGCGTTATATATAAAGATAGTATAAAAGAATATAATGTTATTTTATTACATAACATGACTTTGATAACTTGGTATTTATTACAATATTCTTTATTTTTACTTTTTTCGTCTCATTATTTTTTATAAATTTCTTATTATTCTCTCTCACATTCTCTCTTAACAAGTGGTTCTTCTTCTCTCTCTCTTCATTTTTTATTATTTTTTGCAACTTTACTTTATATTGATGAATTGTTGTGATTTTTTAAAACTCTATTTGGGGTGGTTCATACATTTTGGTGTTGTATTTTTTAGTTTCACATTACGTGTACTCTCTCTCTCTCTCTCTCTCTCTCTCTCTCTCACACACACACACACACACACACACACACACACACACACACACACACACACACACACACACACACACACACAGTTTTGGTTGGTTTGATTTTGTTTGATTTAATGCTTGATTATTTTGGAAGTATGAATTTAAGTTTATATCAAAATACAATCTTGGCTATGCTAATAATAGATCGACATTCGGTCCATTTCAGTTTATCTCAGTCCATGTCATCAATTCGGTTCAATTCACTCCACTTTGGTCAATTTTTGGTCCAATTCAATCTATTTCGATTCACTTTAGTTCAATCAGGTCCATTCAGTCTACTTCGATTAATTTAGTTTTATTCGATCCATTTTAGTCCATTTGTTCTACCTCAATCCAATTTGTCTCATTTCCACTTCGATCTATTCAGTCCAATTTGGTCCATACGATCCACTTAGGTCTATTCGGTTCACTTCAGTCTATTCGGTCCAAATTGATCCACTACGGTTTATTCGGTCCATTTAGTCATTTCAGATCACTTCAGTCCAATTTGGTGTACCTACTAAAAATGGGAAAATATAAGTCTGAGTTGAGAGTACTACTAATTATTTGAGTTATATCAATTGTAATTGTTATAATAGTATTATAAGCTTTGGTTATCATAATAATCTCTTTAAGAGAATGAGAATTTGAATAATAACTTTCAAACTTAAAATTTTTAATTGTACCCAAAGAAATTAGTGGAAAAGAATGAAACATTTTACCACGTGGTAAGAGATAATATATACAATAGCATGTGAATATATATTTACTACGTATTTAGGATGTGAATACACACATGTATAACATGAGTATTTACAACGTAAAAATAAAAGAGGGGGGAATAGTAGTGCCAAAAGGAGGGAACATGTTAGCTTGATTAGTGCCTATTGGTTCGATGAAATTAAACTATAGGCACAAACCTCTAAAAGATGCCATTCTAAGGAAGAAAATGATTCAAAATTGATGGAAATTTAGACCCCTTAAACACACAGATTGCATAGCCTAGATTAATTAGCCAAGTTGTTACTTAGTCAAATTATGCAATTCTAGGTTAAAGCAATCAAATAATCATATCAAGATATAAAGCAGCGGAAAATAAATAAACACAAGATATGATCACCTAGGAAACCACTCGGTAAAAACCTGGGGAGGATTTGACCCACCGATCCTCAAGGCATAATAGAATTCACTATGAAAGAATTGAAGTTCTTACAGAAGGACTACAAGCTCCCCGCTCGACTTCCTAATGCTACCCACCAGTAAAACTTCCTGACACGACCATGCGCAGGCTCCGAATCCACGGACTACTTCTTTCTTGAATTCTTCAATCAGCTACAAGCTCCCCGCTTGCTTTTCTTTTAAGTTCCAATGGTTGCAACAGTAATGATCTTCAAGATGTTGAAATCATCTCTACCTTGAAAATCCTAAGTTTTGTGTAAAGGAAGTCTCCTCAAAGATCTCACACGAGATTCACACAAAACAGCAATGTATGAGCAACAAAGCAATATGGACAACCTCCAAAAACGTGGCTAGGGTTTAGTTTATATACCTAGGGTAAAAACACAAAACCCTAAACATTTAATGAAGTAGGGCTGAGTTGGAAAATCTGCAGAAAATTCAACCTGTGCGATTTTCGATCGATCGAGTCTATTCTTCGATCGATCGAGCCAGGCCGAAAGTCTCAAGTACTTCTGCAGCCACTCGATTCCAACTTTACAATATTAAACCAACTTTGAGCAAGTCTAAACAAGACTAAATACAATGTTTTGATCATGGTTTGCCAACATTACAAATTAGAGTTCTAAATACATAAAATCCTAAGACCTTAGAACCTAACAAACTCCCCCTTTGGCAATCCGTGACAAAACCCTAATTAACAGCTCAAAGTTTTACAAATAAAAAGCCCTTTATAAAGGTAATGCTCATAAAATCAAATTCAGCCTAACTACTATCCATCAGTTGCAAGTGTAGACAGCAGCTTAGTTGAATCAACCTGTATATTCTTGAAATACTCAACAAACGCATAAACGCATGTGTGACAGAAAAGAGTAAAACAACAGGTATAATATTCTTGTAAGATTCACACAATCACAAAATAAAGACATATAAGAATGATTAAGTCATAAATATAAATCAATACGCAGTGAATCATAAAGCAACAAGAATCAATAAAAAATAAATGTATATCAATCAATGTTACTCCCCCTAACATGAATATCCCCAAAAATGATATACAAAGTGAAGCACCTAGATACAATCTAAAAAAAATATCTCCCCCTAACTACAAAATCTCCCCTACAAGTCAAAACTCCACTCCCCCTTTTTGTGACGGAATGCCAAAAAGCAATCACAAGTCGCCATCAAAAGGAGGTGGTGAGGGAGAATGAAGACGCGCTAAATCAACTCGGAGAGCACGAATCTCATCCAGCAAGTCCACCAAAATCTGACCATGAGCCTCCTGAACGGTCATGACAGTCTCCAAAGTACGACGAACATCGAAGTCGGCCGAAGGAGGTGGAGGAACATCAGCAGCAGCAGTATCATCACCAACTGGATCAGGAATATCCTCACCAACAAGACCTGTAGAAGAAGAAGGAGGAGGAGGTACGCTACTAGAGGGCGCAGACCTAGGGTGTTTAGAACCAGCTCGAAAATGAGCGGCCTTCTGTCTAAGAAAAGACGCACCGATAGGAGCTATCACATGAATAGGCTCAGAGGAAGGAAAGCCACTAAGATCAAAATAAAGAAGAATCCTATGAATGAAAATAGGATGTACAAGAGCATGTGAAGTGGATGAACTCCTATAAACATCGTTCAAAGAACGAAGAAAAAGATGGGGAAAACTGATAGGAGCATCAGTAACTAAGGCATACAAAAATACACACCTCTCAAGAGGAATGGTGTGCACATGAGAAATGGGCTAGATAGAATGGCAAGCTATCCTAAAGAAAAGATAATATAACCCGGAAAGCTCAGCAGAAGTGATCCGAGGATCAGAACCCCACTAGACAGTAGTATCAGTGATGTAAGACAAAACATCGCTCAGCTCGGGAGACTCATCATATGGATAGACAGGATGCCGGACCAAAGGTACCCCTAGAACATCAGCCACTACCTGAGGAGTAATGGAGTACTCTACGCCTTGTATCCAACTCTTTACTAAAGTGTTGGAATCATAGATGCGGATAGAGATGTTCGAATAGAACTCTCTAATCAAGGCAGAAGGTGGAGGAGGATCAGAAACATCCACCAGAGGTAACCAGCCTCGACGCTCAAAATTTGCCCTAATGGCAGGATCGAGTTCATCTAACAACACAGAACGCTCAGCCCATATCCGTCTCCTAAGGTTAAGCTTATCAAAAATCTCTTGATTTTTCTCACTCGGAAACTTCTCACGGTCAAAGGAAGGAGGGGATGGAGAAGAAGAAGAAATAGACCTACGGGCTCTAGTTTTCCTAGGCATGATGCTAAGGAAAGGACAGAGACACAAAGAGAAACCCAAAAGAAAATACAAGAAAAAAAACTAAAGGCAGACTGCAAGTTAGCACAAAAAAAATAGAATTAAAATCTATATGATGCATGAGCAGATACAATGCCATGATGCATGTACTAATGCAGTGAGCAATTAAGTTCAATTGAGATTAAATTGACAAAATTAGCTTGAGCAGAGAATTTTCTTAACAAAAACCCCAAAAATTTAACATCAACTGAAAATTTTTAAAAACAAAATGATGAATTGAGCAACACAAACCACAACACAGATTATAATGCTTAATTTCATTAATACAACAAGCCAATTTCATCAAATTCTACTCAATTTAACAAAATTCCCAAATCGGATCAATTAGTAAACCCTAGATTTTTCAATTTCACACCAAACTCAAAATTGATCAAATTAAACTATTTAGATCATGTCTATAGCATGTCCCTACAAAAACCCAATGATCAATTGCATAAATTATGGCATGAATCAAAAGAAAAATCCAAATATGCAAAGTGCGAAAATCGCCCCTTAAAAGCATGAATTTATGCATGAAATGATGAAAAATAAATCAAAAGGAAGGGTAAAAGTGTCTTACCGGCTTGAGGAGAGAGAGATTTTGCAAAAACTTCGGAAAAAAACGACAAAAACCACAAATAGAGCTTGCCAACACGGAGAGAGGAAAAAGGTTTGAAAAGTTTTTGAAATAGGAACTTTGAAAAAGTCAGAAAAGAACCTTTTAAAAACTTTTTTCACGATATTCGATCTATCGAAAATTACATTCGATCGATCGAATGTGACAGACATTTTAGAACAAACTAAGGCACTTTTTCGATTGATCGAAAAACAGGCTAGATCGATCGAAATGGGTAGAGGCTCACTAAATTTTGAGAAAAAAATCCAGTTTTGAAAGACACAAACCTAAATTTTTAAAACAACTCCTCAAAGCATTAAATTGTAAAAACAACATGCATGAGTATAAGATGGAACGATTTTTTTTTTTCAAAAACCCAAAATTTGAAACCCAATGGTCTCAAAAACAAATTTCAATCATTCTTCCATTGAATTTTCTCAAGCAACAAAAATGTTGTGCACAAATCTCAAGATATTTTCAAACTTGGTTGGTCAGACCATAAACACACACACTAGTATGTATAGTGTTTAACAAAGAGTAACTTGTGTAGTGTGTGATACTAGCAAAAACTTGAGATACATGTGAGGTGATATGTGAATGGCAATCAAACACAAAGTCTACACAATTCATCACATAGAATTTAAAAGAGATTATCACCTAAAGAGTTACATCCTATAACTCCCACATTTCCTAGAACAAAAGCTTGCAATCATGTAAGTTTCTTGCATTTTTGCCTCTTATTTGTATGAGATGGCATTCAGCCTAATAGTACACACCGGTTTGAATTAAGTGAATTGGCATCAAGCCTAATAGTACACACCAGTTTTAATTTAATTTGAGGCTACACCTTATGTTCTTTTTGTGCATGTGCTACACTTTCTCGAGCACAGAATCTTATGATATGCACTAAGGTGTTCATGATTGGCTAGTGAACAGTGGTGAGATGGTTATTTATGCCTTTCTCAAAAGAATCAAGTCCGACAGTTAAATAACATATGACTTCATGATTAAGACAAGGAGATTAAAAACCATACACATCTTTCCCACACAACATGCACTACAAAGTTTCAACTAGTAAAGTGCAATGAAAAAGTTCATCAAAGTTAAACAAGGTACACAGACCATGATATGTGTCACAAGATAGACCAACCTTGTTTTTCAAAAATCAAGACAAATAGTGTCTAATATAATATTTGCTTTCTCCTTTTTCCTTTTTTTTTTTATTATTTTTTTTTATTATTTTTTTTTATAAAAAAAAGAGAAAACAGATACATCCTAGAATGAAATGCATGAATGTAATGCAATGCAAGTCCTAGAACAAAAACAACAAAAAGAAAAAAACCAAAGAACAATGGTCACCAAAGAAAAAAACAATTAAGCACAAGGACCATGTCAGAAAGACTCAGTTAGTTCGAGTCTTTTGCATCCAAGACCTTTTAGATGCACCACGAGCATTGGAGTTCTTATTTACATTCGAGTGATTCCCAACTCCAAGATTGGAATAAAGGTTTAACACCTTTACCAATTCACCAATTAGTGCCATAGGATCTTGTGCTTGAGACACAGGCACTTTTGGTTTAGTTGCTCTCTTATTAGCTTGACGCTTGTAACAATTAGGACGAATGTGTCCAGACATACCACAATAATGACAAACCCAAGCAGATTTACCATGCATCTTGTCCTTAGATTTGGTAGGCTCTTTAGGGTTAGATTCTCTTAAGTCTACCCTAATCTTCTTAGGTGGTGAAACTTCTACAGGATTAACTACCTCACTCACAGGTGGTTTGACAGTTTCACTCACAACCTCACTTACAGAAGGTTCAGAAGAAGAAGCAGGAACAAAATTTGTGGAATGTGGAGTAGAGCCAAAGATGTTTTCAACATATCCCAAACCAGATTTATCCGCAGGATACTTTTGAACATTCAACATGTGATCAAGTTTAGAACTAGCAGATCTAGCAATAGATAAATCATGTTCTAAAGTTCTAACTTTATCAAGCAAAAGCATGTTCTCAGATTTAACATTATTCAGAAGCTCATTAGCATCAAACAGTTTAACAAGCAAATTTTTCTTTTCAAGCTCCAGAGAGTCAATTTTCTTTAGGCCAAGATCAACTTTCATAGCATCCTTTGCAGCAATTTTGCAAAGTTTGTTATAGGCCTCTTGAAGATCTGCATCTTCAGAGAGTTCCCCATCAGAAGGGTTCTCTTCAGCAGATACGCTTTCACTGACCATAGCAGTAGCTGTGAAAGTAATGAAGTTTCCATCCTCGTCACACCCGGACTCATCATCAGAAACCTCATTATCACTAAGGGTTACAGCCATAGCTTTACCCTTAGTCTTCAAGAATGTAGGACATTCAGATTTCATATGACCATACCTTTGACAGCCAAAATACTGAGGACCCAAAAAATTATTTGAAGATTGACCAACTCTATCATTTGGTTTTTCAAAATTATTTACCTTAGTGGGATCATTCTTCCTAAAATTTCTAGGTTCAGCAGTGTTGGTACCTCTTGCCTTTCTATTTGTATTTCTAGAAAGTTCTTAAAGTTTTTGGCAAGATAGGCAATCTCTGTAGCAGAGAGCTCATCATCAAATCCACCACCATCAACATCATCAACTGACTTAAGAGCCATTGATTTGGATTTGTTTACTTTAGGTAAGACTCATAGGATTGGAGAGATCCTACAAGTTCATCTACAGGGATGGAGTCCACATCCTTACTTTCAGTAATGGCAGTCACTTTGGGTCTAAAATTTTCAGTTAAAAATCTAAGAATCTTCTTAACACTTTTAGGTTGATCATAGATTTCACCCAAATTAAAAGCAGAATTGACAATATCATTCAGTTTGGCATAAAATTCATCAAAGGATTCATCATCAGACATCCTAATACTCTCAAACCTGGAAGTCAATTGTTGCAATTTATTAATCTTAACTGCCTTTGTGCTTTCATGCACAGTTTGGAGGATTTTCCAAGCAATATGAGCAACCTCAACATTAGAGATCCTCTTAAATTCCTCCATAGAAACAGCATTGAAGATGGCATTCATAACTTTGCTATTGAAGCCTGCTGCTTCTTTTTCAGAAGTTTGCCACTCACTCACAGGAGTAGTGGGCTTCTCCCATCCGTATTCAACAGAATTCCAAACCCTTTCATCAATGGATTTCAGGAATGCTTTCATCCTTACTTTCCAATAAGCATAGTTGTTCCCATCAAAGTGAGGAGGAACAAACAAAGAGTGTCCATGCTCCATGACAACTGGGGTCAAGGATTAGCTCAGAGATAGAAATCTCAATCAAAAAGAGCTACCTGCTCTGATACCACTTGATGGAAATTTAGACCCCTTAAACACACAGATTGCGTAGCCTAGATTAATTAGCCAAGTTGTTACTTAGTCAAATTATGCAATTCTAGGTTAAAGCAATCAAATAATCATATCAAGATATAAAGCAGTGGAAAATAAATAAACACAAGATATGATCACCCAGGAAACCACTCGGTAAAAACCTGGGGAGGATTTGACCCACCGATTCTCAAGGCATAACAGAATTCACTATGAAAGAATTGAAGTTCTTAGAGAAGGACTACAAGCTCCCCGATCGACTTCCTAATACTATCCACTAGTAAAACTTCCTAACATGACCACGCGCAGGCTCCGAATCCACGGACTACTTCTTTCTTGAATTCTTCAATCAGCTACAAGCTCCCCGCTTGCTTTTCTTTTAAGTTCCAATGGTTGCAACAGTAATGATCTTCAAGATGTTGAAATCATCTCTACCTTGAAAACCCTAAGTTTTGTGTAAAGGAAGTCTCCTCAAAGATCTCACACGAGATGCACACAAAACAGCAATGTATGAGCAACAAAGCAATATGGACAACCTCCAAAAGCGTGGCTAGGGTTTAGTTTATATACCTAGGGTAAAAATACAAAACCCTAAACGTTTAATGAAGTAGGGCTGAGTTGGAAACTCTGCAAAAAATTCAACCTGTGCGATTTTCGATCGATTGAGTCTATTCTTCGATCGATCGAGCCAGGCCGAAAGTCCCAAGTACTTCTGCAGCCACTCGATTCCAACTTTACAATATTAAACCAACTTTGAGCAAGTCTAAACAAGACTAAATACAATGTTTTGATCATGGTTTGCCAACATTACAAATTAGAGTTCTAAATACATAAAATCCTAAGACCTTAGAACCTAACAAAAACAACTATGCATGAATGTAAAGATAGATAGTTTAAAAGCTCACCTAAAGGAAAAAGGCGCAAATTATTTTGATAAAAAAGGGTTGTTTGGAAAACAACATTTGCCTATTTTTTTAGTATAAGACTTTAAAAAAATTTCTTTTAGGGTTTTTATAAATATATATATATGTGGGGCCACAAAGAGTTAGCATGACCGGCCCACTTTCAATCGAGCCCAAAGGCCCACGACCGAGGATCGCCTGGAATCCGAGGACGCACCTCAAGTCCGAGGACAAGGCGCGGATGACTCACTGCCTATGAAGACTCGCCGAGGATGGGTGCATCCTCAGAAACCTGAAATAAGGAAACGCACAAGACGCCGCCCGTCAAGGAGAACCTCCCAGGAGGCCCGAATGGGACCTGGCGGGCGCCGAGTACCGGACGCCGAGGCATGGTGGGGGTGCAAGTCCCAGACAAACTGTCACCTCCACATTAAATGCCCCCAACTAATGTTCTGGCCGCATTAATGAGGATAGGACCCCTGAGCAGCGCCACCTTGGGCGCCGCAACCCGCAGAGAGATGGGAATGCGGCTGACGGGACAGGCACTCGAGTGGGAACCGGATTGATCGACAAATGTAGGGCTGGGATCATCTGAGAAAGGGATATATAGTGTAGGGAGTCCCCACAGAGAGGGGGACGGGTAAGGAACCAGGGAGAAGAGATACTGTAACAGAGCCTTCTCTTTAATTGACTGTGAAGCTCATTTGAATAAAGGAGGGAACCATTACTGCCTTTCCAACACGTCCGAGGATCCCTGTTGTGCCTTTCCAGTTAGTACTAAGATTGCCACAGCCCACGAATAACCATGCATGGCCGTTGCGTCCTTCACTAGGGCCTAGATCTTGAGCCCACTCTCTACAAATTCATTGTCGGGGGCCCACCTCCGAAAAAGGAGCCCCTACAATTGGCGCCGTCTGTGGGAAGAACTTGTGCGCTAGCAGGAATGACAGTCAGGCATGGTAGGATCAGGCCCTCACCAAAGTACTCCCAATCGACCCGAACAGGCGAAGTCGCGGCATCAGGGCAACTATGGCGACCCGGGAGGCGGTCAGAACGACAATGGGCGATTTCGGGAGGGAAGCATGCACGCCTCAACGACGGACGGAAGCCAAACCCGCCGGGAGGGGCGTGTTCCCCAGGAACGCGGCGATGGCCAGGCCGCGCGATCGCAGGAAGCCCACAGCCATGCCTCTCAAAGAGGGGATAACAAGGTGGCCATGCAGCGTGAGATAGATGATCTCAAAAGGAAGCTACGCCGCGTGCAGCGGAGAAGGTCCGAGCCAAGCCCTGACCCATTCTCCGAAGACGAAAGCGACGATGAATACAGGTAAAGGTCAAGGACGCCCCCCAGTGAGACTTTCTCCCACGAGGATGAGCGCTACCAGAGGCGTAGGCGTACCAACCCAACACCCAGGGGCTTGGGAGGTGACGCCATGAGCAGGGCGCTGGACCAGCTCTCCAGGTCGCCTTTCACGCGTCGCGTGGAGGAGGCGGAACTTCCTCGGCGATTCCAGCAGCCGACCTTCACTGCCTACAACGGCAAGACGGACCCTGTGGAGCATGTGAGCCAATTCAACCAAAGAATGGCTGTCCACTCCAAGAATGAAGCACTGATGTGCAAGGTCTTCCCGTCCAGCCTGGGACCTGTGGCAATGAGGTGGTTCAACGGTCTAAGGTCGGGCTCCATAGACTCGTACAGGCAGCTGACCCAGGCTTTCGGCTCCCGCTTTGTTACGAATAGCAGGCCTCCTCGGCCCATGAGCGCATTGTTATCCCTGTCCATGCGCGAGGGGGAGACCCTCAAAGCTTATTCGGACAAGTACTGGGAGATTTACAACGACCTGGATGGCAAATACGATGCTGTCGCAATCAACACCTTCCAGAATGGGCTACCGATGGGACACGGCCTGAGGAAGTCCTTAACTGGTAAGCCCGCCACCAGCGTGCGACAACTGATGGATCGGATCGACAAGTACAAGCGGGTAGAAGAGGACCTGCTACAGGGCAAGGGCAAGGAGAAGGTTATCCCCCAGGGGAGGAGGGATTTCAGGTCGGACCGTTATGATAACGCCCGTCCGAGGAGGGATTTCGGCGGGCAGTCTGGAACAGCTACCACCCAAACGGTCGGCGCTGTGTTCCGAGAACCCGTACACTGGGTGCTGGAGCAGATAAAGAACGAACCGTACTTCAGATGGCCAGCCAAGATGGCTGGGGAGCCCGCCAAGCGCAATCAGAGCCGCTACTGCCAGTACCACCAGGACTACGGACACAATACGGAGGACTGCAGGAACCTCTGGAACCACCTGGACCAGTTAGTCCGGGAGGGAAAGCTGAAACACCTCCTCCACCATTCCAGCGGCCAGCAGAACCAGAACTTCCAAGAGCCCCGGAGGGACCTCGACATGGGGCGACCCACGGGAACGATCAATGTCATCCTGGCGGCGCCGGGAAGGACAGGCACGCGGCCCACGAGGGTGCTGTCTATAGTCCGACCGCCCACCGAGGATTCCTGGACGGGGCCGAAGAGGGCTAGGAGGAATTGCCCACCGGTCTTGAGTTTCTCGGAGCAGGACAAGGCGGGGACCACCCAACCCCACGATGACGCTCTAGTCGTCACACTCAGAATTGGGGGATACGACGTGAGAAGGGTGATGGTAGATGGGGGCAGCGCGGCCGAGGTCATGTACCCAGACCTCTACAAGGGGCTGGGGCTAAAACCAGAAGACCTGACACCCTATAGCTCCCCCCTAATGACCTTCGACGGGAAACTCGTCACCCCAAGGGGCATGATAAGGTTGCCCATACAGACGGGCCCAGAGGTGGTGGAGGTGAACTTCGTGGTGGTGGACACATACTCCCCCTACACAGCCATCGTGGGGAGACCCTGGCTCCACACCCTAGGGGGAGTCGCCTCCACCTTGCATCAAAAGGTGAAATTCCCGTCCGGGGATCAAGTCCTGGAGATCCGTGGATGCCAACCCACGGCTAGGCGGTGCACGGTCGCCGCCGTATCCTTCCGACTTGATGCACAACCCCCGGCTCACGCCGAGGAGATTTTATAGCAGTCAAAGCCCCCGGCGGTGCCTCCCAACGCGCCCGCCGAGGGTGCCATGTGCGAGGGCCTGGAAAAGGTGGTGATCGGCGATAGCCCGGAAAGGTTCTTCCAAATCGGAGTCCAACTGCCTCCGCAGGAAAAGGAGGAGTTGCTAGAGTTCCTTAAAAGGAATCTTGACGTGTTTGCATGGGACCCCTGCGATGCTCCGGGGATTGATCCCACTTTTATCTGCCATCACCTCAACGTCAACCCGTCCGTGATTCCGAGACAGCAGCCGCCTCGGCGCCCGTCAAAGGAACACGCCGACGCGATAAAGGAAGAGGTCAATAAGCTTAAGCGTGCAGGAGCCATCAAAGAAGTCTTTTACCCTAAATGGTTGGCCAACACAGTGGTGGTCAGGAAGAAGACTGGAAAGTGGAGAGTCTGCGTGGACTTCACCGACCTGAACAAGGCATGCCCGAAGGACCCCTTCCCAATGCCGCGGATAGACCAGCTGGTGGACGCCACGGCAGGTCATCCTCGGATGAGCTTCCTCGACGCCTTTCAGGGCTACCATCAGATACCGTTGGCCCTGGAGGACCAAGAGAAGACAGCCTTCGTTACGCCCATCGAGAACTACCACTATAAGGTCATGCCGTTTGGCCTGAAAAACGCAGGGTCCACTTACCAAAGGATGATGACGAGAATGTTCGAGCCAATGTTGGGTAAAGTTATCGAGGTCTACGTTGACGACATGGTGGTAAAGAGCAAGCAGGAATCCAAGCACTTAGAGGACCTCGGCTCCACGTTCGACGTTCTCAGAAAGCACAAGCTGCGCCTTAACGCATTAAAATGCTCTTTTGGAGTCAGCTCTGGCAAATTCTTGGGGTACATGATCACCCACCGCGGCATCGAAATTGACCCCGACCAGATCAAGGCCATCCACAGTTTGAAGCCTCCCCGGAACCCCAAGGAGATCCAAAAGCTTGCAGGGATGATCGCAGCGCTGAACCGGTTCATTTCCAGGTCAGCTGACAGGTGCAAGCCCTTCTACCGCCTGATCAACAAATGGAAAGGGTTCGAATGGTCCGAAGAGTGCGCCGAGGCCTTCCAGCAACTCAAGGACTATCTGTCTTGTCCGCCTATCATGTCCCATCCAGAGGCCGATGAGGTCCTATACGCATACCTGGCCGTGGCCCCCCATGCGGTAAGCCTAGTATTGATACGAGAAGACGGCGGCGTTCAAAAACCAGTTTACTACGTCAGCAAGTCGCTGCACGAAGCGGAGGTGAGATACCTGCCCCTGGAGAAGGCCATCCTGGCCGTGGTGCACGCCACTAGGAAGCTCCCCCACTATTTCCAGGCTCACACCGTGGTCGTCCTAACCCGATTACCTTTAAAATCTGTGCTGCGAACCGCCGACTACACTGGAAGAATCGCGAAATGGAATACGATCCTAGGGGCTTTCGACATCAGGTACATGCCTCGGACCTCCATAAAGGGCCAGGTTTTGGCAGATTTGACAGCGGAGTTCGCCGAGCCGGCTGGGGAGGTTGTGGCCGAGGAAGGAAATCACGATGAAAAGCTGGTTGGGGCTGTCTCCGCCCCTAAGGCACCTTGCTGGAAGGTATACGTTGATGGCGCGGCCAACCAACGAGGCTCAGGGGTGGGACTAGTCCTGGTGTCCCCTGAAGGACACGTCATAGAGAAGTCCCTAAGACTCGGATTCGCGGCCACAAACAACGAGGCCGAATACGAGGCATTGATACAAGGAATGTCCATGGTGCAGAAGATGGGAGGAAAGTCAGTAGAAGTGTTCTCGGATTCCGGCTTGGTGGTGGGACAGATGAATGGTGAGATGGAGGCCAGGGACCCCCGAATGCAAGAGTACCTGAGCCAGGCTAAGCGCTTGCAGGCGGGGTTTAGCCCATACAGCTTATCTCACATCCCAAGGAGCGGGAACAGCCACGCCGACTCATTGGCCACGCTCGCAACCTCCTCGGCAGGATCTCTACCTCGTACAATACTCGTGGAGCATTCGGGAAGGACAAGTGGGGCACCAGGGGGAGGAACCTCCATCCATCAGATTGAGGTGAGTCCCAGCTGGATGGACCCCATAGTGGGATTTCTCAGGGACGACGTCCTGCCTGAGGACAAGTCAGAAGCTGAAAAAATCAGGAGGAAGGCCACTCGGTTCTGGCTGTCCGAGGACCATAAGCTGTATAAACGCTCCTACTCTGGGCCGTACCTGCTATGCGTCCACCCCGAGGCAGCGGAATCGCTACTCGAGGAGTTGCATGAGGGAATATGTGGAAGCCACACAGGAGGGAGATTCTTGTCCCACCGAGCCATCACGCAAGGCTACTGGTGGCCGGGGATGCAGCAGGAGGCCCAGGAATATGTCAGGAAGTGCGACCAGTGCCAGAGATTCGCCCCGAGTATCCATCAGCCAGGAGGGGTCCTAAATCCCTTGTCTAGCCCATGGCCGTTCGCCCAGTGGGGCTTGGACATTGTGGGGCCCTTCCCCAAGGCGCCGGGGAATAAGAAGTATCTGTTGGTGGCCACGGACTACTTCACCAAGTGGGTCGAGGCTGAGCCGCTGGCTAATATCAGGGATGTAGACGTTAAGAAGTTCCTTTGGAGGAACATTGTTACGCGATTCGGGGCTCCTCACACCCTCATCTCGGACAACGGGCTCCAATTTGACAGCAAGGCCTTCAGGGAGTACTGTAGCGAACTCGGAATCACAAATAGATATTCGACGCCGGCATACCCCCAAGGGAACGGGCAAGCCGAAGCCGTCAATAAGGTCATCGTGAATGGACTTAAGAAAAGACTGGACGACGCCAAGGGGAGGTGGGTAGAAGAATTACCCCACGTACTATGGACATACCGAACCACGCCTCGGCGATCAACAGGGGAAACGCCTTTCGCCATGACTTATGGCGCCGAGGCAGTGATCCCCCTGGAGATGAACTTCCCGACACTAAGGGCGAGCTCCTTCACTCCAGCCAGCAATGACAGACTGCTGGAACGGGGCCTGGACCTGGTGGACGAGCGAAGGGAACGAGCAATGATACAATTAGCCCATTACCAGCAGAAGCTCAAACAGGGGTACGACGCTAACGTTAAGCTCAGACCGTTAGCGCCGGGAGACCTGGTGCTAAGGAAAGTTGTTGGGGCGGCCAAGAATCCCTCTTGGGGAAAGCTGGGACCCAACTGGGAAGGGCCCTACCGGATCACCTCAATAGCTGGGATAGGGGCATACTACTTGGAGGACCTAGATGATAAGCCTGTACCCCGACCGTGGAATGTAAATAACCTGAAAAGGTACTACTATTAATAAAGGAGTTGTTTCAGTTAATATTGTTGTCCTCTCTTGCTTACGTTCTTCACCTGCTAGCCAATTTAAAAAAAAAAAAAAAAGGAAAAACTAAGTGTTAGACAGAACCAAGGAACTGCATGGTCCTCGGACTCAGTCCTATGGGGAAACTAACCAATTTAAAAGAAAAACTAAGTGTTAGACAGAACCAAGGAACTGCATGGTCCTCGGACTCAGTCCTATGGGGAAACTAACCAATTTAAAAGAAAAACTAAGTGTTAGACAGAACCAAGGAACTGCATGGTCCTCGGACTCAGTCCTATGGGGAAACTAACCAATTTAAAAGAAAAACTGAGTGTTAGACAGAACCAAGGGACTGCATGGTCCTCGGACTCAGTCCTATGGGGAAACTAACCAATTTAAAAAAAAAAAACTAAGTGTTAGACAGAACCAAGGAACTGCATGGTCCTCGGACTCAGTCCTATGGGGAAACTAACCAATTTGAAAAAAAACTAAGTGTTAGACAGAACCACGGAACTGCATGGTCCTCGGACTCAGTCCTATGGGGAAACTAACCAATTTGAAAAAAAACTAAGTGTTAAACAGACCCAAGGAACCGCATGGTCCTCGGATTTAGTCTTGTGGGGAAACTAGCCACTTGAGAATGCTAAGCGCTAGACAGAGCCAAGGAACTGCATGGTCCACGGACTCAGTCCTATGGGGAAACTAGCTGCTGCAGAAAACTTAAGTGAATAGACAGAACCAAAGCACTGTGTGGTCCTAGGACTCGGTCCCATGGGGAAGCTTTCTACCTCAAAGGAACCTTAGTGCCTACTTCATAAAATCTGCCTATTCCTTAGGATGTAGTGTAAGTTATAAGCCATTTTGCAAGTAAAACTTGTCCCGTTTCAAAGTCTTAAGTTACGAACCACGATTGGCAAGCAAAAGATGAATAATATACAAGCAAGGAAACAATCACAACGCAGAAAAAGGAACAAAGCTTTCATTTCATTAAGTTCAAAACATTACACCAAAAAAGGGGGGTTCCCTAAAACAAAAAGAACAAAAGAAAGGAAGAAAAGAGGAAGGGACGCCTCCGTCTAATCACCCGCTTCGCTGGGAGGCTCGGCGGGAACAGCCACCTCCTCAACAGGTGGGACCGGGGTGTCAAGGACGGACCCCTCGACCTGCTGGGGATTGTCCTCATCAGAGCCGCCGCCCAATTCAATCACCGGGGGGGAATCACTCCCTTGAACCGGCTCGCCAATGGCCTCAGCATCCAGGGCCCCCTCCCCCGGAGTTGTAGGGGTTTCCATGGTGGTCTCCTCGTCCCCTGACCCACCTGCCGCGGCCTCACGAATGGCGAGGGGGTAATACACGCCCTCCTCCCTCCACAGAACGGAAGAGGCCTCCACCCCGGCTTGCCTCAGAGCCTCGCGCCAGGTTTCTGAGCAGTAGCGCCGACATAACCCGGGGACTTGCAATTTATATTCAGCAGCTGTCTCGGCCGCCCCTTGCTCAAAAGCGACTTCCTCAGCAGCCTCCTTGCTTGCTAGGGCCTGCTCCCTTCCCCTCTCCGCTTCAAGCTTGGCCTCCTCGGCAGCAGCCTTCTCCTTCTGGAGGTCGTCTATCAGCTCTCGGGCGATCCTAAGCTGCTTTTCGGCCTCATCGAGGCGCCTCGTCTGCTCCAGGGCCTGTCTCTGGGCACCCTCGAGGCCGGCTTTCGCGTTGTCCCTTTCCCTGGCCATCTCCTTCAGCTGCTCCCTGGCTTTGGCAAGATCCTCCTCGGAGACCTTGAGGACGTTGGTGGCCTTCAGGCGCCTCTCTCGCTCAATATCCATGGCCCTCCCATGGTCGTTGGCCGCCTCCTCCAACCTAAAAGTTGCCTGGACAGCCTGCCCAACGAAGAAGGTACCAAACGAAGTTAGCTCACGGAGAAAGAAAGACAAAACTAAAGGGAAAGAAGAAGGTAAAACACGAGTGTTCGAAAACTCACCATCCCCAAGTACCGCTTGAGGCAGAGGAAGACCTCCCTACTCCTCATGGCTCCAAGCTGCGCCATGTCCGCAGGGAGCAGTAGGCACCTCTCCACCGTGTCGGCCACATACGCGCCCTCGCCCTCTTTGAAATCCCTGAGGGAGGCGTCGTCCCTCAGAGGGTTCCCGCGGAGCATTGGGGCGGGGAGCCACGCCTCGGCCGGAGGCGGGTCCTCGACCTGCCTCTCCTGGTCCTTGTGGCCGATCTTCAGCTGCTTCGATGGCCGCTGGCCATCGTCGCCCTCCCGCGTGGGCCCGGACTTCTCCTCCATGATCCTCTTGCCCTTATCCTTCTTCTGCTTGGGGTCGGCAAGTTCGCGCCCTGACGGAGAGGTCGTCTGAGGCGGAGGAGGGGGTAGCCGAGACTGAGATGAGCTCGACCTGGTGTGGGCAGTACGGGCCTTGGGGGAAGGAGGAGGCAGCTTCGGCTTGGACTTCCCAGGCTGTCCCCCAAGCAATTCAGACAAACTGGGTCGGGGTTTCCTTTTGTAACCCATCTTGGACCGAGTAGATGGCCCGGATTCCTCAAGCTCCGCTTCGGACAAACGAGGATCGCCCAAGTCTCCGGAGGGATCCCCGGACTCGTGGAGTTGCTCGAAGACGCTGAAATCCTCCTCGGAAAAACCAGGACCGGCTGCTTCTCCCTCTCTCTCTATATCCTCTCCCTCGGCCTCTAGGGATGTAGGGGAAGGTGGGGGGACCGCTACGGTGACAGCTTCGGAAGAAGAGGGGTCCTCGGGAAACTCAAATCCGTCCTCGGTCACTTCTATCTTTGATAGCCGAGGATCGTTTGCCCTGATTACGTACTTGGGGGCCGCAAACGACTTTTGGAGGGGTTTGTACTTCAAAATCTTGTGGGCCGCCCTGACCTGGTGGTCTGCCTCGTTTTCGAAATCCGCCGACCTGAGCACCTTCTGTAGATCCTCCTTGTTGACCAGACTGAAGTTGGGCTCGAGGGTGTGCGGATCTGCAAAGGGAAAACACATCCACGATTAGTTGTCAACTGAGGAAAAGGGAAAAAAATGCGATGAACAGGGAGGAACCCCCAAATCCCCTCCTACTCCCACTACCCCACCTGGTGTCCCTTTTGTCGTCGGACAGTGAAGGCCATCATGCCACTCCCCAGACACAATGAGAAAGTCCTCATTCATCCCCTTGTTGGACTCGGGGAGACACTGGATGAGCCGGACTCTGTCGTCCCTCGTCCTCATATAGTAGGACTTGCCCTTCAAATGTTGAAGATTGTAGCAGTAGTTTACGTCGTGATGGGTCAGCCTCAGACCCATCTCGTCGTTTAGGGCGTCTACACAGCCCAGAATTCTGAACATATTGGAGGCGCACTGAGTGGGGGTTAGCCGGAAATATATCAGATAATTCCTCATCACGGGCCCCATGGGGATCCTCAGCCCCCCTTCAAGGAAGGCGATGATTGGAATCGCCACCTCGCCCGTCCGCCTATGGAGCAACCACTCCCCATACCCGCAGTACCTCAAGCCCACGTTGGGCGGTATCTTGCATCGTTCGACGAATTCCTCCATCACCTCCTCAGTGAAAACGTACTTCTTAAGTCTACCCATCCCCAAACAACGCCTTAAGGGGACTAAAAGGGGGAAAGCAGATCAAAGGTGGAGGAAAGGAAAAGAAAAAGCTCAGAGAGGGATAGAGCGACTTACAGGAATGAGGAGGAGCTCCTCGGATTGACTTTTTATGCTGGGAGTGTAGGTGAAGATTTGGCTGGACTCTGATAGAAGGCGCAAGAGCTTGTGACTGCGAATGGGAAGGGAAAAGCAGTTCGAACGGGTATTTATACCCTAGGCGGAAAAACTGCGCATGTTTTCCCGCCTATAAATGCCAGGTTCATCCCTACCGTTCGATCGCAAT
This sequence comes from Quercus variabilis, assembly GCA_030445155.1. Taxonomy (NCBI): domain Eukaryota; kingdom Viridiplantae; phylum Streptophyta; class Magnoliopsida; order Fagales; family Fagaceae; genus Quercus; species Quercus variabilis. The sequence continues at coordinate 32,714,965 of CP129445.1, forward strand.
CAGCCCGTTGGACGTGGGGGGCATAAAGCTGCCCGAATTTAATGCAAGGCACGACACCCACGACGAAGCGCCAATAACGCACCTTGAGCAGGCGAAAAGTCAGCAACGCTGACAGAAGGCGGGGTCCGATGGGACGTGTAGCAGATCCGAGGATGTCAAAATCCTCCTCTCCGCCCGAGGATACGGACAGCAAGATTTTGAGGGGCTATTGTGGGGCCACAAAGAGTTAGCATGACCGGCCCACTTTCAATCGAGCCCAAAGGCCCACGACCGAGGATCGCCTGGAATCCGAGGACGCACCTCAAGTCCGAGGACAAGGCGCGGATGACTCACTGCCTATGAAGACTCGCCGAGGATGGGTGCATCCTCGGAAACCTGAAATAAGGAAACGCACAAGACGCCGCCCGTCAAGGAGAACCTCCCAGGAGGCCCGAATGGGACCTGGCGAGCGCCGAGTACCGGACGCCGAGGCATGGTGGGGGTGCAAGTCCCAGACAAACTGTCACCTCCACATTAAATGCCCCCAACTAATGTTCTGGCCGCATTAATGAGGATAGGACCCCTGAGCAGCGCCACCTTGGGCGCCGCAACCCGCAGAGAGATGGGAATGCGGCTGACGGGACAGGCACTCGAGTGGGAACCGGATTGATCGACAAATGTAGGGCTGGGATCATCTGAGAAAGGGATATATAGTGTAGGGAGTCCCCACAGAGAGGGGGACGGGTAAGGAACCAGGGAGAAGAGATACTGTAACAGAGCCTTCTCTTTAATTGACTGTGAAGCTCATTTGAATAAAGGAGGGAACCATTACTGCCTTTCCAACACGTCCGAGGATCCCTGTTGTGCCTTTCCAGTTAGTACTAAGATTGCCACAGCCCACGAATAACCATGCATGGCCGTTGCGTCCTTCACTAGGGCCTAGATCTTGAGCCCACTCTCTACAAATTCATTGTCGGGGGCCCACCTCCGAAAAAGGAGCCCCTACAATATATATATATATATATATATATATATATTGATAAAAGATGTGAAGAAAAGTATTGGTTTTGAAGTAAAGAGATTGGAAAAACACGTTTCTTCATTTTTTTTTTTAAATGGAAGGTTTGAGATAAGGTTTAAAAATCATTTATTTAAAAAAGGATTTCTATGGTTTTAGGAAATTATGAAATAAAAATATGATTTTGGAAAATCATGGGATCAAAATGTAATTTCAATAAAGTTTTGGAGTCAAAATATAATTTTGAACAAAGTTTTAGGGGTCAAAATATGATTTTGAAAAGGTTTTGGGGTCAAAATACAACTTTGGAAAAGTTTTAAGGTCAAAATAAAATTTTTTAAAAAATTTGGGTCAAAATATAATTTTGAAAAAGTGTTGGGGTCAAAATACAATTTTGAAAATTTTTGGGGTCAAAATATAATTTTGAAAATTTTTTGGGATCAAAATATAATTTAAAAAATTTTTGGGATCAAAATATTATTTTAAAAAATTTTTGGGGTCAAAATATAAATTTGAGATGTATGATGGCATATTAGCAAATATAGGCAAAGCATGCTATTGGACCCATTTTTTTTTTTTTTTCTTTAGGAAAACATTTTTAAAGGTTTGTTTACCCAAACTTTTATTTTATGGCAACAATGTATATGAGAAAGAATGTAAAGCAACAAGAGTAAATATAAGTGCTAAAAATTAAAAGGCAAGAAAGTAAAGTGCATTAAAAGTAAAAGAATATAAAATACAAGACGAAAAAATAAATTGCTTGAAATTTAAAGGAATTTAAAGACAACAAAAGTAAATTGCTTGGAATTTAAAGACAATAAAAGTAAATTGCAAGGAATTTAAAGACAATTAAAGTAAATTGCTTGAAATTTAAATGTTTATTGGCAAAAATTAATTTTTTAGGGATTTCTCCTAAATAAGCTTTAATCTTGCCAAAGCCTAGAGTAAATGAGAGTACGAGCCATCACTATTCTCTAGGCAATATACTCATATTTGTCTTAAAACAAGGTTTAGAACCCATATAGGAAAAATGGAAATAAAATATTTATGGGTGATTTCAGAGAGAAAAACACAATATAGCTCAATATATGCATATCTATAGAAAGGAAACAATAAAGAGTGCAGTAAATAAAAAGGGGAGGGGGGTGAACAATATATAAAGGTGATGAGTTCTTCCCCCTAGGGGTACTTTCCATAGAGTGTCTATGTAAATGTATGAAACCCATCTAGGAAACCCACAAGCAATATAACAATATACACACATTTGAGCATTAAGATAAATAAAGGAACAAATGAACAAAAAATAATATATACAACTAAAGCAATATAAAAACCAAACAATATAAAGATAAAGCAAGGAATTTAAATACAAGAATATAAAGAGACATTTTTATATATAAAATGATGTTTGCAAGGAAAATAGAAAAAGGAAATAGGTAATAGCTATGAAGAAGCTAGCCCATTTCATACAAACTTACCCACTTACCTAAGGTTTTGGAGGTGTAAAAATGGCAGGAAAGAGGACTAAAATTTTTGTTCAGAGAGAGGTTTTCTAAAGAAAAAGGGAGAAAAACAATTCCTAAAGAAATTCCTAAGAGAGAGAGAGGAGAGTTTTCTAGATTTTTTTGCAGAAGGTGTTGCTGGAATACCTTCACATAGCTGCCTGGCACTAGGTGGTTATGTGATGGTGTTCTAGCAACCAAAGTTTTGAACTTCGTTTTGGAATCCGGTCCGGATTGGCCAATGGAACCAAAATATGTTTTAAGCAATGCACTAACATGACTTGGATAATTTGGTATTTTTTACAATATTTTTTATTTTTACTTTTTTTCTTCTTATATTATTTTCTATAAATTTTTTATTATTCTTTCTCACATTCTCTCTTGAAAAGTGGTTATTTTCTCTCTCTCTCTCTCTCTCTCTCTCTCTCTCTCTCTCTCTATTAATTTTTAATTATTTCTTATAACTTTACTTTATATCGATGAATCATTGTGATTTTTAAAACTCTATTTTGGGTTCATATGTTTTGGTGTTATATTTTTTAGTTCCCTATTACAAATAGTACTCTCTCTCTCTCTCTCTCTCTCTCTCTCTCTCTTATATAGTTTTGGTTGGTTTGATTTTGTTTGAGTTAGCACTTGATTATTTTGGAAGTAATAATTTGAGTTTATATCAAAATACAATATTGACTGTGCTAAGAATAGAGGCCCCTTCTCCTTGAAACTGAAGAAAGGGAGGTGGTGCCACCGAAAGCAACCAAGCAATAGAAGGTAGCGAAAGACCACCGTAGCAAGAGGGCCTTATCTACTGAGAGCCAAGTTGACCTTCATGTTGCTGATGTGCTTTGAGGGCCACACACATGGTCTCCCAAGTTGGAATTGGACGGTGCTCCTATTCCTTGGGATACTTCCCTCCAAAACTATGATGGGGGGAGAGCAGGAGTCGTTGCTGACGCCTTGGAGCAACCATTGCTCCTCCCCCAAGATATGGATTCATACAGGCGATTCAGCCAGTATGAACTCTTCATGTCCTTGAAAAGGGATTTGGCCATGGTAAGTGAGTTAATCCAGCTCTTCAGTTTGAGATGTTAATTTTTTTGTTTGTTTTGTGTTAACTCTTTCACTTTACTATGCAGATTACCCAGCAAGTCTTTGTGGCTGAAGAGTGGAACAAAAAGACATATATCGAAGCCCAAGCAGAGGCCCACTTTCGGTCCGAGACAGAGAAGTCTTTGGGCAGTCTGAAGGAAGAGTATTTTCAATTGTCTGAACAGCTTAAAGAGGTGACTAACGAACGGAATAGTCTCAATGTGGGCCTGTAGACTACTGAGAAGCAGGTCGAAGACCAACGCCAGCTGCTGAATATGACTGAGATCAATTTGGCAACTGAGAAAGCACTGGTGGAGGAACTTCGGGTTGAACTTCGAAAAGCCAAGGAGACTGCCCAGCTGGCTCAGAAGAACGCTCAGCTGGCTAAGGAGGCAATCGAGGCTGAAAGAAAAGCAGCATATCAGCTGGGGTGGAGGAGACCCAAAAAAGCCTCACTGAGCAGTTTGCCTCGGTCGGCTGAGACTACTATGATATCATGTGGGGAAAAGCGCTGGACGCTGCTGGGGTCCCTGCAAACTCAAACCTGAGACTACCTAGGAGCATATATTACAACCCTGATATCCGAGAGCTTCTAGGGTCTGATCCCCCTCCTCTAACACAACTCCAGGAGACCTCGAAGCAATCATTGGTCAGCCAAGTTCCTCCAATCAACCTCGAGGCCTCCAAGGAGTTTGGTCAGCCTGATGATCAAAGCAAGCCAGCTGAGGCACCCAAGGATAAGGGCGAGGGCTTGGGAAAGAAGAAAACCCCTTCAACACCTAAGGACTAAGCCCCAGAAGCTGCTGCAACTCAGTTCAGTCAGGCTGCCGACCCCTTGGCCTCTTAAACGAAGACTTAGATACTTAGGTGTTTTCTGTTTTGTACTTGTATTTGTTTTTCTTTTATGTAAGGGGTTGTAAACTATTCTCTTTTGATCAATGAAATAGTTCTCCTTTTATTTTTGGTGTCTTCGTTGCATATCTTATGACTTATTTTTGCTGTAAATAACTGTACTTTGTAATCATGGTAATGTAGGTAAACATAACCACCATATTATGCTAATGATGTACATAACCAAAATTGGTACTGAAAAGAACAATTTGTATAAGAATTACTAATAAGTAATGAATGCAACGAGTGATATGAAAGCTTCATAGGTCTTTTCAAACATGCACAGAGAATGTTATTAAGAAGGCCTCTCACAAGTTAGAGTTAATTCAAATACATTCGAGAATTTCAGGCATGACTCATTTCAGAGTTAAACTTCAATAACGATAACTATACGGAGGTGTTGACTAACCCATATTATCTGGTCTGAGGACTTATAGGTATGCAAAGGAGTGTCAATTAACCCAAATCATCTGGTCCGAGGACTACAAGCATGATTGGATTAGAGAACCGTGAAGGAGTGTTAATTAATCCAAATCATTTGGTCCGAGGACTACAAGCATGATTGGATTTAAATTTAAACACTTAGAGAACTGTGAAGGAGTGTTAACTAACCCAAATCATTTGGTCCAAGAACTACAAGCATGGTTGGATTTAAGTTTAAACATTTAGAGAATCGTGAAGGAGTGTTAACTAACCCAAATCATCTGGTCCGAGGACTACAGACATGATTAGATTTAAGTTTAAACACTTAGAGAACCGTGAAGGAGTGTTAACTAACCCAAATCATCTGGTCTGAGAACTACAGGCATGATTGGATTTAAGTTTAAACACTTAGAGAACCTTTTGGATGACGAATTGTCATGGTGATTAAAGAGAAGATTCGATTAATAATAGTACATTTTAAGGTTATTTACATTTCAAGGGCATGGTATCGTATGAATATCTAGGTCTTCCAGGAAATACGCCTCAATGCCAGCCCCTGAAGTGATACGATATGGCCCTTCCCAATTGGGTCCTAACTTCCCTCAAGCTGGGTTTTTTGCAGTGTCCACAACTTTCTTGAGTACCAAATCACCAGGCTCTCGAGGCCTTAACTTTACATTGGCATCATAGCCTTGCTTGAGCTTTTGTTGGTAATGTACTAATCGAACCATTGCATTTTTTCTCATTTCTTCAATCAAATCCAAACTCCTTTCTAGCAGTTCATTGTTGCCAGTCGGACTGAACGAGCTGATTTTCAGAGTTGGGAACCCAATCTCTAGAGGGATGACAGCTTCAGCCCCATAAGTCATCGAAAAGGGGGTCTCTCTAGTAGATCTGCGAGGCGTAGTTCTGTAAGCCCAAAGTACGTGTGACAATTCTTCCACCTACTTGCCCTTCGCATCATCTAGTCTCATCTTTAATCCATTAGTTATGACTTTGTTAACTACTTCTGCTTGTCCATTCCCCTAGGGATAGGCGGGGGTGGAGTATGTATTTGTGATCCCCAGTTCGCTACAATAATTCCGGAATGCTTTGCTGTCAAACTGTAGGCCATTGTCCGAGATGAGAGTATGAAGAACTCTGAAGCGAGTGATAATATTCTTCCACATAAATTTCTGCACATCTACGTCTCGGATGTTGGCTAAAGGTTCAGCTTCAACCCATTTGGTGAAATAGTCTGTGCCAACCAGAAGGTACTTCTTATTTCCTGCGGCTTTTGAGAATGGACCCACTATATCTAAGCCCAATTGAGCAAATGGCCATGGACTGGATAGTGGGTTGAGAACTCCATCTGGTTGGTGTATGTTCGGCGCAAATCGTTGACATTGATCGCACTTCTTAACATATTCATGGGCTTCTTTTTGCATGTTCGGCCACTAATAACCTTGAGTAATGGCTCGGTGAGCTAAAGACCTACCTCTAGTGTGGCTCCCACAGATTCCTTCATGCAATTCCTCTAGTAGCAGCTCAACCGCTTCAGGATGCATGCATAACAAGTACGGTCCTGAATAGGAGCGTTTATATAGTTTCTGGTCTTCGGATTGCCAGAATCTGGTCGCCTTCCTCCGAATTTTGTCAGCTTCCCCCTTTTCTTTAGGCAAGATATTTTCTTTGAAGAATTTAACTATAGGATCCATCCAGCAGAGCCCGGTCCTGATTTGGTGAACTTGCATTACATCTCTTTTTACCTCGGTAGGCCCATGCAAGTCCTTGACAAGGATAACTCTCGGCAAATTTTGCCCCGAAGAGATAGAGAGTGTGGCCAGAGAGTCAGCATGTGCGTTACGACTTCTGGGGATGTGCAGCAAACTGAAAAATTCAAACTGCAATTGCAGACATTTAACTCGGTTTAAGTATCCCTGCATTCTCTCATCCTTCGCCTCAAACTCACCTTGTACTTGTCCCATGACTAACCTTGAGTCCGAGAACAACTCTACTACCTTTCCTCCCATTATTTGGATCATAGCTATTCCCATTAGTAGGGCTTCGTACTCCGCCTCGTTATTTGTTGTCGAAAAATCTAGCCTTAACGACTTTTCAATGATGATTTTTTCGGGGGATATCAGCACCAGCCCCACTCCAGAACCTTTCTGGTTTACTACGCCGTCCACGTACACTTCCCAATGGGAGGGGCCTTGTTGAGAAATCATGCCAACCGATTTTTCATCCATGTCCTTTTCTGCCGTTACTTCTTCTAAACTAGGTTCCGTGAACTCGACCATCAGATCTGCAAGGACCTGACCTTTGACTGAAGTGCAAGGCAATTATATGATATTGAAAGCCCCGAGGATAGTGCCCCACTTGGCTATTCTTCCCGTGTAGTCGGCACTTCGAAGTATGGTTTTAAGCAGGAGTTGTGTAAGCATGACGACTGTTTGTGCTTGGAAGTAATGAGGCAACTTTCGTGTACCTAGTACTACTGCCAAGTTGGTTTTCTCCAACGACAAGTATCTAATCTTGGCCTCATGTAACGATTTACTCACATAGCAAACTGGTCTTTGCACGCCTTGGTTCACTCGTATCAGTACTAAATTCACGGCATAGGAAACCACAGCAATGTAGGCAAACAGGACCTCATCCAGTTCAGGACTAGACATAATTGGTGGCCGAGCCAAGTAGTCTTTGAGTTGTTGAAAGGTCGAAGCACATTCTTCAGTCCATTCAAACCCTCTCCACTTGTTGATCAGTGAGAAGAAAGGTTTACACCTATCTACTGACCGGAGATGAATCGGTTCAGGGCGGCGGTCATTCCTGTCAGTTTCTAAACCTCTTTTAGATTTCGAGGAGACTGTAGATTTTGGATAGCCTTTATTTGATTGGGGTTAACCTCAATTCCCTTGTGTGTCACCATGAACCCCAAGAACTTGCCTGACCCTACACCAAATAAGCATTTGGAAGCATTCAGACGTAGTTTGTGCCTTCTTAGGATTTCAAAAGTGTTGTCAAGGTCCTTGACATGCTCGGAAATGACTTTGCTTTTCACCACCATGTTATCTATATAAACTTCGATACTTTTGCCCAGCTGTGACTCAAACATCCTTGTCATCATTCTTTGGTAAGTAGAGTCTGCATTTTTCAGACCAAATGGCATCACTTTATAATGGTATTTACCAATAGGGGTAACGAAAGCAGTCTTCTCCTAATCATCCAGGGCTAACGGTATTTGGTGGTAGCCTTGGAAAGTATCCAAGAAACTCATCCGAGGATAGCCGACAGTGGCATCTATTAGCTGATCAATTTTTGGCATAGGGAATGGGTCTTTAGGACAAGCCTTATTTAAGTCGGTGAAATCTACACAGACTCGCCACTTCCCGTTCTTCTTCTTCACCGCCACAGTATTTGCTAACTACTCAGGGTAAAAAACCTCTTTAATAGCTCCAGCTTGTTTGAGCTTCATTACCTCTTCTTTCACTACATCTGCATGTTCCTTAGATGGGCGCCGAGGAGGTTGCTTCTTGGGGACAATCAGTGGATTGACTTTCAGGTGGTGGCAAATGAATTCCGGATCCATTCTTGGGGCTTCGTAAGCATTCCAAGCAAATACGTCAAGATTTCTCTTAAGGAACTCTATTAGCTCTTCCTTTTCTGGTTGAGGCATCTGAGATTTGACTTGAAAGAACCTTTCGGGATTGTCTCCAATTAGAACCTTTATTAAATCCTCACATCTAACGCCTTTATCTAGATCTTTGACGGGCGATACCCGACTTTTTAACTACTATAAATCTCCCTCAGCCCTAGCCAAGGACTCAATTTCGGGCTTGTGCTGGATGGCAGCCACCAAACATTGTCTGGTCGAGGATTGATCTCCCCGGATTTCACAAACTTGCCCTTCGGATGGATATTTAACTTTTTGATGCAAAGTAGTGGAAATAGCCTCTAGCGTATGTAGCCAAGGTCTGGCTACAATTGCTGTATAAGGGGAATACATATCTACAACAATGAAATCCATCTCTACTACTTCTGTTCCAGTCTGTACAGGTAATCGTATTTGGCCCTTCGGGGTGACGATTCTTCCCTCGAAGCTAACTAGGGGAGAACTATATGGTGTTAAGTCATCAGGTTTTAGGTTCAACCCCCTGTAGAGGTCAGGGTACATTATCTCCACCGCGCTACCCTGGTCCACCATTACCCTCTTCACATTATATCCTCTAATTCTGAGTGTGACTACCAAAGTGTCATCATGGGGTTGGATGGTTCCAATCTTGTCCTCATCTGAGAACCTTATAACCGGTTGGATATCTGGTCTAGGTCTTTTCGGATCTTGACCAAAGTCCCCTGCCGGTAGTCGGGCTACCGACATAACCTTGGCCGGCCAGGCTTCTGTTGTTCCTGGTGTGGCGAAGATGACGTTGATAGTTCCCAATAGAGGCTTTGAAGAATCATTCCTTTGGGGCTCATAATTCATCTGACCTCCTCGATCGCTAGAGTGGTGCAAGAGGTGTCTCAACTTACCTTCGCGGACTAATTGGTCCAAGTGATCCCACAAGCTTCTGCAATCCTCAGTGGTATGCCCATGGTCTTGGTGATATTGACAATAGAGATTGTGATTACGCCTCACAAGGTTCCCCACCATCTTACTCGGCCACTTAAAGAATGGTTCATTCTTGATCTTTTCCAAAACTTGGTGGACTGGCTCCTTGAATACAGTATTGACTGCTTGAGAATTTGCTGATCCTGGTTACCCAGAAAAATCCCTTTGCGGCTTATTATTATTATAACGGTCCGACCTGAAATCCCTCATCTCTTGGGGGATAACCTTGTCCTTACCCTTCCCTTGCTGTTGATCTTCTTCAACTCTTTTATATTTTTCAATACGGTTCATGAGTTGACGCATGTTAGTAACGGGTTTACCAGACAAGGACCTCCTTAAATCGTGGTCAGTAGGGAGGCTGAGTTTGAAGGTGTCGAGGGCCATTGCATCAAAGTTGCCCTCCATATCATTAAACATCTCCCAGTACATATTCGAATACGCCTTTAGGGTCTCACCCTCCTACATGCTCAAGGATAGCAGAGAAGACAAAGGCTTGGCTATTCTTCGGCATGTGACAAAACGTGAACCAAATGCTTGGGTGAGCTCTTTGTAGGAATTGATGGAGTATGCTTTCAGGCTGTCGAATGACCTTATTGCAACTGGTTCAAAACTGGAGGGGAAGACCTTACACATCAGAGCTTTATCCCTGGAGTAGACAGCCATCATTTGATTAAAGTGGCTCACATGCTCCACAGGGTTCGTTTTACCATTATGAATGGTAAAGGTTGGCTGGTTAAAACACCGAGGAAGTCTCACTCCTTTGATCTTGTGCGTGAAGGGTGACCTAGAGATTCGATTCAAGGCTTTGCTCATAGTATCATTTCCTACACCTCCACGTGATGGGCTTTGAGATTGCCTTTGGCGACAGTGCTCCTTTTTGTAGGAAAAAGGATTCATTGATTGGTGCTCGAGATCTCTGCTCGTAAGTGACATCTTGCTCATCACCCTAATCCTTATCAGCATCAAAATGCGAAGAAATCCATTTTCTCTTTGCATGGCGCAACTCCCTCTTTAGCCTCTCAATTTCCAGTTGCATGTTGTTGTTCTTTTCTGCACGAGACACGTGACTTCCTCCATGTGCTTGACTCCGCTCAGGGTGCGTAGTATGCACCATGCCTTTACGATCTTGCCTCTGCTCCAAATTGAGAAAAGGGTCTATGTGTTGGGACGCCCTAGATTCTGCTGCTTGTTGCCCTAGTTCAGCCATTATCAACTGTTGCTTCCACTCTCGCTCAAGCCCTCCCCACAGACGGCGCCAATTGTAGGGTTAGGATTTGTGGCCCAAGCCCAAAACAGTAGATTTGTAGAGCGTGGATGATAGAGCTAGGTTGATTATGGAATTAACAACGGTTGATTACAACCTCCAAGAATAAACTAGCATAAAGATATACGTAAAAACGAAATGAATTGAAGTCCGAAGAGGTTTATGATAAATCGAATAGTGATTATAGTTCTTAGAGCTATCTCCAGTCTTTTCTTTTTTCCTCCTCTCATTTTTTATCAGGAGCCATTCTTCTTTATATAGCATCCTTCCCCATCATCCCCATCGTTCACTTGTTCTTCATCTGTGTACATGCTTGAGTATATGTCATGTCATGTATCTTCTTTAGCTTTTTGTGAGTGGTGGTAGCTGAGGTTACATTGTTCAGGGGTCTTCTCCACATAAATGCGGCCAGAAAAGTTGCTGCAAAGTAATTAATATGGTGGTAGTAGCTTTTCCTTTAGATATTTATTCGTTCTTATCGTCTCCAAATATACCCAAAGCTTATCTTTATCACTGAAATTGCTAGAAAGATCATTCGGACCTTCCACACGTTTGATTGATTAAGACTATTCGTATCCGAGGAGTAAGACCTCTTTGGATCGTATTCCTCCTTCGTTTCCAGGTATCTTTCTTCCAGATGGATTCCATATCAACCGGGTCCTTCTCTTCGAACACACAATAATCTTCAAATAAGGCCCTAGGCCCACTACGTAAGGTTGGGTTTTTCCCCCCACAACTATATATCCTCTGTTTATTATTCAGAGATGAAAGTAAAATGACATCTTTTCTTCTATTACTTTGGCATAACTAGCACTGACAAGAAATTCAGGTAAGCTTTGTTTTCCTTCCTCACTAAGCATGTGAATGGTCTTACATTTGGTGTGAATTGGTCTTGGTTTGGGTCGTTATTCCAAGTACCTTGCATAAATGTCACATTTATAAACTGTTTTATATAATCCCCCTTTCTGTGTTCGATTTTTTGTCTTTTGCATGCGTCTTTCCCTCTCTTTCTGACTGAGTATATCTGTTTAATTTGTACATGTAGGGTATCTTTGAGTTTTATGAATCTTTGACTGAGTATCTGACGATTCGCAATTTATAATTTTTTAGTTATTATAGAATATAGTTTTTTTTTTTAAATGGCACTGTTCATAATTTTTATTGTTGGGGTGGGTGGGGGTACTTGTGCTAAAATGTTATTTCTAATAGATGCTTCATAACACTTGTATTATGTGTGTACTTAAATCTGTGTATCCAACTACACTACAAGCATTGGTTTATTATAAAGGTGTTCTCTTGGTTCCTTTTTAAAAGTTTCCTTTATATAAACTCCCCACATATTTGTATATCTTAAAATCTATTACACAAATAATTATTTTACTCATTGCAGCATTAATAACTGATGGTTATTGCATCATCACATGTTTGTTTGAAGACTAACTTTAAAGTCAAAGAAGTACGAAAGAATTCAGAGATTGATTGGATCAGATTTTTTTGTGTTACCCAATTAGAAATTACAGATTAATTTTTTTCCTGCCTGAATAATAACTAAAGACTCGAGGATACCATCATTTTCTAATTTATTTTTTCAAATAATGTTAATTTTAGAGCAACACTGTGCTCAAAAGTATAAGAACTTTTAGCTTTCGATGTGGTTGATATTTTGGCTCTTTCTCTACCTCGTAAGCTTTAGCCCTTGCTTCTTTTGTATTATGCTTGTTCTTTTTTAAACATACGGTTTGGAATCTGATAGCATATTTAACCACTTCACGTGTTTCACTTTTTATTCACAACCAAACACCAATAATCTGTTCTTGTTTGTTGACGTTTTGTTATTTTGGAGAACTTATCAGTTATTTGATGTTTCACACATTATGGATTAAGGCAAGGAACAAACATAACTTAAAAGTCAGACCTTGTTCAAATTGTGCCAAATTTGTAAACTCAGTGGTAAACATTTTTTCTTTTCTTATTTTTCATTTAGGAATTCTCTTTATATTCTGTTTTCTTACTGTATTTCCAAAGGAGTTTAGATGAGTGTATGATTTCTTCACATATATGGAGAAGGCAAGGATAATGTAACTTAGATTTTCTACTATTAGCAATTTACATTTTTGTACCTAAAAATTAGTTATGAAGGTGATGTATATGGTTACTTTGCTGATTATTACAGAAATGTAGAAAATATTTTTAACACTTGAGGGAGTAGCATACCAACCTAACAGTCAAAACACTGTAGGACTTTGCTAATTATTATGGTATTATGTTCAGTCCCAATCTCCTGTAGACTTTAAGGTGATGTGTTTTGATTTTTCTAATTAGTTGGATTTATTTTTATCAGATTTGAAGGATAAATTTCGAGCATCAACATTGGAATTGGAATAATTGGCACCGACAAGAAATTCAGGTAAGCTTTGTTTTCCTTCCTCACTAAGCCTGTGGATGGTCTCACACTTGATGTGAATTGGTCTTGGTTTGGGTTGATATTCCAAATACCTTGCATACATTTATAAACTTTTTTTTAAGTGGATATAAACTGGTCATGTGATTGCATGTTTTAAGATTTTTGGGAGAATGTGTCTACATCACCATTCCCCATATGGCATGCTACTCACAGTTCCTTTGTTTTGAAGTTTATTCCCTGAAGCTGAAAGTTCCATTCTGGTGTCGGGGTAGCTTTGGTCTATGCATGCTCATGAGATGGCATTTATCGTTTCTGCATGTGTGCCAGGTCTTGAAGAATTGTGACGGAAAAATGTACCTGTGATCAACTGATCACAGTTTGTAACCCGGGTAAAATAGTCTAACAGTTCACTTGCATGGGACTTGTAATTCTAGGCTAATACATATATAAATGAAACCAATTACTTAGCAATATAGTTAAATGAAACAAATAATTTTATGGATTACACATAAGCATACTCTTTGTTTTTTTTTTTTTGTTTTTGTTTTTTTTTTGATAAGTTACATAAGCATACTCATTCTGTTACGTGTAACTTTTTAATAGGTTTAATAAAAGACTACTTTAAAATTTTATTATATATCTAATAGTGAGTATATTTCTTGAAGGATTTACCAATAGTGCTCCATCATAAAAAATCTTAAATGGTGACCTTAATCATGTTCATCAATTGCCAACCTTCCAATTTCTTGGTGTTAATTATGAAAAGCTGGAATTGCCTGTAAGATTGTTTTCAAGTTCAGCTTGTGATTCTTAAACTTTTCCCCATTCTTCCTAGACAAAGGAAGTGAACGAGACCAAATTGGATGACATTATCAGGTTTCTAAACATTCTATTTGCTTGATTTGGTTTTTTTTTTTTTTTTTATCCTGCCATGTCTTACAAAGGTATAATCCTACTCTCTGGGGGTTCCTATAGGAAGTCTTGAAAGTAACCCAAATGGTCCATGTCATATAGACGATTTTTAGAGGGATATTCAGGTATGGATTGTTAAAACTATTTGTTGCATTAGCATTTTAGCTTTTGAAAACATATTTAGCACACCTGCTTCTGTTATTGCCTTTATTTGAATATTGCTCATTGCAGAAAGTCTTTATAGTTTGGCTTTCAGTTTAGAGAAGAGCTTGGCTTTCAGTGTTAATTGGACTTATCTGTATAGTTGTTGGGTAATTTGCTACTTTTTCTATTTGTTGTTTTGCAACTCCTGCCTTTCTTAGTGCATGTTATAAATCTCATTTTGATTCACTGTTTACTGTTATTTATCATAATCTTTTTAGCATTTTGCTTTAGATTACCTAAGTTCTGATTGTGCTTCTATCTTAACTACATGTTTCCGATTTACTTTAGCTTTAACAATTGTTTGTTGGGGTTGTTGATTTTCTCTATTACTTTATTAATATATTTTTCGTTAAATGATGCTTGTGTATTTATTTTTTGTTTGTATAAACTATTTAATTCCTGGGGTGATGCGTTTGCATCCTTTTATGCTTGCATCCTTTTATGTAAGATTGATTTGATTTTGTTGTTCTCTTTCGTATATTCTTCTAAGTTGAATTTGTTTTGCTTTTATTTTATTATTTTTTATATTCTTGGAAGTGTTTTTCTTGAACTATGTAGGTGGGTATGTGTTTTTTCAGTTTGCTACATGTGGTGAATTCAAAGCTTGCGCCACTAAGGGTTTGCACTTTCCTCTTGTACATTTGTCTGCTAAGTGTTGGGTAATATGCTCTTTTTTCTATTTGTTGTTTTGCAACTCCTGCCATTCTTAGTGCATGTTATATATCTCATTTTGAGTCACTGTTTACTGTTATTTATCATAGTCCTTTTAGCATTTTGCTTTAGGTTACATAAGTTTTGATTGTGATTCTACCCTAACCACTTTTTTCCAATCTACTTTAGCTTTAACAATTGTTCGTTAGGGTTTTTGATTTTCTCTATTACTTTATTAATTTATTTTTCGTTAAATGTTGCTTGAACTATGTAGTTGGGTGTGTGTATTTTCAGTTTGCTACATGTGGTGGATTCGAAGCTTGTGCGACTAAGGGTTTGCACTTTCCTCTTGTAAATTTGTCTATTGTCTTGTCTCTATTGACGTTTTCTTTGTACAGGACATGGGAAACTTGTTGGACATGGCCGTGCGCATGCGTATCCCAACCGTTTTTCTGCTCCAAAATAAAGGCTGAAACGCACTAACTCTAACACTGATCTCCTTCCACTCACGCCGATCTTCTTCTTCATCTTCTTCCTCCCACGCCGATCTTCTTCGTCCTATCGCGCCGATCTCTTCTTCTTTTTCAGGTCTTAGATCTATAATCCTATTTCACTTTTACAGTTTTGCCCCTTTGCCCTTTCTGTCCATGTGTGCTTTTTATTGTTTTGTATGCCTCATAGTGTCACACATTAAGAGCTCTTTTAACTCCAGCCACCCTCTTGAACAAAAGATGTGTTAATAAATGTTTCTTTTCAAATTTTTTTGTCTTATTTGAGTTAAAAGTCTACCACCTATCAGGCCAGGTAGTCAACTTTTTACAATTCTTTTTTCATTATCTAGGTAGACACAGTCTCAGTGGCTAGACTTTAATATGCTTCTAAAAGATTTTTTAACAATTATTTAAAAATATTTTTGTTAGAAAACAAAATTTTCAAGTTTGTCTTTTGTGTTTATTTGTAATTTTGAAAGTTTTTAAGGTATTCATGTTCAAAAGATATGTTCTTTGGTGATTGCCTTCTTTCAATGTCTCTCTTATAGAATAATATTCTAATTGCATGATTTCCATATATGGAAATCATGCAATTTGTTTGGTGAAAGATCCAGACACATTGCAACACATTGTAATGTGTCTGGTGAAAGAAATGGATACACATTGCAATGTGTTGCAACACATTGCAACACATTGCAATGTGTCTAGTGAAAGAAATGGATGCAATGTGTCTGGTGAAAGATCCAGGAAAGAGGAGGAATTTATTGAAACACACATTTTTCAAGCATGCAAAGTCTCTTAAGGTTTTTGTGTAGAAATTATTCGCTAACTTGCCACCCCTTTGGAATCATTTTAAAGCCCTCTAGGTTACCTATCATTAGGTGCTCCTTCCGTACTTTCACATGTCCTGGTAAGCTTGTCTCATCGCTATGGTTAATTCTGCAGCTTAAAGATAAAGTGCAACTCTATGTAGAACAAGAGGTAATATCACAGGTCAAAAACATTTGGCCACGCCACTAAATTTGAACTTAAAATGCATGTAGTGATATTTCTTTAATTTTTATCTATATTTACTACATATTTAATTCAATTGGATGCATTTCTTAAGAATAACCGATGTAGGATCTCTCACTAAACTTTAGTTATCTGTCAAAATCGTCCCCACCCCCTCTATTTTCCCCAATTCTTCATATTGACTAAGTTCCCCTTTCCATTTAGTTACACTGATGATATGGACCTTGATGATGCTGTGCATTCAGCTATTTTGATGCTGAAGGCTTTTTTTTTTTTTTTTTTTGAAGAAATATATTTTTATTTAAAAGGTGTGGTGGTGTGCAGCTAGAATGGTAAAAGCTAAGGCATTGGTGGAGCTTGTTGGAAATATATATATATATATATATAAGTCAATGATAGTACTTTTTATCGTTGAGTTTTTTATTCATAATTCTTTCTTCGTCTCTAAAAAATCAGGTTTCCTTCATGTTTAAATATTTTCTATTTGGCAATATATTCTTTTGATATACAATATAGGCTTTACCTTTTGGTGCTTCTCTTACATGCATGTCATGTTCTAGGATTGTGCCCTGTATTGCACCTTTTTATTGAAAATGTTTTACCTATAAAAATGCAAAGCATCATACAGTGTATACTTCTTTTTAGGGGGGATGTCTTAATTTTCATTTGTTGCCTAATGTGTCTCCTCTCTCATTGTCTCTTGCTCAGCTTCCTCCCATTGCAGTTACTTCAATTATTGATAGCTTGAGGAGATTTTACATTGAAATGCCAAAGCCACTAGAAGTTGCATATCTTTCGTTTGCAAAATCGAGATGTTCTGATCTTTCTAGCTTTGTTGTCAAGTTTCAACTCTAGTTTTTAAGACCTCTGTAATGGAGGATTGATTTTTAATTGTATTTTTGCAGGCAAACGGTGATTTTGTAGCTAAACCCATGGTCTTTTGGGACAATATTCAACTGGAAAGACAAATTTTATAAACACTTGCTAAAATGCAACTATCCAGGTTAGTTGAGTTTTATTTTTGTTTGTCCCTTCTAATTTGTTAGTATGACTGGATCTCAAAGATGAATGTCCCTTATAATCTGTGTGAACAAGTGCTCACATTAGAGCCTAGAGCCTACAAAAGACAGATTTTTTGTTGTTGTTATGGTATCACTAGTTACCCTTACTTTCCTATGTATTTAGGAAGGCTAATTAAGTTTAAATGCACTATAGAAACAGCAACAGTGTGGCATCAACACTTGGTACTAGACACCAGCAGGTTATTATAAGAGGTAGTTTATTAGTAAAGTTTTGTATCATCTTTGTAATTGAAGGTTTGGGTCGCGTGCTTATTAATTGATTGTGTCATGTGCATAATTGTTGATTAGTTAGGAGCCATGTGCTTAACAATCAGTTAGATCATTAGATCAGTGTAGCCAGCTGGTAGTTAGTGTTAGTCAATTTGTTGTGTTCATGAATTGTATAAAGGTGTGGAGTTGGATTGTAAGAGGCATGCAATGAGAATTCAAACTGTTCATATTCCTATTCTTCTCCAATC
This sequence comes from Quercus variabilis, assembly GCA_030445155.1. Taxonomy (NCBI): domain Eukaryota; kingdom Viridiplantae; phylum Streptophyta; class Magnoliopsida; order Fagales; family Fagaceae; genus Quercus; species Quercus variabilis. Next base: position 32,732,935 of record CP129445.1, read on the forward strand.
CCTTTCAATTCTTCCAAGAGGCATGGCTGCCTTCTTAGTCAGTCACTCACCCTTTTTCCTTTGCTTAATCAGTTCTTATCAATTCTTCATTTACATATTTTTCTTCTTATACAATTCTAGTTGGTCCTGCATCAAATCTCTAGCCAACCCTAGGTGTTGAGTCCAAGTTCATACATCTCTATTTTTCCTGTTCTTTAATTTCCTGTTCAAAGTTTTGGTTTGTCCTGCATCATTGTGATAAAAAGTTCTCCCTTGTCTCAGGAAGTTTCAGTTGTGCTTTATTGTGGAGTTTAATTCAATTTGAGTTGACGTGGGATTTTTGCTTTATCATGTTGTGGGCTTTCAAGTGTGTGTAAGAGATATTGTCCATAATCTTCCTTCTCTATTACTTTTGAAATTGTTAGATATTGATTTTGTTGCTTCATATAGGTACTTGAAACAGGGTTAACTGTGTTGGTGACTGTAGTTGAGGACATCGAATTCTCCGATATAGCTGATGTTATTGTTGAACTAAATTTTTTGAGTGCTTTAAATGCCCTGTAAACAAGGTAAGGTAATTCTTTCATTCCTTTGGTTTCTTTCTAGCAACTCCAATATGTAAATGTCCTTAACACCGCCAGCTCTATCAAGCTTGCAACTCAGTGGTTTAGCAAGTAATATTGCTACAGTTATCATTTCTTACTGACTTCATTTTAAAACTAATATACTTGATTTTTAATATTGCTTGAAGTTATGAGTCAAAACTAATGTTAGTTGCTGTTTTGGTATTTGAAAGTTGTTTCTGTATGGCTTTACATGAAATTTGGTAGATTGTGACCTGTTATGTTTGTCTGTGTTGTTTGCTTTTGTTTCTTGGTGAAATTTTATGGTTTTGTTATTCTTTTGAAGGAGAATTTACATTTGATGTAAATAATTTTGTCATGCCTTTTGGGTATTAGTTGAACAATAATGAGCTTATCTACGGATGTTGCAAAATTGTTTCTATAAGAACTTTTGTCAACCAAGTATTGAAATTTTTTTCCTTTTGTTTTTTGGGTGAGATTGAGAAAATATTGCAGGATTACTGCTTGGTGTCTTGGAAAAGTAAAAAGTAATATCCAGTCCTTTAACCTTGATGGCAATCCTATGTTGTGACTTCTTGATCGAGGTAGGGAGATTGTTATCTTAGAGGTAATGTTGCACTTGTTGCAACACTTGGCCTAATGGGTTTGACTGATTCCTGCTAGGTATTGAAATTTGAAGGTATTATGGTTGATTTGTGTGTTGGTGAAAGTCTTATTCGCGGTGTTTTCTTTTTTGGATAAACATATCCATTGCTTTTTTGACATTTTTATTCAATTTTTATTTGATCTTAGGCATCATTTTTCTGTGGACTAATTGGTTTTTACGATGTCAACTAAAAAAAAAAAGAAAAATCAACTAACCTAGCATGAATGAAGGTGCACAATCTAGATACAATTGATAGTCATAAAAGCTTCACTAATTTAGACTGGCCTGAATACATTATGTTTGGAATTATATGGAGAATTTTTGCGTCTTTGCTTAAGGGATTGTAAATGACCAGGGAAATTTAAATTGTGTTCAAGTCTATTACTTTTATTACTTATAAGTTATATTAATTTATTGAAGGGATTCTCCTGTGCACTTTTGTGAGGTTGAGTTCTTCTTTTTTTGCAAGAAAACTGCTTACATATCACAAAAATGTAAGTCCTATTAATGATCATATATGTCTTATGTATTGTTCTAATTAATATTGTTATCCTTATACTTAACTAACTTATTTTTTTGAGAAAATTTTGCAGTTTGATTGTAGTTGGCAAGTAATGCGGAGTTGTCTTTTGCATGGGTTACCAATGTTCAGATCAGTAACTGCAGTTGTAAGTTTTGTTTATGGAATCTTCTTTCATATTGTCAATATAGCTGTTGTAAGTTCTCTATGTACAATCTTCTTTGTATGGTTCTATTTTGTCATTGGTAAATTTAACTGATTATTTGGTTAAAAGCAAATTGAACAATGTTGTTCTTGTAGAGGATATGCATTTTCCCATGTAAGCTTCTGTTTTTTTCCTTTTAGGTTGCTGGGTTTGTCATTGATTTACTAACTTTGCTCATGTTTTATAAGCACTAGAATGTGCTCTGCCCTGTTTTGTCCCTGATATTTGATTTCTAATATGCGTAACATATTAGACTGCGGTTAAAAGGAGTGCTATTTAATATATTGACTACAGATGTGTCTTCAAAATGGTGTAGTTTCTCATCTCTCTTTATTTGATTGCCGTTTAAGTACCCCAGTTTGGTATTTTACAATTTTGTGTTTGATCTTTGACTAATAATGAGGTCTGTTGTCAATTCTATTATGACTTAGAATGTAGACAAAAACAGGCTTATTATGATTTCAAGTTGCATTTATTTTATAAGTTATAACTAGTCGTAGACCCGCGCGTTGCGCGTGATTATTTTTTATGGTGATCTCATTATTATTATTATTATTTTGTAATTTGAACTAATTTCATGAAAAGTAATGTATTTCATAATCATATTTATCACAAAATAATTTATTATTATTATTGTAGAATTGTTTTATTTAAAATTTGAAACCTTAATTCTACCATAGTTGGTTGACTAATTTTTACATCTCTAAGTCAATTAAACACGTTTTGCATGCTACATGTAAACCTTCTTTTCCATAAAGGTTGAAATAATGTGCGTAATATTTTTTTCTATGGAAGTTAAAAATAATAAAATTCACCTTGTCTTGATGTTTTCTAAAAATTAAATTTGGTGATTCTCTTTCAATAATTGTGAAAATTCCAAGCAATAATTTAGAAGGTAATACATGTTACATGTTCATGCTTTGATTGTGTAATTGTATGATTGATTTTGGTTGTAATTTATAAGTTGAATATGGTGGTGTATATCCAAAAGGGCCTAACTATGTTGTTTAGGATATTGAATATAGTGTTGTGTGTGATTTATAGAGTAGCGATGGTTGTAGTAATTAAAAATTGGTTTTTCATTGTCTTTTAAGTTAATAAAAATCTTACATATACTTTTTTTTTTCCAAAAAACATTTACATATTTTTTTAACGTGAATCTTTACATATACCTTAATAAGTAAACCCTATATATTTCATTTTCTTAGATGTATAAAAAAAAAACATCTATTCCATAATAATAATGGCTAATTAGTTTTTTCTTATTCTCATTTATAATGTTTCTTACTATTATCATGTTTTACTGGCGGTTGATTTTCATAATAGAGGCATTAAATGAGAGTTAAATTCTTAGAACCTTTCATTAGATTTTAAAAGTCATGGTGTGTGAAGAATATAAGCATTTAAGGACTTTTTTTTTATATTTTATTATTTATAAATAATGTTAAATGAAATGTCAAAAAAAAAAAAAAGATTTTGAAAAATTTCATCTTTATTTCTTATATATTTCTATTATTACTGAGTTTTCCATTTAGTTTTGATAATAAATATGATTTTCTAGATTAGAGTTTGATTAGTTTCACGTTTAAATTTTGTATGATTTTATTTAATTGTTGATTATATGATTTAATTAAGTGAATTTAATGATTTATTTATTTGCATTGTAAAGTTTATAATAACATTCGTAAAGTCATCTTTAATTAATTTTTTACCCCTTTGGCCATCGGTCTCTTTGTTTTCCAATTAACAGTTACTAATTAATTTATTTAATTGACGTTTGATTTCTTTTACTAATCTCTTTCTCTCCCTCTTTGTTAACATCCTATTGTTTTCCCAAATTTGATGATAATTCTAATGTACTAAATATGCATATTGTAATATTTATTTTTATTTTTATTTTATTCCATTTTGCTGCCATGAAGTTAGTACATCCATAACTATTAGTTTATTATTTTATAATATGTTTGATTTGATATTATTATTATTATTATTATTATTATTATAAATTTAGTGTTTCTAAAATAGCATGTGTTTTGTATTCTCTTTTTCTATTAATTCACGCACTGTAACGTTTTATGGGAGTACTTTATAAGAAAATTGTTTATTCCTTTTTTATTTTATTTTAAATTGAGTGTTTCTAAATTGATATTTGTTTTGTATTTCATTTTTTCATTAATGCATTGTAACATTTCATGGGAAGACTTTATAAGAACAATTTTTATATAAATAATTATGATATGGAGGATGTCGCTAAATTTAAATGTTGAATAAAATAAGATGAGAATAAAATAATAAAAATGAAATGTATAGCAATAAACACCATATTATTTTAGTTATGCTATGTAATAAAATAATATTATATTTTTATATACTATCTTTATAATGCAATAATATAACGTTTAACAACCAATGAGAATAAAAAAGATAACAACATAAAATATAAAACTAAATCGTATCAAGCTAGATTACCTGGCAATTCCAATTTTAGCAAACTAACTAACTTCTAGTAGTCTAAAATTGATTTCTACGATGCATTTGGTGAAGTTTTCAATACTGCATCAGTATGTTTTGGTGGTCAACCTGTTACACTAAAATTAAAAAAATATATACCAACAATTGAAGGAAAATATATATATATATATATATATATATATATATATATATATAAAGAGAGAGAGAGAGAGAGAGAGAGAGAGAGAGAGAGAGAGGCTTTTGTGTGTGGAAAAATAGAAATTATGCAAGGAATAAGAGGGAGAGTGACAATTTTATAGTATGATGATAAGAATAAGAAGAGTAAAAAATAAAGGAAGATAAAAAGATAGAATAATATTAATATTAAGAGTAGTGGAGATATGAAAAGTTGAAATGGAATGAGAAAGGTTGAAGAAAATTAAGATAGAGAGTAGTGAGGATATGAAAAGTTAAAATGGAATTGAAAATTTGATAATAAATAAGAATAATTAAAAATAAGATAAATTAAATATGATATTTTGATTGTAATATAATAGAGTTTTTAATTCACTTTAAATGTTAAAAAATTGTATAAAAAAATTGGAAAAAAAATTGATAATGACATGGCTGCTGACGTGGCTCAATAGGAGCGTAACAACATTAAATGCTACGCTTCAGCTTTTAGTAATATATAGATATAGATTAGATTTAGATTTAGATCTCTTGGTTTTGGTTTTCGTTCTTGGTTTTAGGTTATAATGTAACAATTGATAATTGGGTAAAGGAATGTAAATGACACTGATAGAGTTACTGGTTAATAAGAGAAAGCATCGCTGATAGCTCAAAGGAACTTTAATGTACTTATAAGTGGGAATATAAGATCTTTTATATACTTAGTAGTGATCATCAGAATCACTTTCACACCTGCTAGGGAAGCCCTCAATTGGATGTCGATGCCCAAGATTGATGTACTAATCTAAATAGATAAAAATTACATAGAATGCTGTTAACAATTGAAATTGCCAATTAGTTATATGTAATAGAACATTTTAAGAACACTAATAACAAACACGCATAACAGAATGAACAACACATATTCATTACAGAACAAACAATATCAAAATTAAATTTTTGAAAACCATAACAGGAAAATAGGTCCTAAAAAGAAATTGGAACAGAAACTTAAATATCAGCACAATGTTCAATATTATACTAATTTGATCCCAACAACATCTTTAAGATTAGTTACATATAATTGTTTTTAACTCGAGCAATGTGCGGGATTATTTAATTGATGTGTTAGGTATCTCATGTGCTAATCTAATCACAAACATTGAAGTTAAGATCATAATTCTAGCAAGTTTATGTCGATAATGTATCAGTTTGTTGTAAGCTTTCCCTAGTAGGTTATTCTTGCATTTCATTATAGTATTTGGAAATCATAAGCTCATAAAATAGTGGCTTACAAAATTCTAGGAACTGTATTACAAAAAGTTACTATTGTGAAACCTACAGTTGTTACACTCCTCCATGGATGTCAATCAAAAAATCCATTTGAACAATTCAAGGTATTTTAAATATTGCAAGAATTAATTAGTTAGACGTAATAGAGCAAATGAAAAATATAGAAATGAGCAAGTAAAACCTAATATGTGACCCCTTTCTTTGATTCAAAATGTTGTATTGCTAAAGCACATCCCTGAGAATTCCATTATTCATCTATAGAAAATCAGCCCACTACCTTTTTTTTTTTTTAATCTCTTCATTGGGTTGCAAAGCAAAATTCTTAATAAAAACTCAAGAACAAACACCAAAAGGTGGGCGCATGCACATATGAAAAATTACGTAAATTATAAAAATCAACAGTTACAGTACATGAAACACTTTACGCTAGAGACCACAAACTAAATATATAAAACTGGCTTGAAATTGAAATTAGCAATTATAAAACCCTCACTATTGCAAACTAAAATCTCTCAAAAACCAACAAAATATCATCACTGAGCTAGTTTGAATAGTAAAACCTCACAAACACAAATAAGTCAAATTGATTACAAATCATAGTGAACAAAAATTTGAGGAGAATTCTAACCTTCTATAAGGCTGCTGGAAAAAGGGTAAAAAAAAAAAGATTTAGCAATTCCAAATTTCCAACAATTTTATGAATTAATGTATAAAAATAGAATGATACAACATAAATTAAGCCATAAGGTGCAAAATGATGAAAATATATATCAATAGAGACATATATCAATAGAGAAATAATAAAAAAAATTAAATATCGAGAAGAAAAACAACAAAAGAAATCAGAGAAAATGCGGTTCAATCTACAAAAACTCTGTAATTAACATAAAAAAATCCAATAATTTTACTTACAAAAATATAAATAATTTTACTCTCAATAATCAACTTTTTTTTCCCCCTTTTGAGAACGATTCAACAAAACATAGATCTACATAAAGCATAATCAATTCAAATTTTAGGGGCAAACCAAAAAAAGCACAAACCTAACAAAAATCTGCTAAACAAAAACAAAATTTAATCAATATAACAATCGAACAAAATAGAACTCAAGAAATTGAAAAAATAAATGGGAGATTAGGGAAAAAGGTAGAAAAATCTTAAACCTTGATTGAGTAATGCGGCAAAACAGTATTTAAGAAAATCTTTGTTATCTATCTGTTTGTTTCTATTAAAAAAATGCAATAAATAATTCGAGGGAAACCATTATTTCACTTTGAGAAATCATCAATAAATTTATACTTTATAGTAATCAACAAAACATAAAGGAAAAAAAAAAAAAAAAGTGCAAACCTAACAAAAATCTGCCAAACAAAAATAAAATCTAACAAATACAACAATCGAAGAAAATAGAACTCAATAAAGAAGACTCAAAATGGTGTACCGTGCGGTTTTTTTTAAGCTTAAACTGTATACGTGGCTGATTTTAAAGTGGTCTTTTTTCTTGATGTGGCAACACCTCCTTAATTGTAGAAAAAAGGCTTCTACTTTTATATATAGCTAGCTTGTAACCCGTGCGCCGCACGGGATCTTTAAAGCAATAAAAATATAACACTTCAAATATTGGCATACAAATTAGCTTAAAAATAAATTGATAAGATTTAATATAAATTATAGAATAGCTTTCAATAGAAACTGGAATGTACCAAAAGTGCAAATTTAATTTATTGAAAGAAATTAAACCATTTAGATTGGGATACAAATTAGCTTACAAAGAAATTGATGAGATGTTATATAAATAATAGTTTAGCTTTCAATAGAAATTGTAATGTACCAAGTGCACATTTATTTTATTAAAGGAAACCATTTAAATCATTCTTAATACAAAAATTAGACTCAACAATTTCTTTTGATACAAAATCAAAATCATATAGCTTTTTGGCAATCCAAATCACAATTTCTGACAATATCTTATCCCTTCCTACTGGAATCCTATATTATCAATCATGAAAATTGTTCCCTATCCTATCTTGGTTTAACATTTAAGTTTTAGTAACTTCCAAGAGTAGATCAAAAACATTTTGAAAATCTAAATTACCATCTATAGGAATACAAAAGGAATCATCTTAAACACATTTAAAGAAATTCTAAAGCGAAGTTTGAATAACTATAACTTAATCTAACTTTCATAATAAGGAAAACATGCAACAGAGATTCTATAATAATTTGAAGAAGGCAATAAGACTTATAACATTGAGTTTTCTGTCATTCAGGCCTCTTTCTCACCTTTATTGTAGCAGCTTCAGCTCCACCCAATGAAATACCCATCTGAAATGAACTTGCTCTCACATTCACCACAAATTTTGAAAACCTTAAAGACTAGCAAGAAGCAAAGTAATAAATATCTTTTCCCACTTAACCTGATTTTTATAATAGCTTTCAATTTATTTGGACATTGTATTGTGAATGACAAATAGTTGAAAATTTAAAATAGAGTTACACATCTTTTTAATAATCCAAACCCAAAAAAATATGTTGCAAGCACATTACTGATATCAAATGCTGAACAACAAAGGTTAGCACATTTGATGCACATGGTAGGATAAGTAATAAATTCCACAATTGGCTTGGGGAAGGATTACATTTATTCATACATTAAGGGAGTGTTGTAGAATGGTAACAAACCCCAAAAATGTTAAGTGAAAGTTAATGCCTCCTTATTCAATAATTTGTAATGTATTATAATCTTTGATCATTTAAGCATTAATAAAATTAATGAATTCAGAAGCAAACTATATTGGCCATTTATATCTTGCATATTTTATAGTCTTTAGTTAATTTAACAATTTCGGCCAAAAGAAAAATCAGTTTAAGTTTTACAATAAAACACGTATAGTCAATTGCAGCAAATAAAGTAATCCTTGGAAAGAACATTTAACTCGTGCAATGAAGAGTTCCTTATCATGATTATTCATACAGCTTATAATATTTCTTTAGTATTGGATCAAATGTCATTAGCTAATTCTAGAAAGTACAACATGAAAGATTCTAGAAATAAAGGAATATGGATAATACACAGTTGTGGTGCATGATTAGAATACAATCTAATTGCAACATATCATGAATAGAATACACACCCTGCTCACATAATCATGATGCCACATTTGAAGAGGCATTTTTTTTTTCATTTTTGTATGATACCTAAGATTGTACCATGTGTAATAAATTGGGAAAAAAAATGAATTCAACAAACTATTAAAATGGTCATACCCATTGTCTAAAGTTAATACCTGATTCTTCAAAAGAATGATACATTGAAGAAATTGAAAAGCATCCCCCAAAGAGATCCACGTTACTTCTTCTAAAAGTCCTAGAAAAGGAAAAAGCCTAATAATCTTTTGCTCTGTTTTGATCTTTAAAGTATCCAAAGGAGACTGGAACCCACTTAAGGACTTTCATTCCATTCATCTGAGTTTTAACTGGACACCATAAATAGATACCCACACATCAATTTAACCAAATACCCAAAACAAAACAAAACAAAAAAATCTAACTCAGACACCTTAATCAGAAATATAACCCAAAAAGTCAAATAAAAAACACTCCAGCCAGAGTATTAAACCATGATCTAATTTAATGTACAAAGTAAAAAGCAAAGAGAAAAACTAACCAATAGCAGTTCCGAAAGGACGGTAGATGTTTTGAGGAAGTAAGCCTTCATGTGAATTCTAATCTTGAGAGGAATTGAGAATGTTATGGATATATGGCAATGGAAGTTTTTGATTTTTTTTTTCTTTTTATCAGGTTGATTGGATTGATGTGGGGCCAAATAGACAGGTTTATCACTAATGTCAATTTTCAAACCGTTTTAGGGTTTTTACGTTTTTTTTTTTTTTTTTTTTTTTTTTTTTGCCTAACGTTGTAATGATCAAGCTCGAAACAGTGCAATGATTGGGCTTTTCTACCACAATAAATCAAAGGCAAAATCCCTAATGTTACCGCAAATATATATGTGTATATATATATATATATATAAAGGGATCATTTGAAACCAAAGTATCCAAAGAAAGAGAATAAAAAACACATATATAAAAGAAGAACCCTAGAAAATTAAGTAAGGGGACTTGCCGGTTTTGAATTCAAAAACAAAGATATATTGAAGATTTAAAATTCTAATTCGAATAGGAAAAACAATGGTGAGGATTTTTAGTCTTTCAAACAACAAAAACAGTATTTGAAGAGGAAAGGAGTATGCTGATCTTTGGTACAAAAAAACAGAGACTATACCGGAGGAGGGTACGATGGTCTGATGATGGCAAAGGCCTAACTGTCTTCTTAGATTTTTCTCTCTCCACCATCTATGATAGACCGAATCTCTCTCTCTCCATTGTTCTCTTTCTCGGTTCTTCTTGTATTTCTACATCGTATCTCTCTCTTAATCGTAATTTGGGTCTTTAATGTACAAAGTAAAAAGCAAAGAGAAAAACTAACCAATAGCAGTTCCGAAAGGACGGTAGATGTTTTGAGGAAGTAAGCCTTCATGTGAATTCTAATCTTGAGAGGAATTGAGAATGTTATGGATATATGGCAATGGAAGTTTTTGATTTTTTTTTTTTCTTTTTATCAGGTTGATTGGATTGATGTGGGGCCAAATAGACAGGTTTATCACTGATGTCAATTTTCAAACCGTTTTAGGCTTTTTACGTTTTTTTTTTTTTTTTTTTTTTTTTTTTTTTTTTTTGCCTAACGTTGTAATGATCAAGCTCGAAACAGTGCAATGATTGGGCTTTTCTACCACAATAAATCAAAGGCAAAATCCCTAATGTTACCGCAAATATATATGCGTATATATATATATATATATATATATATATATATATAGGGATCATTTGAAACCAAAGTATCCAAAGAAAGAGAATAAAAAACACAGATATAAAAGAAGAACCCTAGAAAATTAAGAAAGGGGACTTGCCGGTTTTGAATTCAAAAACAAAGATATATTGAAGATTTAAAATTCTAATTCGAATAGGAAAAGCAATGGTGAGGATTTTTAGTCTTTCAAACAACAAAAACAGTATTTGAAGAGGAAAGGAGTATGCTGATCTTCGGTACAAAAAAACAGAGACTATACCGGTGGAGGGTACGATGGTCTGATGATGGCAAAGGCCTAACTGTTTTCTTAGATTTTTCTCTCTCCACCATCTATGATAGACTGAATCTCTCTCTCCCTTGTTCTCTTTCTCGGTTCTTCTTGTATTTCTACATCGTATCTCTCTCTTAATCGTAATTTGGGTTTTTATATGTTTTTTTTTCCCTCGTAGGGTGTAATGGGCTTTCAATCCATGTAACGATCGGTCTTTCCAACCTTTTTAACTGTATACGTGGCAAAATTTTAGATGGACATTTTTCCTAGATGGCAACACCTCCTTAATTGTAGGGAAAAGCTTCTGCTATTATACATAGTATATGATATGATATATATATATATATATATATATATTGATTTGTGTGTATATGTGTGTGTTTTCTTGCACTTTTATGTTTTCTTGCTTTTAGTTGAACTGGGTTATCCTGTTATGGTGGAAACTCCATGTCCAGTTTGGATTACCACTTATTTTCTGATTAAAGGAAGCATGATTTTTTGGTGTTTCTAATATCGAATTCACAGGCTAAGCTAACAATGGCTCTTATTAGCTCCCAAACAATCATCTAGACATTATTACTACTTCTACCTCGATCTATGGAGTGGTTTATTTTGGGCTTATTACTATATATCCTCTGTTTATTATAATTCAGTTTCTGTTGCCTAATTTTAAAGTCTATGCAAAGTCTTTTGCAGTGGTTTGGGACCAGAATTCCGAGTTTTGGTTTGAAAAAGTAGGAAGCAGGCAGAACAATATCATAGATTGTATAGAGTATGTGGTCTCCATTCCATTATTTTGCTAAGTTGTGGTATGACATATGTTTATCATCTTGATGCTAGCTATTATAAGCTATTTAATCATCGGTCTATTCCATATTAATCTACTGCCTTAGGTGTACAATTGACTAGTATTTTGCACACAAATCACAAAATCAAGCACACAAAATATAAAATTTCAAGAATTTATCATCTTTAATTACCTTGGTCATATTGAAAATGTGGAAACTAAATCGGTGCCAAGTTCTAGGAAGTGGTTTGCGTCGAGCACAACATCGATTCCACCAGTCGCTACTGCGGTGACTTGGAACTTCAACTCGAGAGGGTTAATGTGTACTACAATGAAGCGAGTTCTGGTAAATTTGTGCCTCGTACTGTTCTGATTGGACTTGGAGCCTGGGACCATGGACAGCTTGAGGTCCAGTCCTTATGCCAGATCTTCAAGCCGGACAACTTCGTTTTTGGCCAGTCCGGTGCTGGAAACAATTGGGCTAAGGGGCATTACATTGAAGTTGCTGAGTTGATCGATTCAGTACTCCAAGTTGTTCGAAATGAGGCCAAAAATTGTGACTGCCTTCAAGGTATAAAATTGTCATGTAATTTTATGTTTGTAATGTTTGATTTGAAATGTGAAATGGGTCGGTTTCAAGATGGTAGAAGGTGTAGCACACACATTATGCACAAGATGGTATACCCACACTATTTGCAAACAAAGAAGAGGAAAGTAAACCCCAAGCCAATGGTCAAGATGAAGGTTGGTTTAGTTGTGTGGGACTTTGCTATGCAGAAGCAGTAGCCTTTGGTGTGCTTCAAACGGTAGAAAACTCATTACACAATGCAACTGCAACACCCTAGAAGGCTAGAAGGCTTTATTCTTCACTGGGGAATCAACCTTCTTCATCTTGACCATTGTCCTGGGGTTTGCCTTCCCTTTCTTTGGTTGCAAAGAGTGTGGATGCACTAGCTTGTACATGTTGTGTGTGTTGCACCTTCTCCCCATGATAGGTTTATATAATTTTTCACATCTATGTAAAAGATGGAACCTATTCATGGCTACCTCCTCACAAAGAACATAACTTTTATGCTTTCTATCATCCTCCACTTCTTCTTTTAGAACTTGCATGACCTTTGTTCCTAATAATAAATCCTTTTCTTACTCAACAATAACAGCTACTTCATCCATAGACTGATCATAAACAGGTTCAACCACATAATTCATGCTATCACTCATTTCTTTCCCTTCTTCACCAATCTGTTCTTCAACGTAATTATCAAAAATAGACTGCCCCACATCATGATCTTCTAAATCTTCAACCAGCAAATCTTGATCTTCTAACGCTTCTACCATCAAGTCTTGATCTTCTAACTCTTTAACCAGAAAGTCTAGATCTTCTATCTCTTTAACCACCAAGGTTTCACCCTTTGACAAAACAGGCTGGTTCTTGGCTGGTATTTTGGAAACTTTGTTAGATCTAGTAGTGTTTGACCCAATCTCAACATTCTTGGTTGGCTGCCTCCAACGTTGAGTGAAGTTTGATGCAACACCACCACTTGGGCTGGTTCTTGAATTGAAAAGGGCTGATTGTGATCTCTTTATTTGCTGAGTCTCAATCAACACTGCTCTATTTGCTGCATCTGAATTTGTCTAGCAGTTGTGCAAATTGCTTCCTGTGTTTCTGTTTTAGCTTCTCCCAAGTTTGAATCTTGATTTTTCCTTCCCTCAATCTTTGAATCTTCGACCGCTCCCACCAAGATCTTGCCTTGCCTCTCAAATTAGTTGTTGCCAACTTACTTTCTTGGATTTTGGAATATCATAATAAGCAAAGATCTCTTCCACTTGGCTAAAAGCCAATACACAAACTTCTCATGATCCAAGCTGCCATCAAATTCAGGGAATTCAATCTCAAATCTTGTCCCAATTCTGGTTTGGAATCTTTGGTTGAACGATCACAGGATTGTGGCCATACTTCTCGTCTCCACCTAGGAATACGAACAAAAGGTTGTTCATAATCCTCCTCATATAAAGCTACACTTCTAGCAGTATCATACTGGTAGCATTTCTGTTGTATCTTCCTATCTCTTCTCAACTGTTCAATTAAGGCTTGTAGTTGCCTCCTCAATAATTCCACTTCAGCTTCTAAGCCATTTTGAATCCTTCCATACCTTGGTCCATTGGCTGCAATATCATCTTCCTCTACCACAAGAACAGCTTGCTTCTTACCCTTATCGCTTACAAATTACAATTTTTTTCTATACTGTGAAGATTATAACTTGTGTGCAAATGTCATGCTTGTAGGAACCAGTTCTGTTACGCAACTTGTAAGGGAAACTGCAGTTGTTATGGAGGAGCTCACTCAGTCTGGGTAATCAAAATATCTTAAATATGATATCAAATGTGTTACAATCATTATTCGATTTTGGTTGGTATCATTTCTAGTATTGTATTCAAATTGTATTGAGATAGAGAGATGAATATTAGGTGTCTAGAAAATTATTTGTCCCCTATTTGGTCACTTGGACTCTACATGGTCAACAATTGATGGCATCAGGTAGGCCAAGTGGTGGCTGGTAGCCAATGATTCACAACGGGCATGTAATGATGAACTGCTAGGAATCAGGTGGACCTTGTGATAGTTGGTGGCTAGTGGTTGTTGGCATTGATGGTTAGTAACTGGTGGCCATTGGGTGGTGGCAAGGGGAGGTGGCTAAGCCAATGGCAGCGGTCATCATAGGGATATGGATGGTAGGTCTTTTTTTCAGAAAATTGTTTATATTTTTAAAAGTGTAACTGTTTTCGATTTATTAAAAAAAAAAAAAAATGGTGTAAAGTGTTTCTGTTTATTTGCTGTAATTTTTCATTGACTTAAATTTTTCGACACATCAAATACCTGAAAACACAAAAACAATTTATGCCAAAAACAAATGAAACCAGAGTTTTCTTGTTCTTTGGATTGGTAAGTAGTTATACATGCACTTAGCAGTTTTTGAATCATGACCTCACACTACTTTCCATTATTGTTGGAAGCAGAAGTGCCATTTAAGATAGAGCTCATTGGCTAGGACCTTAAAGATTTTGTGATGCTTTGTTTGCTTAGAATGGAGCAAGTGACCCTGCTAAAACATAATGTTGGGGATTGCATTTTTTGTTGTTGTTGACTGGTTCGAATTAGGGACTGCATCTTTATTTCTCCTATTTTTGTTGTTGCCTGGTATGGAGATTTTTTTGTGACAACATGTCAGCATAATCGAAATCTTAAAATTCTTCTCCTTCCTCCTTGTTTGTTTGGTGTCTTTTCATTCTTCGTTTGGGGCTTTCGTTCAACACTGAACATCATTGGCCGAGGAGGCAATAACGTAAACATAATTGGATTTGAAGCCTAATAAAAGGTATCGTATTTCTTTTTTTATTATTTTCTTTTATATTTTTAATTTCTTTGAAATTAAGGTAACTCCAATCTGTAGAACATGTCTCTACTGTATTCAAAACCCTAATTCGAACCAAACATTCTATGTTCTTGTTGTTGTTGGGGTTCATATTATACGTAATTCATCAATTCAGCTTCCTTTTCTTCTAATTATTGTTTGGGAATATTCAAATCCTAAATTATAATTCTAGTAGTTCTAGGACCTTAATATGATTGCCAAGCTCATTTGAATTGAATATTAAGCTTTATTATGAATTAACAGGCTTGCTTGATTTTAAATGGAGTTTGTTTGATATTGTATCTGTCTTATATTTGTAGCTGAGGTGAGCACCAATGTTATGGAAATTTTAATTATAATTCCAATCCTAGTCTAAGAACTCAATATAGTTGCCAAGCTAATCTGAATAATCGGCTTAATTAATTAATGGGCTTGCTTTGTTTTATTGTTAATTGTTGTATAATTGTCTTATTTTTGTTGCTGAGAGGGGCATCTATGTTCAAATTTTAGTGCTTTGCTTAGGCCTTTGCTGAGCTCTGTTTTGTTAAAAGAACCAGGTGGGGTTGGCTTTAATTGTAGAAAAAGAAATGCGTGTGTATGGGCCATGGCAAACTTTGATACAAGCAGAGTTTCTTATTCTTCACTTTCTAAGGTTGTTGAAAAGGACAATAATAATTTAAATCTATATATATCTAAAAGCTGAAGCATAGTATTTATTGTTGCTATACTCCTGTTGAGCCACATCAACGTCTACGTCATTATCCTATTTCTTTTTAATTTTTTCTATAATTTTTTTTAACATTTACTCATTTAAAAAAATATATATATTTATACTTTCTTCCTCCTTTACATTTTCATCTCCCCATTACCTTCTACTTTAATATCACTATTCATCTTTCTCTTCATTTTCCCTTATTTTGTCTCTTCTTATTTACACCGTTTTACTATAAATTCGTTATTCTCTCTTTCATTCTTTGCATAGTTTTCCCTCACAAAAAAAAAAAAAAAAGTTATCTCTCTCTCTCTCTCTCTTAATTTTTTGGTTGATTTTTTTATTTTACATCTCTGCTTTAGGTTGATAAATTTTTGTATTCTTTAGAACTCTACTTTTGGTTGAAGCAATTGATTTTGTATTTTAAGTTTTTTTTTTTTTTTTTTTTTTATTGTTTATCTACTCTAATCGATTATTTTTAAAAAATTGCAAATTACCCTTTAAATCCAGGTTGAACAATATTCAAGATTGTAAGTGTTTTTGTCTTTGTCTCTCTCTAGTAGTCCCCTTTCTCCTTTTAAGTTGTACTATTAAAATATGAACATTGATAGTTTTAGTGACATGTAATGCATATTGTGATATTGATATGGGTGTTTTTTATGAGCCTCCAAGAAATGGCCCTATGCTATGGGAATAGGCAAATGCCCAACAAATATAAAGGCTAGTACAAAAGGTTAGTGTTGCTTTATTTATGTTAGCAATGCACTTTCTTAATTTAACATTTGAATTTTCAATCTTTATAGTTTAAACGTTAAGGTCATATGGTGATTTGCTTATCACATGTTTGACGTTTTGTTTATAGACAAATACCAAAACTCAGGCTTTATAATACTTTTGTGCAAGATTGACACCATCAATTGATAGGCACGATCTTTGGTTCATTAGATTGTATGCTTTTTCCAATCTGGATGTGACTCTATTTTCATAAGAATGTCCCTCTAATTGAAAATTCCTATGTTTGGTCTTTGGTACATCTAATTCAAATAATCGGAAAGAAATTTTTAAATTAGAATTTTGGGTAATCAAAAAATTTTACTTTTATTTTTTGGTTGTGATCATTTATCAAATGTAATACCCGTATTTTTGGGTTGTACTTCTAAAATTTTATAAACCATAGTTTAAAATCATCTGAATTTTAATAGAGCAAAAAATATTGCCCCAAATTTTCTATAATAATCTTTCAAGTATCATATCGATAATATTATTAAATAAGGATATTTTCATTAAACTTGGGAACAATGTTTCTCTATTAATTTCTATATATTAATTTTGTAATGGTTGAAAGCAGATTTGTGTTCCTTTGTTTTTGTTTGTTTTTTTACAAGCTATTGTTTCTACTTTATGTTTTTTAAATAACAAGACTTCATATGAGTTTCATAAGCAACATTAATAATAATAATAATAATAATAATAATAATAATAAGTTGTGCGCTGTATTTATTTTGTTTGATAAGGAAGCTAAAAAATTACTAAGACCATACAATTAGCATGTATGATCTTTCATCTAGTTGCTAAATTAAATTCAATATTTTATCAGATGAATGCAAATTTTAATACGCAACTCACTTGAACCTAAAAAACATTTATATTTTAACTAAAGCTTAACGACTATAACAAGAAGGAAGGATGAGAATTCAGATATAGGAATTCATATTGTGTCAAAACAATCAAGTAAAAGTCTTTGATCCATTAATAATAAAATCTTTCTGGAAAATTGAAACTTATACAAGTTATACTACCTATGTTCTTAACTTCTACCTACTTTAACTATCATTAAAATAACAAAATAAATAAATAAATAAAGCAGCTGAATTTTTGACCCCATGAGGTACAAGAATCAAGGGTATCCAATTAAATACTAACACTGATAAAAATAAACTGTAAAATATAGAAAAATAATGAATTGCATCAATACTATCTGGCAACTATGGCTACTACTATTCCATGAAATTTACTCATTTAAGCTGAAATAAAAACTTCATTATTTAACAACCAAAATATAATCTTGGCTCATTTTATTTAACATTTAATTTCAACTACAACCTCCAAATATATTAAATTATATATTTTTTCTCTCACAGAGAGAGAGAGAGAGAGAGAGAGAGAGAGAGAGAGATTTATGGTAGTAGTATATGTTTTTAATCATCTAAGGAAGTAGAATATATAGAGTTCCTTAATAACTTATAAGCTAAAACCCAAATCCATAATAGAACTACACAATCAAAGCATGAACATATAACATCAATTATTTTTTGAATTACTGTTTGAAATTTACACAATTGTTGGAAGCACTTAAATTAAAAAAAAAAAAAAAATCCACATAAAGTGTTCTTATGAAATGTTACAGTGCATTAGAAAAAAATAATAATAAATAACATAGCTACCAAGGATATTTCCTCCAGTAATAATATAAGTAACATGAAAAATAGTTACCCAATTTAAATATCACATTTTCCAACATTTCATTTCACCTTTTACTATGTGTAGGTAAAATAAATGATGTGGATATTAATAACTTTTTAGCTACTTCAAAATTATTAATAATTAATTTGTATTGGAATTTTGATAGTTCAGATATATTGTCTTTTATTTATTTATTTTTTAAGGAAAGTGGCAATTGAATACGTATGAAGAAGTAATTCAGTTAAATAAAGAGAGGAAGAGCCAAAGAACTAGATATTAATGATTGTTTCCGCTGTTTCAATATTATTAATAATTTAATTATAAGAGACTTTTGATATTATAAAAGACAGTAAGTTAATATTATTGTCTTTTGATTTTCTTAAGGAAAGTGGCAGTTGAACAGGTATTGTAGCGTGAAAGACTATTTGACTTGGGCTTCATTGAGGAGAACATTAAACATCAACTATAATTGAAAAATATATTAAATACTATAAGGCTTGGGCTTTATTGTGGAGGGTATATGAAAAGCTTTTATTCACTTAGTTGACAATGAAAAATTATTGCTAATAACTAGAGCAATCACTAATCCATAAACACACACAACACTATAAATTACAATCCTAAACAACTTAAAAATTACAAACTAAAAACATGATACAACTACACAACCACAAAATGAGCACACAACATGATCACAAATATTTTGTACAAGATCAAATTACAAGGGGAAAAGAAATCCTTCTTCAAGCCAACATAGAAGGGGACAAAAATGCAAAATATGGATTAACAATTGCGTTGTTATGTGAATCAAATAACAAGGGAATACAACTACTATCTTCGATTATAAATCAACCAGAAAAAAAAAAAAAAAAAAAAAAAAAAAAAAAAAAAAAAAAAAAAAAAAAAAAAAAAAAAAACCTTCTCCAAAACTATTGACAAATCGTTCAATATACAATTTTCGTGACAAACACATTTCATATTCAAAGAAACCAAGCATGCAAAAATATTGGAGTGGATCATTGGGATTATGAATGTCCTTACCCTTATGGAAACAAGGAATTACATGTAACATGCAAAATGTGTTCAGTTGACTTGAAAATGTATAAATTAGTCAACCGAGTATGGTAGAATTAACATTTTAAAAAAAAATCAATTCTACTATAAATTATCCTCATTTTTTTCCAAATAGTAATATCTAATTAAAAAATATATATATAGTTCCATGAACAAAAGCTCCTGCCAGCATGAATCTTACTATATATTGGTAATACATATATAACACAGCTTGAGATGTAATAACATGATAAATATTGATAACAAAAAGACCACCCAAAAAAATTTATCAAGCACAGTGCACGGGACCGCAACTAGTAATAATAATAATAATGCCCAATTCCACTATGTTGATGACTACATTGACTCCATGGGACTCAAACTCAAAGTCCTCTCCACCGCATCACGCGTTTTAAGATGATGATTTTGCTGTTGATGGAGAAGGATATGATTCAAGTGATAACACTCATAATTTGGTGCAACCTTATAATAATAATAATAATAATAATAATAATAATAGTATACATCATCCTGAGGTTCACTTGAAGAATGTGCTCAATGGTATATTTGCCATTTTGACTGGCTGGAACAAAATTCAGAGTTTCATTTCAAATCAGCAGTCGCTACTCCCCACTTCAAATGTTTCATTTGTTGGGTCCGCAAAGAATGGCGATACCTTCTTGTCCTCCATTTACATACCTAGTGCCCCACTTCTTGAGCCCAGTGGATCAAGTGGGGTTAATTATAGTGTTAATTATGGTGTTTACAAGGATGTTCAAGGAGAGGGATCCCCAGAGGGTCTGTGATGCCTACCATGATAGGCTTGATCCATTACAAGGTGTTCTTATTAACACCATCAGCAATGCCGTAGGAAGTAGCAAAGCATGATGTGATAGATTGGACTTGCACAAGAGGATGGTTGAATCTTCCACTTGGTTTGTCTATCCAAGAGATATACAAGGCCTCCAATACTTCGAGAATCTGTTGCCAGGTGTGATTTTCATTTGCATCTCAGCTTGCTTTTACATGTCAACTTGTTTTATCTTTGTAAAACTAACATCTCTTTCCTGCTTTGTAATGTCAAAGAGATAGGATTGTAAAATTCTATTTTGGAGCTTTGTTTCTTTGTTTACTCTTTGCTTCTTTTCACATGCATGTCAACTGGACTATAATGGTATTTTAGAAATTCATACTTTGCATCAACATTCTAAATATGCAGTCCTTTGTAAAGCGGTTTTCCCTTTTTTCCCTGACTTTATAGTTTTTGTTGGAATTGACAGGTTGAATCCTGACAAGTTGATACCCTTGGCAATTTTGAAAGGAGCAAAAGGCCTGGCAATTTTAACTGTAGCTAAAGCTGGTGTTCTGCTTGCTTACAAACTTGGCATAGGCTTGGTCATTTCTCAAAGGTCAGATGGATCATGGTCTGCCTCATCGGCCATATTCTCTGTTGGTTTAGGATGGGGTGCCTCAGGTACAACAAAATTTTCATGTTACTTCTAGTGTTAATTTCTTTTTGTTATTATTACTATGTCTGTAAGTGTCAATCTTAGGTAGAAGGCCTGAAAAAAAAAAAATCCAGGATATGCATGAGTTTGGAGAGAGTTCCTTTTAACTATTTGTGAAATTCTAATTTTTTATCAAGACTTCCTCAATTTATGTTTCAGCGAATAATTGTACTAAATATGTGTTCCCAGATTGAAGGAGAGCACAGTTGTAGCAAACGTATTGTGTCAGGATTTAAATTTTGTGTGTGTCTGTAACTTTTGGTTACATGAATAATTAGAATCATACATGTGTTCAAGATGCTAAAATACATGTATGATGGCTTAACATGAAATGAAAAAATGAAGATCTTTAGAGGTTACAAACTGTGAACCTTTTATTATAGTATCATTGGCTGTGATCTGAATGTTCCTAAAATCTTTTTTTCTTTTTTTTTTCTTTTTTTTTGATAATGAAAAATTTTATTAGAAAAAAGCAAACATAGTACACTAGTGGTGCACTAAGAGAGAAGTACAATCAATTCAAAATACAATGATCAAACAAGTGTAAGAAAGAAAAACAAAGGGGAGAGAGAAAAGCAGCACTGAATGTTCCTAAAATCTTGTTCAAATCTTTGGAATCTACTGATAGTTGACATCCAAATGGCTAAGGATTGTTCTTTGGGCTCTTGAAAGCATGCCATAGGCTTCTTTTGTTCAATCATTTTCTGCTATTTTTTTATTTTGCAATCTCTTTAAAATGGAGAAAAATTGTGGGAACATTGGAATTTGCTTCCTCATATGGTTCCTATTTATGGCTTCATATCAATTAGTGACTTTACTAAGCCTTAATCCAATTGATTAAGGTTGGACATTGGCTCCATGAATTGCTGGACTTAAAACTAAAGGAAATTGTTGTGAAAAACATCTTAAGTGAATGCTGGCACATTAGTCAATACTGATCTACCTGAATTCCAGTGTTTTATGGTAGAATTTCAACATTTAGATGTTCACGTGTCTGTGCTAGCATTTGGTGGTGGGGTGTGTGGGGGAAGGCATGGTTCTGTTAGGACAGTTTCTTTCAGGAGAGGGAGGCAAGATATATATCATAGTTCTAATCCTATGCGACCATAACAGCATTACTTAATTTATTCTTGTTGTTTTTGTGTTTGCTTTATACCTTTGATTCTTTTAAGATTAAATCTTCTTGCTTGTTTTTATCGTAATCAACATCTTAAAGTTTTGAACTGAATTGGAAGTGTAAGGATTTTTTAAAGATTGAGAGCCTAAAATAAATGCAAATAGTGAAGAGACTAGAGGAAGATTCCAAGATCCATGGTTTTAAAAATGGGATCGGACCAACTGGTCCGATTGGTTGAATCGGGAACCGGAGGCCAGTCAGGTCCAGAAAAAGGCCAAAAACCGCAAAAAAGAAGCCAAAAACCGAGAATTGGAGGCAAATCCGGTGTTGCTCCCGGTCTAGTTTTTTAAAATCATGCCAAAATCTTTAGTTTCAAAGATTAGCCTAAAATAAATAAATAAATAAATAATTAAATTATATATATGTATATATATATTTAGGGGGGGGGGGGGGGGGTGAGGGGGGAATGCAATATTCATTTTTGCAAGGTAGTGCTGCTCAAAGATGTTGTTTTCTGCACTTTCCCCATTCTAATATGTTTTGTGCATTTGAAAGTAATTTTGTGGTAGTCTGAAAATTGATAACTGCCGGCACTTGCAAACTATGGCAGGTGCATTTATGAGAGTGTCATTGGAAGGGAATGGTGTTGCAACAAGGATGGATACCAATTTATGTTTTTATGGTGATTCTTATCTCACCAAATCAGATATTCTTCTTGGGATGGTGAGCAGACCAAAGGCTGCTAAGCCCTTGTATGCAGCACTTGAAGACCTATTCTTCAATCTACGGTGATGATTTCAATTGTCTACAATTTGGCATCTTTCTAATGCATGTAAATTATCCCCATGGGCATTGGTGTAGATCACTTTTCAGACATGCTTGGATTCTAATACAAATTCCTCATCTTAGATCTATAAATGTAAAAAAGTTATTTCGGATTGTTTCATCTTCTATCTATATAAAGGGATATACTTAATGTCACAAGCAATTTAGTCTATTGTTTCTATCTTAATCCTATTCATTTGTGATTGTCAAACCGTTCAGTATAATATGATGAGTGCGTTTGGATAGGAGGGTTTGTTGCTCAAAGTTAAGTTGCGTTTTGCTCCTTCTTTTTTTTTTTTTTTTTTTGGCCGCACTTGTTGACTGGGGGGGACAAAATTTACTGTGCATGAACAGTGTATACACTGTTCACGCACTGTTCATGCACTGTTTATGTATTAAAAAATATTAAAAGTGGGTCCCACAATACTATTTACACATTTAAAAATTATTTTGCTACAGTGTTTTCAGCAACAATCAGTTTTTATCAACTTTCAGCAACAATAAGTGTGAGTGCGTTTGGATAGGAGGGTTTGTTGCTCAAAGTTAAGTTGCGTTTTGCTCCTTCTTTTTTTTTTTTTTTTTTTTTTTTTTTTTGGCCGCACTTGTTGACTGGGGGGACAAAATTTACTGTGCATGAACAGTGCGTGCACTGTTTACGCACTGTTCATGCACTGTTTATGTATTAAAAAATATTAAAAGGGGGTCCCACAATACTATTTACACATTTAAAAATTATTTTGCTACAGTGTTTTCAGCAACAATCAGTTTTTATCAACTTTCAGCAACAATAAGTGCTATCCAAACGGACCCGATGTAAATATACTAAGATTCATAGGGACTTGTATATATTCACAGAATGATAAAAATTAAATTTAGTTGGCATGAATAAATTATTTTAAGTTCAAATATTACTTAATACTTATCAAATGGTTTGTCTAGTTTTTGGATGAGTTCATTTTCATTGGTTTGTTTTGTTTGAAAAATAAGTAGTGTAAAAGTACAATTTTCTACTAACTACATAAAAAGAGCACGAAGAGAGGGGTGTTTGGTTTGATTGTCACTTAAAACTCAGTTCTCAAAATTCAGTTCCAATCACTCAAAACTATAACTCATATCTCATTTTTTATTTTCTATTTTTCTCTATTTTTCTCTTGACTTACCCAACAATGTGTTTGGCTCAAATATTTGCTTTAGTTTTCAGCTTAAGAACTCAAACTCAAAAAGGTGAAGCCCACACGAACAATTACAGTGCTCTTGTTGCCCTCACTCATGATATTCTCTCTTCCCATCCCTTCTTTCATTTTTTTTTCTTTAAATATGTCAAGCAAACAGCATAAAGGCAGGTAAAAAAATATAGGAAAGCAAAAAGAAGGAAATGAGTAGATCAAACATTTAACAATAGATTATTGCAACTATGGTTAGTTCTTTTTTTTTTTTTTGGGGGGGGGGGGGGGGGGGTGATAATCTACAATCAATCATTATATATATATATATATATCTAAAAGCTGAAGCATAGCATTTATTGTTGCTACGCTCCAGTTGAGTTATATCATTAGTCATGTCACCTTTTATTTTTTTATTTTTTTAACAATATTAATATATATATATATATATATATATATATAAATAGTGCAACTTTACACATTCTCTAACTCATTAAATCCAACTCATTATTAACAACCTTACACATTCTTTAACTCATTAAATCCAACTCACCATTAATTCAGCCCTTTTCTAATTCTCAACTCTTCATTTTCCCCTTCAAAACCGATTAGCTCTTTTGAAGTTCAAACCTTTCAATTGCCACTCCTACAATTAACTAAGTTATTTTTAACACTATAAATTTCCAATTGCTCCTTTTCTACCTCCTCAAAAGTTGCCAATGTGGCATCAGATTTGGTAAGTCCCTCTGAGGTGTATTCTTTTCTATCTTATTTTTTCTTTTTCCCCAACTTCAAATTTTCCATTGGATTCCTATAAAAAGTTTGTGGCTGATATGCTTTTTTTGTGGGTTGCCAACAATGTGATCACTTTATGGCTATGGGTGGCTAGGATTTGGTTTGTCGATTATGAGAAGGGTTTTCAAGAATTAGAAATCTCTACAAGAACTTCTTACTTTATATTCATGTTGTACAATTTTTACTATTTGTGCTTTACCTATTCAATTTTTTTATCTTTGACATTTTAGTTTTCTTACATCTGACATTTGTTTAACTCTATGTAAACAAAAGAAGAAAAGAAAAATAAAGTTCGATGTAATTACCTCTAATAGTTTTGAAACAATAATATAGTATACGCTGTAGTTTTATTCCAACTACTACTTTCATATTTTTTTAACTCAATTGGAACTTTCTCAATTTCTGTTTGGCTTTAACAATCATAAATACTATGTTTAACATACTGTATCTTACTATGTGCAGTACATAATAATTTGATCTTGCAGTCCAATAGAAAATAATAGATCTGCCTCAAAAGTTTGATGGGTTTGTGTGTCACAAGGAAATAAAAAATATCAAAACATGATTAGGGGTTTAATTTATATCCGATTATGGTAATGCTAAATGTGGAATTTGGTTCTTGTAGGGTTTACGAACATTGATCCAAATACATGGGAGTTTGATAATGAAGTTTTCTTAAGTGGCTAGAGACATTTCAAAGTTACGAAAGCTCAGAGAGAAGTAGTAAACTACAAGAGCATACCTTCAATAAATGGAACAAAGGCTAAAAGAGACTAAAAAAAATCAAGCAACAAATGATGTCCTTAGCAAGAGCAATGCAAAATCCAGCAAATAAATCCAGTACATTCTTGTTTGTGGTTTTTGAAACAATAAGACAAACAAATTGAGTTCACCATCATTACTTTGATATTGGTTCATGTACAAGTGAATACTCTTGGCTAAATCTATCTAACTAGATAACATTAGATTGATACAACTTAATTATAATTAGAACACTTTTGACTCCCAACTACTGTATCAATAACAGAGCTTCAACTAGCAACCATTTAGACCATGTAATTAAAACCTACCAAATAATCACTTCATAATCACCCATCACTTGAATTAGATTTTAGAATCAGATCTTAATGATTTTGACAATCTATTCCTTTGTTTTGACTACTCTACCAAAAAGC
Source organism: Quercus variabilis (assembly GCA_030445155.1). Lineage (NCBI taxonomy): Eukaryota > Viridiplantae > Streptophyta > Magnoliopsida > Fagales > Fagaceae > Quercus > Quercus variabilis. Next base: position 32,758,935 of record CP129445.1, read on the forward strand.
CTACTCTTTCTTTGAATTTTGGAAGTGGCAAATTGTTGTCCATAATGTCACTTTGCAAAGAGAAGTTCTAAACCACTTTAAGCTTGCACGGTGGGTTTCTTTCACTTCACGTGCCTATACACCATTTTAAAAAAATAAAAATAAACAAAGAAGCTTATACACCTATTTGTTTGATTGCTAAGAAAATAAAGTAAATTTTAAATAAATAAAACAAGTCTTAAGTCCTTTGTTGGTGGCTTTATTGTTGTTCAATAATTGCTTCTTTGGTTCGATGATTTTACATTATAATATACTTTGGTTCTAATATGTTTAGTTACTAATTTTAATCAAGCTGAAACTTTCATTTTTTTAGTTCAATTGCTAAGAAAATGTGATTACTCTCTCTCTCTCTCTCTTCCCCCCCCCCCCCCCCCCCCTTAGATTGCTGAATTTTTGTTTTGTTTTGTTTTGGTTTTGTTTTTTATCTCTACTTTTGGTTGAGGTGGTGTGTTTTTTGAGTTTCCCATCACATGCACACTCTCTCCCTCTTATAATTTTAGTTGAGTTAATTCTTAGATATTTTGAAAGTAATTTGAATTTATATCAAAATACAATCTACATGGCTATGTATTTGAATGTGCCTATCAATTATTTGAGTACTATCAATTATATATTTGTGATGAAGTTTAATTATTATGATGATCTTTTTAAGAGAATGAGAAAATTGAATAATTAATTTGAAACTTAAAAACATTTAGTTTTACCAAAAGAAAAGCAAAACATAAAACACTATAACAAAAGTTTGAACAATATAGACCACTTCAAAAAAAAAAAAAAAAAAAAACAATAATATCAATCAAGCACCCCCAAGTTTTTATAATAATAATAAATAAAAAAAAAAAAACCAAAATAATAGAATGAAAATGGATAATACTTTTAAAAATAGTTCAATTTTTAAGGAGAACAAATTATCTTCAATAAATTTTAGAGAATAAATTATACATTATACCATATTAGAAAATAATTATATATTTCTACGCATCACGTGGATCTACAACTAGTCTATATATATTAATAGGTAAAGTTGAGAGAAAATCAAATTAAATTTCAAATTAGATTCTAATTGTTGTATAATTTTGTACCACATGTCCTATCTATTTATATATATATATATATATATATATATATATTTTCTTTAATTTCTAGGTATGTTAATGTTGTGCAAAAGACGAAGAGTCTAATATAAATAAACTATTAAAAAAAACCCAATAAAAAAGAGTAAATTCATGTTTATATCCAAAAAAATAAAATAAAATAACAAAACAAATAAGAAAAAAGAGTAAAATTCATGTATGTATCTATGACTTCAACAAGGTATAATTTGAGTCTATATGTGTGTAATTGTGTTATTTTTAATTGTACCGTACATATATATGAATTATACACTAATATATATAGATATATATATATATATATATATATAAAAACAGAGACCTCATACGAAAGTGCATGAACTCCTATCATGTGGCACTCTAATATTTCATTTTTAGTCTTTTTAACCTTTTTTCATTATGTTATTTTAACTGTTACCCAAAAGATCACGTTAACCTATTTTTACTGTTATCTAAAAGATAGGCTGTAGTTCAAAATTAAATTAAAATCATAACAAACCTTATGAAAAGAACAAGCCCACTTATTATCTTAAATAGTATAACCCAAGTTTGACCCTTACATATTAATTTCTTCCCACGCATTCTCCAACATATGGGCTAACATCATATACCATATCCCAATTATTGCGCAAACCCATCTATTCTCACCTTTTGACGTTCTACTATTTTTGTCTCTTCTCTTTCCCATACGTTGATTGTTATTTGGCTCAAAATGATACCCATCATTTTCTACCTACTACAAACTAGGCCAAATGTTGTTTGCTCTCGATATTCTTTTATAATTCTCTGTTGAGTGACAAATATTTGATTGAAGTAAGTGGTATCAAATTTGTATCAATCTTGCTTTTATAGACTTCACGACACTTTTTTTTTTCTTTTTTACTAAGCGTAAATAGGATAATATCTTTGCAGTTCGATTAAACCATACTATTACTAATTCTTATGGGTCGGTCCATTTCCTTAATACTATTGCAGAGATAGCAGGTTATTCATGTGTATTGTTGAAGCAGCCTGTATGTCAAGTATAGATCTTCAATGCACGAGACCCACCAAGAGTTGTATACATTACGAGAATGAGTTGATAAAACCTCACATGTTAAGGCTTTGTTGCATTGCCTATATTTCATGTTTATTTTCATAGTAAGTAATATCTCAAAAAAAATTTCTTAAAAATTTTATTGTCAAAATTAAATGGATTCTGGTTTTTGGTTTTTTATGCGGTCTTCTAAGGTTGTGGTTGAGGCAATTACTATCCTTCTGCTCTATGAGTAGCCTGGTTGAAGTGTATTCCTTTGGCAAGGTTTAGACATTCTTGCAAGGACATGCTAAACTCCTTGTTGCATATGTCACTGTCACATATGCTGAGTCGCTGACATGAACAAAAAATGCCATCATTAATTAATTCAAATTATTAAATTTGGTTTTAATAGTCATATAAACAATCTAGAGTACGGTGTTGTAAGCTGGTCGTTCTGAAAGTGCTGTTGGCCAATGCTTGGTGACACTGATTCAACATGAGTTTGTGTAAATTTGTCAAAAAATACTAGGCTATAATTATTTAGTCAATAACTTTGAAGGATAAAATTATCCCCAAATAGCCGTTAAAGCAAGCAGAGAGGTCAGATCAGTAACGTCAAATTTGCTGTTCCATAAAGTCTTTCTGTATTGTGCTTCACCATGCAGTTAATTTCCATACGAGTGAAGCTTTGGCAAATATGGTCCAGAGCTTACTCCCTTCATAAAATAATAGGTACAAGTGATCGTGTGAGCTGTAAATGTCAATTCTCTTGTTTATTTAATACAAGTAGTTTGATCAGGGACTCATCAGTCTTTTTCTTTTTTAGTCTTCAGAGTACTATTTTAATTTCTCTAATTAGTTGGATATTATTTTTATTTTTATTTTTATTTATTTTTTATATATATCAGATTTGAAGGACAAATTTCGAGCAAGAACATTGAGACTGGAATAATTGGCACCGACAAGAAATTCAGGTAAGCTCGTTTTCCATCCTCATTAAGCTTGTGGATGGTCTTACACTTGATGTGAATTGGTCTTGGTTTGAGTTGATATTCCAACTTGCATAAATTTCCCATTTATAAACTATTTTTCAAGCGGATATAAACTGGTAATGTGTTTGCATGTTTTAAGATTTTTGGGAGAACGTCTCTACATCACCATTCTCCTTTTTCTTTTTTCTTTTTGTAGATTTTGCTAGGCTGCTATTTAAGGCCTCTGTTGCACCAAGTTGGCTTTTGTAAATCGGTTTGATTCTGTTCTATAGTAGCATATGTATACTTTATTGCCCCTTTGTTTTGTATAGCTGGTAATAATAAGTTGCCAAATTTAAGTTCACTTTGTTACTAAAAGTATGTGCATCCATTTTGTGTATTTTTAGGCTGCATTTGTGGATTTTATTTAGGACAAAGTTTAGTTACAAAATTGGTTGTAGCCAAAGGCAACAAAATTGGTTGTACTCAATATCTTTTTATTGGTGGTGAATTTTGACAAATCCATCATCGGATTACATCTTCTTCTTAGATCCTCCATGCTTGCAAAATTTTTTAAAAATTAAAGAACAATAGCTATGTCATTAATAAATTATTTATGTGGTTCCCAAACCTAATAGTACTTCCTATGCAGGGATTGGGCTCCCAATTTATTTGTTAGTGGGTATCCCTGAACTCCTACTATGGCAAGTTTTAAATGCTACCTTGACAGCCCAACTATATAACCCTCATACATCTTGTGCTTAATTCCCTCTCTTCCCTGGTATCTTTCTTCTCACATTAACTCCTATTTCTCACACCCTAATTTTTACCAACCAACCCCTTTCTGCCCTCCTATCTTCCCTTTTATAGCCTCTCCTTAGTGGGGACCCAAATAATTATCTTTCCATCTTTTCCCATGTGGTCCCCACCTCTATCCAGAATTCTTAGTAACTTGGTAAATTCTAAGAATTTTCTTGAAACTTGCACCTGAAGCCGAATGGTGCTCGATAGCGGATTCCCCCAAGGCACTAACAACGTTTGAGAACCAATCCGAGTATTGACTACTACCCCTTCAATCATCCCCAACCCATTCATTGATACTAGGCCGAGCCCAGTCCAATAACAATAAGCCACTACCAAACATCGATCCTATGTCTCTATGATATTGCTACTGGATTGGGCGCATCCTAACAACAATGGGCCAACACCGGCCACCGATCCCATGTCCCTATAGTTTAAATTGCAAATTTTTGTAATTTAAAATTATGCATAAAATATAAGCTTATAGATCATATAGTAAATAATATCCGATTGATACAAAATTTTACATGTGTATTAGGAGCGTAAAAAATATGCAATTCAACAATTAGAATTTTAAAATTTGTAGTAATGTTTATTTAATCCCAGTACTCTCGACATGTTTTTAGTTGGCTACTTTTTAAGGAGTTTGTCATAGTAAACTTGTCTTCTCACAATTTGCTTGTAAGTGTTTTATATATTGTTCCCTTAATCATGATAGTATCCTTTATTAAATTTATTTTATGAATATTGTTCCTTAACAGTTAGTTTTTTTTTTTTTTAATTTATATATATATATATATATATTTAAGGTAATTTCTTCCTCCTTTTATACTTGAAATTAAAGGGGTAATTTTTCCATTTTTTTCCTTTTTTACTTCTTGAACTCAATTTTGGTGAGCAATCCATTGATTTCTCCTTATTGTTGCAAGGTTTTTTTTTTTTTTCCTCCCTCTTTTAGAGTAATTATCATTGCGAAAATGCTTTGTGCTTTGAGAGTTATCGATAAATTTTAAAAGAATGCATTATTTATTAAAAATATAATGTTAAAAGGGTTAATTGCTCAACTAGAAATTCAAGGACTAACCACATACATATAAATTTAAGGATGAGATTTGTAAAAATCTCTTCGAAATATTGCCATTCAATTGGTTTTTTAAAAGCAATTCCTTTCCTTGTTCTTTATTCCTTTTTCACACTTGGTTTGAGAATACGCAATAGGATGTACTAACCCTTATCCACATGTCTTAGCCTTAAATCCTCTTTTTTTTTTTTTTTTTTTTTTTAAATAATGCTAGAGAAACACCTAACTATACACCCCATTGCTTTCCTTGTGATTGATGCAACTAAATTTTTTTTTTCAGCAAGTACCCATGGTGGTTTGGTGTGTAAGTGCTAAAATCCATTCTCAAATTAACCCCCACTATTTTGTGAAATTAGTTGTGGGTGGCAAGGGAAAAAAAAAAACCATTTTGTACACAACCGTCAACATACTACCACCAATTTGGCAAGTTGTTGCTTCCATTTTTGTAGAGACCATACTCAAATAACAATAATTGGTGAAATGATTGAATAATATTATTTATAGTCTAATGGAACTGTTAAATGGAGACATAGGCTGATAAGCATAACAATAAGATTAAAGACCTATCATAAATCACATTTTGGAGTGCAACACCTAATCAACTAATCTGCAAATATTGGAATATACCTCTAGGCAATGAATAGACACCATATGAAAAAAAAAAAAAAAAAAAAAAAATTAAGTGTCTCTTTATCCCCTACTAATTGATGTATGGCAAGGTCTGAATTTTATTTTTATTTTTTCATTTTAAACTTTGGTTATTTCAACCCAAAAAAAAAGCTTATGACAACACACACATAATATAAAATGGAACACTAAGAATAGAATTTAGGATTTTTATCCATAACATAGGTAATAGGACTAAAGCCTAATTGCTTATCTCAAGTCTAAGCCCAAAAAAAAAAAAAAAAACGCTTACCTCTAGACATGGCTCTTGTACACCACTCCCCAATCCAGTCCAATTTTAACTCTCAGTTTTTAAAGGTTGGAAGCTAGAAACAGTCTTGTAGCCCAACCTTCCATAACTTGGGGTTGGCCTGATGGGCTTTAGGCCTGGCATCCAAAAATTCTGTGGAACACTAGCAAAAATGTGATGACTTACCTTGGAGTTTCCTTCTCTCTCCCTCATCCATCTTGGCACTGGAGGCTGGAGCAGCTTTTGCCACCAGCAGAAAGAAAGATAAGCGGCAGCAACAGATGAACCATGACTACCACATCTTTATCTCTATCTCCAAAGCTTTTGCTCTCCATTTCCAAGCCCAAGCCTTACAATTCTGTTAACACCCATAATTCCTCTCTACCATTTACCTCAACAATAACCAAAAATACCATTCTTTTACACAACCCAGCTCACAGAATTACTCAGAAAAGCACTCAACTTTGGAGAATCTCTTCTGCCTCTGAAGGTGAAGTAGTTCTACCACCAGAAGCCACCCCACTAGAGAATGCCCAGGAGATAGTGTCAACCAGTGATGATGGTGTCTCCACCATCATATCAGCTCTTCTCTTCATTGCTTTTATTGGTCTATCTATTCTCACTATTGGGGTAAAGTCACTTTACAAAAAAGTTCCATTTTTTCATGTGTAATTACTTGTGTTGTTTGTTCTAGTTGCCTAAAATTGTGACTTTGCGTTGTGGGTTGTTGCTAAATTGAGTTGGTTTTGGGTCCCAGGTTATCTACATAGCTGTCACAGATTTCTTGCAGAAGAGGGAGAGAGAGAAGTATGAGAAAGAAGAAGCAGCTAACAAGAAAAAGAACGGGAAAAAGAAGAAGGTGAGAGCAAGGGCTGGGCCAAGGGGGTTCGGGCAAAAGATTGATGATGGTGATTATGAATAGAATGTTCAGTGTAAGTTTTTCACTGGCTTTGTGTCTCCAGATTGAAATGGGTGGTCTTTAACCTCTTTTTCTTTGACCAAAAGGAATGGGTTTTCTTTGTTCTTTTTACAAAAATTTTATGCTCATTCCGTAAAAGTGAGAGCTTTTGTGTACTGCGTATGACAATTTTATTAATTCAAGCATACATGATGCTCAATCAAAACAATGGAGCTGATATTGATTAGCCTTCAAGGCTTTATGGTTCTTTTAAAAATTGCAAAAGTATTTGGCATTAATTCCCTACTCTACTCCCACTTTGATATCTAAAGCAACGAACTTTCTGATTTTAGGACATTCTTGCTTAATGGTTTGATTATGAAACATGAATTCAAATACAAGAGATGGAGAGAGCTTGATGCATATGTGATAAAATTTTCTTTGGCCCAGTAGTTGGATGTCCACCTTTATTTTTTGCTCCCCCGCCCCTCTTCTTTTGAGAATATCTAGAGTGGATGAAGTTTTTCATATTGGTCAAATTTTTTTTTTTTTCCCTCAAGTTGTGTTAATGTAGTCCCTAAAGTTCGTGGTTTAGTGTTCTAAACTATGTGATTAATTAAATCCTCTTTTATCTCTTCGGGTCTGAGGACTCTCCATAAAGAAAATCAACATTCAGTAATAGAAAAAAAATCTAGTTTGCATCATATTTGGAAGAGCCGAAAAGGCAATATCAAGGGTTGCGCTTCCTTGTGAAACTTAACCTAGCATCTTACAACACAATGTGACAACAACCATACACTACCGATGTCTGCATTCAAGGCATCCCTCTGGCTCTGCCTCAAGATGGAATGATGAGTGACGGTCATCCTCACTTCATCTTGCTCATTGCCAACAATCTGCACAAGTTCCAAATTTAGTGGTTGCAACTAACCATGAGGATTGAACTTTTTGTGAGATTTAATCTTAATCCAATACTAATGACATGAGTTGACAACAGCCATATATCACATGTATCCACGTTTTGGATGGCATGCATCTCTTGTAAAAGTATTCACATGTTAAAATTTGGTGAGGTTATTCACTTTGCATCGAATTCAATTATGTGGAACTCGTGTTGGGAATACATGTGTGAGTGAAATTCCATATTGAATAAAAATGTCAAGAGTGAGTAATTAATATAAACAAAGTTGGGTCCAAACTCACAGACTTGATATATTTACTATGGGGCCTTGGCCCTAGAGTGTGTAAGGGCCTTATCACACTTTTCCAACTGTTCTTTTAACATATTGATTTGCTCTTTGAATTTTTGTTATCAATTAAAAAGGAAATGCCTTTTAGGTTGTTCTTGAACCTTTGCATGTGAAAGTGCACCCAACACAAAGATCAACACTATAGTTTCATCATAGGGGTTGTTCAATCTAAGAATTGTTAAGTGATTAGCTTTACTCCCAACAACATGAATCAACTTTTAAGGGCAACACATTCACCTAACTCTCTAGCTCTAAGAGATTGTTCCTTAACTTATTTTAACATTCTCTTCTTGTTTGTTGATTATTTCCATTAAACTTGTTTTCTTGGCTGAAGATTTTGTGTATTAATAGAAAATATTTCCAATATATTCATCAAAGTGAAATCCTACAACATCTAAAATGATGTACTCCTAGCCTTGGTTTTGCTCCCATGTGGTGGCGACTCTAGCATATTTTTCTAGAGGGGTCAGTAAGTACTAAGAAGATGAATCTTGAGTAAGAGATGAATTTTGCAATTTACGTGGTTTTTTTTATTACAAATCTATCCATAGTGTGGGCAAGAAAACAAAAGATAAACTATAGGCTAAAATACAAAACTCACCCTTTAAGTTTCACAATTTTTCATTTCAGTCCTTTAAGTTTCAATCCTTCTCAATTTAGTCTTCCGTCAATATTCCGTCCATCACTACCATTTATCACCTTATTTTATCTTTTCTTAAATTTAGAGAAAAATGTTAGTTTAAAAATTTAAAAAAAAAAAAAAAAAAAAAAAAAAAAAACAACAACAACAGAAAGCAAATTAAAGGAACCCAATAAAACTCTAATACCAGCAGATCTTGAGGAAGAAAGTGAGAGATTGACGCGCATTTAACCCTAGTAGAAAGACTCTTCCTCCGACCTGGAATAAACCACGGAATCCACTGTGAAATCGAGTTAAAGAACCCATAAACCCAGACTAAACCCAAGTACTCAACTCAGTGATGCTCAAGCACCCAAGGTTCTCTAGCCTCATGGTCCGTGACTCCAGTGGATGAGAACACAGGCGCCGCATAGACCGAGAGGGAGAGGAGGTATTTTGGTCGGAGTCAAGTACATCTCCAGGAGCGGAGTGCCGAGGATTGGCATGAGGCAAGCTGCCGAGTAGCTTCTCTCCCTCTCGATTTCTTTTTCTCCCTCTGGATCTCACTTTCTCCCTCTGGATCTCAATTATTGATGGGTTAGGCAGTTAGGCAGGAGTGGGTAGTGGGGTTTCTCCTTATTCTTCTGATGGTTCGTGTTCTTCAGATCGGGGATGGACTAGGTTTTTTTTTTTTTTTTTTAATTAACGTTTTTTAATTAAGAAATAAATAATTAAATATAAATTAAATCTTCAATAAAGGGCAAAACGAAATCGTTTTTGGACAAATTAAAGGTAGTGATGGACAGAATATTAACAGAAGACTAAATTGAGAATGATTGAAACTTAGAGGACTGAAATGACAAAATGCAAACTTAGAGAACTGAAATGAAAAATGGTGAAACTTAGAGGGTGAGTTTTGCATTTTAGCCTAAACTATAAGTTCATTTGATATATTATTTCTTAATACTATAAACATATCAATTATTGTTGATAAGATTAAATTGTAGAAATTATCTATTGTTTCTTAATATGTTTAGATCAAATTGGTTTTTTTTTTTTCTTTTTTTGACTTGTTTAAAAAGGCTAAGATATTTTCAAGGGGATCATATTCAAGCTTATTTTAATTAGAATTAAAAAAAAAAAAATGGGTCAGGGGTTCAAAATATTATTTTAAAGGATCAAAACAAAACTATTGTAAAATTAATATACATAATTCTCTTTTTTTTCTTCTTCTTCTTTTTTTTTTTTTTTTTGGGCCAGCTCAAGGGGTTTATCCCCTAAGCTTCACTTGCTACTGTCCATTGGCTTTGTTATAATAAGGATTAGAAGGAATACAATGGTGGAGGACTGGTGATTGGATTGGAATATGATTATCTATAATAGAATATCTCTGTCTTTTGCTGTTGACATTGAACTTTCTATTGGTTGGACAAACTCAAATTCTCTATTAGCTTGAAAACAACTGGTGTAATGCCAGGAGAAATCTGTTAAAGGGTACAAGCTTTTAGTCAATCGAAGTGCTTCAGAATTGCATGTGTAAAATCCTGAAACTCAAGCAGGCAGCAAGGACTTTCATAAAATTTGAGATAAGGGTCGGCATGATTGGTTGCATCCAATGGGTCCTCTTCATCCCAGATTCTGTTTTAAGGTGATATGTGATGCAACTAGCAATGTTGATGCAAAGATCTCTATTATTCTAAGGAGAAAGGATTGGATTTGGTCCCCTACTTAATCAAAGGACTTAGCAGAGAGATTTAGAGTCAGCTACATCCACCTAGTTGATGAGAATAAAACAATCTAGTGTATAGGTGGAATTTAGGTCGTCCTTTTCTTTTTAACAAAGTGAGAACCACTATGCATTAGTTTTAACATAGCTATAAGAATGACCAAGAACTGAGTGCTCATAACGGAAGAGGAGGCCGAGCTATCCAGAAGCACAAAAAAGGTTAAGGACATCCATCATGCTGAGTTCAAGGATGGCTCAAGTGAGAGTGGACAATCTCATGATTTCCAGAATACATGGGGGGCATCTAAGAGAACCTTCAAAGAGAAGCTGGTGGGGGAGATTCCAGGAGCCTATGCCAAAGCTTTTGATTTTTCAGATCTTATGGACATGGAGGTGGAGTCGTATGACGAGGTAGAAGAGTTTCATGAAGGACTAGCAGCAGTGAAGCTAACCAAGGAAACAAAACTCCGGATCAGGAAGTCGTGGTCCAATGCTTTGATTATCAAGTTGTATGGCAGAGCAGTGGGGTTTAATTTTCTTCAAAGCAAGCTCAACCTCCTATGGAAATTGGAAATCGTTTGGGAGGATAGACTTTGTTGATCTTAGTAAAGATTTCTATTTAGTTAAATTTTCGGTGAAGACATGGATGCAGTCCTTAAAAATGTCTCGTGGTTCATTGGAGGCCACTTCCTATCCATTCAACCATGGGAGCCATTTTTCAAGCCGGCTTGTGCAAGTGTCTCATCCATAGCAGTTTAGGTTCGGTTACATTATCTTCCGATGAAGTTGTATGAGCTGAAATGTTAAAATAGATTGGAGAATCCATAGGAAAAGTGCTCAGAATAGACACCTACACAGCCATGGAGGCTAGAGGGAGGTATGCGAGACTTTGTATATAGGTGGATTTAAACGAGCTATTAATTGATACCATTCTTATAGGGAGGTTTGAACAACCTATGTCATACGAAGGTCTTCATAATTTGTGTTTTTTCTGTGGAAGAATAGAACATAAGATTGAAGCTTGTCAGTACACCATTAAACGACCGGAGATGCTAGCGGAGGGAAGTCCAGTGAAAACAGGAGCGGATAACATTTCAAATTAGACAACTAATCCACGTAATGTGCATGATTTGCCCAGTACAACCATAGGTAGTGGCACGACGAATGTCAGGGAGATAGGTACAATAGACGACAAATACGGTCCTTAGATGCTAGTATCACGTAGAAAACCTGGGAATAATAGGACAAAAAATGTCGTTACCCTTGAGGACTCGACAAGCTTTGGAATGCGCCAGACTCCTCTTGGACTTAGGCAAGGATTCAATAAAGGTCTAATGGGATGGGCTGAGACTAATAGGAGCTTTAAGGTAAATGGGCCATTGAGGGTGGGCCTAGAGAAAAAATTTACTAAAGGAAGGATAGATGAATACCTGGGAAATACAACCAGCCCATCAGTTAAGGGCAAAAAGGATATTGCAAGAAAGAGGGCATTAAAGCTATTGACCAAGCTAGACTTAGTTGGGAAACACTTACAAAACATAGCTAACACTTACTCTACTCGAAGTATAAATGGTGATGGCGATCCTAATCATGATCTCTTCTAGTTTAAGGTTGATGATCGAGTTGATATGGGTCATCAACCTTGACGGCTGGGCTGTGGTGATTCCGGAAATGGCGAACCCCCTGTTGACAGCGGCCAGTGCAAGGAGGACGATCCCATTGTGGATGTTACTGGCCGACGGCGTGGCTCCAAAGGAGGAGCAATAGTGTGTATAGAGGATGCTTTTTCACCTGCTCAAGGAATGAAGGGTGTTAGAAACCCAACAAAGATTCAACTCTTGAAGGGGGAATTGGCACATCACCAACGTTTTACTAGTGTCCAAACCATCTTTAGAATCCAGCAACAACACCACGGTGAAGGAACTGAATATGGAAATGTTGGAGCATAGATTAATCCTGTCTTAAGGGAGGGGGAAGACCAGGTAAATGCTGGGAATGTTGATAATGATGGGATGGAGCTTGAGGAAGGAAGTATAGCTTTTACTTACTCCTGCTGAGTGTCTTAAACCCTCTTTATCATCCAATCATGAATATTTTAGTGTGGAACTATAGAGGTGCTAGGAAACCTAATTTTCAGAATCATGTCGTGGAGCTAGCTAGGAATCACAATCTTGCTATTTTGTTGGTTATGGAAACCCGTATTGGGGGAGTCAGAGCCAGGGAGATAACTGATCGACTTCCCTTTGATGGTGATATTCACATGGAGAAGATTGGCTATTCTAGGGGTACTTAGCTTCTGTGAAATTCAGATAGGGTGGAGGGGATTCAACTCGCTAACACGGAGCAAGAGATACATGTTGAAGTGAAGGTACTCCCTTTTAACCTGTCTTGGATTTTTACTGTTGTATATGCTAGTCCTAGATATGCTAAAAGACAGGTACTGTGGGAAAATCTATCTAAAGCTATTGATCTTCATAATAAACCTTAGATTATAGCTAGGGATTTTAATGAACCTCTTGCTGATGAGGATAAGTTTGGGGGTAGACTAGTAAGCATTAACAGATCTCTGCTCTTCAAGGAATGCCTGGACAAGTGTAATATGGTGGATATGGGTTTTAATGGTTTGAAATTCACCCGGACTAATAGAAGGGAGATTAACAACCTTATCCAAGAGAGGATGGATAGGTTCTTCATGAATCCCAACTGGTGTCTGCTGTATCTGGATGTAAAAGTGTCCCATTTAATAAGGTGCCACTCGGATCATTGCCTTGTGCTAATGGAAACCAATCCCAGTAGGCTTATGCAGCTGAATAGGCCTTTCAAATTCCAATCATTTTGGCTATCCGACCCCCCCTTTCCAACTATTGTGAATTAGGCATGGAGACAACCAAGGAATCTTAGGGAAGCAATTGATATTTTTTCCACTCAAGCCAACCTGTGGAACAAGAATCACTTTGGCAATATCTTTTTACAAAAAGAAGAGAATCATGGCTCGACTTAATGGGGTGCAAAGGGCTATGGCCAATCAGCCGTCATCCTCATTAGTAATGTTGAAAAATCATCTTTTGAAGGAGATGGAGGTTGTTCTAGAGCAAGAAAAGGATCTTTGGGCCCTTAAATCCAGAATTATGTAGATGATTTTGGAGGATAGAAACACTTCTTTTTATCATGTTTCAACGCTTGCTCGTAGGAAAAGAAACCTTATTACTGTAATCAAGAATGAGGTGGGGGAATGGTTGACCAAGGAAAGGGAAGTTGCAAGCCACATTAGAGAAGGGTTTATGAAGCTCTATACTACTTCCTAGGAGGCAGTAATGTAACGACCCCGCCCCAACTATGTAGATATTGTCCACTTTGGGACCCATACTCTTAACGGTTTTGTTCTCCCCCAAAGCACACAACAGTGGGAGAAAAGGCCTCTACACATTGAAGGGAGGTCATTCCTTATAAACACATTCTCATGTGCTTCCCTAGGCAATGTGGGATTCCATGGAATGCAAGACCCCCCCTTTTTGGGTCACTACAAGTAACCTGGGATATAAACCACAACCAGCACTGGCAAACCAAGCTCTCAAATGAAGAGAAGGATAGCATAAGTCACATGGTAACATATGAGGAAATTAGAATAGCCCTCTGGTCTCTAAAAGCCTTTAAAGCTTCCGGCCCTGATGGTCTACACGCAGGATTTTTTCAGAGGTTTTGGCTCACTGTGGGAGGGTCAGTCAGAGAAGAGGTGCACTATGTTTTCAGGGAGAAAAAAATTCCGGATTACCTTAACAAAACCAGCATTGTTCTCATTCCGAAAATTCAGGGTCCAACTATTGGTAACTACTGGCCCATAAGCCTATGTAATTGTGTATAAGATAGTCTCCAAGATCATAGTTGGAAGAATCAAACCCTATTTAGACCAGCTCATCCCTCCTTGTCAGGTAGCCTTTGTTCTAGGGCAAAAGGGGTTGGATAATGCGATCATTGTTCAGGAGATAATTCACACTATAGGGAAAGCTAGGGGAAAGGGCATAAGGCAAGGGGACCCTTTATCCCCATATATTTTTATCTTATGTATGGATTTCTTGGGTCAGCTCATTCAAGAAAAATGTGAGGCTAAAGTATGGTGTCCGGTTAAAGCCTAAAGGAGTAGTCCAACTTTTTCCCACCTATTCTTTGCCGACAATTTAGTGTTTTTTTGCTAAAGCCAACGTAGAGAACTGTATTGCTGTCAGGGAGGTTCTTGATACCTTTTGTAATCTCTCTGGGCAAACTATGAGTGAAGCTAAATCTAGGGTCTATTTCTCCCCGAATATTAATCAAGATAGTAAGGAGGCTTTTAGTGACATTCTTGGTTTCCATCAGACGGAGTGCTTGGGGAAGTACTTAGGTTTTCCCATTAAGTACCGAGGAGGCAATAATTAGGATTTTGGGTTTGTTTTGGATAGAGTGAAGAGCAAGCTTACGGGCTAGAAAGCTAGCCTCCTATCCATGGCAGGGAGGGAAGTGTTGACCAAGCTTCTTCATCAGCAATCTCGGCTTATGTCATGCAAAGTAACTTGTTGCCTAATAAGGTATTGGATGGCATTGATAGGGTCAATAGAAAATTCTTGTGGGGGTCAGTTGAAAACAAGAGGAAAATGCATTGGGTGGGTTGGAAGAAGGTAACTAGACCCAAAGAAGAAGGGGGTTGGGGCTTCAAACAGCTAAAGGAAGGAATACAACACTCTTTGCTAAGTTAAATTGGAGATTCCATATTGAGGATAAGGCTCCTTGGGCGAACGTGCTAAGGCTGAAATACTACAATCACCAGAGGCTAAACTCAAGAAATGTGGATAAGGTTCCTAGCTCTAGAACTTGGAAAAGGCTGTTGAAAGGGGGAAGAAACCTTTAGGAAAGGGATCAAATGGCTGCCGAGATTCGAAAGCAAGATGGATTTTTGGTATGATAATTGGTCTAATTTTGGTCCCTTGAGGAACATCATCCATGGACCCCTATCTCCAAAATCCTTCAATCTGAAAATCAAGGATGTGGCAAATTACACAAGTAGTTGGAATTGGTCTATAATTCAAATGGAATTCCCTAAGGAGATCATTAGAGAGCTTAATGCCACCCCCATTCCTCTTTCTGTTAGTTTGGAAGATAGGTTGGTTTGGAAGTGTTCTCCCAAATGAGGTTTTGACCTTAAAAGTGCTTATGTTTTAGCCACCAAGCCCATGAGGGTTATTCCTTTTAAAGGGAATTGGATTTGGAAGTTGAGAATCTTGCCAAGAATACAAGTCTTTGTGTGGAAAAGTATGCATCACAGCATAGGGGTCAATCAGTACCTATTGGCAAGAGGAATGCAAATTGAGCCTAACTACCCCTATTGTCACAGAGAAGTGGAGTCCATTCTGCATACATTGCGTGACTACCCTTTGAGCAAAAATGTTTGGTATCAGCTTGGGAGGCAGACAATAGATTCCACCTTCTTCACCTAAAATTTGCATGACTAGTTGAACACCAATGCTACCTCAAGTCAACACCATACATCAAGTCAAATTCCTTGGAACCTTGTCTTTCTCTTTGGAATTTGGCTACTCTGGAAAGGTAGGAATTAGCTTCTATTCAATAATAAAAGCTAAAATCCAAACTTGGCCAACGAAATTGTAGATCGTGCATCAAAGTATCACTTTTGTGCAAACAATTCTTTAGCCAAAAAAAGAATGGTTCTGAAGAGTATTAAATGAGAAAAACCGAGGAATGGCTGGTTAACTTTGAACACGGATGGCTCGGTAGCAGGTCATTTCGGGATAGCTGGAGGAAGGGGCTTAATTAGGGACACCAATGGTGAGTGGGTCACGGGCTTTGCAAGAAGGATTGGGACAACTTCTAGCTTCCTGGCGGAGCTATGGGCTCTCCATGATGGGCTTCAACTTTGCTTACATATCCAAGCCCAAGCTGTGCTTATTGAACTGGATTCTAAAACCATTGTGGATGCCTTTAATTCACAAGCCCACTCTAACACTTTTGTCTCTTCTATTATGGATGATTGCAGGCACATGATCCCTCGGATTCCCCAAACTCGTATTAGACATATTTACAGTGAGGCTAACAAATGTGCCGATTTCTTAGCTAAATTAGGCACCTCAATTGAGGGTGATTTTATTGTTTTTCCCCACCTGTGGACTTAGCTATTGTTTTGGAGGCTGATGCAAGTGGGCTGTTTGTAAACAAGCTCTGTCCTGAACCTATTTTTGCTGTTTAGCTCTTAATATAGTTTTGCAGTTTAACCAAAAATAAAAAATAAAAAATAATTAGTTTGGCTCTCTACAACAATTCCTTGGCATGCCTTTATTCTGCGGTTGGCCTTTAAAAATAGGCTTCCAAGTTCCAACTGGAGATAGGCTACTGCAATGGGGAGATCATGGTGATGTTGTGTATTTTATAGAAAGTACATTGAACACAAGAATCATATTTTCTCTAAGTGTGGTATTTTCTAGTAGAATATGGAAAGCCTTTATGACTATGTCCTCGATTGATAACCCAGTAATAGAGTGGGACAGATTGGTGGCCTGGAACTTGCAAAATTTGAGAGGAAAGGATATTAGTGCTGTGATATGTAGTCTGGTTTATGACAGCAGCTTTTTGTAAAATCTGGTGTCAAAGAAATGCGAGAATTTTTGGGGGCAAAATCCTGAATGAATAAAGCCAAATACAGGATGCTTGTTGGGAAAACAGGAACAGGCATTGTGGTTTTGTTTTGAAGTGTCTTTTGGGAGTCTGTGCTCTGTTGATTGTTTTTGCTGAGTTGGGTAGTATTTTGGTTTTCTTTTGTGTTGCAGCTTTGTACTGCTTTTTGGGCTGTATTTTGTTCTTTCTATGAGTAGTAGCTTTGATTTGTTGTTTATTCTTCTTTTGTGTTTTAATGAAAGTGAGCTGTTCATCAAAAAAAAAAAAGACCTAGACGTTTTCGTAGGAAACATCAGAGAATTTCAATTGAACTACAAGACTCTTAATATTAAGTAATGATCCAATTAGCTTCTACAAATTTGAGAGAATGAACAGTGCTTTTGCTTATCTGGCCACTCGTGGCGGATTGGACAAATAAAAATTGTTAATATGAGAACATGATCCCTGCAAAATTGGCTAATATGAACCCACTAACCAAGTGATTTACCAATAAACGACCAACTTGGCAGAATGACTAATTAAATTTTGTATTACACAAAAATTATAGTTTTTTTTTTCCTTGTCAGACAATCTGCAAATAATTTAGAAATTCCATTTAGGTCAATCAGCAACTTAAAAGTAATCAAGGTCTCCTAAATCTTATATTCAAAAAGTAAGCACTAAGTTTTGCATGGAACACCCGAAACTAATTTTAGCGTTATACTTTGATTGAGAAACTTTACGTGAAAACATAGGATTGGTCCATAAAATTTGAAAAATTCTTTATTAGTCTTCAAAAAATTATAATCACGCTTAGTTAACCCCCGGAAGCCTTGTTAGTCATAACGAAACACCAAAAATGTCTATCACATTTTGCAACGTCATAAAAAATTTAATGGAAAGGATATGAAGGACTAAATTGATACGTTTATAAATTTTTGAAGACTAAAAAAATTCAACTTTCAAGAACTAAAATACAATTTTTGACCCATTTTAGAATTTAATGTATATTTTTACCATAAACTTTATCACCAATATACACACATTTTTAATGTTGGCTTCAGAAATTGTCAATTGTTATATAGCCTAGTGGCATTTTGTATCTTCAAATATGGTCAAAATCACGGTTGCTTAAGGCCTCGACTTACAGTTAGCACACAATTGCTGGGACAAAAATCAATAAAGTTACATTTGCATACTTGAATTTAGATTTGGATTTTAAATCATAAATACCTTGATTCTAAAAAAATTAGATTTTGAAATTTTGTATTTGAATCTGTTTTATATACATTGGAGTATTTGAAATTTAGAATTTTAAAATATATTGTTTGGATATTCTATAACCTATAAATTATGATTTAAATTGTTGTGCTCTATTTGTTTTGAAATGAAACATTTTTCAGATTTTTTTTTTTTTTTTCAATTTTCAGGTGTTTGTTTACATTACAGGTGAAAAAAATATGATCAAACTTATGAAATATTTTCTGTTAACCATAAAATCATTTATAAAAGGTTGTAAAACGTTTTACCTTTGACTTTTAGAACTTGATAAAACATTTTACAAAAACACATTATGCTCTCCCTCCTCCCATCTAGTGGCTAAGTTGTTGATCCAATGGGCTAGGCAATCGGTGTAGATGGTCTGGTGGCCGAAGTTGTCTTTTTGATGACTAGTGCCAGCTATCTAATCACTAGAGACATCATTCCAACGGCTAGAGCAACTTTTCCAATGACCGAAGCCGCATTTCGATGATTAGTGTCAATAGTACGATCACCAAAATCGTTGCTCCAATGCACTCACCGAAGCTTGTTGTCATTCCGATGCACTCGCTAAAGCCTCTATTCTAACAACTAGAGTCAACGATTTGATTATTGGAGAGACGAGGTAATTGAAGCCCCCGTTCCAACAATCGATATCGTTGTTCCGATTGCCATTCCGAAAGTCCAGTCACCAGAATTCCAGCACTAACGACTATGCCACCAATTTTGTGGTTTGTTTAAAAAATTTACATGTCACACCCAAACACTTGAAAATATTTTACTAAAAATGTGTTTTACATGTAAAATATTTTACTTCAAAACAAACATAACAAAATCTCTTTTTTACTTTCTCATTAATCAATAATAATAATAATAATAATAATGTTTATGCTATTAATAACTTCACTCATTTCCTTATAATATTATAATTATAATATATCATTATTATCTTGCTAGTTTATTTCCTACATAGACAACATGGTTGAATATTCACATTGTTTGGAAATAGTTTGAATTAGCTCATCATATACGATCAAATTTTAACAGTGTAATACTTATAATTTGATGAAATGACCATGTATCTTAATAAAGATTGAAACTGCATAACAAATGCAATAATCAAGTATTAAATAAAACAAAACCACAGAGAGAGAGAGAGAGAGAGAGAGAGAGAGACAGAGAGATGGGGTTGTAGTGTTGGACTTTAGCACTAACTTGTGAACTTTGTCTTAGACTGGAATACAAGGGTTAGGTGGTCAGGTTTAAATAAAGGTATGATCCCTCCCCATTGTTAAATCACTTCTTTCACTGTCGCTATAAACCAATTTGTCACCAACAGCGCCAACAAACCCAAATTAAGAATTCACCAAAAAGAAAATCAAAACCCATTAGATTTGGGCAACCTCCATTCCAAGGTGACTTGGCCTCCTTCGATTTCTTCAAAGAAGCTTCAACCAGAGGTCATGTGGTAACCCTTTTGAGAATCTTAGTGCCCTAATGAGCTTTTTGTTACAGGCGAAGGGTTTAAAAATAGGTCTAAACTCCCAGTAGCCTCACCCCCAGGTCGGGGTCTCAAGCATACCCGAATCATTGAAGGTCTTCAGCTCGAGCCAAACCCTGGTGTTTAGAACCCCCAATGACAATGTTACGAAAGGCTTCGTTAAGGACCTTCAAATGTTGTGGTTGGACTCGATGTAAAGGCCTAGAAATTTGGGGTGGGGGGAGGGGCGATTTCTTTGTGAATACTAGACAAAGTCAAATCGACAAAGCGAGCCGACTTGGTCTGAGTTGAGTGTGGCAACAAAGTCATGGTTTGTGTCAATGCATGCATGATAGAGAGAGCGGAGTCAAAGAGGGAATAGAACAGAGGGTTGTTGAAATTTGGCTGTGAATTTATTTGCAACCAATGGATTTGTTGTCTAAAAATCCTAGTTGTATTTGGCCAAAATTCAAGTCCATATGGTCCAAATCTTGCCATCCAAACGGACCACAAGTAAATTTAATTCTATGAGCACGCCTATGTAGTATTCAAGTAAATTTAATCCATATGAGCAAGCCTTCGAGCATATTCATCCATGGTACAAAATAATCAAACTAGGAATACTTCATATACTTGACAAGTAACAAGATTGAACTTAGCGAACTCAAAGAAAGAGCACGTGACAAAAAATATTAAAGACATGAAATGAACGGAATTAACATCAAAGCTATTGCAGAATATAGAATAGAAGAAGATACGTGATTGCATGAGAAAATTGTTCTTATAATCAAAGAAAAAACGTCAATAACCATACGTCAAAAATATCCCTGGCCTCAACCTAAACATAAACAGCTCTCCACATGGCAACATTTGTACAGTCGCGTTAACTTAAAATCTACCTCACCATTCAATAATTTTTACACCCTTAAAAAACTTGTATAGTCATTTTGTCTCCTCTGCAGGGGGGTCAGGTGCATTCAACATCTGAGCCTCGGCTTGCTTGATTTTATGTATATAAACCTTAAAACTACATAATGTACAGTTTTGCAGTACAAGCAACAACTTTATTTCCAATCAGCCCATACCTATCACAAAAGACAGGTAGAGTAGTAGTAGCTCTAGACATGGGGGGTGAAAGAGAGGAAAAGAGGAAGCTCACACTGGCCTCAGTTAGCTGTACAGAACTTTTTCCTACGCTGCCTAAGCAGGGTGCGGAGACTGAGCTGCAATTCTCCTTTCTGCAATCAATTTAATTGATTGGTTAGCAAGCTATTTCATTATGGAAGAATCCTAGGATCAACAGACAACAATCTTTTGAAGCAGATGATTATAAATAAATAGATAAAAGCTAAATGCAATATGACATTCATGTTGCATATATAACAACATTTGAAAGCCCATGTCTCTTTTGAAACTCAACGACACATAAATCATAATGATATAGCACAAAATTTAGAGGGTCAAACCACAAGAGAGTTAAGTCATGCTCAATAAGTTGATTTCCTATATTAAACCGAGTAATCATTAGCATATCTACTGCAGTGAAACCTTGATCTCTTCTTGTTGGGTGGTAAATTCCAACGATGCATTTATACAAATGGTCCAATTAGAATGGAACCTTTTTTTTGGGGTCATAAAACTAATACAAGGCAGAAAATTTGTTCCCTACAGATAGAAAAGTTGGACATAAGAACGGATGTCTCTATACCTACATATCCAAGAAGTGAACCAATAGGAGTACAAAGAGGAACTATTGGTCTAAGAACCAGGGAGCATCATAAGAAACCTCAGAATGTGAGATCAGCAAGGTAGCTCAAGAAAACACTTGTTACAGTTTGCTTACTGGGTGTGGAAAAAATTATAGAAATTCTAACATGTACCTGTATGTACATACATGCAAGCCAACACAAATACATATAAAAGTATCTAAATCTACATACATGCATACATAGAAGTACAAACTCATATATATATAACAAGGGAAGAATGAATGAATACCCCCGGCAGCAACAAGTTTCTCTACACGTGCAACAATATGCTTTCCATAAGTGTATTTTTTCAATGCACTCAAATGAACTTTAATACGTGAGAGGATCAGCTCACGCTGCTGGTCATCACAAGTCTCCAGAACTTTTTGAACAACGTAGTTTGCGAATTGATCTTTCATCATTGCCTGGATAATAAACAAAAGATAACAATAATGAAAAGACAACCAGTGTAAATGGCAAGCAACAGACCATAAAATAAAGATTAAGACAGGTAAGCCTGATAACTAGTTAACCATCATATCATGGCATCTACAGATCTATTTTTTGTCATCTCAAAAAGGTGTGAACCAAAGCTCAGAACTAAAATCTCTTGCTTCACATTCTATAAAATATCATCTTCTGGAATCCACAAGACTAGAACAGTATCTTTTTGCAAGTTTACAGTGAAACTGCAGTTGCAGCTGCAAGAAGATCAGGTCCCACCACATTATCATTTTACATGTCAAAGGGCTTACATACCCTCTCTAAAAGCTCCCACATTTTGATTAGAAGACACTGAAGGCCAGGCCTACACAAAAACTCAATGTTTCAACACTAAGGCATACCTGAAGCGGCTCATTTTCATCGGTAGAGCCAAGCATCTCATTCACTAGTAACAGGCGTTCAGAAGGACCACCAAAAGTCAAACACTTCTCCACAACATTGGAGGCAAACTTCTGCTGACTCATTTGAACTATCTTTCCAGCTAATTCTTTAATAATAGCAGAACGCTCATGAGGCTTTCCATGCTCCAGCACATGCTGTTAGAGAAACCAAAATTGCAAAAGATCAATTAAGGACACATCCCCAAATAATGAAATAGATTATATGAACTAACGAACTGAAGACACATTTAGAAGATCCAAAATTCAGAGCTGGGACTCGAAAGCAGCATTAATACAAAGAACATTTGAATTGTTCATTCATGAAATGAAACAAATGGAGCTGAAATCTGAGACACAAATGTAGATGACAATCAAACCTCTAAGAGCAGAGTTCCACATCAGAACTCTTCTATGCCAAACAATCAATGTTATTAGCACAGATTGTGGTTTCAAGTCCAATTGACACTAAAAGTAAAAGATGGGAAAGAGAACCATAATGTTTTTGAATAAAGAACAAGGAAGACTGAGAAGCAACAGTGTTAACTAACAGAGTAGAACTTTGGGAACATAAACTTTAATTTCTAAGAATTAGAAAAATAAAGTACTGGAAAAGCATGCTGGCAGGCAGTGAAAAAGGAAATAACACACTTGAATGACCTAACAGTAGTTAGGATGGTGCTTAATAATAAGAACCAGGATTACCAAATCCAACCATATCAAGAAAGCCCGCATCCTGTTAAACACATGAATCCTATAGCCCAAAATACAAGACAGAACATGATATCATAATTTATATTGCCCTCATAATAATAACTACCACACATAAGGGTCCAAGCAGAAAGTATTTAGGAAAGATGATTATCAACCTGAACAACATAATTGCCATACTGATCTTGTGCCAACATGCTAACTGAACCTAAAATTTCATCCATAACTTTACTCTGCGTTTTTGGGTCGTTGCAGTGCTCTAGTACTCTCTGCAAGACAATGTCAGAGCATACAGTTCTTAACAGTTCAAACAAAATAATCAAAACTAGAACTAACAGCAAAAATTTTCTCAACCTGAATAACCCGACAACCATATGGATGGGTGGAGAGGATGACAACTTGATCAAAAAATGTTGAGACAATAAAGTGTATAGCATCTTCAGGAACACATTCAATACATTTCTGGATGACATGGTTCCCATTCTGATCACGTACACAGCGCATGACATGACCTTCAAGCTCTTGGACCATTGTGATCTTCTGATCCAGATCAACAACTTCAATAGCCTGAACAGTTCAACAAAGCCCATTACTGCAACAACCTTCTTTGAGGAAGAAAAACTCATATTTTAGTCATTAGCCCTAAGAAAATTGGGAAATGATACAGTTGTTATCAACATATACCCTAAATTTGTGTCAAAGTAACTATTTTTCATACAATAAAAGAATTATACCATAATTTCAAAGATTCAATCTCTTAAATTGACCAGAAAATGGAGTCCACAGAAACAATCAGAAAAAATTATTATTCCCAAACTACCAGAACAAAATATTTCAGTCAAACCGAAGAAAGATGACAGAAAGTTTTAGCAGAATGCTGCAGAGCATAAAAGATTGAGATCCATATATGAAAAATGCTGGGCAAAAAATAAAAACATCAAAACATTGTTACAAAATAATTGATACCTTCTGGATCACTCGACAACCATACATTTGAAGGCTCAGTGTAAGTACATGGCTGAAAAGCTTGTTGGCCAATTCTCTTCTCTGGGATGGAAGTCCATGCTCAAAAAACTGCATTCAACAACTGTGTTAGTTAAAGCAAATACACTAGACTAGAGGGTATTGAAAACACAACTATAAATTGTTTGCAAAAAATAGTGCAGGTTACCTTCTGAACAACATAATTACCAAACACATCAGTCATTAAAGCAAGAGCTTGGGGCATGATTTCCTGATAAACCATGTTTTTTTCTTCTGTTGTGGCTGTTTCAAGTTTCTGTTGAATAAATCGGCTCCCATACTGATCCGCACTGCTCATAAAAGATGTAAAACCACAAAAATCAACTTTGGATGGTAATAAAATAATGGAGTACAACAAATCAACTAGTATTACATACCTGAATTCAACAACGTGACCAGCAATTTCAGAAAGTTCAAAACACTTAGTTTTATTGCTCTTAAACTCTTCTAAAAGTGAGGATGCAAAGCTTTCATCAATGTTAGCTGGATCCAGGTGCCAAGGCCCCATGATGCCCCCAGCTAAGTTCCTCATGCCAGTAGGAAGACGCATAGGACTTCCAGGCCCAACTGGAGAGTTTGGCATAACAGAACCTGCCATAGGACTTCCAGGATAAGACATGCCAACACCAAACGCAGGATTTCCATAATAACCATGATGATTAGAGACACCAGATTTACTTCCCAATGGAACACTGTACTGAGACTTCTGCGGGGATAGCATAGCCCCAATATAAGCTTTCTGCAGCTCGAGTAAATTCATGTATGAGTTACCTAAGTAGTTCCTATCCATAGATGGGTCATTAAGAGCAGCAAGCTGTGCAGCATAATCAGATGTCCTCAAGTACTGATACATAGGATCAACAAATGGCGCTTGAACAGCATTCCCTGCCATTTGGTTACCCATTCTACCAAGATTATGTACTTCAGATGCAGCAGCTCCAGAGGGCAAACCTCCTCCAAGAACTCTTGAGTCCATCCCAGGGGCGGCCATAGCAGAAGCTGCAGCAACATTTTCATACAAGGGTGGAAGATTACCAGTTCCAAGTTGGTTAGCCATCATGGACGCCAATGATGGATTTACAGAATAACCATAGTTAATAAATGACGAATTTGTACCCTCGACATGCTGATATGAAGCAGCCAATCCACCTCCACCATTAGTAGATCCTTTTAGGTACGAATTGCTAGAAGGAAGAGCAGATTTTTGCATTTCAACCTGCCTATCCGAGGAGGGGATTTTCAGGTCTGACCCACCCCCATTGCTCTTTCCCAAATCAGAGTAAGATACTTTAGCAGATTGAGGAACAGAAGGCATATGCAAATGCCCAGATTCTGACTTTTTAAGGTAAGAATGTTGCTTAATATGATTCTGACTCCCTTGCAGACCAAACAGATAATTTTGTTGACTCTCTACTTCCTGTTCAAGCTGTGATGGCAGATGATTTTCATCATCCAGCACACCATTTGTTGACAAGTTCATGCCAGATAAAGCAGCTACCAGATCTGCAGACTCATTAATGCCAGATGAGACACCATTAAATGAGTTTGGACTAGCAATGACTTTCTTTTCCGATGTGCCACCTCTGCCCCCTCCGATAGGAGTAAGGCAAGGGCTAGGAGCCCTAGCAACATGTTGGGGATCTGGAGTGGTGCTTCTTGACAAGGAAGAACCTAGAACAGCAGCATAAGAATATGAAGAAGGAGGGCCCATATTTTGGACAGAAGATGAGCTCTGACCATTTGTACCAGATCGCAAAGCATCAGAATTTTTAAGTTCACGCAAATGAGCTAGCTCAGCTTCAGCAGATCCTAATGTCTCAACATTCTCATCAAAAGCATTACGACTGGCTGGACGAGAAGGATGCCCAGGGACAGGAGATGAACGCCCCATGTCATCCTGCACAGGTACTAATTCTTAATGCCATGGGAAGAAATTTGGGGGGAAGTCAAGAGAAAAAAATTTCAAACCAGGAATAGCAACTGCATCAATGTAAATGGTAGGCCAAATTTGATAATAGTAAGAAAGATAGACATGCAGACAAGACCAAAACTAAAAGCATATGTCTTCAGAACAAAACTAATGAAACACTAGTTAAACAACACTATAACAATAAACATGGACAAGAGAAAGGTCATATCTTCAACAACAGGAGATGAAAAGGTATTAATATAAAATTCACTAAAAAACAATCATATCAAAGATGAAGGATGACATTGTAGATATGAAAGTGCAAAGTAATCAAAAGAGCGGCCAGCTTATAAATTGGAACCTAATACTCACAAGCTTACCTAAGACAGACTAAAATAGGTGTAATGAGTTAAAAATAGACACCTAATATGAAATCATAAAAACTGGTGAGGATGAACATATGGCTCTGCATATCACAAGAACTCAAGTCAGCGATGTAGACTGAGCAACCATTGGATATCAAAATCATATGATACCCTAATCAGTATTCATACTAATCCCAAAAACAAGGGATTCAACTTCTATGTAGACTGAATTAAACAAAAATGATATAGTCCAATCAAGAAAATAGCAAGAGAATAATCCGCAGGTGAAATCTACTTTGATAATCAATCAATAAATAACTGCACAAAAAAAAAAAAAAAAAAAAATACCAACAAGCACAGTTCAAACAGAAATATTAACTTCGAAGCACAACCAAAGAAGGAAAATCACCTGAAAGATTTCAGCAAGGCTCTTTTGTTTGCTCCCCAGCCCTAAACCCGGCAAACCAATCAGTCCATCACCACCCCACTCAGCAGAACCACGGCCTTTGTCCGACTCAACCTCACTGTCTCCTCTCCTCGTGTTGAAGCCCGGTGGCATTGAAAACAGCGACCTACCGCTGCCACCATCATCGCCCCTATTTACTTTCCTCCTATCTCCAATCCCACCCAACACCGAACTCCCGCCTTTCAACCTCTGCGTATACCTCCAGTCCTCCTTTGAAAGCAAAGGAGGCGGAAGCCGCGGATTCAGATTCACATTCGAGTAATAGTACGAAAGATAAGCTGGATCAGACCTAAGCTCCTCCTCAGACACAAAGCCATTCCCATTCTTACTTCCAGAAAACTCCGAAAACCCGGCACTACCACCGCCACCATCACCTCCCCCACCGCCCCCGCCACCACCAAATAACCCACCAACAGCACTCAATGATCCCTCCACAGTTGGAGGAGCCGAGCCACTTCTATAAATATTAAGCTCACGCTCACGATCATCAGCCTCTTGCCTACTACGCTGTTGCTCACGTAGCAACATACCTATCTCCTTCTCCAACTCATCCCCAAACGAACCATCGTTACCTCCAAGCATTGGTCTTCTCCCCAATTCACTTAACATTCTTTCAAAACCTCAAATTGATCATCTCCGCCTAACACTCACTATTAACCAAAACTAATCAATACCCACTTCCTAAAACCGAAGGCTAAACCCTAAAACGCCCTCAAGATCAAAACTTTTCACACCAAAACTGATAAGCCCCCCTAAACCCTATATATACAGCTCCAAGAATCCTAAACTTGCTTTCTTTAAACCTAATCAAACCCCAAAATTTTCAAAACCCAAATACCCTTTACAAAGCATAATCAAAATCAAAAACTTACCCACCTCAGGAATCTGATCACTGAAAACAAATTTGATCTCCCACAACATGTTTTCATGGTTTCAGCAAAACAAAACAAATTGAAATCAAAAATTTAGAGAACCAAAAAAAGAACAGTGTGGAAACTGAGGAGTTGTTAAGAGAGATATATATATGACAAAGAGAGAGTAAGAAAGCAGTGAAGGCTGAGATCAATCAGGCGGCGATTGGCTCTTACAAGAACCCTTAGGGTTTTGTTCCGCGATTAAATACACTCATCCTACTAAATTCTTTTCCTTTTTTGGTTTTTCTTTTCTTTTTTTCTTTTTTTGTATATATCTCGATATTTTATTTTTAATAATTTTCCTAAAGATTAGGGTAATTGACCAAGTGATAACCGACTGATGTAGGGATTTTTGTGAAGACTGAAATTGATGCTTTGGTTTTTTTTTTTTTCCCTAGTGTTCCAAAACTGACACGTAAGTGCCTTAGATTTGGTGCGTTGAGAAGGGTTATTAATTACATAGTAAAAATGTGGAATTATAGGTAAAAAGTTTGTGTCACAACTCAATAATTCTTAAAAAAAAAAAAACTCAATAATTTCTCAACTGCTCCAATTTGGTTGGTTTTAGATTTCATCTGTGGATGATTTCCGAGTCCTTTGCTTGTGTGGGGATATATTCAGGACAAAGTCTCTATGCCAACAGACATATCATGTCATCTATGTAACACCTTTGTAACAAGTAACATCACATGATTGAATGTAATTTAATGTAATTCAATCCCACATGATATTTATTTATTAGATTTTTACAAGTGTGACTTAGGCATGTTTGTGACAAGGGGTAGGTAATTTTTATAAGACAAAATTTAGATACAATACTTAAATGTTGTTCCTTAAATTTTCTTTTTAAAATTCGACTATGTGGTTTTTTTTTTTCTCATAGAATGAAAGTGTATTTTAGTTAAGTACAACCACATGGCTGAATCTTAAAAGAATAAGCTTAAGGAACAACATATAAATACTGTACCTAAGTTTTGCTATTTTTTATATATACACCATCAATAGATTGAGTGTGAGATTTGACCTTTGAATGTTTCGTTGAAAATATTAGGAGACGTCAATTAAGATACAAGCCTTGACACAAGAGATAAGTTTCTGAATTCTGTTTGTTTTAAAATAAAATATTTTCTTATTTTCAAACGTTTTTTTTACATGTATTTTATAAGTTAGGGAAGTGATCACAGAAGGCATGCTTTGGTGTGTGGGTGATGGTAAGAGTATCAAGATATATGCAGATAGATGGCTACCTGGTACTAGTCCTTCAAAAATTATTTCTCCACAGGTGGACATGGCCGAAGAATGGACAGTTTCTCAGCTGTTGGATTCAGGTACAGGTGGCTGGAATCACCATCTAGTTGAGTCCTTATTTATTCCCTTTGAGGCATAATAGATTTTGGGCATTCCATTATGCATGTCACGGCAAGAGGATTGTATTATTTGGCCAAGATGTAGCTCGGGGATATATTCAGTGAAAACGGGTTATCAAATGCTATGTGAGATGGAAAACAATGAGGGGGCATCGGCTTCTTTGGTGGAAACATCTAGAAATTTTTGGGGGAGTATTTGGAAACTTAGAGTTCCAAATAAGGTACAAAATTTCCTGTAGCGTGCTTGTTCTGATGCCCTGCCCACAAAGGTAAGCTTGCAGAAAAGAAAAGTGTTGGATAAAACATTATGTAGTGAATGTCAGATTGCCCTTGAGGATTCTTTCCATGCCCTTGGGAGTTGCAAAGCCCTTCATCCCGTGTGGTTATCGAATTTTTCTTTGCTCCAAGGTCAGTATCCTCAACTGAGATCAGTTTCTGACTTGATGAGTGTTGTCCTTAAGGAATCGGCTATTCTAGATGTGTTTGCAATGGTAGCTTGGTCTGTGTGGTTTCGAAGAAATAAATTAAGATGTAATGAGCAAAGTTTGCCCATTCATAAGGTCTTTGAATCAACTTCTACATTGCTGTCCGAGTTCTAGTAGAAACTCCCTATTCATGGTCCAAAACCGAAGCTAGCCCCTGCTAGATGGAAGCCCCCAGCCCCAGGTGAGATGAAAGCAAACTTTGATGGCGCAATTTTTGCCGATTCAGGAGAAGCAAGAGTTGGTGTTGTTATCTGAAATGAAAATGGAGAAGTCATGGTAGCATATTATCTAAGAAAATTGCTCTCCCTTCATCAGTGGAAGTACTGGAAACGGTGGCAGCAAGAAGAGCTACTATGTTTGTAGTAGAGCTTGGTTTTCAACATGTTATTTTTGAAGGCGATGCTGCAGGTGTGATAAAAGCTTTGTCTATGAGGGATTTAGTTCTTGCACCAGCTAGTCACTTAGTTAAAGACTTCAGGTCTATAGTGGGTTCCTTAAGAACCTTCTCTCTCTCCCACGCTAGAAGGCAAGGTAACAAGGTTGCACATGCCTTAGGAAGGAGAGCTAGATTTTCTTTTCCTTTGCAAGTTGGGATGGAGGATGTTCCACCAAACATTTTACATTATGGGTATGTTTGGATACCGCATTTTTTGCTGGAAATTGAAGCTAAAAACTAAAAACACTGTAGCAAAATAATTTTAAAACATGAATAGTAGCAAAACAATGTAGCAAATAATCTGCTGTGGGTCTTCATTTGTTGGCTAAAACTGTTACAGTGTCATGGTTCCCAATTTTAAAATGCAAAACGCTGCAAACGTGCTAGGCAAATGCATGCTATGTTGTTGAAGATTTTCCAACTTAATAAATAAGCCCACTAGGTGTTGACTCTAAATTAAAAAAAAAAAATTAAAATAAAAAAAAGTGGTCAAACTTGTAAAATATTTTCCCTTAATCGTAAAATTCTTTATAAAAAGTTGTATAACGTTTTCCCTTTAAAATTTGGTAAAATAAATTTCCAAAAACCTACAAGGCCTCCCCCTCCCCCCATATGGTGACTAGGTCATCAATTCGATGGTTGGGAAGGCAGTCTAATGGCCAAAGCCACCATTCTAGAAGTCATCAAGCTATCTTTCTAGTGGTAGTCATCGGCAATCTAGTGGCTAGAGTTGTTGTTTTGACAACCGGTGTGGCAATCCGATCACTGGAGACGTCGTTTCAACAGCTATCATTGGAACCACCATTTTGGCAATTTGGCACTAGTGGCTTCACACAAAAACATTTGAAAATGTTTTACATGTAAAATATTTTACTTTAAAAAAAATGGAGCAAAGTGAGCCTTAATGTCCTAGAATTATGTGTTGTTTTTTTCTTCTTTTAGGGGTAGAATTATTATTATTATTATCATTATTATTATTATTATTATTTTATTACACAAAGTTTGAATGGGATTACATCATTTTTCTGTTAATTTTTCACTAGTATAATGATTTCAACTTGTAATAAAGTATTTTTTAAAACCTTTTTTATTTAAAAAAAAAATTAGAAAGAAGATTATTTGTCTTTCACTTTACTCACATGTGATATGTTTTTAATCCCATTAAGAATATTTTTTTTGTTTCATATGATTTTTTTTTTTTTTTTTATTTACGTATGACATATTATGTGTAAGGGTGTTAGGCCCAGTAGCCCATATTTATGTGTATATTGGGCTAAGGGCCTAATCCGAGGACATTAAACAATCCAAGGATGGGTAAACACCTTCATAAGGAATCGTGGTAGTAAGTGAAGAGGTGAAATCCGGTTAAGGACATCCAGAATGGTGGTCCGAGGAAGAAACTCTCCTCAGCTGAGCAAAGCCGAGGTCAAAAGGTGTGATTGGCTATTAAGAGTAACATTCTGGATCATCCCACTAAAGAGGATAAGTATCCAGAAGAAGCAAGACGAAAGGAGGCAGTGAAATATTTTAAGGGAAAACTGCTGTCACCGTATTTAATGCTCTGCAGCTAACTCTCTGGCCACATTAATGAAGAAGTGATACCTGAACAGTAACTTTCAACTTTACAACTACTACCTAAAGATTTTAGGAAGGTGCTGATGGGATAATGATCAACACCTACAATCTAATCTGCACGTGGAAGGTGGAGATAAAAGGGGAAGATAATAAAATGGAAGGGAGACTCTGAGAGTCGAGGATTGGAAAATTAAGAGAAAAACACTATAGCAATCAAAAACTAAATCTGTAATCCAACTTAAGAGAAATCTACAAGAACTAATCTCCTCGGACTTTGCCGAGGACGATTTTCTTTAGTTTAAATTAGTCTATTTTCTTTTTCTTGTCATCTGAATCCATTTTACTTGTTATTCAACTCATTAAAGCTTAGTTTTTCAATCCATTTTCTACAAATTCATTGTATTGGGCTTTTTGGGCCAAAGTTCATTCATCATTTGGACTAGGGACTTAAATTGCGTCCTTACAATTGGTGTCGTCTGTGGGAAATTCTAGTGTGATAGTGAGTCTAACGTTCAACTATGGTAGGTTCAGGTCCGAACCAAGCAGAATCTATGGGGTCTCAACGTCAAGATCACTTTCGTGATCTTGAACAAAGAAGAGACCGGGAGGGAAGTGTGCACACTACCCATACTAGGAGCTGCTTGCTCACTCCCAAGTGCAGGAGATCGTAGCAATATAATTCTCGGAGTACCGAGGTCGAACCACAAGGAGCAGGATAGATTCAAAGACAATAAAATAAAATAAAAATTTGGGTGAAGAAGAAAAATACTTTTGCTTGGTGATTGTTAACAAGAATAATAATAAAAACTGATTTAAATCAATAATGTAAATACTAGGGCATCGGGGTGTTTCCCTATATCAATATGAAATTCTTTGTGATCTAAGAAAATATCTATTTCATAATTGATTGTTCTTATACAATTAAAAACTTATGATTCGGTTGAACTGAGACAATTCAAGAACGCATGATAACCTCGATTAATAATGCGGTTAGAAAAGTTTTCAGAAAAACCCATTCACTTTAAAACCTGATTTCTATTTGAAACTATTAGAAATTCCTCTAAACAATAAGAAAAACATGATTGAACTTATTGAAAGCATGGAAGAACTAATACATCAAAAGAAATCTAATTGAACAATCAAATATGTTATTGATAAAATCTTAAAAAGAATCACATTGAATATTCATACCGCACAGAAGAAACATACCCCTAGCCCTAGCAAAGAGTTTAGGCTGCCATTAGAGAAAGGAAAATACAAGTTTTTTCTCTGCCCAAATTCGTTCTCCCAGCCTCCCTTCTAAAACCCTAATGTCTAAGTCTAAAGAAAATAAAACTTTTCACTATTTAAATTTCAGTCTAGGTTTACAGCGGTAACTTGTGAGTTAATTTCGGCCTTCCAAAGTTGAGAATTTGGAAAAACTCAAAACTGGAAAGTTGTAAATATTTAAGTCACGGTTCCAACCCATCTGGCCTTGTGTCAATTGGATTTTTGAGGAGAGAGATACGCTCAAAATACTGATCAGTGCTCAAATCAAATTTTTCCTTTTCAGATTCTGCCTCTTTGATTTCTTTCCTTATTTGAAGCTTCCAATCATGTTAGATGATCCAAGCACTCCAGCTGCACCTCCTTAGACATTTAGGCATGGTCCTTTAGCTCCACTTTAATTCTAGTTTGGCCTCCATTCTCTCACAAATTCCTGTAAACTCATCTTTCTTACATGATTTCCTGAAAGTAGAAAATTACACACAATGAATAGCATCTTATTCAAGAAATTATGTAAAGATAAATAATAGGGACTAATACAAATTATGGTTTAATTATACAAATTAAGCATAGTAATAAGGAGATAACGCCCACATAAATATATAATAAGTACACATTTTAAGGCGTTATCAGGAGCCAGTCTTGGAGTAGGAGCCGCGTCTCTCATGAGAAAAATGCTAGGGACATGCAATTAGAGATTGATCATTTAAAGAGGAAGTTGTGCCACAAATGAAGAAGGCAAACTCCCTCCATTTCTGACTTCTCTTCTGACGGTGAAGAGGATGGTAGTTATAGACGCAGTTCAAGGACTCTTCCTAGTAAGTCTTTCTCGTATGATGAGGAATACCATCATAAGCGCAGAAACAGAAATTCATCTTCCAAAGACTTAGCGAATGATGCTATGAGTAAAGCACTTAATCAAATTTCCAAGTCACCCTTCACGCATAGAGTAAAGGGAGGAAGACTTTCTCGGTGGTTCACCCAGCCCACGTTCACCATGTACAATGGTCGAACAGATCTTGTGGAGCACATAAGCCACTTTAACCAGAGAATGACTGTACACTCCAAGAATGAAGCTTTGATGTACAAGGTGTTCCCTTCCAGTTTAGGGCCTGTGGCCATGAGGTGGTTTGATGGCCTAGATGCAAGTTCTATTGATTCCTTCAAGGAGCTCACCCAAGTGTTTGGGTCTCATTTTATCACATGCAGCAGAGTTCCTCGACCCTTGGATTCCCTGTTATCTATGTCCATGCGAGAAGGGGAGACCTTAAAAATGTACTCGGACAGATATTAGGAGATGTTTAACGAGATTGATGGAGATTTTGATGATGTGGCTGTAAGGACCTTCAAGGTCGGCCTGCCCACTGGGCATGATTTAAGAAAATCCTTGACCAAGAAGCCAGTAAGGGGTGTGCGTCAGCTTATGGACCGTATTGATGAATACAAGAGGGTCGAGGAAGACCAAGAGCAAGGCAAGGGAAAGGGTAAGGTTATCCCTCAGGAGATAAGGGATTTCAAGTCAAACTACTACAACAATAACAGACCCCGAAGGGATTTTGCTAGACAATCTGAGTTTACGACTCCTCAGGTGGTTAACACTATGTTCCGAGAATCAGTGTATCAGTTCTTGGAGAAGATCAAGAACGAGTCATACTTCAAATGGCCAAACAAAATGGAAGAAGACCCCTTGAGGTGCAACTAGAGCCTTTATTGCTAATACCACCAAGAGTGGGGGCATACCATCGAGGACTACAGAACTCTGTGAAACCATCTAGAGCAACTGGTCAAAGAGGAAAGGTTACAGCAGTTTTTGTATCGACCCAACAGGTAGGGAGACCAATCAAGGTCAGGGACTAAGGGAAAGCTTCTTCAAGGCCTATGTTAGGCACAATCAATGCCATCTTTGCTGCACCTGGGAAAACTACTTCTTATCCTTCCAAGGTGATGTCTGTAGCTCGGCTACCAGCCGAGTACTCTAATTCTGAGTCGAAAAGGGCTAGAGTGGAGATCCAACTAGTGCTGAGTTTTTTGGACAAGGACAAGATTGGAATCATCCAACCACACGATGATGCTTTGGTGGTCACCCTTAGAATAGGAGGGTATGATGTGAAAAGGGTGATGGTAGACCAAGGCAGTGGTGCAAAAATTATGTATCCTAATTTGTACAGAGGGCTGAACTTAAAGCTTGAGGATCTAATAGCCTATGATTCATTGTTGGTGAGTTTTAATGGAAAAGTTGTCATCCCAAGGGGTCAAATTAGGTTGCCCATGCAAGCAGGTTCAGAGGTGGTTGAGGTGGACTTCATTATGGTGGATGCATACTCTCCTTACACGGCCATTGTGGCTAGACCCTGGCTTTATGCCCTAGGGGCCGTTTCTTCAACTCTGTATTTAAAGGTGAAGTATCCATCAAGGGACCAGATGAAGAGCTTATTAAGAGTCAATCCATGGCTAGGTAGTGCCTCATGGCTGCAATTATGCATCAACCTGTAGTTGAGTCCTCAACCTCTGTTAAAAGAGGCTCATAGCAATCAAAGATTCCGGTCTTATCTACAGATGCAGTGGCGAGAGAGGCAAAGTGTGAGAGGTTGGAGGAAATTGCTATAGATGGCGATCCAGAGAAGTTTTTTTAGGTCAGAGTCAATTGCCTTCTTGGGAAAAGGAAGAACTGTTAGCGTTTTTTAAGAGGAATATTGATGTGTTCGTCTGGAATGCCTATGAAGCTTCTAGGGTAGATCCAAAATTCATTTGCCATCATTTGAAAATTAACTTAGCCGTCCTTCCTAGAAAGCAAACACCTCGACGCTCATCTAAGGAGCATTCTAATGCTGTCAAAGAAGAGATAAACAAGCTTAAGCAAGCTGGGGCTATTAAAAAAGTGTTCTATCCTAAATGTTTGGTTAATACAGTGGTAGTAAAGAAGAAGAATGGGAAGTGGCGGGTATGTGTAGACTTCATAGATTTAAACAAAGCCTGTCTAAAGGACCCATTCCCCATGCCTCGAATTGATCAGCTAGTGGATGCAACTGTAAGCTATCCTCAATTAAGCTTTTTGGATGCCTTTCAAGGGCACCATCAGATACCTTTAACCTTGGATGATTAGGAGAAAATAGCTTTGTCACTCGTATTAGGAATTACTACTATAAGGTGATGCCATTTGGTCTGAAAAATGCGGGGTCTACCTATCAAATGATAATAACCAGGATGTTTGAGCCACAGCTAGGGAAAAACATTGAGATTTATATAGACGACATAGTGGTCAAGAGTAAGTTGGAATCTGAGCACATTAACGACCTTGGGAATATTTTTGAGATCTTGAGGAGACACAAATTGCGACTTAATACTTCTAAGTGTTCTTTTGGTGTCGAATCAGGGAAGTTCTTGGGGTACATGGTTACACACCACAATATTTAAGTCAATCCTGACCAGATTATGGCAATTAACAATTTACAGACACCTCGGAATCCCAAAGAGGTCTAGAAGCTAAAAAGAATGACTGTTGCTCTAAACAGATTCATCTCTCGGTCAGCGGACAGGTGTAGGTCTTTCTTTTAGTTGTTAAACAAATGGAAGGGATTTGAATGGACTAAGGAGTGTGTCCTAGCTTTCCAACAGTTGAAGGAGTATCTTTCTCGGCCACCCATTATGTCCAGACCCGAGGTAGATGAGGTTTTGTCTACTTACATTGCAGTGGCCTCCCATGTGGTGAGCTTGGTGCTGGTACGGATTGATAGTGGTGTACAGAGGCTAGTTTATTATGTGAGCAAGTCACTACATAAGGCCGAGGTTCGTTACCTACCATTGGAGAAAGCCATTTTAGTAGTGGTGCATGCTACACGTAAACTCCTCCACTATTTCCAATCACACACAGTTGTTGTCTTAACCCAACTCTCGCTTAGATCCCTAATTTGGAATGCTAATTACACAAGGAGGATTGCCAAATGAGGGACGATCCTAAGGGCTTTTGATATTAAGTACATGCCTCGCACCTCTTTCAAGGTTCAGGTCCTCGTTGATCTGGTGGCTGAGTTTGCCGAAACCCCATTAGAAGAGAGAGTAGAGAAGCAGAATATGGATGGAAAGTCGATTGGTGCAATCTCCTTATAAGAACTTTTGTCCTGGAAGGTATACGTTAATGGTGCGGCGAACCACAGAGGATTTGGAGTAGGGCTAGTTTTGATATCTCCTAAGAGGATTACAATTGAGAAATCCTTGAGATTAGGCTTCTCGGCCACAAACAATGAAACTGAGTATGAAGCTCTACCGGTAGGGATGACCATGGTTCAAAAAATGGGTGAAAAAGTTGTGGAAATATTCTCTGATTCAAAGCTAGTTATGGGTCAAGTTCAAGGAGAGTTGAATGCTAGAGATCTCAGAATGTAGGAATATTTAAACCAGGTTAAACACTTATAGTCTGGATTTGAGTCTTTTAATTTGTCATAAATCCCTAAAAATAGAAATACACATGCTGACTCTCTTGCACATTGATAATCTCCTTGGCACAAAGTTTACCTCGGGTGATCCTTGTGGAAGACTTATGTAAACCACTAAGGTAGAGAAAAACGTGGTTCATGTTCATCAAATAAGGATGGGTCCTAGCTAGATAGACTCTATTGTGTTATTCCTTAAGGAAGATATCTTAATTAAGAGTAAGTCCGAGGCCAACAAGATATGGAGGAAGGCTCCTCGGTTTTGGCTGTTCGATGACCAAAAGTTATATAATTTTTCTGGACCATATTTACTGTGTATACGCCCTGAAACAGTTGAGCTACTCCTAGAAGAATTACATGAAGGGATTTGTGAAAGACACACAAGGGACAAATCTTTGTCTTACTGGGCTCTCACTCAAGGATATTGGTGGTTAAGTATACAGACGGAAGCACAAGAATATGTGAGGAAATGTGATCAATGCTAGAGATTTGTCCTAAACATTCACCAACCTAGAAGGGTCCTTAATTCTTTGTCTAGTCCTTGACCTTTTGCTCAATAAGGCTTGGATATTATAAGGCTTTTCCCTAAGGCAGCAGGGAATAGAGATATTTACTAGTCGACACAAATTACTTCATCAAGTGGGTTGAAACTGAACCATTGGCAAATATCAGGGACGTGGATGCTAAGAGATTTGTTTGGGAAAAACATTGTCACTCGGTTCGGGATCTCTCATACACTAATCTCAAACAATGGACTTCAATTTGATAGTAAAGCCATTAGAAGGGACTGTTGCAATCTGGGAATTACAAATAGATATTCCACCCCGACTTATCCTTAGGGAAATGGACAAGCCGAGGCAGCCAATAAGCTCATAGTGAGTGGACTCAAGAAGAGATTGGATGATGCGAAAGAAAAATTGGTGGAAGAGCTGTCACACGTCCTTTGGACATATCAGACCACCCCGCATAGATCAACAGGGAAGACACCCTTTTCAATGACTTTTGGAGCCAAGATTATTATTCCTCTGGAGACTAGATTCCCTACGCTGAGGACGAGTTTTTTCACTCCAAGCAGCAATGATGGGCTATTGGAGAAGAGTTTAGACTTAATTGAAAAACAAAGAGAAAATGTCATGATCCAACTAGCCTATTATCAACACAAGCTCAAGTAAGGGTATGATACAAACGTGAAGCTAAGGCCACTGGCACCTGGAGACTTGGTGTTAAGAAAGGTTTTAGTACTGCAAAGAACCTAGCCTAGGGAGAGCTAGGGCCCAACTTAGAATGACCATATTATATCACATCAGTGACTGGAATAAGTGCATATTATCTTAAGATCTAGAGAAAAAGGTCATACCATGCCCTTGGAATGTAAACAACCTGAGAATATATTATTATTAATGAAAAATTTCTTTACCATATTTGGATTTATTATAGTGTGCACCATGCTTTCTACTATTTGTTTGAATATCAAACAAAACCTTAGTCATGTCTGACTCCTCGGACTACATACTTTGGGTAAATTGATATGTTAGATCATTTTTCTAAGTATTAAACAGAACCTTAGCTATGCCTAGCTCCTTGGACCACATTCTCTGGATAAATTAATATTTCCTGACATCTATCTAAGTGTTAAGCAAAACCTTAGTTATGTTTGGCTCCTCGGACCACATGTTTTGGGTAAATTAATACTTTCTATTATTTTCTTAAGTATCAAACAGAACCTTGGTTATGTCTGGCTCCTCGGACCACATACTTGGGGTAAATTGATATGTTAGATAATTTTTCTAAGTATTAAACAAAACCTTAGTTATACCTGGCTCCTTAGACCTTATGTTTTGGGTAAATTAATACTTCCTGACATTTATCTGAGTGTTAAATAGAACCTTAACTATGCCTGGTTCCTCAGACCACATACTTTGGGTAAATTAATACTTTCTATTATTTTCCTAAGTATCAAATAAAACCTTGATCATGCCTGACTCCTCGGACCATATACCTTGGGTAAATTAATATGTTAGATCATTTTTCTTAGTATTAAACAAAATCTTAGTTATACCTAACTCCTCGAACAACATGCTTTGGGTAAATTAATACTTCCTGACATTTATCTAAGTGTTAAATAGAATCTTAGTTACGTCTGGCTTCTTGGACCGCATGTTTTGGATAAATTAATATTTCCTTTTATTTTCCTAAGTATCAAATAGAACATTAGTCATGCATAGGTCCTTGAACCACATACCTTGAGTAAATTGATATTCCAAACTATTTTTCTAAGTATAAAACAGAACATTGGTCGTGTCTAACTCCTCGGACCACATATTTTGGTTAATTGATATTTCAAACTATTTTTCTAAGTATCAAACAGAATCTTGGTCATGCCTAATTCCTCGGACCACATGCCTTGGGTAAATTATATCTATTAATCATCTTTCTAAGTGTTAAACAGAACCTTAGCTATACTTGGCTCCTCGAATCACATGTTTTGGGTAAATTAATACTTCACATCATTTTTTTAAGTATCAAATAGAACCCTATTTATACTTGGTTCCTCGGACAACATACATTGGGCAAGTTCATATTTTTTGTTATTTATCTGAGTATCAAGTAGAATCAGCCATGCTAAGTGGCAAAAATCTTTATTATAATAACATGATCAGACGAACACTCATGAGCATCACTTAAAGCATTTAAAAGTATGTCCATGATTCAATTTAAAAATTGATTATCATCCCCAGTTCCTTAGACTTGCTGATAAATGAAAAACTAATTAAAGCCTGATGTGAACAGATACTCTGCAATTGTGCATTTTTTTTAGCTAAAGGTTACACTTCGTTGGGATTATGGATTTAGCATATTTAACTTATCTTGCTGCTAATCATTTAAGGTGGGATAACTATGCTGCCATTTATGCAGAAAACTAAATGGAGTTTTATCTCATTTCTATGGTAGCTAAGTGTTAAATAAAACATAAACTGTGGTAGAATTAACATTAATATCACAAATATGGAGGAAAAACTTGTAAATTATCATTAATCTGAGCCTTGGAAAAAGGAAAATTGCCTACAAAAGATCAACTAGATTACAAGTTTTGAAAATAAAAACAAGAAGAAAGAACTATACTAAAATCTACTTCTTTTTTATTACAATTTTTCCTTGGGGTGGGGCCTTGGACTGGGGGACTGTAGCCTCTGAGGATCCTCGGTCTGTGCCTTTGGGGTCACCTGTAGCAAGTAGTGGAAGAGTTGCAAGAACAATCTCCATTCTTGGTGCCTCCTTGTCTTTGGTAGGATCCTGGCGAGTAGCCGAGGGATTGGTGGCATAAGGGGCCACTCCCTTAGTCACTTTATCCTCTTTTCCATTCACCCCAGGCTGCTCAACCACTTCTAGAGGGCTGCCAGAGGAGGGAGGGACCTTATTGGGGCTGCTCTTCTTAGGATCTGCCACTTCGGGAGGGGTGTTTGCCTTAGAGCTGCTAGAGGAAGAGGCACGAATGGCTGGAGGGTAGTAGACAATCTCTGCCTTCCTAAGTACAAAAGAAGCCTCAACCTCAACTTGGTTGAGAGCTTCATTCCATACTTGGGAGTAGTAGTTCCTACATACCCTCGAGACCTTAACCTTAAGGGCTTCCTCGGTCTCAGCCACTCTTATGTCATATCCTTCCTGCTCGGCCTCCTCCCTAGCTTTCTCTTCCTCCTCCCTAGCCTTCTCTGCTTGAGTTGGCTTTTTCGACCTCCTCTAACTTTTTCTTCAGGACAATGATCTGCTTTTTGGAGGCGGCCAGCTGATCCTCGGCATTACAAAAAAGCACCCGTTGGCCTTCAGCGCTATCCAAGGTAGTTGCAACATTTTTTCTTTCCCTCTCCTCCTCAATCAGCTTGCTTTTAAGCTCTTGAATACTTTTTTCAGCCACGAGGAAAGCATCCATGGCCACTATCCTTCTCCCCTTTTCTTCCTTCATCTTTCGATGGGAATAATTCACCATCTCCTTGGCCCTAAATGTGGCTTGGATGGCTTGGAAGGAAAGAAAAGTGCAATTAAACCAAAAAAAAAAAAAGAGAGAAAAAGACTTACCATAGCCAAGTCCCTCTTTAGGCCAAGGAAAACCTCATGCTGCCTTAAATATCTGAGGTCAGCCATGTCCTTGGGCAACAACAAGGAGTGTTCCACAGCATCAACAACATACCCAGCCATGCCCTGCTAGAAGTCTCAGATGGAGGCGTCGTTGAGAAAAGGAGCTCCATCCAGCTCCATGTGTGGGGCCTAGGCTAGGTCTGCAACTCGGTGCTCACCCTTCCTCTCTCCCTCATTGGCTGGCCTTGTCTACATGCCTCCAGGTTGCTTGGCCCCCCTTCTGGGGCTTAGCCTCCTAGGAGGGATGGACTTTTCCCGTCTCCATCACCTCTTTACCCTTCTGATCCCTCTTCCTTTTGTGGTCCGCGGGATTAACTCAAGTGGATTGAAAGGGTGGTAGGGTGGAAAGCTTTGTCTGAGCTGCCTTCCCCCCAGGTTGGGACTCTAGCAGCTCTTAGAGAGTTGATCTCTACTTGCGCTAAATCCCCATCTCTTTAGGGATGGAGGTGTCCTCTTGGGAGTTGTTTACTTAAACCAAAAAAGGGTGGCTAGAATCGTTGACCTGAGGCTCTGGAGATAGTGGCTGGTCGAAGATAGCAAATTCATTTTTAGAGTTGGTCACCCCAACCACTTCTTTGTTTTCTTCCTCCTTCTCCTCCTTGGTGGTTGGTTGTGATGAGGTTGCCTCCTCAGCAGCACATTGGAAGGGTAGTGCTACCCTTGGTATGCCCTCTGAGATAAGGGTGGTGGCGTGAGTGCCTTCTGGAATTGGGCCGATGATCAGAAAGCGTAAAGCAGCAACACTAAGTCGGTGTAGTCGAGGCTAGCTTTAATGACACACTTTGGCGCTTGAAAGCTCTTGGAAATTGGGATGTAGTCCAAGATCAGATGGGCTACCCTCAGTTGGGCGTCTATGTGGACAAATACTTCGGCCTTCAAGATTACGTCCAAGCGTTTACAAGGCTGAAGTTGGGAATTGCAGTGTTCTTGTCTGCAAAACCATTGGGAAAGACAAAAAATATCATTAGCAAAGATAATGCAAATCAAAGAGAATTTCATGTACAGGCACAAGCAAAAGGAAAAGAAAAAGGGGGTAACCTTAAAATAATCATCTTAGGTCTAAAACCCCACTTGGCTGCCCCTCTCTTGTCGGGCAGGGGAGGCTATCGTGCCATTCCCCTGACATGATTAAGAAATCATTATTCTTGCCTTTGTTAGATTTAGGGATGCACTAAATTAACCTAACCTCAGGGTACCTAAATTTTAGGTAATACCCCTGTCCCTTTAAGTGGTGGAGGTTGTAAACCTAGTTGATATCATGATGGGTCAACCCTAAGCCCATTCTTTCATTAAGGGCGTCTACACTCCCTAAAATTTTGAACATGTTTGGGGCACACTGGGTAGGAGCTAACCTATGAGCCCTAAGGTAGTCCTTGGTTATGGTGCCCATGGGAACTCTCATCCCACCCTCTATGAAGACGATAATTGGGATCACCACTTCTCCCTCTTGCCTTTTTTCGTGCCACTCTCCCTCCTTACAATACCTAATGAATGCTCCTGGAGGAATCCTATACAAAGCTTTGAAACTCTCTATTCCTTCCTCGGAGTCTACCAAATGAGCGAATCTACCCATTCCTAAGAAAGACTTGGAGGTGCTAAGAAGATAAAGAGAGGTAAGAAGAGCCGAGGAGGAAAAGACACAAAGAAAAGGAAAGTGTATAGAAAAATAAAGTGTAAATGTTTATGAAGACTTATAGAAAGAAGAAAAGTATTCTCAGACAGGCTTTTGGTATTTGTAAGGGCACGAGTGAGTTGGGAAAGTTTGTTGGTTCAGTGTATGTGTGCTAAAGAGAAATGAATGCTAAAGTGAGATGAGTGATTGATTTGAGTGGTATTTATACCAAAGAGAAAGTTACAAGCGGGAAAATTCCTACCTAAGTTCCAGCAGAATTCTTAGCCGTTGGATTCGCATCGCGCCGTAAAACGTGGGGAACATGAAGCCATAAAAATTTAATGAGGGAGAGTCTTGAATGCCGAAGTATCAAGTGCAGGCCTTGAGAAGTTAAAAATGGCGTTTATATCGTCAAAGGTGATGTAAAATAGGCGCGGAGGAACCATCATTACATCGAAATCCTCCTTTCTTCCTGAGGAGCCAGAAAGAAGAATCTCGAAGGGGCTATTGTAGGGGTGTTAGGCCCAAGAACCCATATTTATGTGTATATTGGGCCAGGGCCCAATCCGAGGACATTAAACAATCTAAGGACAGGTAAACATCTTCATAAGGAACCGTGTCAGTA
The DNA here is from genome assembly GCA_030445155.1 of Quercus variabilis. Lineage (NCBI taxonomy): Eukaryota > Viridiplantae > Streptophyta > Magnoliopsida > Fagales > Fagaceae > Quercus > Quercus variabilis. The sequence continues at coordinate 32,802,692 of CP129445.1, forward strand.
AGTGAAGAGGTAAAATCCAATTAAGGACATCCAGAAGGGTGGTTCGAGGAAGAATCCCTCCTTGGCTGAGCAAAGCCAAGGTCAGAGGGTTTGGTTGGCCATCAAGAGTAACATTCTGGATCATTCCACTAAAAAGGATAAGTATCCAGAAGAAGCAGGATGAAAGAAGGCAATGAAATATCTTAAGGGAAAGCTATTACCACCGCATTTAATACTTTACAGCTAACTCTCTGGCAGCATTAATGAAGAAGTGATACTTGAACAGTAACTTTCAGCCTTACAGCTACTACTTAAAGACTTTAGAAAGGTGCTGATGGGACAAAGATCAACACCTATAATTTGATCAACACGTGGAAGGTAAAGATGAAAAGGGAAGATGGTATAAAGTGGAGGGGAGACTCTGAGAGTGGGGGATCAAGAAATTAAGAGAAAAACACTGTAGTAAACAAGAACTAAATCTGTAATCCAACTTGAGAGAAATCTACAAGAACCGATCTCTTCGGACTTTGCCGATGACGATTTTCTTTAGTTTAAATTAGTCTATTTTCCTTTTCTTGTCATCTGAATCTATTTTACTTGTCATCCAACTCATTAAAGTCCAATTTTCCAACCCACTCTCTACAAATTCATTGTATTGGGCTTTTTGGGCCTAAGTTCGTCTATCACTTAGGCTAGGGACCCAAATTGCGTCCTTACATTATGCAATGATGATATTAAGCTTAAGAATGTAAATATTTTGATTTGCATAAATTAATATGGTATCATATACCTATTTATTAAATTTGAAGTATAATTAGAATACAAATTAATTTCTACATGGATCATGCCCTAGTTCTATTTATCGTTGGACTGCTTTGAATTAGGCCTAGCCAAGAAGGCTCCCCAACAGGCGAGCTCCTATTAGAGGTCCAAGCAAGACCATACTAATCCCTAAATTGTGTTCTCACTTTCTCTCATGTATCTTTGCCCTAAATTTTGTTCCAACCCTAATCTTTGCCCCTCCCCTCCAATTTATACCCTCGTTTCCATGGGAGAGTCAGATGAGGGAATAACTGATCTGTTGGCGGGTCCCTCCACCCATGAGGATTGGGTGGTTTTTTAAGTCTTGTCTACTATTCTATTATGCCATGTCATGTATTAGAGAGGGGGCCTACTATTTGCTGTTGAAGTGACACTCTAGTAACTTGTGCCCAATGTCGAATCCCATGTTCAATGGGCGAATTCTACCAAGGCACTACCTTATTTCTTTGACTCATATGGGCTCTCGTAGGGAAGTTTTCCAAGATGAGGTCCCTTACCTAGAATGCTTCATTATACTCTCGGCTAGCATAGGTCTATCTAGGGCTAAGACCACCCCGAAAATGGGCCTAAGTTGTTTTGGGTATGGGCCCACTCTTTTTGGCCCACCCACAACTTTCATTCCATTCCATTATTTTAAAGCATTCAAACAAGATAACTTAATACTATTTCATTCATTTATTTTTCCTTACTTAAATGTATTCTATTTTTTTCCGTTTCTTTTGAGTATATTCATTCCATTTCTTCTCAAAAAAAAAAAACAAATACTTGTTCCATTTATTTATGAAGTCTCAAAGGAAACATTCTATTCTATTTATATATATATATATATATATATATATATATATATATATTATATAATATTGAATATTTTCGTGCACGAGTACTGGTAACACTATAAGATAAAGACTTAAAATATATTTATTTTATGTAAAATATATTACAATATTAGCCATAAATCCAAAACGATATATAAAAATAAAAATAAATAAAAATAAAAATAAATAAATAAATAACCGAATAGAAATATTTTGTTACAAACCGGTACTGTCATTAGAACGAAGTTAACTGTGATTTCAACCAGTTTGGAGGGGGTGTTTAATTTTAGGACCCCAGCAATAAATTTCTCAAACATTTAGGTTTCTAGAGTCTAAATAAATAAAAATAAAAAGGTTTCTAGAGTTATGCCACATGACGAATGGGTAATTAATAGAAGGTGAAAAACACCTTTTAATCTCTACATTTTCAGGCGATTCCCATTTTAGTATTTACATTTTATTTTTACAGCTTTTAGTCCCTATCATGAAAAAAGTTTCCTGTTTTGGTCATTGTCGTTACATCAGAAACAGAGAAAGCTGACGTGGCAAACAGTAGGAATAAATAATACTAAATTAATATCCACGTGGCCTAAATTAATAATAAAAAAATTTTTTGGCATTAAAAAATGCCACGTTAACATCCAAATTAAAAAAATTAATTTATTAATTTTAAGTTTTTAACTAAATAAAAAAATTAAAAACTAAAAATCATATGAATTGAGACCTAAGTGTGTCTTAAACAAGAACAACAAGAACACAAACCCAAAATTAAAAAAAAAAAAAAAAAAAAAAAAAAAAAAAAAAAAAAAAAAACTAGTTGGGTCTGAGATGTGAAAGAACAAGTGGAGCCAACAAATCAAGGTAGAAAGATCGAGAATCAAGATCACAGGGGAGCCACAAATCAACAACAACAGCTAGCAACCATCAAACACGGAGGATATGAACAAAAATAAGAATAAAGAGGACATCCACTGGGTAAACCTTAAACCTATCTTCCATTTTTCTATCTTCAATCTCTGTGATGTTTGCATTTTCACTTAGTTCACGGTTAATCCATGATTTACTTAGCCTCCACACCGTCGATCCGTTGTTCACGCGCCGCTTAGGACCTCCTAGGAACCAGATCAAAGTTGGAGGTTTGTGAGAGATTCATTTTGAGAGATGGGTCTTGGGTTTTCGGGTTTGGGCCGAGAGAGAGAGGTTGAGATCAAGGATGGAGAAGAGAAGGTGAGGCTATCACCAGGATGATGGTGGCTAGCATTGGGCGGTGAGGACCATTGAGGTCCGATCGGGTGCTGGTTCCAAAAGTGTGAGATTTAGAGAGTTGTTGGTGATGATCGGAGAGAAGAGTTTGAGTGGCTCCGGCCATGGGGTTTCAGAGTGAAGGCTTGGGTTTTTGGGTTTGAGAACTAAGAGGTAGAGAAATGGGAAGGGATAGCTTCGGTGAGAAAGAGAAGTTGGGTCTGAGATGTGAAGTTTACATTTTGTTAACGCTGTTATTTATTTATTTATTTATTTTAATTTATGGGTTTGTGTTCTTGTTATTCCTGTTCAAGACACACTTAAATCTCAATTCATATGATTTTTAGTTTTTAATTCTTTTTTTATTTTTTTTAGTTAAAATTAATAAATTAATTTTTTTAATTTAGATGCTAGCGTGGCATTTTTTAATGCCAAAAAACATTTTTTATTATTAATTTAGGCCACGTAGACATTAATTTAGTATTATTTATTTCTGTCATTTGCCACGTCAGCTTTCTCCGTTTCTGATGTAATGTTAAGGACCAAAACGGGAAGCATTTTTCAGGATATGGACTAAAAGCGATAAAAATAAAATGTAGGGACTAAAATGGGAATCGCCTGAAAATGTAGAGACTAAAAAGTGCTTTTCGCCTTAATGGAAATGACAATTTGATTTTGTCCCCTTTCTTTCTTCTTCTTTTAAGAAAAAAAAAAAAAATAGTTCCTACGATAACTTGGGTGATTAACAAACGTAAAATAATTCTACAATTCTACCCTCCCTCCTTTTTTTCTTCTCTATTTGTCGAAGATAATTCTTCTTGGATCCGTTTGTCAAAGATAGGTAGATACGGTTGGGGGTACAGGGCATGTTGTCCATTCATAGCTTAAATAGTTCGAGTGAAAACAACCTTTGTCACAAAAATGGAAAATTAGCAAGCCAAACAATCAGAAAAGTCCAGTTACCTAATCAAAGCTACATGCCCGAAATAGTTAGATATTTGAACAACTCTAGGTATCTCATCAACATATATATATATATATATATATATAATCATCAACTAGTTGATTACAATCTACTTTGATCTAATTAACGAAAAAGTATATCATGTTCCGATATATATAACCTCTCACCACATTGTGTGGATCTACCACCTCTAAAACATACACATTGTTAGTAATTAAGAGGACCACATATATGTTTAGCGAAAAAAAAAAAAAAAAAAGGAGGATCACATATATCACATTCATGCCTAAGTAAGGAGTTGGTTTGAGGCTAGCGTGGTCAAACTTGAGAAAGTTTAAAATCCATTGACAAATAGTAAGCATATAAATAACACCTTCAAGGCTGATTTACTCTCAACTTTATTTAAAACTAGTTAGCAATTCATGTCATGCATAGGAATGTTCAATAAAAATTTATTTTATCTTAAAAAATGACTTTCTCTCTTCTTCTTTTTTATTTTGTAGATAAATATGAAATTTGATCATTATTAAGAAACACTTGTTTGTATAAGAAATTTGATAACTATGGTAGCTAGTAATATATATTTTTAATTATTTGTTTTTATATTAAACTATTAAATATATAATTATGATAATTATTAATAGGTATTTATTGTGATAGTATTTGTATATGGAACTATTTATTCTATCATATAAAGAAAATGTGACATAATAAATTTCTAATTAAGGGTTAAATATAGAATAAAATTTAAATTCAATTAAAAATATAAAATATTGACGTATAAAATTGTGAGAACTAAAATGTTTATATAGCAAAATAGTATGCCATCAACCAAAAATAAACATTTTCGATTTTTATATACCAGTTGGTAACCCATGCAATGCACTGAAAAGTTTAATAACATATTTTTGTTTCTATATTTTATTTTTTTACTAAATATAAAAGTAAATAATTATGGTAATTATTAATAGGCCTTTATTATGATTGTATTTATATATAGAACTATATATTATACTATTTAGAGAATTCACATCAGTCTCCTCAAATTTTTAGTTAAACTAAACCAAAAAACCTTCTTCTATTTTAGACTATCTATCTTTTTTATATACATACATCAGTCTCAATACTTTATTAATATAGAAATTAAATATAATTTCCTCTATTTCACCTTTTCAAAAAAAAAAAAAAATCTCAAATTCTACTACCACCGATTACAACCCAATAGGGTCGCATACCTACAACCAGCTTCTTGGCACATAAAGAGAGTAAAGAAGAAACGATTCTTCAGTGTAGGTTTGGAATGAACAAAATGAAGAAAGGCAGTGAGAAAGATAAAAAGAACAAAGAAGAAACTTTTTTTTTTACTGAACAAAGAAGAAACTTCATAGTTCGTGATATTGATGGCAAAGAAAATATTGAAGGGAGCTAGCTAAACTTGTTTTTGGCTCTCAAAGCAACTTTGTTTCCATTCCTTTGAGTAGTTTCTCTTCAACTAGAGTTGATTCAAGTGAAGAATCCAAACATTAAAGCATAAGAGATGAACTTGTTGCAACTATCCTAAAAAAACCCAAATCACAAAACCAATAAAATCAAAAAAAAAAAAAAAAAAATCAAACAAGAAGAAGAAGAAGTCAAATTGAACGTCAAGTGGAACCATTAGATCACACCACCATAACAATACCAGAAATGCACCACCACACCACCACCAGACCATATCTCATCACCACAAAAAACACACAAAAAACCCAAATATGATGAAGAGAGGGGAGAAGAGAGACAGAACCATATTGCACCATCATCAATCCACTGCGGTGCCTGCCAAAAACACTGCTAAACCGAATCGCACCACCATCGATCCACCGCCTCACCTAGGGATGTCCATGGGTCGGTTCAGGTCAGGTTTGTGCCTAACCCGAGACCGACACGATGAAATTGGGTGGAGGAAGTACTGACCCGCCGCCGACCAATGAAGGAGTCAGATCGGAGTGGTCGATTTCGCGCCGAAATCACAATCAATTCGGTCGAAACCGTTCACGATGAAAAATCCAGCCAAAATAGTTGATTTCAGGCGAAAATTCCCTAAATCCGACAAAGATCTCATTAGATCTGGCAAGATCTCGCTAGATCCAGTGAGATTTCCACCGGATCTGGTTGAGATCTCACTAGATTCGGTGATATCTCCCCAAATTCGACACAAATCTCATAAAAATCTAAAGTATTTTGACCAAAAACTAACTGAAAAATTTTTGTTTCACCGAATTTTGGTAATGCTACGGTTGGATCGGTTGAGGCAGGTTTTAAAGGAGAGAACTCACCAACCAACCTGCCAAAGTCAGTTTCTGGGTTCTGAAACCCGCTGCTGACCCTCTGAAGCTTTCAGGTCGGTTTCAGTTGGATTTGGTCGGTTGGGTTAGGTCCGGGTCTAGGTGGACACCCCTAGCCTCACCCACTAGAAACTCTGCCTATTTGGTGGTGATTGTTGTATTATAAAGAAAGAGAGGAGAAGAGAGATAGACGAAGACAATAAGAGAGAAGAAAGAGGGTCGGATGGAGAGAGAGAGAGAGATTCAGGTGAAGAAAGTTAGACGAGGAAAGGAGAAGAAATTCAAACGGGGAGACAAAGTGTCTGAATTGAATAAAAAATAATTATTTTTAATATAGCGATGCTCAGTGTCTCACTACAAGTAGCAAGAAGAATGGGCATGTCAAAAATTTTTGTTGACTTAGCGAGACTGATGTATGTTTGTTTTGGTTGGGTTTAGACAATTTTTTGCTAAAATATTAAATTGGTAAAACTGATGTGAATGCTCTTAAAAAGTGTAGGGTCCTTTTTTTGTTATGATGGGCTGGGCTGCCTCCTGCGGTAGTAAGCTCAAGTATTCTAAGTAAGGGAGTTGAGACCGGTCCAACTACAACTCAATTTGGGCCAGTTTGTGCACAAACTATGCCTCATCTGCCAGGAGTGCGCTTGTGGCAGGCAAAACTATTTCAGATGAGTCATGGCAAGTAGATATAATAATAACAACAAAATAGAGTTCTCTGGCTATTTAATAGAAAATGACCAAATAATCCCTATTCACAAAACATAATCACAATAATAACAATGACTTTTACAAAGAAAGTAAAGGGAACAAATGGTAATATAGGTTAATCAAAAGATAAAGAAATCAAATTAAGTCTGGTCTACAGGAGCAAAACCAAAGAAGGAAGAATGCCTCCTCTCAATGTAGTTAATCTCCTAATGGAAATTAATGGCTTTGAGGGAAACGAACCTGAATGGTTGGTGCCTAAAGGAATCCTTTTACTTTTTGACAGAAAGCAGGATTTTGAGAAGGAGAGAGGGAAATCGACTTACTGGTACATGCCCGCCGGACTAACTCTCTCTGTTTTTTCCCTTCTTATTTCTTTGTTTTTTTTTTTAGTTTTCCTCTTATCCTTTCTTTCTTTTGTTTTTACTTTTGTTTTCTATTTTGTGATTCCTCTCCTCCGATTCTTGCTACCTCCCTTCTGGGCACGGTAAGGGTCTCCTTATATAGTGCCTACCATGACCAGATTTTACTATTTTAGCCCTTAACCACCTTTGTCTAGTCTGAGTGTACTTGCCGACCACCACTAGTCCGTCTGTGTGCCACTCCCCTTTTCCAGACAAAGGAGAGCTATTTTATTTATTAGTTTGTCATGGCATCCTTTCCTGCCACGATGTGGGTGCTCTCTCTCTCTATCCCTCATGACATGCACCTAGCGGCTCCCACTCAATCTTGCTTCTTTTGGGTGGTATGTCATCCCAGTAGGACGTACCCCCTAAAAGAGCTTGGGCAGGAACAACAAAATAGGTTTTTTTCTCTTTCCCCACCGCCAAACCATGCCCTCTTACCTCTGACCCATGACCCCACCATGTCCCATATTGGCTGGGTACAGGCTGATGGTGCATGGGCCTTGCGTGTGCCTCCCTTTCATGTATGTCCAAAATCTGCCTACTGCTTATGCATTTGCCGTGGTCTGGAGGCTTGCTTGCACAGTCTGCCGCCTTTCTTTGACCTTTTATGTGGGTTGTTTTACAATTTCCCTCTCCCCTTAGGGTCTAGGCTTTATTTGATACTGGGCTTTATATTTCTTTTAGCCTATTCCTTGATTGCCATCATGTCCTACCATATTTCTCTATCATTCTTGCTGTAATGACTTGATCTTGTTGGGCCTCTTCAGGCCTGCCGTTTATTCTTTCCCGGTGATTTAGAATGGCCATGGATTTTCTTACTTATGGGCTCTTGTGTCCCTTTTGTTTTCTCTCGGGCATCCTTGGCCCATTTGCTTTTCTTGAGCTTCCTTGGCCATTTTTCTAACACTGTGTTTCCATGGATTTTTACTAATTTTATTAGGCTTCCCCGACCTAATTGCCTCATACTCATTTTTGGGGTTTGTGGGCCTGCCATCAACCCCTTACTCTCTTTGCTTGCATTGCTTTGGGCCTGTCGCAATCCATTCTCACTTTTCTACATCATACACTACCTATAGGTTTGCTATTTGCTATTTCTCTCTTTTCGGGCTCCTTTGAGCCCATTTGCTTCCTCAAGATCCATTTATTTATTTATGGACCTGTGATCCATTATTCCTACCGCTTGGACTTAATGGTTTTTTCTATCTATTTGCCAACTTCTTTTCGGTCTATGTTGCTAGGCTCCCTCTTTCCTTTTTTAACTTCCAAAATGACCATCAACAAAAAGAATATGATTTAGTGGGATTTAATGAAGGGTTTAAACTTTAAATATAAAATAGAATTTAAAATTAGTTTAAAATATATAATTTTTTTTTTAATGAACAAGGGTATTTATACCTCTTTGAGTATCTGATTATTTCTTTGAGTGTATGCAATCCCCCATTTCGTGGGAAATTATTGTGTACTCTCAGAGTACCATAAATGCATACTCCCTCCTTTCACATGAATGATGAGTCTTACTAATTAAATTCATGGTGGGGCCTACCATTCATGTTAGAGGAGGGAGTACGCATTTCTAGTACTTAGAAAGTACATAATAAGTTTCTCCATTTCATACACACTAGATTATTCTAGGGAGAAATCCCATAAGGGTGGCCCTAAGAAGCTGACAAGAAATATTAAATTTAGAATCTCATGGATATCATGAGATCTTAGGAATGGTAACATATAAAATTTTGATGCCTTAAAAAACAAATTTTATAACAAAATATTATAAAATCAATCAAAAAAAATAAAAAAAAGGTCTTTAGTTTTATATATGTTATTATTATATAAAGATTATAGATGTTAATGTTAGTGTAATCGCAATGCTCTACACACAATTTTAACCCTTTATTTTTTGCTCTTCCTTCTTCGAGATCTTGTCCCGAAGTTGGAAATCTAAAATTTCCTTAATTCGGTCTTGATCGTTTTCCCCGTACACATCCATATTGATTTGGGGGGCTTCTTCAGCGGGAACTTCTACTTCTTCCCGTGGATGCAAATTGAGATCACAATTTTAACCTTGTTCCAAGAGTCCACAGTATTCCTTTGGTTAAGTGTCAAATAATGAGTGATGCTAATGCTAAATGATATGTTAACACCTCATAACAATATCTAAAATATAACTTTTTTATATTCTCAGCCAAAAAAAAAAATTATAAATACAATAAAATTTGGAAAATTGATAACGTCCACTAAATTATAATTGCTATTTATGATCAATTCAATATATTAATAAATGTTTTTTTTAAGGTAGGATTTGAATCTGCAATATCTAATATAATTTTTTTTTTTTTTTGTTGAGAAAATATAATATAATCTTTGACTTATTACCTTCTTCTAAATAATAATAATAATGATCATAATTATAAATAAAATACTGAAAAATCTTTTGTTTTGATGGACTGGGAAATGTTTTCTGATGCCCATGATCATGAGTGTAATTTGAATTAATTGAAAATAAGAAAAAAGATGTTGGAATTGGAAGTAAATATTGTTTATATTAAATAAGGAAATATTTATGACTATATGCTTTATTTGGGTGTTCAATTGGTGAGAATAATTTTCTCAAAAAAAAAAGAAGGTGAGAATAATAAATTTATTTGGGTGTTCAATTGATGAGATCATAAATTGGAAGGAGAGTACCGGTCATTTAGTCCAATATAATATATAACGCCCATAAATCTCTGATCTCTCTCTCTCTCTCTCACTTTACGGTTTTTTATTCATGGTCAGTAGCCCCCGATTTAAGTAAATTGAAATGGCAAATGTAAGTCGTAACTCATTCATTAGTTAATGACTTTGCAAACTTCTGTTTTTTTCTTTTATAATGGGCTACAGTTTTAGCTTTGAGAACTAATATGTCTACAACATTTTTACAATAAATTCTAGGTGGCAGGTTATTACCGGTTGTTATTGTTGGGGCAAAAAAGTAATCTTAGTGTTAATTTCAAATTTGAACCAATAACAACTAACCACTTGTGATTTGTTATAAAAATGTTGTAAAATTATTGTAAACATAGCATTTCTCGCTAGCTTTTATCATAGTTTTTAACTCTGATCCCTCCAAGTTTGTAACTTTGTAGCATGTTTAAGAGGCATTTAAAATCTGGTGATTTAGCAAACCTATTGCTTGAAGAGTTCATAATATAGATACAGCCTTCTAAATAGTAATTATATTAACAAGAAATAGGAATTCATCGTCATCTTCATCTTGAATCTAATGATCCTACAAACCTACTCATCGAAGTCCAAGCAACTACATAATGCGCTAAAACATTTGCATCAGAGGCAGATCAAAAGGAAAAAGATTAATAGAGGAAGGAACTTAATGTCATCCATAATAGAGGTAATGGTATGGTCTGGTAAGAATGAAGATAACTGAATGAGATATATTGATGAATGATGATAGTCAGTGCATCTCCCTCCAGAATGAAATGGCAAACACTGAAAGACCCAATTTAACAGCCTCTGAAACATCAAAGAGTGCTGCCTTAGCCTCAGCCTACAAAGGCTCAACACATCTTGCTTGATCAAACCAAGCACTAATTATACTCTCCCATGATGATCTCGAGTCACAACTGCAATAAAGATGTGATTCCAATCTTACAGCACTAGGAGGGTAGAGACTAGTGACTTAATTTGATATTAATTTTGTAGTTTTTGGTAACATACTTGTTAATTGCAAGACAAAAAGAGTAGCAGTTTATTTCCAAAAAAATTAATTTTGTTGCTCATGTGGTAAAAGATGAGACAAAAAGTAAAAAGCTAGAATGGACACTTGTCAAAACTCAAAAGAGAGGGAAAACGATTTATTTTTTAACTATCTTTAGCCAAAGCCAAAGGATCATAAGGTGCTTGCCTTTTTAAGACTTGGTTCTTTAATACACCATATATAGTAATTCGTTTTTTTATTTTTTATAATGTGATAGTTACAACAATAGAAGAGGGGAATTTGAAACCCAACATTTCTGTCGTAAATACTTAAAGTATTAGCATTCGAGGATGCAAAAAAATAAATATATTTTACATCCTCAAACATTATTTTATCTATTTTATCAACTCATTTTACAACTAACCCTACATCCTAGTTTTTATTTTTACATACAACTCAATAAAATAATATAAACTACTATTCTATCTTTTTCCTCTCACTCACTTTTTTTCTTTATACACAATCACAAAATTAAATTAATATTTTTTTTTACAACCCATGAATAGTAAGGTTGCATATATAGGTTGCAAATTTTTTTAAGTTTACAAACCCGGATGGAGTGGATTTTGGGTGGCTTGGGTTGTAAAATAGCAATTGAGGGTGTTTACACCCCCAATGCTAGTGCTTTTAGAGGTATCAGTTGAACTATAAGACTCTTGACAATCATCAACCATAGTTGATTCAAAGTATTGATGTAACAACAAAAAATCATCTACTACATTTTGAGGAATGTCCCAGAATTGTGAATAATTGAGCATGTCTTTGACCCATACCCAAGCAGTCACAACTCATGCCCTCTCAGCCAAGCGTAGAGACCAGGGAGAGTACAGCCAGATTAGTTTTTATTAATGGGGCCAAATTTGATTTAAAAAGAAGAAGAAGAAGAAAGTATCACTTCCCCTTTACACAACGGACTGCACAAATCCTCCATAGGAATTCAAGTATTGAGGAAATGTGAGAAGAAAAACATTAGCATCCAACGCAATCTTCCAAATGAGAATTGTTTATTCTCTCGATCTCTCATATAGCCTTGATTTCCCAGTTATGTATTGTTGGTTTAGCACGCCAATAACAATTTAATCAACCTGATAGCACCTTGGTTAGCCCAAAAAGACGAACTTAGATTAACTAATCATCAAAAAAGTTCAAAGGTATATGAACCTCCAAGACTCACCTCACAGTCACAAAGGTACGATGAAATGTCTTAAAGATCTTTCTACTATCCTAGTTCCCAACTATCAGACTCATCTAAACCCTATCAACTTATCTAAACTTACCGAAAGAAAATAGGTTTGTTATCTAATTTTTCTTGGCAGATATTAAATTATTAATCAATGACTTCAACTTAATTCACTCAATGGGTCTATTTGGATACAACTGATTGTTGCTAAAAACACTGTAGTAAAATAATTTTTAAATGTGTAAATAATACCGTAGGACCCATTTTTAATATTTTTTAATGCATGAACAGTGCTGCTACAGTGCATGAATAGTGCGCAATAGTGCATGAACAGTGATAATTGTCTCTGCATAGTAATTTTACTGTTCATGCGTTGAAAAAAACAAAAAAAGTTCCGAAACGTGAAATAGAAAACTCAGCCGCAACTTTCAGTGTTATCCAAACACATACAATATTTTTTTTATTACATGTAATGTAAGGACCAGATTTAAACTTGTAGTCCACTGTGTGGATGGATTCAAGCCCAAAAAGCCCGAAACAATAAATTTGTAGAGAATGGATTGAAAAATACTGGGCTTTAGTTAATCAAACAAACGTTGGAAGAAATTTAAATGATTAGAGAATGAAAAGAAATAGGATTGTATTGAAGGAAAATAGTTCTTGGCAGAGTCCGAGGTGCACTATTCTTGTATATTATTCTCAAATTAAGTTACAAGTTTGGTTTCTAGATTCTACAGTGTTTATTCTTCTCATTTTCGATCTCCTTCCCCTGTTGCTTCCTCTTCCTTTTCCTTTTATATCATCCTCCCCTTTCATTCCCATTTCACACGTGCATGCTAGATAGTTCTTGTGGATACTTGTCCCATCATTCCTTTCAATTAGTCTTGATGTAGTAGCTGTAAGGCTGTAACCTACTGTTCAGGTATCACCTCCACATTATTGTAGCCAGGGTGTTAGATGTAGTGCATTTAATGCGAAGGTAGCAGCTTTCCTCCTTAGATATTTCAGGGCATTGCCCTGTTCATCACTCTTTCAATGCCTATCAACACCGATGAAACTTTTTAGAACTTCATTCTGAGTGACTACCAAACTTTTTTGGACATCGGCATTGGTTATCCGAGGACAAATTTGTCCTCGACCTATCCCTTGAGCCATTATGGTCAAAGCTAACCTTTGTTTACTAATATAGCCTTCACTAAATAAGATTCCTCACCCTCGGACAACCTTTTGTCTTCGGATTGGGTCACAGACTCATAATATGAGCAAACGATGGGCTTCCAGGCCTAATATCCCTACAATAGCCCCTCAAGATTCTTCATTCTGAATCCTCGAGAAGAAAGAAGGATTTCGATGTCACCAGACTTGATCTGTGTCCGTCTTGTTTCATCTCTGCCAACAAATACACCTTTTTAACTACCCAAGACAAGCTCCTATCGTTTCGGCTTACGAAATGCACTCCTCATTAAATTTTTACGGCATCATATCCCCTACGCTCTACGGTGCGATCCAAATCTCACAGTTGAGAACCCTGTTGGGACCTGGGCAGGAACTTTCCCGCTCTATAGCTGATTTTTTGATATAAATATCAATCAACTCAAACACTCCCTTCACTTTAGCACTCATTTAACTCTCAACGCAAATACTTTGAACTTACCAACTTTCTCACCTTACTCGAACTTCTACAAATACGAACAGTCTGTCCAAGGACCCATTTTTCACTCTTGTAAGTCTTCACAAATCTCTATTCTTTACTTTTCCATACATTTTTTTGTTCTTCATACTTTTTCTCTCCTCGGCTCTATTCCTTTTCTTTCAGCCACTTTAGGGCTTTTCAAACCATTCTAGAATGGGTAGATTTAAGTGTCTAGTAGATTCCGAGGAGGCAATGGTGAGTTTTAGGACTCAATATTGAATTCCACGCAAAAGGGGCAACCAGGTATGGTTCTAGAAATAGGAAAAATTACTTACTCTTTTTACCTTATTTTGATTTGTACTGTTTTGCTTTTAACGATCCGTATCTCATGACTTTTGCAGATAGATGTGCCACCAAGCCAAATTTCAGTTTAGTTAATAGGGAGGGCTTAGACAAAATTCTCTAAGCTGAGGTGTTTGTAAATGAAGACGACGGTCAACTTCTGGCGGCTCATTTGATCCTTGGAATCACTCCTATTTCTCGTGCTTTCCAAGTGCCCAAGTGTGTAATAAAAGCCCACGACCCACGCCTGTGTCACATCAACGTTGTTGTGGAAGGATTTCTCCTTCATGAGGGTGCTCCAATCCTAGAGGGTACCCTCATCACTCAACCTATTCCTTTTCCCTGTCTAACGCTAGAGGGTGTCCAAGGTACAACTGATATACCTGAAGGCATACCAAAAGTAAGGGCCTCATCATCATAACAAGCTATCGGTGTCGCCACCTCATCTCGCACCACCCATTCAGAAGAAGAAGAGGTGGTAGAAGTGAATGATTCCGAGGACGAATTTGAAGTCTTTAACCAAGTTTTGTCCCTAGAAACTTCTTTTCCTAACCTCGGCCCACACTTCTCACCCATAATTGACGAGATGGGCATTTAGCGCAAACCCAAATCTAGCTTGCTGGATTTAATAGAGTCCTAACCTAGGAAGGATGTGCCTGGGGAATCAACCCGTGCCAAGCCTCCGACTTCCCTACCTGCTCTGCCCCCTCCCTAACCAATTGATCTGAAAAGGAAAAGAGAGCAAAAGGGGAAGAAGGTGATGGAGGTTGGACAAACCCATCCTCCTCGTGAGGATGAAGTTCAAAGGGTTTCTAAACAAGCCAAGATGGGGCAGAGAGG
This sequence comes from Quercus variabilis, assembly GCA_030445155.1. Classification (NCBI taxonomy): domain Eukaryota; kingdom Viridiplantae; phylum Streptophyta; class Magnoliopsida; order Fagales; family Fagaceae; genus Quercus; species Quercus variabilis. The sequence goes on from CP129445.1 coordinate 32,817,699, forward strand.
TAATGAAAGGAGGAGTGACCCTCTGCCTGAGCCCACAGCCTGGCTTTTGGCTTCAATGTTAAATGGGGAACCCTTGTTAGATGATGCATCTATAAGGGACTTTTAAGGTGGGAAGGCCGGCTACATGGCCGATGCAGTGGAGCAAGCCCTACTGCTCCCCGAAGACATGGCCGAGCTGCGGTCCATGAGGAGGCATGAGGTCTTCCTCTGCCAGAAAAGATATTTGGCTATGGTATGACTCCACTTGACCTTTTTAGTTGACTTATTATTTAGATTATGTATATATATTTTTTAAACTCTTTTTTTTTTCTTTGGTAGGCTATTCAAGCCACCTTTCGAGCAGAAGAGATGACTAATTCCTGCCACTGACAGATGAAAGAGGATGAGGGAAGACGTAACGTTGCCATGGAGGCCTTTCAAGTGGTTGAGATAAGCCTCTAGGAGATGAAGAAGAAGCTGCAAGAGGAGGAGAGTGAAAGAAAATATGCAGCAGCTACCCTTGAAAACGTAGAGAAACAGGCTGAGAGTCAAAGGCTACAGCTATGGAGTGTTAAAGACCAACTGCCTAACTCTAAGACTCAAATTCTCTCATTGAAAAAGAAACTGGAGGAGGTCAAGAAAGCTAGAGTTTCAGTCGAGAAAGCCAAGGAAGAGGTAGAAAAAGCTAAAGATGAAGCTGAGCAACATGGGTATGAGGTTAGGGTGGCCGAGACCGAGGACTCCCTTAGGGCTGAGGTCCTAGTGGTTTGTAGAACTTATTACACTCTAACAGGGGTGAAACCCTCAACCAAGCCGAGGTTAAGGCTTCCTCTGTGCTCAGGAGAGCAAAAAATATCTACTACCCCCCAGCCATACGTCCTTCAAGCTCTTCGGACTCCAAGACCGACCCAACGTCCTCGGAGGCAAGTGAAGTTCAAGGCGACCCACCACTAGCTGCTCCTACAGCCAAGGATTCTTCAGAGGGGACAAGGCAGGCCGAGGACACCTCAAAGACAAGGGAGGCCAATAAAGAAACAGTCCAAGGCTTTGACCTTCCTCCTCTTACTCCAAAGGATCCCTCTAAGGATAAAGAAACTGCTCAAAGTATGGAGTTGGTATTGGCAATCCTTACCATACCTTGTCAAGAGGGTCCCAAGGACAAGGCTAAAGTGTCCACCATGGCAGCAAGCACGCAACTTCCCAAAGATCCCAAAGACAAACTTGTAATAAAGATGAAGAAATAGATTATTTTCTCCCTTTTCTTTTATTTTCTCAGTTTGTAATCGACCTATCTTTTTTGTACTTGTTTTGCCTTATTTAAAGGCTTTTATTTTAATGAAAGTTATGGATATTTTCTTTCTTCTTCTGATTTCTATACTAAAATTGATATCAGTTGCATTTTAGCCAAAACTTAATGAAAATAATGATGAGGTAACACTTCTTTCACTAACTTACTTGAGTAAAGAACAATTGTCCTGCTTCATATGATTAACAGTTCCAGCAGATGAATTTTATTAAGTTAATCACCTTAACAAGGCATAAACTTAATTTTATGAACATACACAGTATTGTAATATGCATATAGGTTTAAGAGATGTTCATAAGGATCAAAAAGATGATCAAATTTTATGCAAATACAGGTATGCCCGTAAATGCTTTAAGTGATGCTCATGTGCATCTGTTTGAAATTCTTATCACAATGAAAATCATTGTTGATTGGAGTGATTGCATCTGGTACCAAAGTAGTTAACAAAAGAACTTAACTTACTATACATATATGTATATCTCATACAATTTGTTATGAATAAGATTTTATCCGAACACATAGCTATTTGAAGGAAAAGATTAGTCTATTCAAGGCATATGGTCCAAGGATCCAAGCATGACCAATTTTCTCTTTGATACCTGTCATGATGTATTAACCTTCCCAAAGCAGATGATCTGAGGAAACAAGCATAGATGAGGTTCTGTTTAACACTTAAAAAATTAATTAAAAAATATCAATTTTTCCAAGGTATGTGATTCGAAGAGCCAAGCATGACCAAGGTTCTATTTGATACTTAGAATGATGCCATACTATGTTAAATTTCCCAAAGCAGATAGTTCAAGGAACTAGGCATAGCTGAGGTTCTGTTTAATACTTAAAAAGTTAATTGAAAGATGTCAATTTTCCCAAGGTATATGGTCAGAGGAGCCAGGCATGACCAAGGTTCTGTTTGACACTTAGAATGATGCCATACTGTGTTAATTTTTCCAAAGCAGATGGTCCGAGGAACCAGGCATAGTTGAGGTTCTGTTTAATACTTAGAAAGTTAATTAAAATATATCAATTTTCCCAAAGTAGGTGGTCCGAGGAGCCAGACATGACCAATGTTCTGTTTGACATTTAAAAAGTTAATTAAAAGATATTAATTTTTCCAAGGTATGTGGTCCGAAGAGCTAAGCATGATCAAGATTCTGTTTGATACTTAGAATGATGGTAAAGACACAAGATAAGTAATATAATAAACCCAAAGAAGGTAAAGGGAACTTGAATTAATAATAATATCTTCTAAGATTATTTACATTCCAGGAACGAGGTACATCCTTTTCCTCAAGATCTTCAAGATAATACGCGCCTATCCCAGCCACTGATGTTATACGATATGGACCCTCCCAGTTGGGTCCTAACTTCCCCCATGCTGGGTTCTTGGCAGCTCCCACAACCTTTCTTAAAACCAAGTCCCCCACTGTCAGTGGCCTTAACTTTACATTAGCATCATACCCTTACTTGAACTTGTGTTGATAATATGCTAATTGGACCATGGCATTTTCTCTTCATTCTTCAATTAAATCTAAACTCTTCTCCAGTAGTCCATCGTTGCTACTTGGAGTAAAAGCGCTTGTTCTTAGGATGGGGAATCCAGTTTCTAGAGGAATAACAGTCTCGGCCCTATATGTCATTGAAAAAGGCCTCTCTCCTGTGGACCTACGAAGCGTGGTTCGGTAAGTCCATAGGACGTGTGACAGCTCTTTGACCCATTTCCCCTTTACATCATCTAGCATCTTCTTGAGTCCACTTACTATGACCTTATTAATAGCTTTAGCCTGCCTATTCCCCTGTGGATATGCTGGAGTGGAATATCTATTGGTTATATCTAGGTCACAGCAATACCTTCTGAAGGCTTTGCTATTAAATTGCAATCCATTGTCTGAGATGAGGACATAAGGGACTCCAAATTTGGTTACAATATTCTTCCAAACAAAATGCTTGGCATCCATGTCTCTGATGTTTGCTAGTAGTTCAGCCTCAACTTATTTAGTAAAATAGTATATGCCAACTAATAAATACCTCTTATTTCTTGCTGCCTTAAGGAAAGGGCCTACAATATCCAAGCCCCATTGAGCGAAAGGCCAGGGGCTGGACAAAGGATTAAGGACTCCCCCAAATTGGTGAATGTTTGGGGCAAACCTCTAACACTGATCACATTTCTTTACATAGTCTTCTACTTTTTTCTACATTTTCGGCTACGTAGCCTCGCGCAAGGGCCCTATGTGATAAAGACCTGCCCCCCATTTGGCTTCCACAAATTTCTTCATGCAATTCTTCCAGGATCGGCTCAACCACCTCTGGGTTTACACATAATAGATATAGGCAAGAAAAAGACCTCTTATACAACTTCTGGTCCTTAGACAACCAGAACCTAAGAGCTTTTCCTCGCACTTTGTCAACCTTGGACTTATCTTCTAGCAAGACATCTTCCTTAAGGACCAATACAACAAGGTCTATCCAGCTAAAAGCCGCCCTTATTTGATGAACATGAGCTACGATTCTTCCTATCTCAGTAGGTTTACATAAGTCTTCTACAAGAATTACCCAAAGTAAACTTTGTGCCGAGGAGGTTGCCAATGTAACAAGGGAGTCCGCATGTGTATTTTTACTTCTAAGGACTTGTGATAAATTGAAAGATTCAAACTTAGACTGTAAATGTCTAACCTGGTTTAAATACTATTGTATTCTGGGAACTCTGGCTTCCAACTTTCCTTGTACTTGGCCAATGACCAATCTTGATTCAGAGATCAATTCCATTGTCTTTCCACCTATTTTTTGTACCATGATCATCCCTTCCAACAGAGCTTCATATTCAGCTTCATTGTTTGTAGCCGAGAAGCCCAATCTTAAGGATTTTTCAATCGTAATGCCCTCTGGAAATATCAAGACTAGCCCCATACCAGATCCCCTATGGTTCGTCGCGCCATCAACATCAACTTTCCAAGATGCAAGTTCTTGTACGGAGATCATTCCAACTGATTTTCCATCCATGTTTTACTTTTCCATCTTTTCTTCTTCCGAGAATTCAACAAACTCAACAATAAGGTCAGCAAGAACCTGACCCTTGATAGAGGTGCATAGCATGTACTTGATATCAAAAGCACCTAAAATCGTGCCCCACTTTGCAATTCTTCCTGCGTAATCCGCACTCCGTAGTAAAAATTTAAGTGGGAGCTGGGTTAGGATGACAACTATGTGTGACTGAAAATAGTGGGGAGCTTATGTGTAACATGCACCACTGCCAAAATGGCCATTTCTAACGGCCAGTAACGAACCTTAACCTCATGTAATGATTTACTCACTTAGTAAACTGGCCTCTGAATACCGTTATCAGCACATATTAGCACCAAGCTCACCGCATGGGAAGCTACCGCGATGTAGGCAAACAAAACTTCGTCTACTTCAGGTATGGACATTATGGGAGGCTGAGACAAATACTCTTTCAACTATTGGAAAGCTAGGGCACATTTTTTGGTCCATTTAAATCTCTTCCATTCATTCAACAACTGAAAGAGAGGTCTACACCTGTCAACTGACCGAGAAATGAATCGATTTATAGCAGTAATCATCCCTGTAAGCCTCTGAACTTCCTTGGGATTCCGAGGTGGTTGCAGGTTGTTAATTACCTTAATCTGGTCAGGGTTGACTTCAATTCCACCGTGAGTAACCATGTAACCCAAGAATTTTCCTAATTCGACGCCAAATGAACACTTGGAAGCATTAAGCCGTAGCTTGTGCTTCCTCAAGGTATCAAAAGTATTTCCAAGATCATTAACATGGTCGGACTTTACTTTGCTCTTAACCACCATATCATCAATGTAGGTTTCCATGTTTTTTTTCCTAATTGAGGTTCAAACATCCTGGTCATCATCCTTTGATAGGTAGCCCCTGCATTTTTTAAACCAAAGGGCATCACCTTGTAATGGTAATTCCCTATAAGGATGACAAAATTTATTTTTTCTTGGTCGTCCAAAACTAAAGGTATCTGATGATACCCTTGGAAGGCATCTAGAAATCTCATCCGAGGATGGCCAACAATTGCGTCCACCAACTAGTCAATCTAAGGCATAGGGAAGGGGTCTTTTAGGTAGGCTTTATTCAAGTCTGTGAAATCTATGCATACGCGCCACTTTCCATTCTTCTTTTTTACCACCACTGTGTTAGCAAGTCATTCAGGATAAAAGACCTCTTTAATAGCCCCAGCTCGTTTAAGTTTCATCACCTCGTCCTTGACAGCATCAGAATGTTCTTTGGATGAACGCCAAGGAGGTTGCTTCTTTGGGGTAGCAGCTGGATTGACATTCAATTGGTGGCAGATAAAGTTTAGGTCTACCCCTAGAGCTTCTTAGGCATCCCAAGCGAATACATCAACATTCTTCTTAAGAATTCCACCAACTCTTCTTTTTCCTGAGGGGGTAACTGAATCCCAACCTAAAAAAACTTCTCTGGATACTTATGATAAATTTCTCTAAATTTTCACATTTAGCATCCTCGGATAGTCCCTCATCAGGTAAGATTGTAGACTTTGACTGCTATAAACTTTCATTTACTGAGGCCGAGGACTCAACTGTTGACTGATGTGAGAATGCGGATACAAAACACTGTCGAGCCACGAATTGGTCCCCTACCAATTCCTCAATCTGATCTCCTGACGGATACTTTACTTTTTGATGCAAAGTTAAAGAAACAGCCGCTAGAGTGTGGAGCCAAGGCCTAGCCATAATGGCCGTATAGGGAAAGTATGCGTCCACCACTATGAAGTCCACATCCACTACCTCTGAGCCTGCCTACACAGGTAACCTGATCTGACCCTTTGGGATAACCACATTCCCATCAAAACTCACCAAAGGGGAATCATAGGTGGTTAGATCCTCGAGTTTTAGGTGCAGCCCTTTATATAAATCAGGGTACATGATTTTCGCACAGCTACCCTGGTCTACCATCACCTTTTTCACATCATACCTTTCTATTCTAAGAGTTACCACCAAAGCATCATCATGCGGCTAGATGGTCCCTTCCTTGTCTTCATCTGAGAAACTCAACGCCGGTCAAATTTCTATTCTGGCCTTCTTCGGCCCAAAGCTTGTAACCTCAGTTGAGAACCGAGCTACAGACATCACCCTAGAGGGCCGTGAACCAGTCCTCCTAGGTGCAGCAAAGATAACATTGATTGTGCCTATTGGGGGTCTTGAGAAAGCATTCCCCTAAGTCCCAGCCCTTGGCTGGTCACCTTGCATGTCAAGGCGATACAGGAGATGTTGTAATTTCCCTTCCTTGACTAATTGCTCCAAATGGCTCCACAATGTCCAGTAGTCCTCTGTGGTATGCCCTCGCTCCTAGTGGTACTGACAATGAAGGCTCTGGTTGCATCTCAAGGGATCTCCACTCATCTTGTTCGGCCATTTGAAATATGGCTCATTTTTTTTTTTTTTCTCTAAAACTTGATGCATTGGCTCCCTAAACACAGTATTCACAATTTGAGGAGCTGCAGGTGAAGATTGCCCAACAAAATATCTCCGGGGTCTGTTGTTGTTGTAGCAATCCGACCTAAAATCCCTCATCTCCTGAAGGATAACCTTGTCCTTGCCCCTATCTTGCTGCTAGTCCTCCTCAACCCTCTTGTATTTGTCAATCCGATCCATGAGTTAACGTATATTGGTAATAGGTTTCCCAGTCAAATACTTCCTTAAGCCATGCTTGGCAAGTAGGTCGAGCTTAAAAGTGCTAATGGCAACATCGTCAAAATCACCATCTATCTCGTTGAACATCTCCTAGTATTTGTCTAAATATGTCTTCAGGGTCTCTCTTTTTCTCATGGACAAAGACAACGAAGAAGCTAAAGGCCGAGGAATCCTTCTACACGTGACAAATCGGGATCCAAATGCTTGAGTAAGCTCCTTGAAAGAGTCAATGGAACCTACCCTTAAACCATCAAACCACATCATTGCCATCGGCCCTAAACTGGATGGGAATACTTTGCACATCAAAGGCTCATTCTTGGAATGTACAGTCATCCTTTGATTAAAGTGACTAACATGCTCCATAGGGTTTGTTCTTCCATTATACATGGTGAACGTGGGTTGGGAAAATCACTGAGGGAGTCTCCCTCTTTCAATCTAGCGTGTGAAAGGTGACATTGCGATCTGGTTCAGTGCTCTACTCATAGCATCGTTTCCCAAGCCGTCCGAGGATGACTTTCTATCTTTACGTTCATGATGATAGTCTTCATCATATGAAAAAGTCTCACTAGGGGGAGTTCTCGACCTACGCCTATAGCTGACATCCTTATCACCATCAGAAGAGAAGTTAGGATCAGGTGAGGCTCATCTTCGTCGTTCATGGCGTAAGCTTCTCCTTAAGTGATCAATCTCCTTCTGCATGTGCCTAGCATTCTCCTCTTGAGAGACATGGCTTTTACCCCTAGCTTGGCTTCTACTAATATGGGTGGTATGTACATTTCCCTCCTGATCTCTTTGCTCCGTGATCCTGACGCTGAGACCCTATAGACTCTGCTCGGTGTGAACCTGAACCTACCATTGTTGACAGTTGGAGACACTAAAGACACCAATATTTCCCACAGACGGCGCTAATTGTAAGGACCAGATTTGAACTTGTAGCCCACTGTGTGGATGGATTCAAGCCTAAAAAGTCCAAAACAATAAATTTGTAGAGAGTGGATTGGAGAACACTAAGCTTTAGTCAATCAAACAAACGTTGGAATAAATTCGGATGATTAGAGAATGAAAAGAAATAGGATTGTATTGAAGGAAAATAGTTCTCAGCAAAGTCCGAGCTGCACCATTCTTGTATATTATTCTCAAATTGAGTTACAAGTATAGTTTCTGGATTCTACAGTGTTTATTCTTCTCATTTTCAATCTCCTTCCCTTGTTGCTTTCTCTTCCTTTCATATCATCCTCCCCTTTCATTCCCACTTCACACGTGCATGCTAGATAGTTCTTGTGGATATTTGTCCCATCATTCCTTTCCATTAGTCTTGATGTAGTAGCTGTAAGGCTGTAACCTACTGTTCAGATATCACCTCCGCATTAATGCGGCCAAGGTGTTAGCTGCAGTGTATTTAATGCGGAGGTAGCAGCTTTCCTCTTTAGATATTTCAGGGCATTGCCCTGTTCATCACCCTTTCAATGCCTATTAATACCGATGAAACTTCTTAGAACTTCATTTCGAGTGACTAACAAAATTTTTTGGACATCGGCATTGGTTATCCGAGGACAAATTTATCCTCGGCCTATCCCTTGAGCCATTATGGTCAAAGCTAACATTTGTTTACTAATACAGCCTTCACTAAATAAGATTCCTCATCCTCGAACAACCCCTTATCTTTGGATTGGGTCACAAACTCGTAATATGAGCAAACGATGGACTCCTAGGCCCAATATCCCTACATGTAAATTTTGACAAATTCACTATATGATTACATTTTCTTCTTATATCCTCAGTGTTTGGAAATTTTAGAGGATCGAATATCAATAATTATATTATCAATCAAATGTTAAATTTCAAGTTTTTATAGTTTAAAATTATGCATAAAAATAAGTTTATGGGTCGAATAATAAATAATATCTGATTGGCACAAAATTTGACATACATATTAAGAATAAAAAGAATATGCAATCCAATAGTTAAATTTTCAAAATATGTAGTTATAGGGACAAGGGCCCAAAATTGTATATTAGGCCTTGGGCCTTGTCCGAGGAGGTTGACTGGTCCAAGTACCGATAAACAGTAATGAGAATGTCAAGTTCAGAATCCCATGAGTAAAATGCAAACGGAGAGAATGTGAAAGGTGGTCCGAGGAGACTCACCTCCTCAGATAAGCAAAGCACAGATCAAATATATGTCCTATCATTCAAGGTGACCTTCCAAGATGTTCTACTAATAAGGACATGTATTATAAACGTACAAGAGGGATGGAGGCTCAGAGGTATTATGCTCTACAACTAACTTTCTGGCTGCATTTATGTGAAGAAGACCCTTGAACAGTACTGTCTAGGCTATTCCAACTCACAAAAGGCCAGAGAGGGTATCCAATAAGACAAGCACTCAAGTAATAGTCTGGATGATCAATAAATGAAGGGCAAAGATCAATCAAGGAAGGATATATAACATAGGGAACCCCTGAGGAAAAGAGGATCGAGAAAGAGAGAGAGAAAAGACTGTAGCAATCAAAATTTTATTAGTAATCTGTTCAATTGATTTATATTAGAACTTACCTCCTCAGACCGTGCTGAGAGGGAATTTATTTGGAACAATCCTTCTTACTTTTGCCTGATTATCTTTCAAACCCATTCTAGCCATTGTCTAACTCATTAGGATCTAGTCCTCTTACAAATTTATTGTATTGGGCTCATCAGGCCTATATCCCTCTACATTTTGGGCTTGGGCTCCAACCCATGTCCCTACAGTAGTCATGTTAATTTTTTAAGTGAGAGTTGTAACCAAACTTTGTCTATAACATTTTATCAATATCATTAGTGATACTCTCTATGTACCTCTTTTGGCCATGTCCATAGCTTAATATTACAATAAAATAAAATAAAATTGAAAATAAATTTGGATTATAAACCATAGTAGATTCTATATTAATTTTCGAAACCATCTCTCTCTCTCTCTCTCTCTCTCTCTCTCTCTCTCTCTCTCTCTCTCTCTCTCTCTCTCTCTCTCTCTCTCTCTCTCAAATCAACATTCTTATGTTTTTTTCAATGTTAATTATTAATATTTTCTTCATCTTGAGTTTCTCCATTTTTAAATATCCCATAACCAATTAAAGGGTATAGTTTCTATAGTGAAATTTTTATTCTTAATACACATTACCAAATTCTCTACCAACATTAAAAAGGAAAATTCCAGGGAAACCAATGAAATCTTCAAAGTCACGAATAATTACAAAATTTTAGTAGATACAAGTGCACATTTTATAATAAAAAAATGAAAATGATTAAACAAATTAGAATCATTTAAAAAGAAGAACAAAAACAAAAGAAAGGGAAAAAAACATTATTATCCCTATAATGATTGAACCTATGACCAATTTTTATTTTTTTTAAAAGGAACATTGGGAAAATCAACTTTTTTTGGGGCCAAATGGCAAATATGTCCACGACCACCATTGTTGCATCTAAGCAACTTGCAAATGGTGTAAGATCATTAATCACAAAATGCTTTGTTTGTTTCAATATTGACATTTTCTAAAAATTGAATTATTTTTCAAAAAACTTATTATAGAAAATTATCTTATTTTCTTATATTTGAGAGCAACCTTAGAGCACTATCAATGGGGATGTAAAAAAATATCTATTTTAGGTCCTTACACACTACTTTATTTATTTTACCAATACATCTAACAATATACCCAATATCCCGGTTTTTATTTTTACATAAAACCCAATGAAATAATATAAACTAACTAACAAAAAAAAAAAAGTAAGAAAAGAGAGAGTGTGAGAGATTAAAAAAAAAAAAAAAATTCTTTACAACCCTATGAACAGCAACGTTACATATATGCAACACACCAGTCCTTGCATAATAGAAAAAGATGTGAAATTTACACATTTAAGTCTCAAAATTGCTCACATCAGTCATTCTAAAATTGTGCATATTTACACGTTTGTTATAGTAATCGTGTAACTATGTATTCTATTATTTTATTAATTTCATAATTTTGCACATTTTTTTCTCTCTTCTTCCTATGCAAAACGAACACTCCTCTTCTCCCTTATCTTCTTTTTCCTCTGTTACGCACAAACACACACCCACATGGATGAACCAACACAAAGACACACAAACACACCCACATGAAAAAACCAACAGAGAGAGATATAACACTATTATGAACTTGACACACTAACATATAGATCGACGCTAGTGGCTAGCGAATCGTAAATTAGTGCTGGTGGCTTGTGGATTGGTGCTAGTGGCGTTTGTGGATCGACAGAAATGGGCCTGGATGCTTGTGGATCGATGCTGGTTATGGAGATTGATGTTTGTGGGTCAACCGGAATAAGTTTTGATGCTTGTGATCGATGCTGGGGAGATGAGTGATCTATCCATGAAAGAGAGAGAGAGAGGAAGGAGAAGACATGTTTGATCTAATATGAGCGACTAAAGAGATAAAAGCACAAAATTAAAAAGATAAAGAGATATGTACAAAATAAATAGATGAAATAATAATAAAAAATTAAAGAAAAATTATTATTTAAATATAATGGAGTGTAAAATAGACATTCTAATGTTGGTGTTTTTAAAAAGTGGTTGTGTAAAATAAAAATAGTAGGTTCTTATACTAAAATAGATGGAAAATTCTAGACGGACTGATGCAATTGCTTTTATCGTAACTAGGATAGAAAACTTGTTGGGTTTACATACCAAAATGGATTATGATTTTAAGGGTCTAATTGCTAAAATAGCAACCAGGGGGTTTTTACACCCCAATGCTAATATTCTTATAATGAGTTAAAAAAACTATCTCTTGACTTCCTTTATTTAGTTTTGCATGAGATAAAATTGTTTTTGGAGGAAAACAACTTTATCTAATGCCCAGAGATATTTTTCTTTTGACCAATTTTTTTGATATTATCAAATATAGGAAAATGCAAAAAACTATCCGTACATAAAACTTTCCATTGATATAATATATTAAGACTTAAGAAAGATGAAGTCCTGCACAAAACAATCAGTCTAAGGAATCAAAGGGTACAATCGGTTACATGCGTATAAATTTCTTTGCCAAAATTAACGGGGCTTTTTAGAGTTGTTTGTTTGCATTCAAATCAATTACATGCGTATAAATTTCTTCGCTAAAATTAATGGGGCTTTTTAGATTTGATGTTTAATTTGTTTGCATTCAAATAGTGATATGACAATTTTTAGTAGCTTTTTTTATTAAAATGATACATCTTAGTTAGCTTCTAGCTAAGTGTGTGTTTAGATATGTAGCTCTTTTATGAAAGCTGATTTGTTGTAGGTTGATCGGGGTTTTCAAAAGCATACATGAGAAAAATAAGTTAAAATAGTACTAAAAGAAAAAGCTACATACACTAATCTCTATTGTGCATAATGACCTTACCACAATATGATTAATCTATTAATAAGATTAGAGGCACATATTCACAACTATTTTGCATTATTTGTTGATGTTATTTTCCGATAACGTACGCTACCTTTTCATGTATCAATTACTAATACCATTTTTAGACGTGTCTTTATATAGTGATAAGACACCTCGATGAGTGTGAACAATGTTTTTTTTTTTTTCCTTTATAATAGATTTGAACTGTCTTAAGTTTGTTTTTGTTTATAAACTTACGGTTGATTTGATTATCAAAAGGCTCATGTTTAATTTTAAACAATAACATGTATGTTCAATTATTTTGGCTCAACCTATCATTTTAAAAGAAAACCATGATATATAAAGGAAAATGCTATTCTTCTTGGGTTTACTGCCTCTTGAAGGTCTAACAATTTGAATACTTTTGAGTTTTGAGCAAAGACGGGACTAGAAGGGGCAGAGGGGGGCCATTGCGCCCGCCGCCCCCCCCCCCCCCCCCCTCTCCCCCTCCCCCTCCCCAAAATTTTTTTTTAAATAGTAATTGTAGGGTCAAGATTTGTAGCATAAACTCAAAAGATATGGAATATGAGCCTAACAAGCCCAATACAATGAATTTGTAGAGAGTGGGTGAAAGAGCTGGACTGATTGTGAACTAAACAATGTTTAACAAAGGTTTTTCAAGATGAATAAGTGTAAAAAGACAAATTTGGAACTTGAATAAATTGATGTCCGAGGAGATAAACTTTTATTTTAAAAGTTAATACAACTCTTGGAGCTACAGTAAATCTTCCTTCCTTCTTCCTCTTTCTTTTTTCCGATCCCTCCTCTCATGAGAGATCCTTTACATTTATATAGCTTTCTTTCAGTCCATCTTGATCGTACACCTGTTCTTCATCTAAGCATTCACTTGAGTATATGTCCTATTAGATACCTTTTTTGGTTCTCCATGAGTGGTGGTAGCTGATGCTACACTATTCAGGGGTCTTCTCCACATAAATGAAGTCAGAAAAGTTGCTGCAGTGCATTTAATACGGTCGTAGCAGCTTTTTCTTTAGATATTTCCCTATTCTTGTCATCTTTATATGTGTATGAAGTTCAACCTTATCGCTGGAACTTCCTGGAAAATTGCCCAGACCACCCAGGTATTTGCTTGACCAGTATTCCTTATATCCGAGAAGGATAAGCTCCTCGGACTATATTTCTTTATTATTTCCTTACGTGATTTTCCACTCCAGGGTCTTTTCCAATTATTTACTCCTTCTCGAACGTACCCACATCCTTATATAAGGCTCAAGGCCTAATATATGAATTTAGGCTTTTATCCCCACAATAGCCCCTCAAAATTTTAATTTTTCTCTCGCATCCGAGGAGAAAAAATAGGATTTTGATCTGCCATAGAAATAAAGGCTAAAAAATATAAAAATATCTGAGTTTACACGCATGAGAGCATAGATTTAGATGCTTCATCATTGCCGCTAGCGCTTCGGTGTTTATGAAGCGTTATTAGTTGCTATAAATCTCATCCTGGATGGGCCGGGGACTCAATTTCGGGCTTATATTGTATGGCCGCCGCCAAGCATCTTCTGGCCACAGATTGATCTCCCAAAATTTCTTGAACCCAACCCTCGGATGGATACTTAATCTTCTGGTGCAGAGTAGAAGGAACAACCCCTAATGCGTGAAACTAGGACCTGGCCACAATCACTGTATAGGGTGAATACGCGTCCATAACAATGAAATCTACTTCTACTACCTCTGTACCAGCTTACACAGGTAGCCGTATTTGACCCCTCGAAATAACGACATTTCCATCAAAACTCACTAGAGGAGAGCTATAGAGAGTTAGGTCCTCAGGTTTTAAGTTCAGCCCATTGTAAAGGTTAGGATACATTATCTCAGCTCCACTGTCTTGGTCCACCATCACCCTTTTCACATCATACCCTCCAATTCGGAGGGTAACTACTAAAGCGTCGTCGTGGGGTTGGATGGTTCCAATCTTGTCCTCATCCAAGAAGCCCAATACCGGTGGAATTTCCCTTTTAGCCCTTTTCGAATCCTGATTACCGTCTCCTGTGGGTAAATAGGCCACAGGCATTATCCTAGATAGCCAAGATCCTGTTCTCCCTGGTGCAGCGAAGATGACATTGATAGTTCCCAAAAGGGGTCTTGAAGAATCATCTCTTCGGGGCTCTGAGCTCGCCTGATTTCCTCGGCCACTGGAACAATGCAAGAGCTGTTTCAATTTACCCTCGCAGACAAGTTGGTCCAGATGATCCCACAGGCTCCTACAATCCTCTGCGGTATGCCCATGGTCCTGATGGTACTGGCAATAGAGATTATGATTATGCCTTTCAGGGTTTCCCACCATTTCATTCGGCCACTTAAAGAACGGTTCATTTTTAATCTTTTCCAAAACTTGATGCACTAGTTCTTTGAATACAACGTTGACTGCTTGAAGATTTGATGACCCTGACAGCCCAGCAAAATCCCTACGCGGCTTGTTATTACTGTATCTATCCGACCTGAAATCCCTCATCTCTTAGGGGATAACCTTGTCCTTTCCCTTCCCTTGTTGATGATCCTCCTCAACTCTTTTATACTTGTTAATACGGTCCATGAGTTGACGCACGTTAGTAACGGGCTTACCAGTCAAGGATTTTCTTAAACCATGCTCGGACGAAAGGCCGAGCTTAAAGGTGCTAATAGCCACATCGTCAAAATCACCTTCAATTTCATTAAACAATTCCCAATATCTATCGAAGTATGTTTTAAGATTCTCCCCCTCTTGCATGCTCAAGGACAACAGGGAAGCTAACGACCTAAGAACTCTCCTGCAGGTCACAAACTAGGAACCAAATGCTTGAGTGAGTTCATAGAAGGAATTTATGGATTCCACCCTTAGACCATCAAACCATCTCATCGCAATAGGTCTAAGACTGGATGGAAAGACTTTGCACATCAAGGCCTCGGCCCTTGGAATAAACAGCCATTCTTTGGTTGAAATGACTCACATGCTTAACAGGGTTTGTTCACCCGTTGTAAATTGTGAATATTGGCTAATGAAAACGTCGGAGGAGTCTCGCCCCTTCAATCCTACGCGTGAAAGGCGATTTGGATATTCGGTCCAAGGCTCTGCTCATAGCGTTGTTCCCTATGCCCCTACGTGGTGAGCTTTTAAACTACCGCTCGTTATGGGGCTCTTCTTCTTAAAAGAAAGTCTCACTAGGTGGAGTTCGAGACTTCCTTCTGTAGCTAGTGTCTCTTTCATCATCAGAAGAGATGTCACTATTAAGGGATGCTCGCCTCCTTTTTGCATGGCACAATTCCCTCTTCAACCAGTCAATCTCCAACTGCATGCCCCTGTTGTTCCGTGCATGGTTGAAATGGCTCACATGCTTAACAGGGTTTGTTCACCCGTTGTAAATTGTGAATATTGGCTGATGAAAACGTCGGAGGAGTCTCGCCCCTTCAATCCTACGCGTGAAAGGCGATTTGGATATTCGGTCCAAGGCTCTGCTCATAGCGTTGTTCCCTATGCCCCTACGTGGTGAGCTTTTAAACTACCGCTCGTTATGGGGCTCTTCTTCTTAAAAGAAAGTCTCACTGGGTGGAGTTCGAGACTTCCTTATGTAGCTAGTGTCTCTTTCATCATCAGAAGAGATGTCACTATTAAGGGATGCTCGCCTCCTTTTTGCATGGCGCAATTCCCTCTTCAACCAGTCAATCTCCAACTGCATGCCCCTATTGTTCCGTGCATGGGAGACATGACTGGCTCCTCTCATCATGTATGGTGTGTACACTTCCTTCACGATCACCCCTCCCCTCAAGGTTGAGGAAAGGATCATCATGGTAGGATGCCCTCGATTCTGCTTGTTGTGGACTTGGTTCTACCATATTTGGCCGTTGTGTTCACTATCGTTCAAGCTCTCAACACAGACGACGTCAATTGCAGGGTCAAGATTTGTAGCTCAAGCCCAAAAGATATGGAATATAAGCCCAACAAGCCCAATACAATGAATTTGTAGAGAGCGGGTGAAAGAGTTAGACTGATTGTGAACTAAACAACGTTTAACAAAGGTTTTTCAAGATGAATAAGTGTAAAAAGACAAATTTGGAATTTGAATAAATTGATGTCCGAGGAGATGAACTTTTGTTTTAAAAGTTAATACAACTCTTGCAGCTACAGTAAATCTTCCTTCCTTCTTCCTCTTTCTTTTTTCCAATCCCTCCTCTCATGGGAGGTCCTTTACATTTATATAGCTTTCTTTCAGTCCATATTGATCGTACATTTGTTCTTCATCTAAGCATTCACTTGAGTATATGTCTCATTAGGTATCTTATTTGGTTCTCCATGAGTGGTGGTAGCTGAGGCTGCACTGTCCAGGGGTCTTCTCCACATAAATGCGGTCAGAAAAGTTGCTGCAGTGCATTTAATGCTGTGGTAGCAGTTTTTTCCTTAGATATTTCCCTATTCTTGTCATCTTTATTTATGTATGAAGTTCAACCTTATCGCTGGAAGATTGCCCAGACCGCCCAGGTATTTGCTTGACCAATATTCCTCATATCTAAGAAGGATAAGCTCCTCGGACTATATTTCTTTATCATTTCCTTACATGATTTTCCACTCCAGGGTCTTTCCCAATTATTTACTCATTCTAAGACGTACCCACATCCTCATATAGGGCCCAAGGTCCAATATATAAATTTGGGCTTTTATCCCCACAGTAATAGTATACACATTTAATGAATAGTTTAACAATTGAGCCCAAAATAATTATTTTTGGCCCCCCTCCTCCTAACAAGTTACAAATTGGCCCATGCCCAACTGGCAAACAACTATACTACAACATCTATGTTACTATGTTGGCTGTTTCTTACTCTTTCTTCTTAGATCCAAGCTTTTTTTTTTTTTAGTGTTAAGATTGACTATTTGAATTTTCATGAAAAAGATATGATTATTTTTGCTAAAAAGAAAAAAAATGCACAAAGAAAAAAAGAAGAAAGATAGATGAATACAAATTACAAACCAAGTTAATGTACTTGTAGTGAGTGAGAGTGGGGTGCGTGGGTGGCCATTAATCAATGTGTGGGGTGGGATGGCAGGTTTGTTTGTCTATTAATTTTTAACTTAAAATGTTTTTTTTTTAATTTTTTTTAATTTTTTTTTAACTTACTACTTACTAGTTGGTTGTTTATTAGTAAATTAGTTTAATTTTATGTGGGGTATTATAGAATTGAATAGTTGTGTTAATAAATTGGTGCTAATGTGCAGTGTACAGTCATTAGTATTACAAATTTTATTATATAAATTTTATAAATTCATGTATCAATAATCAAAAGAAATTAGGATTGAAAGGGAGATTGTTGCAAAGTTTAGTACAAAATCAACTATAGATGATTTTTGTTATTTAAAAGAATGTTGAATTCTATTTTTAAATTATTAATTTAAAATGTATTAATAAATGGTTATTTTGTTTCTCCTCTCTTTTGTTGATATTTTCTTAACATTAAATACTATGCTAATTTGTGTTTTAAAGAATTTTTTTTATTGAGGTTTTGGCCCCCAAAATTTTGATCCTAGTTCCTTTCCTGGTCTCGAGACAAACAAAGGTATGATCTATAGTATTTTGTTTTTCCTCTGAAAAGGTTTGGTGTATGGTTGGTAAAATGATTAAGGCAATACAATTGTCAACATCATAGAGAGTAAAACGAAGAGAAACTTTATGCAAAGCTTCCTGACAATGAGAATTGATTCAATGACCAGAATTGCTTTTAAAGGAATAGTTCCAAATGAGAGCGATTTTTCAGTCTTTTTTTCCTTGATCCGGGTAGGTAGGTATTTGGTTCTAACAGTAGCAAAAAATCTTTCAGTCTTGGAAGAGTTTTGTGTCAGCAAAGATCAAGATAGGTAGGTTATATTAGGAATCAGAACATGATGAAAGAGTTTCATTAATAATGAAATAATGTGCCTATTCCTCCACCAACCACTCGTGTCATTCTCTGCTTTTCAGTCAATTTTAACGTTAACGAATATTGCTCATGCACGTGGAAATGTTTAATTACATTATCTCTTGTATCTATATATGCTTTGCCTATCATCTCTTTCATCTTGAATTTAAATTTTGGGTTGATCCTTAATTGCATAATCCAAGCTTATTTTTATTATGGTCACAAGTTCACAACACAAAAAAAACTTGCCCAGAAACATGTGATATTGGAACTAATAGAGGCTATCGGAGATGCTGGGTAATTTAGCCCACCATCCTCTCATTCTTGATGATATTTTTTTTTTTTTGGTTGTTGCTGTTGATAAACTGATGATAAATGTGTATTTTGGGATCCGAATCAACAGCAGTCTCTATATTCACTTGGGATTAGTCAATAACTAGGTGCTCTATAACCCCTCACTGTCACATCATGACTCAGTTTAGCCAAATCTAGTTTAAACCACCCCCTTCTTTTTTTTTTCTTTTTCTTTTTCTTTTTTTTTTAAACAAACTTATATTCATATTGACCGACATAAAACTTTTTTTTTTTTTTTTGAAGGGGACCTACATAAAACTCTTCATTTATTTATCTGTTCTATTAATTAAGCATTATTATTTTTTTAATAAATATAGGTGCACAATTTTTTTTCACTACTTACTAAAGTGATTGATTATGAGTAGCATTGTTGCAACGTTACCGCACCATCGTCACACAAACCCACAATCCCGAATTTTTCAACAAAACTGTCACACAAAGACTAGATCACTTCTCCGTTGTAAGTCAGCGTTTATGACATAATCGGCCATCATCCTTCCTGCCACTCACTGCTCGAAGCTTCAAAAGTTGCATTAGCTCACTGCTTTGGGCTTACCCGTTTTAAAAATTAAAGAAAACCCAATTGATGGAAGTATTGTTCACAGCCACCGTCAAATGCCAAACACAAACCACCATCCCTCGTCCTTTATATTTGCTGATCTGTGTGGATTGGTGTATGAGAGAGAGAGAGAGGATATATATACATAATTAGTAAGTGAGAGAGTACGTATGAGAGAAAGAAACTAAAAAACAAATCATTTTTGGTACTCATCTATTAATGAATAGTGTCTCAATACCAGTATTGAAGTATGATTTACTATTTAATTTGGTTTACATGTTATTGAGCCTCGTGCTTGTTATTGAGCCTCGTGCAAACCCATTTTAGGGAGTACTGAATCTACTGATATATTCAGGCTAAAAGTCTTAAAAGTGTTATTATGAGTTCCTACTCATTCAGTTGGTAAAAGTTTTTTATTTTCAAATTAGAGATTTGGGTTTTGAATGTTACCTGCACACAAAACTAATTGCTATTTTAACTTGATAACAAAGAACAATTATTATAGAATAGACAATTATAAAAAATTCAAGAAATTCACATTTAATAAAATAAAATATAAAAATAAAAGCTCATAAAGATTGAAGAGGGCACCATTAAACATCATTCGCGCTATGTTTGATTTTATGTCACTGCACATGTTTGCTATATGTCAGTTGTCACATGAGATGAGACATGCATGCAAGTTATCGAACGCTGTTGAACAGCCTCTTGTGAAGTGGAAAGTGGTCAAACTTAGCTACTTGCTACATATATTTGCCCTACCCAATAATTTATAGTAGAAGTTGAGGCAGACTGGGCCTTGGATAGTTGGCCTACCCTAAAATCCTTCAGATGGGTCAAAGTCCTTGTTGATCGGGGCTCAACCAAACCCAAGCCACAGTCTCTCATGATGGGGATGGGCCAATGAATAATTGACTCAGTCCTTCAAGAGAAAAGGTCTTCTTGGGTCCCCACTACAACACTACGTACTTCCAACCACACTGAAAGGAATGCGTTTGTGTTCTTAATTAAAGACTTTTAATAAGAACACTTGCTTTTGTCTTAGGCAGAAAATGACACCAATAAAAAGCACCAATTAAGTTTACTACGTATCTCATTCATATCTTAAGGTAACGCGTTTTCCTGTTTGTTTGTCTCACAAGAATATTGCTTTTTGTAAGATTTTATGATGAAAAAGCTAAGTTTTTCTTTTACAAGGAACTTTAACTTGGAAAAGTTAGGGAGAGCGGAAACAATTAGAGGCATCATCAGGAAGAAGTAACCTCAAAAACTGTACCTAGAAGGTTTAAGATTCCATTTAGCATCAATTTTAACTTTGAAAGCATTTTTCTAGCTACTACTCCCTCTTTTAGTTTTACAATAGGATAGAGGTGGCTGTACTAATTTGTGCCTTGACTTGCAAAACAAAGTTCCCTCCTTTCTGGGCAATTATGGTAGAGCATCAATGAGAGCGTGGTGTAATCACTCTTTTCTAAGAAAAAGGGAAAAATATTTGGTGATTTATACCATTCTTTGGTAAAAAGTAAAAAACTAGGAAATTACATAGCTTTCTATTTCTTTTTTTCACATATGAGGAGGAAGATTCTAAAAACCTTATTACAATTAACAATTCTATTTGGCAGAACAATATCTTTTTGAGTGCAACAAATTAATTTGAAATAAGTTTAAAAATAAAATACATATCATCCAAGATACTCACGAAATATAAATAAATAAATAAATAAAATTTTCTTGATTTTGGTCTCAAAGTTGAGACACAGATTGTCTTGAGATCAAGACCAAACTAATCTTATCTCCATGTCAATTCAATTGAAAACCAGTTACGTACATGTCATTAGCATATATGAAGTGTCACAAACTCACAAATGAAATGTAACCTATTTAATTTGACCAGACAATCAAGGTCGTACTGTGTTTATAAGGCCATCATCGCATGTTGAGATCAATAATTCAAGATACTATATGGTTTACAGTTTGTGGCCTATTTTAGCTTCATCGGCTAGGTGTGGTTATAAGACACGTGTGAGCTCCATTTATTGCTTTAGAAGAAGCAAATGCCAGTGAATTAGGTTGAAAAAGGCAAGAGTTATGTAGTCTTGTAGCTTAATTGACACAAAAAAAGGACACGTTTTGATAGATTTATAAGAGACATTTAAGTGGGTTCTAGTTAGTTCAACTTGTAAAATTTTTTATGGTTGAATAAGAGATCTAGAGTTCAATCCCCACCTACACCAAAAACTAATTGGTATCATGGTTTGATGATTACTCTTTATCATCAAGAGCGGACGCCATATGTTGAAACTCTCTTAAAAAAATAGAGACATCTAAGGTTCAAAATTTTCATGCTCAGCAATCAAATTATTAAAAAAAAATAAGTTTGAAAAACTACCTCATTTTTCTTGTCTTGTGGTGAATTACACTCTTCTAAAAAATAATTGAGACATGAAAAAAAATTAAGGTTACTAAGAGGTTTTTTTTTTTTTTTTTTAATCTTGGTTTATTGACTAGTTACTGTAAATTTATAATTTTTTATTTTGATAATTTGATAGTTACAACAATAGAAATGGGAGATCTAAACCCTATATATCTCCATTTGAATTGGTCAATTACATAGCAAACTAGTTATTGTATATAGCTTTGGAGGCATTAAATGAAATTATAAATACGACAATGTCACCTTATAATAATTAATAACATATATTTAGTGTGTGTGTGTGTGTTTTGTGGGGGGGGGGGGGGGGGTGGGTGTGGTTAGAGAGCCCGAAGAGAGGAACCCTTGACAAGATTAACCCGATGAGTAATTTAGGCCCAACTGTCTAACAAACTGAGCCCGACCCAATCAAGGCAACCTAAGTACTTGAAAGACTAGAAAAACCGAGGGTTACTGCTTGCCCTAGGAGGCCGAGGAACATATGCCCCTCGGGAGACAGGAGGAAGGGCACAAGGGTTGTGAGGTTGAAAAGTTGAGGAAGACCACTTTCAGATAAAGCATCCATCACTTTCGCATTAAGTGCCCTCTAACAACTTAGTCTACTACATTAATTATAGAATGACCCCTGAACAATGTCTTCACAACTTGTATCTTACTCTACCACCACTAGCAAAACAACGATGGGACAAGTATCTAAAGAAAAATTAGTAGCCCTCGAAGTAAAAGGCTAGGATGCAATTCAATGGCTATAAAAGGAAAGAAGATCCCACTGAAATTGGAAACAAGTTCAGAGAGAGAGATAGAGAAAGAGACTAGTGTAATACCAAAAACTGTAATTTCCAAGGACAAGTGATTCTCGACCAGCCTGAGAAGAGATTTAAATAAGAATCTTTTTCTTAATGATTAAATTTATGTCAAGTGTTATCTCTGTAGTTAATCCCACTTATTTAATCATTAAGCCATATTAACTGAATTGGGTTATCTTCTTAGCCCATCCTAACTGGGCTAGGCTTGGGATTTAGTTTTGCCCCTATTTAGTAATCATTTTCTTATCTTCGAGACGAAGGTCATTTGTTGCTTATTTTCAAATGTGCTTATATGGTATAAAAATTAAAAAAAAAAAAAAAAAAGTTATAATCCCATAATTTTAAAAAACAAGACTTTGTATTTGGGCTTCCATCATTCATTATCTTTGGGAGAAAAAAACCGTGTAACTTTTCAAGATTTTAGATTTACATGATGACCAAAATTGGTAAAGGTATTTGTCCACTATATATTAACAGGTTTTTTTTTTTTTGAAATCATATTAACATTATGAGGACATATTCTTATAATTTAGCTAATGCGAAAAAAATGCTAAGCTTTGTATAAAAGCTAAATACCCGTATGCAAAAAATATGTGAGCTTAGTGTGTGTATATATTTGAACTAATCTTTATGTTTAGCATTTAACTTTACAATCTTGTATGTCACCTTTATTTGGAACAATATATGGATTTCGGCAGACATTTCATTTTATTTTGTCTTCTTCTCAACCATAAAGTTTTACTGATCTCGTTTATCTTGATAGATATGTTGCATGTAGTTTTAGATAACCATAGAGGAAAAGATAAGCTAAAAAGCCTATTTTAGAAAAAGATAAGCTAAAAGCCAAGGTGCATGTCACAATTTTCATAATTGGTTTTGTCTCCTACTGATATTGTCCAACGAAGGGAATTTTGGATTTCAATCTTTCTTGTTGTAAAGAAAAAAAAATATTCTTGTTGTAACTAATTTTGTCCTGTTTCTCCGATATGAAGATTGAAGCATCTAGAATCGAATTATCAAATCCCCCACTTCTAATAAAAGAAAAAACCATAACAAAAAATGATTTTTATTTTTATTTATGAAAAAAATGACTTGTGTATTCCATTATACCACAATATCCATAGCCAAAATCTTAAGTTTCACTATTTTTTTATATGATTATATATAATCCATTTGCAGAGGCATTATGAAAAAAATTATCAAATTTACTTCAATTTTTTCATTAAGATCAAGGTCATTGTTTTAAGGAAAAAAAAAAGGTGAAGCTCATTGGCCAAGTACATGGCACGAAGTTAAACAAAAAAGCATGCCCGCGCATCTTATGGGAGTTGCAATCATAGAGTTTCACGCGTGCACTGGAGTATGGACAAACACTACATGCTCTCTTAGGAATGAATGGAAGGCAGGCAAGAGCCAACAAGGGAGACACAAATGAGTGGGCACTGGGCGCCTAATATTCGCCCTTGCTCTCCCGGCCCAACCAAACTCAGATAAAGAACAATTAGTACAACTAGCAATGCTTAAAAATAAATAATAAAAATACTAAACATAATACAAATTTTATTATATATCATTTACAAATTGAGTGTTAATATGTGGATTTCAATTAGCTCAACTTGTAAAGTTTTTAATAGTTAAATAATAGATTTTGAATTCAATTCCTATCTACATCAAAAATTAATTGGTGTCTTTGGTCTAATAATAAAAAGTTATCATTGGAATCATAAGTTGAAACTCTCAAAAAAAAAAAATTAGTGTGTAAAAAAATATATTGGATAGATTACAAAAAATATAATAAGTAACAAATGAATATTTGAATAACTATTTTTGTGTTTAGGACCTCGCCTCCTCTCTACAATGTGTGTGTGTGTTTCTAATAATAATAATAATAATAATTTTATTTTTGAGATTAATGACAAAATAACTTTCTTATTATTTAGTTTACAAAGATAACTTTAAACAAGTTTGAAATTAAACCTTTTTCTTTGGTTTATAAGAAGCAAAGAAAGAAAAAATAATTTTTTTGATAGTCTTACTAATTAAAACCCTTTCTTTTCTCATTTTTCTCTCAAAATTGAGAGAGGAAAGAAATTGGTAGACAATAAGGAACATAAATCCATTTCTTTTCCTTTCAACCAAACAATGTATTTGCTTTCTTCTCTTGTTGATGATTTCTCAAGTTTCTCAAATGAGGCTTACATTGCATCAGGTAAGTGAATAAGTGTACAGATGCACTAGCATGAATTGGAGCAAACCAACATGCTGCTTTTATTTACTATGATGCTCCCCCTCTAGATATTGTTGATTTTTTTTTTTTTTAATTTGTAGTTTTGATTTATGACTTATTTGAGAAATGTGGGTTTGGTGATTTTGAGAAGATGTGGTAATGAATTGAATATTTGAATTGATAGTTTTATGTGGTATAAAGTATAAACTAGTAAAACTATGTGTCATATATATATATATATATATATATATAACACCTCATTTTATATTAATTAATAAATTTTGATCCCTAGCCCCAATGATAAGCTTGGCATATGTCAACCAAGGGTAATTTAAGAGTTCACAATAGTTTGGAAGTAATCACAACTTAAAAGTGCTCAAATCATTTTGAAAACGATTTTGAAAAATGACATTTGCTCACTATTTTGACCATAACTTTTGATCCATAAAGAATTTTTTAGTGAGATTTATTTGATTGGAAAGTAAATATCCTCGGCTTCAATTTGAGCACAAATTTTGCCTAATTTGGACTTATATTAAGTGAGTTATAACTGTTTGAAGTCAGGCAATCAAAGCTGTCAGGATTTAGGGTATATGTACGCATGAATCAAGTGTGCATGCGCACACTCGAAAGATACATACGCACACTCATTTTCTGAGCGGTGAAACTTCATTTTTAAGGGCCAAAAACATCATTCTTTGATGTGGGCCGGCCCCTAGACCCTTGGGAACGTCCAAAGACCTTTAAAAAGCCCCGAAACCCCTAATTTAATTTATAAATACCCATCTTATGTCTCCAATCAAAACTGTAGCTAAAGAGAACTTATTTTTTGCCTTCATCTTCTCTAAAACCCTAGTTCTCTTTTCCAAACTCACACAGCAGCACCTAAGCACGTTTTTTGATCTTTGTAAACCTCTCTTTAGTTAGTTCTAAGGTGGAAACTACTTTCCCAATTCGTTTTCTAAAACGTTTTCAATTATAAGTTTGTTCTTGAGTTTGGATTATCCTAAAAACTATTGTGTTCTTTAGTTATTCTTGTTCCCTCAATCTAATCTTTGTGTTGTAGGCACTAAGGAGTCGGTTAAATAATCTCAAAGTCATAATCTTAAGCAGGGTGAGTGTTCTTTCCATGAACTCCTCCTTTGTTTAACATGATTCACATGAGTTCTTGATGTAGTTTCTCTAGTTATTATATTTTATTTACTTGTTGATTTTAATTATGTTTGATATGTTTCAATATGATTTTAGCTTGTTTATAATCTGTTCTGGTTGTTCTTGTTTTATTATTTTAGTTTTATGCAAGTTTGACATGATTATTTTTTAAATGTTAGTTTAGTTTGCTATTTGATTTGTTATGTTTATTTATTTATATTGATGCTTTGTATTATTTGTTTTATGTTAGTTTAGTTTTTAGGGTTTCTAACATGCTTGTTTGATTTCTATTTTAATATCTTTGAATAATTAAATCAATAAAAATGTGATTTTTCAGATCTATGTTAAAGGATGCGTATGCATCGTTGAGTATGTGTGTGCATGGTATCAACCGCACATACGCATACTCAACTATGCGTACGCATAGTTGAGTATGCGTATGCGACCCAAACCCAAATAATGGCAAAAATATTTTTTTTTTATTTATTTAATCATTTTTCACATATTCTTTGATTCTATTTGACTCTATTTAGGCTAATATGTGTTTAATTATTTTCCATGTTTATTTTGTAATTTTGCCACGTTTGATTTATTTGTGATATTTTTCCTTTTGTGTTAATTTATTGTTATTTTTCCATGTTTAATTTATTTTATTTGATTGTGTTTTATTTGTTTCCTTTTATATTGTGATGTGATCCTAAACATGTTGTGTGTGTGTTATTTTATTTAAGTGCATGATGTATGTTTAGATTAAGGATTATGACTTTTTTAATAACTTCTTTATCTAAATATGACCTAGCAACACATAAAGGAGGCAAGCTCACAAGCCGAGTGGTCTTGAGTGCCCAACACATTCTCAAGCCGTACCCAAACTCCAAACCCATAATCTGGTTTGCAGACCTATGTATGTAAGTGAGTGGCCCAAAATGCCCAATATGGTTCTTAAACCTAATCTAAGTGGTAACTTTATTTTGCACTCTTTGCTACGGTCCACTCTAAGACCAAGGCTTACTCGCTTGCGTCCACAATAAGTGATAATTTCAAAATAATACGAAGAAATATACCAATATTGAAATATTTTATTCCAATGAATCCACCCGGACAAACACCAAAACAAAGAAATTGAAAGCATTACTGTTAATGTCTCCTCTCTTCAACTTTTTTGATAATGCAGTAATAGGTAGTAGGTAAAATCCAAGTGGCGTCTCCTTTTGCAATGTGGGAAGGGATTGGTAAAGATTTCAGGTAGTTTTGTTTAATAGATCCCATGCTTGGGCAATACATTGACTTGTAGAACCCACTGACACTGCTACCAGAAAAATAGGAGAAGAAGAAGAAGAAGAAGAAATTGAATACTTCATGCTTGCATGCAAGGTATTATGCTTTTTCAACGGTAGATAAGAAAAAGTTAGCCTATATATAGTCTATTTTAGACGAAATATAATACAAAATATCTTTCTTCATCTTTCACATTGTATATACATCATAAACCCTCTACCATAACCCATCATTTCATATGTCATGGTCCACTAGTATGTTCCATTATAAGTAAAAAGATTTGAACTTAATTAATTCTTTACTTATAGCCTTCTAGTATCTTTGACCCTTAAAGGAGGTCTTTGCGTTCACGTATATGTATCAACCATACATATAATATAAAATAAAATCGTACTAGACCTTTAATTGGCCAAAAATAAAAAGGTAGGGAACATAGTCTTTTTTTATCTCTCAATCTCATAATTAAGATTTTATTTCCATATATTAACACGTGATTATGTACATAATAGTATAATAATACCGCATCATTGTAAATTTAAATAATGTTGTATTTAGATATAGTTTTAGATTTAAAATATTTAATCAAAATCAAGAAATATATCCATTTCAAATAGAGATGATTCTAATATATAAAGTAGGGTTTGGGGCACACCCTCACCCCCATGTTAGGGGAGTTTGTTGCCCTCATCCCCACCCAACAAGCATCTGTAAGGCCTTGCTCCTATAAAAAATTAGATCAACAAGAGAGAAACCCAAGTAGCTCAAGAGAGAAACTAGATTGATGGTTGATTTATAAAAGAGGTGTTGTATATATAGGTATATACAAGAATAAGTTGTGTAAGGACTAGATTTGAGTTCTTAGACTAAAAGGTGGATGAACCTATGCCCAAAAATTCAAAACAATAAATTTGTAAAAAGTGGGTTGGAAGACTAGGCTTTAGTTAATCAGATAACAAATAAAGTAGGTCTTAATGACAAAAGATTAAAGCTAGACAAGTTTAAATTGAATAAAACGTCATCGGCAAAGTCAAAGGAGACTAGTTCTTATATATTATTCTTAAGTTTGATTACAAGTTTGGTTCCTAATTACTACTGTGTTTCTTTCTTGATTTCTCGATCCCCATTTCTTCAAGGGTCTCTTACATTATATATCTCCATCTTAATGATCTTGGCCCTTCATTTATTGATCATCCAAACTACTACTTGAGTGCTTGTCCCATCAGACACTCTCTCTGACCCTTTGTGAGTTAGGATAGCGAAGACAACACTATTCAGGGATCTTTTCCACATAAATGCGGCTAGAAAGTTAGCTGTAGAACATTCAATGCGGCGGTAGTAGCTTTTCCTTCCATCCCTCTTGTATGTTTATAATACACATCCTTATCAGTTGAACGTCCTAGAAGGTCACTTTGAATGATAGGATGTATATTTGATCTATGCTTTGCCCATCCGAGGAGATAACCCTCATCGGACAACCTTTTCTAGTCTTTCCGTTTGCATCTTACTCATGAAATTCTGAACGTAATATCCTCACTACTGTTTATCCCTCTTCAAACCAATCAACATCCTCGGTTAAGGCCCAAAGCCTAATACACAATTTTGGGTTCTTATCCCTACAAGTTGTATTAATGATATGAGGCTGGAGAATATTCATTTGTAAAATGAATAAAGTGAAAATTCAAGTTCTGGAATTTTCTAAGTGAAATTTGAAATTCAATATGTTCGATTGATTGAAACTTTTGTTCGATCAATCGAAGTAGTGAAGGAAATTATCCTGGAGTCTCTACCTGTTTCGATTGGTACTCATTTCTTGTTTGATCGATCGAAAAGAGCTTTCAATCGATGCTCAATTCTTCTCGATTGATTGAGACTTGTGAAACTAAATTTTTGAAAAATTTTATAATAACTATTTTGAATATTTGAAAAGGTTTCAAGCCTTGTGAATGATTTTATGAAACTTTTTAACTCTTCATACGTACCTTTTTGAAGGGTTATAACTCTATGGGTATAAATAGAGGTTTACGTTCCAAAATAGTACGTTTAAAACAAACACAAGAAATTCTATGAGTATTCTCCAAAATTTCTATTTGTAGAACCCAATAACTTGGTTGTATCATGGGTACAAGTTTGTAAAAGCCTTTTAACAACTTGTGTATAGGGACAAATATTGTCTAGGGATAACATTTAATTGTGCCTCCAAGTCAATCACAAAATTCTATTTACTTGATGTGTTCATTTTATTATTTCATTATTACTCATTGATTTGGTGAAATCCCCAACAAGAGGCATGTCGGTTGTTGAAAGAAAGGTTGGTCCTAAGATGGGTGATGAGTTTGCAATGGAGTACAATATATATATATATATATATATATATATTAAAAGTCAAAATTTAGAGAAAATCTAATTAAATTATCAATTTTGTGCCACGTGTCCCATTTAATTTTTAATTTTTTGTGTCAAATGAATTATTGAATATAAAAATCGAAAAATCTAAATCCAATTAGACTTTAAATTGGAATTCAATTTTGCACCACGTGTCCATCTAATTTTTAAATTTTTGTAGCAAGTAAATTTTTGAGTACAAAAATAGAAGAATTTAAATCCAATTAAATTCTAAGTTATATATATATATATATATAAGATGTAAGTTAATACCGTGTATAATTTAAATCATGTAATTGTAATTGTAGTTGTTACACACTAATAACCATGGGTGACAAATAGATTATGAAATAGGAAGGAGGTAAGGGGATTGAGAGTGATTTGAGGGAATATATTGCGTGCTCTTGGGGCAAATTCAGTTTACCATCCCTACTAATACAATAAATAGCTAGCATTTTACATGTCAATGACTTGACATTTTACATGTAATATAAGTTTACGTATTAAGCCAACTACTGGGTCATTTCCCGACCTTTTAATAGCAACAACTTAGCAATAAACTAGAGAAGCAGTGAATGATAATTAATAGGGTGGAAACTCAAGCACGTTTTTATAATAATAATAATAATAATCCTAACCACACGATGACAAATGCAGAGGGAGTGGGACCCAAAATCGTCAATTCCTCCACATTTAAGACACACAGCAAAAGAAAACCACCAAAGACCTCAAAAATAGATTATAGTATTTAGTTTTAGTATTAATAGAATAGTAACACTAACACGCACGGCATGAGACTTGTTGCCTCGTTGAGAATCTTCTTGGCACAAACAAAATAAAGACAATCAACACGACTATTTGAAATTTCAAACTCGGCGTTCCTAACCCTGACCCAAACCAAACGTAAGTAAATAAAAAGTTAACATTCGATTGGACTGACGGTCGAGTCAACGTTTCCAACGCGCTGGCGCTGAGTCAGCTACGCTCCTCTCCCTTTCCTTTTCTACGCGCCTGGCCCCAACTTCACGTCAACAACGTTAATTATTATGTCCTTTTCCTTTTCTTTTTTGGCACATTTAGGAATCTATTGTGTCAATTTAATGCCTTGAAATTTTGTAAAAATAAATTAATTTTTAATTTTTTTTTTACTTTTCATAGAAATATAATTGTTCAAACTTAAATCATAGCAATATTATTATATGCCTTTTAAAAAAAAGAACTCTTTAGTCTTTTTTTGGATAATTTTATTCTTGTATTAACTATTAATAAAGATTAAATCTAACAAGAATTTAAATTTCTTTATTTGGTAAAATAAGTTATTTTTTTAAATAATTTAATTTATGAAAAAAATAATATTAGAATGCATAAGATTGAGTTTTAAATAAATAATTGAAAAACAAAATTAATATAATCAGTTATATAAAAAACAAAATTAAACTTTTACATCACCAAAATTATAGTTTGCTACGGATAGAATTTTTTGGTTCAAATTATTTGTGTATTTTTAATTATATGATTTATTATTTAAACAAAACTTACATGATATATCAAATAATCATATTAGTTATTTAAATGATTTAACAAACATGGTGTTTACTATTAAATACAACTCATGCGATTAAAATACAAGTGTAAGGTCTTATTAAAATCCATTGATTTCATTTAAAGAAATTATATTTTTTACCTTATGGTTTATTACAATTCAAACTAAATGATATAGTTTTATATCTCATACATTATTTATCTATAATCTATATAAAACTGAAAATTTTGAATTTTAATTGATCTCATAATATTGTGCTACATAAAATTTTAAGATCTCACAATTCTACACATCATTATTCTAATATATATTTTCTAAAAAAATTCTAATATATGTATATGTGGGGAGTCCATGCACTTAGACGATAAAACTAGAGGGGGGC
Source organism: Quercus variabilis (assembly GCA_030445155.1). NCBI lineage: Eukaryota > Viridiplantae > Streptophyta > Magnoliopsida > Fagales > Fagaceae > Quercus > Quercus variabilis. The sequence continues at coordinate 32,849,123 of CP129445.1, forward strand.
CACACTATAGAGGAAGAGTTTCAGAGAGAGGGTTAGCCCTAATGTGATTGGAGGGATGGTAGTTGCCACCACATTTATTGCACCTTACCAAACCCTCTGACCACATTTATGTGAAGAAGACTCTTAAACAATGATGTCTTGGTTGCCGCAACTCATTGAAGACTGGGGAGGGCATTTGATGGGACAAGTACTCGAGTAGTGACCTGCATAATCAACAAATAGGGGAGGTCAGGATTAGCTAAAAAAGGATATAAAAGTGAGAGATCCTCTAGAGATAGGAGGATCGGGGGAATTTGTGGAGAAAACATCGTAGTAACAAGAACTAAAATTGTATCCAAGTCTAAAAGAAATATATTCAAGGACTACTATCCTCGAGGAATGATTTCTTTGCATAGAGTTTGTCTTTCTTTGCTTTCTTACTATCTTTAATCCACTGTGCGCGTTGCTCGATCCATTGAAGCCTAGTTTTTAAGCTCACTCTCTACAAATTCATTGTGTTGGGCTCTTTAGACTCTAATCCAGCTACTTCTTAGGCTTAGGATCCAAGTCGCGCCCTTACAGTATATATATTAATTGAATTTAAATTTCATTCTATATTTAAACTTAATCTTAATAAATACATAATAGTAGAATTTATAATTTCATATATAAATACAATTATATTAATGCCTATTAATAATTACCATAATTATCAATTTATATTTAGAAAAAAAGTAAAAAATAGAAAAAAAAATCATATTATGTTATTGCAAGTGCTATTGACCTTCGTTGACCTAATTATATTGCGCTACATAAGTTTTTGAGATTTTACAAATTTACATGTCACATATATATTTTAATTGAATTTAAATTATATTTTATACTACATTTGCTTTATATTTTTAATGGAAAAAAAAAAAATTAACGGATACCCTAATAGATTTAGAACCTATTTTTAGAAATATTTTATAAAAAAATAATAGAGCTCTTTAGACTCTAATCCAGCTACTTCTTAGGCTTAGGATCCAAGTCGCGCCGTTACAGTATATATATTAATTGAATTTAAATTTCATTCTATATTTAAACTTAATCTTAATAAATACATAATAGTAGAATTTATAATTTCATATATAAATAAAATTATATTAATGCCTATTAATAACTACCATAATTATCAATTTATATTTAGAAAAAAAGTAAAAAATAGAAAAAAAAAATCATATTATGTTATTGCAAGTGCTATTGACCTTCGTTGACCTAATTATATTGCACTACATAAGTTTTTGAGATTTTACAAATTTACATGTCACATATATATTTTAATTGAATTTAAATTATATTTTATACTACATTTGCTTTATATTTTTAATGGAAAAAAAAATTAACGGATACCCTAATAGATTTAGAACCTATTTTTAGAAATATTTTATAAAAAAATAATAGAGCAATTAATTTTTTTAATATATTTTCTGTGAAAGGGAGTTATCAAGTTAACATGTTTAATAGTACTACTAGAATACATAATTCTATATATAAAGTATAAACACAATCATAATAAATGTCTATTATTAATAATAATTATCATAATTACCAAATTTTATATTTAGGTAAAAAAGATATTGAGTTAAACTTTTAAATTGAATTATGAACTTTTAATTAATTTTGTTAATTCACCTTCCTCTCAATTTCCAAGACTTTTCTTTCTTTCCCACGTGACGGAGGCACTAACAGTGTGAACCTTTTGATCGAAAGCCGCGTGGATTTATATAGTTTAAACTTTGAACACGTAGATGGGAATCCACTGACGCCGTTAAAAATTCTTTACAAAGGTTCCTCCGCGCGTTGCCTTAAATAAAAAGCCTTTCTTCACCTTCGTTTTCTCATTCATCAAAAAAAAAAACACTTCCATTCTCTCTCTCTCTCTCTCTCTCTCCTAAGTTTTTTTCTACTCAAAACCAGTGAAGATGTCTTCGTCTCCGACAACGTCGTATTGGTGTTACAGATGCTCTCGCTTTGTCCGTATGTGGGTACACGACAACAACATAACCTGTCCACACTGTCACGGCGGATTCGTCGAGGAAATCGACACCGTTCCTTCCCCTCCTCCTCAATCGGAAATTCTCCACCGTCGACTTCCTCCCTCCACCATGTACTTATTCGGATCCACCGCACAGGACCCGAATCCGACCCGACGATCTCGTCGCAACCCGGGTAACCGCTCACCCTTCAACCCTGTCATCGTCTTGCGTGGCGGAGTTGCTTCGACTTCCGATTCGGAACCCGCCGTCGCCGACGCCGACGCAATCGGAGTAGAGAGGATCGATAACGCTAACGGTAACGGTAACGGGTTTGAGTTGTACTATGATGATGGAGCCGGGTCGGGTCTTCGCCCACTTCCACCAACCATGTCTGATTTCTTGATGGGTTCAGGTTTTGACAGGTTACTGGACCAGTTGACCCAGATTGAAGTAACCGGGTTCGGGCGACCCGAGAACCCGCCGGCGTCAAAAGCAGCGATAGAGTCTCTCCCCACCATCGAAATCGTCGAGACCCACGTCTCGGCCGAGTCGCACTGCGCGGTCTGCAAGGAACAGTTCGAGCTCGGATCCGATGCTCGCGAAATGCCTTGCAAGCACATATACCACTCCGATTGTATCCTCCCATGGCTCTCTCTCCGAAACTCTTGCCCGGTGTGCCGGCACGAGTTGCCGAGCGAGCGAGAGCGAAGCCGAAACGAGAGCGAGGCCGAGATTTCGGTCGAGGCGGAGGAGACGGTGGGATTGACGATTTGGAGGTTACCGGGAGGTGGGTTTGCGGTGGGGAGGTTCGCCGGAGGAGGAAGAAGAGCCGGAGATAGAGAATTGCCGGTTGTGTACACGGAAATGGATGGCGGGTTCGGCGGGTCGGGTTCCGGGGCTCCGAGAAGGGTTTCGAGAGTCAGACGGAGTAGCGGTAGTAATAGCAGAATTGGTGGAGGAGAGAGTGGTGGGTTTCGGAGGGTTTTTCGTAATTTTCTCTCGTTCTTGAGGTTAAGAAGGTCTAGTTCTAGTTCTAGTTCTAGTTCGAATTTCAATTATTCTTATTCTTCGTCGTCTTCGCAATCTGGGTCTGAATCTGGGTCTATGAGAGCAAGTCAGAATCATTCTGGTTCAGTGTTTAGTAGGTACGTGCGAAGGCGGAGCAGAGCTTGGGCTGTGGAGGATCAAAGTGAAAATGGGAGGTATTGAATGTTGTCATTTTTGGTTTAAAATGACTTAAAATTTTGGATTTAAAAAGAAAAAATCTTTTGGGTTTATAATGATGGCCAAGAATACATGTAGCTGACCTGATTGACCATTCTGAGCTTTTGTTTATGGTTGGTTTAATTGGGGAAGTATATGGGGAAGAAAGGCATGGGTGGATTTAGCTGTAAATATAGCATTTTGATTTGGATCTTTCCTATCTAGAACTGTCAAGTCAAGGTAAAAAGAATTGGCAAGTTTGGCATGAAATGGGGAATGAGTACAGAATTGGGCCAGTTTCTTGTTTGTAAGGCAGGCTTCATTTGTTATGGTACTGAAGAGGAAGTCAAGTTTTGCTGGTCCCGAAGATATTGGAGGGTATATTGCGAGTTGGAGAGAGTATTTTGGATACTCAGAAGGATGTCTTTTTTTGGTTTTTGGAAGTATGGAGATGAAGAATTCTTTATTTCTTTTGTTCTATTTGTTGTAAACTTTAGCTTCAGTTATATATATGTCAAATTATTTTCCTTGGCGAATCATAATTTGTTAAATTGTTGCTAGTCTCAACTCTCGAGCAGCGCTATTATGGGATGTGTTATTTTGATTTGCTGCTAATGGCAGTGGGATTAATATTCAAATGCTCAGAAGGATAGCCGATTTGAGCAATTATTAGCTAGTTTGAAGTGCTGTCTTGTGTTTGAAGAATACAAATATTCCCTGTCTAATTATAAGTCAAAACTTGTATGCTGCCGAAGAGCTTGATTGCACTACACACCTGTCTCGAGAGCTGCTGGCTCATAATTTGTGCCTAGTCTATTGGTATCTGCGTAGCATAGGGATGTCTGATCTGTCTTTTGGCAAGATGGTGCATGGCCTTTTCTGGCTTCAAAGCAAAGCACTAAACTAAACTTTACAACTTTAGCATGTGCTTGGCTTTTTGAGAGGGGCTCTCTTTGCCTTTTCCCTCATGAAATCCACTACTAGGTGGTCTTGGAACACATAAAGTGGAAGCTAAAACGTACCAATTTGCCAATACCCTGTAAAAGATTTTGTATTCTTCTTGCTTTTGGGCAAGATAAAGAATCTTACACATCCCCAATTGCTGTAATTTTTGTAACTCAGCGAACGTTCCCAATGCTATCAAACATGCTTTGCATTAGCAGGGGAATTCAGATACAATCTAGTACCGGATAACTTTTTCCACTACATCTCCCACTCTCTCAGAGGTTTACCATTATGTGAGAGGAGAGGGTTTGCTAAGAATTCTGTACATGGTAAACAAACTTACATAAGCCCCAAAATAAAGGTTGATGAATCTGGCGAACAGGGCAGACATAGAAAAAGACAATGGTTCATTGAACTTGATTAAACTCTTGGACCAATCTACTAAGTCGATCAAATTGTTCTTATCCAACTTCTTATACAAAATTCAACTGGCAATACTTTTGTTTTTACTATTTTGGGCCATTGAAAATACTTATAATCATGAATGGCAGAAAAAATCACATAAATAAAACGTGGATATCTTGGAATCTCCCCGTTATCCAATTGCTTGTGAGCAATTGAATAATGGATATCCTATCATTGGACACAAATTTTGTAATTTAATGTGACACATACTAATATATTATATAATATAATAAAGGGCAGCCAACTCAGTCACACACAGCTTTTAGAACTTGGCATCATTATCTAGTGGTTGAACCGTAGAGATTCATGCCTTGCTTTTGCTTACTTCCCCAAATATCCCAACCTACTGAAAAAGTCATCATATTTCCAATGGCTCATATTGCCATTACCTAACATTTCAGTCAGTAGGTAGACACTGCTTCAGGATATAAAAAAATTATAAACACACTTGTATAGCACCAAATTTAGCAATCTTTCCCGCAAATGCAGTAAAATGTTTACAAATTGCTGGCACTTCTCTTTGGAAAATAATATGCCAATGGGCCAGCTGTGTTTTGCACTCTGAACCAGCTTTCAGTGACGTGTTCAATGCTAAAGCATGGAAAAACTATTTTTTAAGTAATAAAAGCTTAGGATAAGGGGGTGAGTGAGTTTGTCCCATCTGTGGACCGACACAAAGGGTACTGTGCTAGTGACCAAATTGACAAGAAACACACAGATAGACCCAGTTCGCTAGTCTTTGCTTTGTTTTAAGAAAATGAAATTGACTCCTCCTGTTCTGGTAGATGGGATCATTTTAGCCATTAAAAAAAAGACTATAGGTTATATTTCATAGTCTATTCGGTGTAAATTTTACTTCCCTAGTGACCTTTTACCTGTTCTCAAAATTATATATTTTTTAGTTATTTTTTTGGGTTTAAATAAAATGAATTGCAGTAATTGGCAAAACCCCTTAGATATCAATGATATATATATATATATATATATATTTTTTTTTGGAAAAATGTTAGTCCATTAGTTTATATTGAAAAAAACTATTACGTGCTCACAAAGCTTGCTTCACGTTAAGATTTTGTATATATACCTGCTCTTCTACATGGAAGTGAGAGTGTTTTTAAACGGTGATTATGTCCTCTCTAAAATATGTTTGGAACAAACGGAGATAAATGGCAAGAATAAAAGAGTAGAGAGAAAGGGGCTAGAATATATAATATATTAAAACTTAGTATATTTAGTTCTCCTTCGTTTATTCTCACTTCTCATTCCATTCAAACATAAAGTAAGTTTTAGAAAACATTTAATAAATGGCATCACGTTTTATTTGTTTCGATGTTAATGTTTTCTAGAAAATATGTCATTTTTCACAAAATATTTTTCATAAAATAATCTTATTTTTCTATGTTTGATAGCAACTTCTTTAAATAAGCTAGAAAGGTGGTTATAGTTTTTTTTTTCCCAAAAAAATTTAGTGGAAAATAATCTCTAAAAATAAGTGTAGGGGCTCCTTTTTCGGAGGTGGGCCCCCGACAATGAATTTGTAGAGAGTGGGGCAAAGGGTTTGGCTCCGGCCGGCCCTTAGCCGGTCTTCCTCCAACTTTTCGTCTATTTGCTCTCCGTCTGGGGTTGCTCCTCGGCTGGGGTCCGAGGAGGCCCCCCCTTCACCAGGGGGGTTCTTTAACTTATATACTCTCTCTGGCTCGATCCTGGCCTTACAGCTGTTGGCCATCCGGGCTAATGGTTCAGGACTTGTCCCATCAGACAGGTTCTTTCCTATGCCGGGGGTTGCTGCCCCCAAGACTTTTCAGTGAAGGGTCTTGTCAGCATTGATGGAACCTGGAGGGCCTGGCAGAATAGTTAAGTGTGGATGTGACCATCTGCAGTAGGTCTGCCCCCTAACTAGATCAGGCTAGGTGTGCCGAGGATAGGTGTATCCTCGGCTCGGGACTTGGAAGGACTAAAGCCTTTAGGCCGACCATCTGGGGAGGTCGCCTTCCTCGGCTCGAGCCTTGGGCCTGCCTAAAGGCGGGCCGGGGATTCTGGGCCCTCGGGCCCCACAATAGCCCCTCAAAAACCCTGCTGCACGTACCCTCGGACGGGGAGGAGGGTTTTGCAAACCTCGGCCCCTATGGTCCGGAAGGCCGTCGATTTGGCTGGTCCTTTCTTGAGTGGTCGGATCGACCACTAGGCCCTTCTTTAGGTAGTTAATTTCTTCACGGGAATGGATCCTCGGACTGAGCAGTACCTTGACTCTGTCGTAAAATAGATAGCCCCTTGTATACAGTCGCTGCCTTAATTACGAGTGGCCAGCTCCCCGTAGGCTTGAGTCCGAGGACCATGCAAGACCTAGGTACAATTGCTGCCATCGTTTCCATTGGCTAGCTCCCCTTAGGCTTGAGTCCGTAGACCATGCAAGACCTAGGTACAGTTGCTGCCTTTAAGTACGAGTGGCCAGCTCCCCGTAGGCTTGAGTCCGAGGACCATGCAAGACCTAGGTACAATTGCTGCCATCGTTTCCATTGGCTAGCTCCCCTTAGGCTTGAGTCCGTAGACCATGCAAGACCTAGGTACAGTTGCTGTCTTTAAGTACGAGTGGCCAGCTCCCCGTAGGCTTGAGTCCGAGGACCATGCAAGACCTAGGTACAATTGCTGTCATCGTTTCCATTGGCTAGCTCCCCTTAGGCTTGAGTCCGTAGACCATGCAAGACCTAGGTACAGTTGCTGCCTTTAAGTACGAGTGGCCAGCTCCCCGTAGGCTTGAGTCCGAGGACCATGCAAGACCTAGGTACAATTGCTGCCATCGTTTCCATTGGCTAGCTCCCCTTAGGCTTGAGTCCGTAGACCATGCAAGACCTAGGTACAGTTGCTGCCTTTAAGTACGAGTGGCCAGCTCCCCGTAGGCTTTGAGTCCGAGGACCATGCAAGACCTAGGTACAATTGCTGCCATCGTTTCCATTGGCTAGCTCCCCTTAGGCTTGAGTCCGTAGACCATGCAAGACCTAGGTACAGTTGCTGCCTTTAAGTACGAGTGGCCAGCTCCCCGTAGGCTTGAGTCCGAGGACCATGCAAGACCTAGGTACAATTGCTGCCATCGTTTCCATTGGCTAGCTCCCCTTAGGCTTGAGTCCGTAGACCATGCAAGACCTAGGTACAGTTGCTGCCTTTAAGTACGAGTGACCGGCTCCCCGTAGGCTTGAGTCCGAGGACCATGCAAGACCTAGGTACAATTGCTGCCATCGTTTCCATGTGGGCTCCGAGCGTGAGGACACAGTGTTCACCTCTCTGGGCAACTCAGTCTCACGTCCGGTAGGGGTCCATCCCCCTAGCCCCTTGCAGGATGCCGGAGCAAGAGCTTTTGTACCACGACTGTACAGTTGCCTCCAATGGGATTTTGTCCTCGGATCCGAGGACTTCGTTTTTGGTAGGGGGTTGTCCTCGGGTCTTTTCCGTGAGCTGTTTTTCCTCAGGTCGGCTTGTGACTTCGCACGTGGGGCTGATCTTGCCTCTGGTTCGTGTTCCTCATCTTTCTGGTTTACGAGGCGTCGCTTGGCCTTCCGCGCTTCCTGTTTGACGCTTCGGTGTCCGTAACGCGCCTCCATTAATGCCCTCGTGAATTAACACGCAGCAGGCAGCTGGCAATCCCCTTGGGACTGGGTGGGAATTAATTCCCTTTGATAATTTCCCCTTCGAATTCTACGCGGTTCAACTCCCGCTGGTTTTCGCCCTCCATAAAAGGCGTTCTGGGGGGAGCGTTTCTCCTCATTCAATGAATTCTCCCCCACAAACAGACGTATACACCTTCGCCCTTTTGAGTCCCTTTGATACCGCCACCAGGGTTGTGACCGCAGTTAGGAGACCTGGAGCCAAGTGCCGCCGTGGCCGCAGTCCCCACTAGGCTGCCGGCGTGGCAGAGTTTAGGCGTAACACTGGCCGAGTCTCGCATGGTGGCCAGGGGGGACATCGTTGAAATACCTAACGTCTTCCCCCAGAGCGCACCTCCGATGAAGGGGGCACGCGAACTCTCGTCATGGCCGGTGCCCGAGTATTGCCGTCTCCGACGGTCAATGCTCATGTAGTTCGGAGGGGGTCGAGGAAGCATCACGAGGGAGGGTGTCCCGGGGTCTAGGGGCTCCTCACTTTGTTCAAGCTTTGGTTTGAAGGTGAGCCAGCCCCTAGCCCCCCTTCCCGTGCTTTTACTGTCCAGTTCTCCCATTCTCTGGGCGCTGGTAAAAGCATGGCTTGACACTTCCTTCATTCCTGACAGCAATTTTTTGCGAGTCTCTTGCCCAGCCAGTCCCGGGACCGGTCCGCCTGAGCCTCCGATTGTAGGATTAGCTGGTAGGAATTCTTGTAAAACATGCCTGTCTGAGCCTCTGATTGTATTTGTAGTTTAGCTTTTTTTTTTTCTTTATGAAATAATGAGAATTGTAGTTGTAATCTCTTGTAATCTCTTCTGAATTAATAAAGGATCTTTCTTTTACTTGTTGTTGAATTTTCTTTTCGCACTGCCATTCTTCTCTTCTTCTTTTCTTTTGCTTTCTCCTTTTTTTGCATCGCCAACTTCTGAGTAGTAACTGCCTTAGAATGATCGCCGGTCGCACCGGCCGGCACACTAACCCTTCCCACAGACGGCGCCAATTGTAGGGGCTCCTTTTTCGGAGGTGGGCCCCCGACAATGAATTTGTAGAGAGTGGGGCAAAGGGTTTGGTTCCGGCCGGCCCTTAGCCGGTCTTCCTCCAACTTTTCGTCTATTTGCTCTCCGTCTGGGGTTGCTCCTCGGCTGGGGTCCGAGGAGGCCCCCCCTTCACCAGGGGGGTTCTTTAACTTATATACTCTCTCTGGCTCGATCCTGGCCTTACAGCTGTTGGCCATCCGGGCTAATGGTTCAGGACTTGTCCCATCAGACAGGTTCTTTCCCATGCCGGGGGTTGCTGCCCCCAAGGCTTTTCAGTGAAGGGTCTTGTCAGCATTGATGGAACCTGGAGGGCCTGGCAGAATAGTTAAGTGTGGATGTGACCATCTGCAGTAGGTCTGCCCCCTAACTAGATCAGGCTAGGTGTGCCGAGGATAGGTGTATCCTCGGCTCGGGACTTGGAAGGACTAAAGCCTTTAGGCCGACCATCTGGGGAGGTCGCCTTCCTCGGCTCGGGCCTTGGGCCTGCCTAAAGGCGGGCCGGGGATTCTGGGCCCTCGGGCCCCACAATAAGTTATATTTTTTATATTGACCAAAGATAGTTTTGCTTTAACTCATTTTTTCTGATATTACTAAATACTAAAAAATGTGAAAAACTATTTTTATATATAATTTTTCATTGAAACAAACAGAGGGTCATACAAATTATTTAGTAATTTCTCTAGTCCCAATTTTTTGTTTTCCAATTCATAGCCCTATTCAATGGAATCCTTTCATGAAATCATCTTCTCACATATGTGGGATCAACACATTAATATGATAATTATGAGATCTTAAAAATATTATTTAAATCACAACTCTTCTAACTATAGAATTATTTTTTTAAAAGACTTATTTCTAATTGTAGGAGGATGAGAAGCCGAGGACAGGAATGAGTAAGAAAAGACCAACACCAGAATGGCACACCTCAGGAAGTACCATCAAAGAATCATCGGAGCAAATAAGACAACTCGAACACAATCCCAAGAAGATTAGAATGCCTAAGGACCCTGAGGATATTGATACATCCTTGGAAGGGCTGAAGTCCATTTTTGAAGACCATCAGGCATGTACCGAGGAAAAAAAAAGGAAAGTTTGTCATCAAGCAAGAGAAGGAAGAGTACAAATAAAGCATTTATTACCTCCGCATTCAATACTTTTCACCCACTTAGTTGGTCGCATTAATGAAGGAATGACCCTTAAACAATATCATTATAGCTCACAGCCTAGTAGAGAAACTTTCTAGTAAGGTCTTGATGGGACAAATATCAAAGGAAATCAACCTTAGCCCTCCAACTGGAAGGCCAAGATACAACTTGGATGACTATATAAGATAGAGAGATCCCTATGAGGAGGGGGATGAAACATTGAGAAAGAAGGAGAAAGAGAGAAATATCATTGTAACCCAAGAACAAGTGTAATCCTATATCCTCAGACCAAACCCGAGGACCTTAACTTAATCAATTCAAGACCAATATCATTCAGTTTCCTTGTCTCACATATATTCCAAGCACTTATTCAATTATCATTTGATTAATTCTCTTTATAAGGGTAACTAACGTTGATCAGCATCCTATCTCTATAAATTAATTGTGTGAGGTTAGAGTTGATCCTAGCCAATTTTAACCACCACACTAATAATAATAATAATAATAATAATAATAATAATAATCTTTACATATTAAGAAGATTCAGAAAGTTAATTATGGTTTCAAATAATGTCAAAAATGCCCCTAATCTAATTAGATTATCTTTATTTTTAAAAAATGATAGGGTTAAAATTGTAATTTAACAAAATTAAAAAAAAAAAAACCTACCAAAAATTTTTTTCTTAGAAATTAGCACACTTTCTATTTAAACATATCTCACGTACATTTAATACATTTTTTTCCTAAAATTAGCATACACTAAATCTAACCGTTTACTCCATTTCAAATCTTAAATTTTAGTTTTATAAAAATCATTTTCTATGTAACCTCACTAACAATAAATAAATTTAAATTAAAAAATTCTATTAAATTCAAAATAAAAAGAGCCTCATTATATCGTGCGGAGCGCATATGACGATGTTAGTAATAATTATTTTTGATGTTATACAAATCATTGTGGAAATAATGAAGTAAGTTATACAATTTGGATAACAAATTTGGGATATCCCAACTCAAAATAAAAAATATTTATCCTATCAATTTTTTTTTTTTTTTTTAAAATTTACTTAATACATGCAAGTTTGCTCGTTGGCTTGGCAATTTTTATGTCCAACGTTTAAGGAGCGTTTTATCTATAATCTGATTCTCCCAGATTAACCAACGACATGTGGCCCACTTTACTCCAAAGGCAAAAAATCCAAGGTAAAATCTGCTGACATGAGATCGATCTTGAGGACCCATGAATCCAATCCAACGGCGTAGGTACCAACTTGCATGTTCTAGAAGTCGTGTCAGCGGTTTGATCCCTAAGCTAGTCCACGTGTCAAAACCTCTACACCCTTGAAGTCGAGAACTTTCAAGTTTCGATCTCTCCCACATTAAAAAGTCTCAAAATTTCTCTCTTTCTTTCTGTCTATCAATAAACAAAAGCTGATCCGAATCCCATGAAAGACTCATCGTTTTGATTCATTTTTCGCGTCCGTGATTGTAACTGTAAGTGTTTTTTTTTCCCCTTTGCCATTGCACAGTTGCACTCACGCACACTGAATGTGTTTGGTTGCCGACAAAATCTCCGGGAAAATTGGACCAAAACAGATTTTTTTCTTCTTCTTATTTTAACTATATTGGGAATTTGGACAATGACACAATTAATGTGGGTCTTTTGTGTAGTAAAATGTTAATGCATGGGTGTAGAGAAATTCAAAGACTTGTATTGGGTTTTTCTTAATTGTTCATTCTATGAGCAAAGCTTTGTTCTTTTCTAATAAATTTGATGGCTTTATTTCGTGTTTATTGCTTTGCATGATTATGTATTTGCAGTATGTATTAGATCTATGTTTTTTTGGTCCATATATGGTTTACATTAATGAAAGTGGGACTAAAAGGAGCTTTGGTCAAGAGCATGAAATGAAAATGATACTAGGGAATAAAAGGAGTCAATGAGTTCTTTTTTGCCTTTTAGGCTAATTTCAGTGCTCCCCATTTGTTGGTTATTAGAATGCTTTGGTTATTTTATAGATTTGGAATTGGGGTGTGGATCTCAGTAGGCAATATTAAAATCATTGTCTTTTGACTGCTTCACCATTTTGGAATTTAAAAAAGAACAATTGGGTGGGTTTGTTAGGAGAAGATAAATTGGTACCTATGATTGTCTTTTTGATATAATAATTAATTAGTAATAATCGGGGAGAGTTGGCATTATCTATTTTATAAAATAATCAATTAGTAATGAGCAGGAAACTAGTGGTGGCGTCTAGCTTTAGGAATTGTCTTCTGGTTTTAATACTTGGTCTAATGGTCTGATAAGTCATGCTCTTGCTATATTTTAAGTAATTCACAAAATGGTTTTCGTTTTGAATTGCTTTGATGGATCTGGGTCATTGTTATTATCATGCTTCCTCCAATTGAATGGCGATCGGCATATTTATGGTTTGTGACTCTTTATATGTAATTATACTGCTTGAACGTATGGAACCATCTCATTCGTTTTGGGGCACGAGTTGCTGCTAATAAAAACATTGGATCCAACAGTTATATTCCACTTTAGATTTTGGGACATAATATTAAAAATAAATAAATAAACCAAGTGTGTTTTGACCATCCAATTTATCCATACAGGTGGGAGGATATGCTTTTAATATTTAATCATGAATCTTGCTAGTAAAGCATCTTTATTGATTTGGGAGGATATGCATTAGCGATCTCCTATGTAGGCCTATTTTATGGGTACTGGTATGTTATTAATATTGTTCCACTGGTATATGTACAGAGTCCGAGAGCTGGTGCTTGGTTTTGAGGCTCAGATCCTAGTTTACATTTTGTTCTTCTATGTAATAATGCCTATACTCATTTTATGATGATTAGAAATGGTTTTCCCTTTAGTTTCAAAAGCTCCTTATACTGCACGTATCCTTTTGAACTTTAAGCAGTCACCACTAGCTGAATGCCAATTATGTTCTTTTGATTGTGTTGATATGCTTGAATTTGCAAATATAGTGCTTCTGTGCAATCAGTCTCTGAGTTATTACCTGTGAACAATAATTTTCTTGAAAAGTGATTCTGTGACAAGCCCAATCCGTACTTGATCTGTATTACTATGTTTTAAAATTGTTGTGCTTGCTTTGGGCCAGTGATAAATGTGACTTCTGCTTTTCCATAATCTATGCCCATGTGCCACTCAAGCTTTTGCTGTTTATTTGGACAAGTAACAACTAACATGGCACCACCATGTTTACTAGTCTAATTTTCTTCAGGTTGTTCTTGGGAAGTTTGTGACAAATACTAATCACTCACATAAAGTGTTGGAATAAGATTTCTAACTTCGTGTGTATAAACTACAGGCAAACACTTGCATCCGTGTGAATCTGTCATATAAAGTGAATTTGTATTGAGCAATTTTAACAGACTTTAAGGTTTTAGAATGTATGTTTGTGATTAATCTTTGTGAAGAAGTAGAAGCTAAACTTGTTGCTTCTTGCACTTCTATCTCTAAGTGGAATGTGTTTGCAGGATCATTGTGTATTCTGTTCATTTATTCATTTGGTATTTTGTAGACTGAACTTTTATAGATTCATTATTGTACTTGACATGTATTTGATGAGTATACTTAGCTCAGTGTTAGACATGATTGATTCTTGTATTTGTTTTAAACTTTATTAAATATGCTAAATCCTTACTATATGGTAGCAGCTGCATCAGAATTTAGCTCCTATTAGTAATACACATATCTTGGAACATTTCAGGTTTTGTAGATTTGCAAGACATACTGTACGACTTGCTGTATTTGAGTGCGTTCTCATACTATCTAATACTTTTTGGAGGTAGAAGAATTCTTGAAAGCTTTGAAACCAGCAACCATGAGTTTTGTTTTCCGAGGGAGTAGAGCAGATATTGAAAGTGGATTTCCAGGATTTGCTCCTGAACCACCAGCAATGGTATGTTAACATGTGCCAGTGCACATTTCTGCAATACTTATTTATTTTTGTTTACTTTTTACCTGTATCTCAATCAGACAATATGATTAGATTATGTGATTGTAAGCTTGTCACTGTGTTGATTCTTTGTCCTTTGACCTCTTCCTATCAGCGCATGCACTCAGTGCGGCCGGTTAATACCAACTCACTTGCTTTTCTTGTCACAGGTAATGTATTTGATTTCATCTTTTTCATTCCATTGCTTGATGTTTTGTAAATGTATTTTTTAATCCATACCATTACCTCTTTGTTCAGCAGTTCTTTTGCTTTTCATGATTTTGAACTCTAATCAGATGTCACCAAACTTTTTGGTATGTTGTCACCAAGCATTACTTGTGGGTATACTTCCAATACTGTTAAGTGATTCCGAAGTATAAAACTTACACAGCAATTAAGCTTGGACACTATGCGTCTATATGTGCAGATCTGGCTAGTTGTGGGTGTCTTTTTGATGGCCACAATCCTGAGGATGTATGCAACTTGTCAACAACTTCAAGCTCAGGCCCGGGCTCATGCTGCGGCAGCCAGTGGCTTGCTAGGTCATACTGAACTGCGATTACACGTGCCACCATCAATAGCTTTTGCAACAAGAGGACGATTACAAGGACTAAGACTCCAGCTTGCACTTCTTGACCAAGAGTTTGATGATCTAGGTATTGTAGTTTTTGTTAAATAATTTTTTGGTTTTGTATGAGTATGACTGGTTCACCTCTTGAAAATTGATGGTGCACATGCAGATGCCCAAAGAAATGCTTGGTTTTTGATTTGTCTGTGGATGAATTGTTTTGCTTATTCTGCTGCAGATTATGATACTCTCAGAGCATTGGACTCTGTTAATACTTCCACCACTCCTTCAATGAGTGAGGAAGAGATAAATACTTTACCTGTTCACAAGTACAGAGTTGCTGGCTCAGAGAAGTAAGTTTGAAAGAGAGTGGGTGAGAATGCGTTTGTCTCTAATTATATTGCAACTTTTTTTAGTAGCTAGTTATCAGTATATGGATGTCTCTATAGATTATGTCATCATCAATTGAGTATTGAACCTTGTCTTAGTCTTAGTATTATGTACTAACTGCTCATTACAATGATGATATACATGGTCAAGAGTGGAATGAACCTCTGATGTGATTAAGTAATGGATGAAATGGTAGTAATTTGGAGTAGTAGTTTAACTAATTTAAATGCTTGTCGGCTATGAATTTGATTTGTTCAGTTTACTACCAACTTCTAATTAATTTTAAGAAGATCTTTAGAAAGTTTCCTCTTTTCTTTGCAACATTTGTGTCGGAGTTTGACTAAGCTGGATGAAAAGGAATGCATTCTTCCTGAAATGCTTGGATAAAATGCTTCCCACCCCCCACCACACCACACCACACCCCCCCCCCCCCCCCCCCCCCTGCCCACATCTCCTCCTAAAATGCTGTATATAGAAATTTATTTTGAGACAGGAGTGTAGAAATTTATTTTGTTTTCACAACTCAATGGAAATAATTTAAAATGATTTATTTATTTATAGTCACGGTTCATCACGGCAACAGGCATCATCTTCTTCAGGCCCAGCTGAGGTAATTTCTTTTCCTTTTACAATTTTGATTGCATAATCACTACAAAAATGCCTGGGATAATTCAAGCTCATTAGAAAATCACTGAATGGCCCAGGGAAGAATTAAACAACTTACATTTAAAAGATTCTTCCTTTTGAAATGTGATACCACTTTCCTGTTATAATAGTCACAGTATCTGTCCATAATTAAACTGGTAGGAATTCCTGTGAGCTTTGCCAAATCAGCTTGTGGAATTAAGTGCTCTTTCGTGATTATTAGGTGTAATTATTTAGCACTTCGAGAGAAATGCTCCCTCATCTCACATAATAGTGGGTTTTGCTAATTAAATTCAGGGTGAGACCCATTATTCATGAGAGAGGAGGGAAAATTGCACCCGGAATATTGAATAGTTTTTCAATTATTAGGTACTCTCATTTTTGTGTTATCTTTAGTTTTTCAATTATTAGCAACTCTCATTTTTGTGTCATCTTTAGTTTCTTATTTTCTCTTCTGCAAGCAGACTAAGCAAGACTTTAGAAAGGCGGATGGGAGCATCAGGGGCCCAGATGATGAACTGACATGCAGCATTTGCTTGGAGCAAGTTAATATGGGGGAGCTAGTTCGTAGCTTGCCATGTTTGCATCAGGTTCTTCCACTGTCCATTTTGAATCTGGTCCACTTTATTACCTAATGAATCGCACATTTCCAAAATCTAAGAATATATGCTGTATTTTTTTTTTTTTGGTAAAAGAGGATACTTCATAAAGCTAAACAGAAAAGATAGGTTCAGGGCATAGCCTGTTAGAGTACAAATGACGGCAATCAGCCTCATAAACAGAGATTAAGTCTTCAGGCGGACTGGAATACAACACAAAATCCACATCTAGAGAAAATCCTAATCTAGCTAGGCAGTCAGCACTCTTATTTGCTTCCCTGTAGACATGGCTAAAATGCAACTGCAGAATCCGGGTAACCAATTGCCTGCAATCGTCCATAAGAGAGGAGACAAGTGTTAGGGTTTGCATGGTTAGCAAAGCATCAACTATAGCTTTCTTACTTCTTAGTTTTTCATTAATTATACACAAAATATATACAAAGAGTCATTGAGATACTCATACCTCAAATTAATTATTAATTCATATTTTTACAATAATCTCCTGATTTAGGAATTATGCTCACATATACTAAAAATTGCGCCCTGAATCTTGATGTTTAGCATTTCTAATTTCACCATACTTTTTCCCCTCATATTTCAAGATCTTGAATTATTATGGATGCTATGCTGCTGCATAAACAACAGATTCTGAAATCCACAAAAGAGTTTTGATATAGTATATCTAATTGATTCGTATGATAATCATTATTTTTTTATCGTTTTTTTTTTCCTTGTTTGGCAGTTTCATGCCAATTGCATTGATCCATGGCTGCGGCAACAAGGCACATGCCCTGTTTGTAAATTTAGCGTGGGATCAGGATGGCAGGATAGAAGGGAGAGTGAATCAGATGGTTCAGACATGGTTTAATGACTCAGTCAAGTATATATATATATATATATGTATGTATGTATGTATGTATGTATAGCTTTCCATATTGTCTTTTGCATAAAAATAATATACTCTTTGAGTTACATATGTATATAAGTTTCAGTCTCGGCATTTTCTTAACTTGGGCATGAAGCATGCCTCTTTTTTTCCCTTGATAAAAAAAGAGATACTTAATATTCTATTCTTGGATCAATGTTGTTGATCTACACATTTCTTTTTTAGAGTTCATTTTTTAATATTTTGACCTTGTGTGTAAAACTCTGGTTATGGACTGGAAGACATCCTGTGATCCTGTCACACTTGTGACATGTATGCCTGACTTTTTTATTTTTATTTTATTTATTTGAGATGAAAGTATGGGTGGCTTATTGAAGCTCTGAATCGGTCACATGCTACCTATTGGCGGCAGTTGAGACCTTTAGTTGTTTTTATTTGTCTTTAATATTTTTTTAATATTAAATACTAATTATCTTTCAAAGAAATCAAACTTGTTACTGTATGGACTGCAAAGAATCTTTATCCATCAAAAAGTGAAACAGAACGGACTATAAATAATCATCAATACCCAATAGCAATTCCGTTTGTCAAACTCATTACTGATTAGGATCTATCTTGGAGAATACTTTTCAAAAGCAACCTCCCAAGTTATCAATTATATATTGTCGGAGAGGTCTTTGTTAATGGATGCTTTTAGGGTTTTAGGGTATTTATTTGAGAATTATTTAATTTTTTTTTTTGAGAACATTTAAAAAAAGTTCTGATGCTATTTTCATAAAAAGTATAAAACGCTACCAAAAAATCAATTGATTTCTTCTTCTTATATAAATTTTTTAAAAATTTTTAATTAAATATTCTTAGGCATCTATTAATATTTTCTTTAAATAAAAATACACATTGAGGGGGCCTCATGTACGGCCTTCATATATCACTACCCCCCCCCCCCCCCCCACCCCCCCAAAAAAAAAAAAAAACACACTCTAAGCAAGAGCTAGGTTACAGTTATACCTTAATAAAGAAGGTGATGATTTTTTTTTTTTTTTTTTTTTAACTCTATTTTAAAATGAAAATAAGTTGAACCAAAGAGGGGTTAAGAGTTGTGGCCAGTAGCTATTTCCATCTAATTTCATCATTGTTGACATCATTAGTTTTCCTGATAAGGATAAATGACATCCTTAATATTAATTCTTTTTCCATCATTTATATATTTTTATTCACTATGTCTTGCATCTATGCTAGTCTCAATCTTTGTTTGGTCAGAATGTCTTTTACATGTTAATCACAATCACCCCAGTAAAAGATTTCATGTCTACATTTTTGGGCTGATATATACGCGAAAAAAGAAAAAAGAGTTTGTCAAGGAGGGTACCATGTGGTTGCATTCATCAATTTAGTACAAATAGTCTATATTTCCCTAAACATAATTAAATTAAAGCATGACTTATTTATTAATGTAACTATATTTTTAAATTTAATTCGAAACCCTAAGAATCTATAAGTAAGTTTTATCCATTTAAGAATGAAGTCATGTAACTTTTTATTTTATTTTATACGCAATCATGTATACTTAATATTAAACAACTAATATTTGGTTTTAGTACCCTTGGCGAGTCGAGCCCTGGACAATTGGGTTGGCAAAGTATCACAAGCATCTAAGCAAACTTAGCCCAAGACAAGCATTGCCACCGTTGATTATAATTTAAAATTTCCAAGTTTATTGGTTGGACAGTCGATTAACACAGAGTGTGTAGTACAATCCTACAATCTTTCACAAAGTCAAAAGTGTACTACAAAGAGAAAAAAACTAGGAGAGGTATATATCAGGTAGTATTATTTTCATAGCCCTTGTTATATACAGTAGTAACTAACATTAACCTAACCAAAAAAATATTAAGAAATTTTTTTGATCCATGGCTTCCATTTCTTCCTCGAAAACCCTGAAGACAACCACTTTGTTTTTCTGTCTCTTAGTCCTCCAATTATCCCTCATCAAAGGTCAAGGACCTCAAGGCGGAAATGATCAGAGCAGCAGCGATCAAGTAAATTTGCACTCAAAGCAGTTGATTCTTGTTAAAGTATGGTGCTTGATAATCCTACTAGTAAGCACTTTTGCATTTGGGATCTCTCCCTACTTTTTTCGATGGAATGACAGCTTTCTTCTCTTGGGAACGCAATTTGCTGGTGGGGTTTTCCTGGCAACCTCTCTGATCCATTTCTTGAGTGATTCAGCTGGGACCTTTGCAGACCTCACAACCAAAACATACCCTTTTGCATTCATGTTAGCATCGGCAGGTTATGTTTTGACATTGCTTGCTGATTGCATAGTGGCTCATGTTACAAGTGGTGTCAAAAGAGATGCTAGAGTTCTGGTAGTGGAAGAAGGAAGGACACCTGAGGAGAAACCTAAAGAGGTGCATGTTGATGTCAACCCAGAGTTTTTGAGGACAACCTCTTTTGGAGATGCCTTACTACTCATCCTCGCCTTGTGCTTTCATTCTGTATTTGAGGGTATTGCTGTGGGAGTTTCAGGTAAATGATACATTCATACATATTGTGTATACATGTATTCCTTGGTACGCTGTCTTTTTTTTTTTTTTTTTTTTGTTTCGTCCATCGAATTTCATTATCTTGCTTTACTTTGTGGTGTTAAGTCATTGTGATGGTAGAGGGTGGTTGCCGATTAGGTTTGTGTATTGAATGTAATAGTGTTTCTTCTTTATAAGTTTGACCGTTTGAGTGTCATCCCTTTATTTGTGTAATTAATATAATAGCCTATATATAGAGACTGCTTCTTATATATCTAGCCATATCACACTTGAGTCTGTAAATAAGTTTGGAAGAACCTAGCTACTATCTTTGTAACAGATTGTAAGCAAGTACATTTGCAGTGTTTAACAGATCAAATCTTTCCTGTTTTACTAAGTCTTTTATATTCATGATTTGTTATTATTGTATGTTGTTTCATTTTTAGCTGTTGTAAAACCCATATATACCTTGATTTCCTCTAAAACCCATAACACTCATCTGCTAGTTTTAATGAGTTGTGTTTACGTTTAGCAAACTTAACTACAGTCTCTCCCAAATAAATTTCAGCTACGGAGGGTGAAGCATGGAGGAATCTGTGGACAATATCCTTGCACAAAATGTTTGCAGCCATTTCAATGGGAATAGCATTGCTCAAGATGCTACCAAAGAGGCCATTTCTTTCAACTACGGCTTATTCATTTGCTTTTGCTGTATCTAGCCCTGTTGGAGTTGGAATTGGCGTTGCTATTGATGCCACAACTCAAGGACAAACAGCTAATTGGATCTATGCTATCTCAATGGGCATTGCTTGTGGGGTTTTCGTCTATGTTGCCATCAACCATCTTATGGCAAAAGGCTACACACCCCAATCTGAATGTTATTTTGACACTCCATTCTACAAATTTCTTGCTGTGCTACTTGGAGTGACCGTTCTAGCGATTGTGATGATCTGGGATACATAAAACGTCTTTTATATTGGGTTTCCTTGTTTGACAGTGTCAATGTGTGATAATATATAATTTATGTAATTTCTTTGGCTTATTGGCTATACCAAATTACCTGTGTGTGCACTCAGTCTAAAAGTCTGAGAAGTTAATTTTTTGCTACTTCCTCAAATTACCTCCTTAAGTACCTTTAAACAGCTTAACAAATTAGCCTTGGCCATGTTTGAAGCCAGAATGGATTTGATTTTATGACTCACAAGCTGGTTGACAAGGGTAATTATTGAGTATTCTCGGAGTACCATAAATTAATGCGTACTCCTCTGTATCACATAATTGTAGGTCCTACAAATAAAATTCATGGTGGGACTCACAATTCATCTGAGAGGGAGGAATATGCATTTATAATACTCTTGGAGTATTCAATAATTTTTCGATTGACAAATATGAGTGCCACAAGCACAGCTACTATAATGGAAAGACAACTAAGCAATTAATTCAAATTAAACTAAAGGGTATATGTTTGGAATAGAAGAATGTGTGGAGGAGGATAGGAATAGAGTGGCCGAATTTACATATATCCCCCATTCAATTATAAGGTAAATATCATCAGAAAAAAGAAGAAGAAAAGTATAAGGTAAATATCAAATATTACCACAGTTGATTATAATTTTAAGGCAAAAATATAATTTACACCCTAACTTTGCCCAAAAGCCTATTAAGTTTGAAATTGATCATTTTAGCCTGATAATTTTATCAAAAATTATTTTAGTCCTTTAAGAACTCATTTAGCCTAGTAACTTTGCCTAAAATTCACTAAAAATAATAAATTTAAAGCATTAAAATGATTTTTAGGTAAATTTACTGTACTAATAACTGACTAACATAATTTTTGAGTAAAGTTATTGGACTAAAATAACAAACTTCAAAATTAAAAGACTAAGTGAACGTTTGGATAGATTTTTCAGCTGCATCCAGCATTTTTTATGAGGTCCCGTGTACTATTCACGAGACCTGCAAGTACTTTTTTTAACAAAAACAACTTTAAAACTGGAACTTATGACACTATTCACACATTTAAAAATTATTTTGTAATAGTATTTTCAGTAATAAGCAGTATTCAAACAAACTCTAAAATAATATAATTTTTGGACAACAAAAGTAAATTGCATTTGATTGGATCAAGTTAATATGGGGGAGCTAGTTCGTAGCTTGCCATGTTTGCATCAGGTTCTTCCACTGTCCATATTGAATCTGGTCCACTTGATTAGCTAATGAGTCGCACACATTTCCAAAATCTAAGAATAAATGCAATATTTTTTTTTTGGTAAAAGAGGATATATTCTTCATGAAGCTAAACAGAAAAAATAGGTTCAAGGCATAGCCTGTGAGTACAAACGACGGCAATTAGCCTCATAAACAGAGATTAAGTCCTCAGGCGGTCTGGAATACAACACAAAATCCACATCTAGAGAAAATCCTAATCTAGCTAGACACTCAGCTCTCTTATTTGCTTCTCTGTATACATGGCTAAAATTCAACTGTGGAATCCGGATAATAAATTGCCTGCAATCGTCCATAAGAGAGGAGACAACAGTGTTAGAGTTTGCATGGTTAGCAAAAGCATCAACCATAGCTTTCTTACTTCTTAGATTTTCATTAATTATACACAAAGAATATACAAAGAGTTTGAGACACTCATACCTCAAATTAATTATTAATTCATATTTTTACAATAATCTCCTGATTTAGGAATTATGCTCGCATATACTAAATATTGCACCCTGAATCTTGATGTTTAGCATTTCTAATTTCACCATACTTTTTCCCCTCATATTTCAAGATCTTGAATTATTATGGATGGTATGCAGCTGCATAAACAACAGATTCTGAAATCCACAAAACAGTTCTGATATAGCATATCTAATTGATTCGTATGATATTCATTATTTTTCGATCGAGTTTCTTATTTGGCAGTTTCATGCCAATTGCATTGATCTATGGCTGCGGCAGCAAGGCACATGCCCAGTTTGTAAATTTAATGTCGGATCGGGATGGCCGGATAGAAGGGAGAGTGAATCAGATTATGGTTCAGAAATGGTTTAATGACTCAGTCAAGTATATATATTAGATGTGGCAAAACGGGCAGGGTGGGTTAGATTCGGGTTGGTTAATCAGGTTGTGGGTTAAAAATGGATTATTTTAAGCAGGTTAAAAACAAGTTGCGGGTCGGGTCGGGTTGACCTGTATTTTTTACATGAATTTATTTTTTATTTATTTTTATTATTTTAAGAAAACAACATGTATTTGCCATTTAGAAAGTCATGCAACAAATTACTTGATGTAAAATGCATTATTTTGAATCCACCACTTATATCAAGAATGAATTACACTTATTAATACTTATTTAATAATTATAAAATTATACAAATCCTAGCATTGCTATCTAAAACAAAATAACACAAAGCTAAGTAAAACAAATACACACGTTTTATTTCTATACAATATCAACATCCCAAAATATAAAACAAAATTACAAATGACTTATTGGATAATTCGTTTGACAAAGAATAAAAACATATAAGAAATTTACAATCTTGAAAATTAATTTTATAATCTATTGTCAATTGTGGTAAGCACTTTATTTCAATTTGAGATATATATTAAAGTTTGATTGTTTATTTATTTATATATGATCTCTTTTATGAATATCATATCATTGTTAAGCAACACACACTCTAGGAAATATCATAATTTATTTTGAAAAACCGTTTATTTTGGACATAAATTGTTAAAAAATAGGTCAAAGTGTTCATAATTTATATTAATTTAATATTTTGGCTTCATTGTTTTCACACTTGTGAATGTTTCTCATATATGTTTACAATTTTAAATTTATATTTTTAACTGTACTGTAACTAGATTATCTTGGCATGCACTTTGCTATTTGATATTTAAAAATCTTTACTTATTACAGAATGCTCAATCATTCATCTTTCAATTAATTTGCATACAGTTATGCAAATGTCTCAATTGTTTCCTTAAAACTCACAATAAACAATTAAACCAATATTGTTTTAATTTTATTTTTTTACCAAAAAAAAAAAAAGTTTTAGAAAATGGTTCGGGTTGGGTTGGGTTGACCCACAAACCATAGGTCAGGTCACGGGTCAACCCGTTTTTGGTTTGGGTCAAAAAAACCAGGTTCGGGTCAAGTATTTTTTGGGTCGAGTTGGGTCGGGTCAAAAAATTCTGACCCATTTTGCCATATATATATATATATATATATTATATAGCTTACCATATTGTCTTTTCCATAAAAATAATATACTCTTAAATTAAATAAACGGTCTTGTTAACGGATGCTTTTAGGGCACTCATTAAAGAACAGTTTTAAAAAAGTTTTAATACTACTTTCATAAAAAATATAAAATGTTGTTAAAAAAGTTTATTGGTTTTTTTTTTTTTTTTTTCTTTAAGTTTCTAAAAATAGTTATTTAATAAATATTCTTAGGGCATCTATTAACATTTCAGTTACCTTAAAAAGTAAAGAAGGTGATGATTAAAAAAAAAAAAAAAAACTCTTTAAAAATGAAAATATGCTAAACCAAAGAGGGGTTAAGAGTTGTGGTCATTAGATATTTCCATCTAATCTCATCATTGTTGACATCATTAGTTTTCCACGTAAGGATAAATGAGTATGACATCCTTAATATTAATTCTTATTCCATCATTTATATTTTTATTCACCATGTCTTGCATCTATAGTCTCAATCTTTGTTTGATCAGAATGCCTTTTACATGTTAGTCACAATCACCCCAGTAATAGATTCCATTGGTTTACGTTTTTTGTCTTATATATACACGGGGGAAAAAAAAAAAAAAAAAAAAGAAGAAAGGAGCTTGTCTTAGGGGGATATCGTGTAGTTGCATTCATCATGAAGTACAAATAGTGCTACATTTCCTTAATTAAATTCAAGCATATGGCTTATTTATTAATGTACCTATATTGTTAAGGGAAAATTATAGTAAACCTACTTGTAGTTTGGTCCGTTTTCACTTTACCTACTTGTATGTAGTTTAAAATTTAGCACTTTGCCCACCTGAACTTTAATCTGTTTGCTCTCTGTTAATCACCTCACCCTCATACATTAGGAAAACACATTTTTAATACAAATGAGAACAAAACACAGATCAAAAACACGAACAATTGAAACTTTTCCTTATGAGCCTTAGAAATTCTGAGACAACCCCAATATCACAATCGGTTCAAAGTAATTATAATAATTTTTCATATGCAAACATTCTAATGTTCCACCAATCAAACTACCATAAATGCTATTATTTTTTGAATAATAAAGCTTAAGAACAACATCTGCATATTTTGAACTAAACAAACCAACATAACTCTTCCCTGATCTAACCATACAGGGCTTCCTAGAAGATTCTAACTAATACCCATTAACCAAAAACACCGAATTGTCTTTCTGATAACTAATACTTCCTAAATGTCGCTGACCGAAAATAGAGTACTTCCATGAGTCTCGAATGTACAAGGTGGCTTTGACCTTGTGAACGCCATGGGAGGTGGTGTTTTTGATATATAAAGGGTTGAAAGGAGAGAGATA
The DNA here is from genome assembly GCA_030445155.1 of Quercus variabilis. NCBI lineage: Eukaryota > Viridiplantae > Streptophyta > Magnoliopsida > Fagales > Fagaceae > Quercus > Quercus variabilis. Next base: position 32,874,704 of record CP129445.1, read on the forward strand.
TCCTGGACTCAGTGGTTCGATTGAAGATTCCGAAGCTGTCAGAGAAAAATGCGAATCGGAAGTTGAGAAAATTGTTGGAGTGGGAGATAGGGACATTGCTAGAAGATACAAGGGGCTCGAGAACAACGTCATTGCAGTGCTGGGAGTATAAGATTTTAGGATTCCAAAATGGGTTTCGGAAAAAAGCTGTGTCGATGGGGAAGTTGAGGAATAAGAATAAGATGCAGAGGAGGGGACTGAGTGTGAATTTCAATTTCTTAGGATTTGGAGAAGAAGAAGGGGTTTTTTTTTTTTGTGTTTTTGGGCTCGAGAGGAAAATTTTCAATAATTCGTATTTTTTATCCATGTTATGTTCTAATTTGTATTAAAAATGTGTTTTTCTAACCTTTGAGGGTGAGGTGAGTAACGGAGAGCAAATGGATTGAAATTCAGGTGGACAAAGTGTTTAGTTTTAAATCACAGATAGACAAAGTAAAAAGAGGCCAAACCACAGATGAGTTTACTGTAATTTCTCCTATTGTAAAATTTAAATGGAAAACCTTTTTTTTTTTTTTTTTTTTTGTTTTTTGTTGTTGAGAAGAATCTATAACCGAGTTTAATCCATTTAAGAATGCTTGATCAATAATTAAATTGTTAATGACACGTAACTTTTTATTTTATTTTATTCGGCAATCATGTATACTTAATATTAAACAACAAATATTTGGTTTTAGTACCCTTGGCGAGTCGAGTCCTGGACAATTGGGTTGGCAAAGTATCACAAGCATCTAAGCAAACTTAGCCCAAGGCAAGCATTGCCACCGTTGATTATAATTTAAAATTTCCAAGTTTATTGGTTGGACAGTCGATTAACACTCAAAGAGTGAGTAGTACAATCCTACAATCTTTCACAAAGTCAAAAGTGTACTAAAAAGAGAAAAAAAAAACTAGGAGATGCATATATCCAAGTAGTATTATTTTCAAAACCCTTGTTATATACAGTAGTAACTAACATTAACCTAACCAAAAAAATATTAATTAAGAAAGTTTTTTGATCCATGGCTTCCATTTCTTCCTCGAAAACCCTGAAGACAACCACTTTGGTTTTCTGTCTCTTAGTCCTCCAAATATCCCTCATCAGAGGTCAAGGACCCCAAGGTGGAAATGATCAGAGCAGCAGCGATCAAGTAAATTTGCACTCCTTTCTCAAAAAAAAAAAAAAAAAAAGAAAAAAAAAAAAAGAAAGAAAAAAGAAAAAAAAAGAAAAAAGAAAATTTGCACTCAAAGCAGTTGATTCTTGTTAAAGTATGGTGCTTGATAATCCTTCTCTCCCTACTTTTTTCGATGGAATGAAAGCTTTCTTCTCTTGGGAACACAATTTGCTGGTGGGGTTTTCCTGGCAACCTCTCTGATCCATTTCTTGAGTGATTCAGCCGGGACCTTTGCAGACCTCACAACCAAAACATACCCTTTTGCATTCATGTTAGCATCTGCAGGTTATGTTTTGACATTGCTTGCTGATTGCATAGTGGCTTTTCTTACAAGTGGTGGCAAAAGAGAAGCTAGAGTTCTGTTAGTGGAAGAAGGAAGGACACCTGAGGAGCAACCTAAAGAGGTGCATGTTGATGTCAACCCAGAGTTTTTGAGGACAACTTTTGGAGACGCCTTACTACTCATCCTCGCCTTGTGTTTTCATTCAGTATTTGAGGGAATTTCTGTGGGAGTTTCAGGTAAATGACACATTCATATATACATATTGTGTATACATATATTCCTTGGTTATCTTTTTTTCCATGTCCATCGAATTTCATCTTGCTTTACTTTGTGGTGTTAAGTCATTGTGATGGTAGGGGGTGGTTGACGATTAGGTATGTATATCGAATGTTATATAGTGTTTCTTCTTTATAAGTTTGACGGTTTGAGTGTCCCTTTTCTTTGTGTACTTGATATGATAGCCTATAGAGACTGCTTATTATATATCTTTCCATATCACACTATTGAGTCTGTAAATAAGTTTGGAAGAACCTAGCTATTATATATCTTTGTAACAGATTGTAAACTAGTACATTTGTGCTGTTTAGTTTAGGCAAGCATATCATGATCAAACCTTTACTGTTTTACTAAGTTTTTATATTCATGTTTTGTTATTATTGTATGTTATTTTGTTTTTAGCTGTTGTAAAACCCATATATACCTGTATTTTGCTTCAAAACCCATATCTGTCACCTGCTACTTTGAATGAGTAGTGTTTTGGTTTACCAAACTTAACTACAACCTCTCCCAAATAAATTTCAGCTACTGAGGGTGAAGCATGGAGGAATCTGTGGACAACATCCTTGCACAAAATGTTTGCAGCCATTTCAATGGGAATAGCATTGCTCAAGATGCTACCAAAGAGGCCATTTCTGTCCAATGCGGCTTATTCATTTAATTTTGCTATATCTAGCCCAGTTGGAGTTGGGATTGGCATTGCCATTGATGCCACAACTCAAGGACAAACAGCTAATTGGATCTATGCTATCTCAATGGGTATTGCTTGTGGGGTTTTCGTCTCAGTTGCCATCAACCATCTTATGGCAAAAGGCTACACACCCCAATCTGAATGTTATTTTGACGTACACTTCATTCTACAATTTTTTTGCTCTGCTACTTGGGAGTGACCGTTCTAGCGATTGTGATGATTTGGGATACATAAAACATCTTCTATATTGGGTTTCCTTGTTTGATAGTGTGAATGTGTGATAATATATAATTTATGTAATTTCTTTGGCTTATTGGCTATACCAAATTACCTGTGTGTGCACTCAGTCTTAAGTCTAAGAAAGTATCACTTCCTTAATTTTGGTTACTCTTCTATATTTTCTACATATATGTCTTCTATTTTTATGTATGTCTTCTATTTTTTTGTTGTTGCTAATATGTATGTCTTCTAATGCATTGCAAATAAGAAGTTAATTTTTTGCTTAAAAGAGTGTGTTGTGTGTAGTATAACTTATTTTACCATTCCTTAAAAGTTATTATGACTTTTGAGTCGAGTTGGAATATGCCTTTATATTAAAATCTCTTTCACTCTTTCTGTGTGTGTGTTTATTTCTCAAATAAAAAAAAAAAGTACATTTAAAGGGCTTGACAAATTAGCCTTGGCCATGTTTGAAGCCAAAGTGGATTTGATTTCATGATTCACAAATTGATTGACAGAGATGAGTATCATAAACACAACTACTAGAACGGAAAGAAAACGAAGAAATTAATTCAAATTAATCTAAAGGGTATGTTCGGAATAGATGAAGCTGTGGAAGCTAGATGAGAGAAAAAAAGTGGCCAGAATTTACATATCTCCCATTCAAATATAAGGTAAATATCGACATTGCCTTTGTTGATTATAATTTTAAGACAAAAATATAATTTACACCCACTAATTTTGTCCAAAATTTTTAAGTTTGAAATTGGTCACTTTAGTCCGATAACTTTGCTAAAAATCATTACTCACTTAATCGGGTAATTTTTTCCAAAAATGACTAAAAATAACCAATTTAGAAAACTAAAATGGTTATTGGGTAAAATTCTTGTTCTAAAATAACCAATTAAAATAATTTTGAGATAAAATTACTGGATTTAAACAACTAATTTGAAACTTAAAGGAATAAAATATTTCTTCGGCAAAATCAACAAAAGTTAATTGCATTTTTGTCTAATATTAAAATCTAAGTTTATTGGCTGGACCGTCTATTAACCCTCAAGGGTGTGTAGTACAATCCTACAGTCTTTCACAAAGTCAAAACTGTACTACAAAGACAAAAACTCGGTGGCATAGATCCAAGTAGTATTATTTTCAAAGACATTGTTATATAACTGACATACCTAACCAAAACAATATCAAGAAAGTTTTTTAAACACCATCCATGGCTTCCATTTCTTCCTTGAAAACCCTGAAGTCAACCACTTTGCTTTTCTGTCTCCTAGTCCTCCAATTATCCCTCATCAAAGGTCAAGGTGACATTGATCAGAGCAGCAGCGATCAAGTAAATTTACACTCAAAGCACTTGATTCTTGTTAAATTATGGTGCTTGATAATCCTACTAGTAAGCACTTTTGCATTTGGGGTCTCTCCCTACTTTTTCCGATGGAACGAAAGCTTTCTTCTCTTGGGAACGCAATTTGCTGGTGGGGTTTTCCTGGCAACCTCTCTGATCCATTTCTTGAGTGATTCAGCTGGGACCTTTGCAAGCCTCACGACCAAAACATACCCTTTTGCATTCATGTTAGCATCGGCAGGTTATGTTCTCACCATGCTTGCTGATTGCATAGTGGCTCATGTTACAAGTGGTGGCAAAAGAGATGCTAGAGTTCTGGTTTTGGAAGAAGGAAGGACACCTGAGGAGCAACCTAAAGAGGTGCATGTTGATGTCAACCCAGAGTTCTTGAAGACAACCTCTTTTGGAGACGCCTTACTACTCATCCTCGCCTTGTGTTTTCATTCAGTATTTGAGGGTATTGCTGTGGGTGTTTCAGGTAAATGATAAATTCATACATATTGTGTATGCATATATTTCCTTTTTTTTTTTTTCCTTGTCCATCAAATTTCATCTTGCTTTAGTTTGTGGTGTTAAGTTATTGCGATGGGAAAAGTAGAGGGTGGCTGGCGATTTGGTTTGAAGAAATCATCGAATATAATATAGCTTTTCTTCTTTATAAATTTGAGTGTCCTTTTCTTACTGTAATTGGTATAATAACCTATATACAGAGACTGCTTCTTACATATCTAGCCATATCACACTTGAGTCTATAAATAATTTTAGAAGCACATAGCTACCATCTTTGTAAGAGATTGTAAACAAGTACATTTGTACTGTGTATTTTAGGCAAGCATATCTAGATCCATCTTTTTTCTGTTTCACTAAGTCTTATTTCATGATTTTGTTATTATTGTATGTTGTTTTTAGCTCCTGTAAAACCATATACCTGAATTTGCTTCAAAAGAATCAAAACCCATATCTCCGGTCTGCTAGTTTGAATGAGTAGTGTTTTCGTTTAGCTAAATTAACTACAACCCCTCCCAACTAAATTTCAGCTACTGAGGCTGATGCATGGAAGAATCTGTGGACAATATCCTTGCACAAAGTCTTTGCAGCCATTTCAATGGGGATAGCATTGCTCAGGATGCTACCAAAGAGGCCATTTATGTCAACTGCGGCTTATTCGTTTGCTTTCGCTATATCTAGCCCTGTTGGAGTTGGGATTGGCATTGCTATTGATGCCACAACTCAAGGACAAACTGCTAATTGGATCTATGCTATCTCAATGGGCCTTGCTTGTGGGGTTTTCGTCTATGTTGCCATCAACCATCTTATGGCAAAAGGCTACACACCCCAATCTGAATGTTATTTTGACACTCCATTCTTCAAATTTCTTGCTGTGCTTCTTGGAGTGACCGTTCTAGCCATTGTGATGATTTGGGGTTCATAAAACATCTTCTATATTGGGTTTCCTTAAATGTGATAATAATATATGTAATTTCTTTGGCTTTATTGGCTATACCAATTACCTGTGTATGCACTCAGGCTGAGTCTAAAAAGGTATCATTTCCTTTTGGTTATACTCCTCTATTTTATATATGTACGTACATGTGCTCTAATGCATTGTTGATAATAAGCTGATTTTTTGCTACTTCGTCAAATTATCTCCTTATCCTAAAGTAACTTTAAACAGCTTAACAAATTAGCCTTGGCCATGTCGAACCCAGAATGGATTAACAGATGAATGGCATATGAACAACAACTATAATGGAAAGACAACAAAGCAATTAATTCAAATTAATCTTAAGGGGGTTTGTTTGGAGCCATGGGCGGCTTTTCATTAAGGCCAGGGGGTTCAAATGAACCCCCTGAGGTGGCTCAAACAAAATTTTTATACATAAAATTTTTAAAAATTTTTTATTTTGAACTCTTAAAATAAAAATTTGAATGCCCTAATCCTAAATTTTGTTTGAACCTAATTGAAATAAGCTTGAAACTTGAATATGATCATCTTAATTTTAATTTCACAATATTTTTACAATAATATGAAGTAAGTTGTAACTACTTTTTATCTGGACCCACAATTAACAATATTTTTTTATCTACCTTTAACAATTGGCTACCTAGATTTTGTTGTAGAATTTTTTTGAAAGTATTGTGTCTATTCCAAAATTTTTGCTCATTCATTAAAAAAAATATAAATATTCTTTCCAGGATTTTGCCTTACTTTGCAACTGACAACGAAATGAAGTTTTTTTTTCCTTACACTTTTCTTCTTCATTAACGAAAAAATTACATCACTGTTACAACCAACACATCTGTACAAATCTGTATCTATATCTGTAATTTTTTCCTCATTCTCTCTATCTCGCTTTCGCCCTTTTATTTTTTTCTTAGTTTTTCTTTTTATCTCCAATTCTAAGAGAGTGACTATGTCTATGTGTATGATTAAGAAGTCATCCACTTCAAACGTAAAATCTTATATCAGTTACTATTTTATTTTCTTAGTTTCAAATTTACTCCTAGTTCTACTCCTAAGTGTGTTATTAGTCTTCTCATTCTTTATCATATATTTTTATATAATTGATATTACATATAAATATACTAAGTTATTATTAATTTGACAAAAATGTATGATTAGTAATTTAATTACATTAGTTTATGCATTTAATAGTTGTTGTCTTACCTATTTTATAACAGTTTTAGACTATTGTATAATATAGTTGTATTGTATACTAAATTGTATTTAGAATATTATTAGATTATTGTATATAATATGGAAGTTTCTCTATAGAAAAAAAAGATTAATCATTTAATTTTTTACTTGCCCTTCATGACAAATGACAAATTCCTAGCTTTGCCATTGCTGACTCCCCTAAAAAAAAAATCTTGGAGCCGCCACTGTTTGGAACAGACGAAAATGTGGAAGAGAAGAGGAAAAGGGTGGTCAGAATTTACATCTCCCATTCATATATAATGTAAATATCAAACCCAAAAGTATTTTTAGAGTTTAGACATAAATTTTGCATTAAAATTCATGCTAAGGTGACGATGATCATAACATGATTGCATTGTACAGTTCTTCTATAGAAGAGAACTTGGGTTCAAATTCCTTAGTCACCCTCCTCTTGTAAGCAAAAAGATAGAAAACTAGGACCAGTAGTAATTAAGCTGGAGAGCAAGCTAGCTAGTACTATATGCGATGGCAAATTGTAGCCAAAAAATCGAAAGAAAAAGTGTTGGCATAGGGCTTTCCCTTGATGCTAGGAATAATCGAATTTTAATATGTTTCCATATAATTGTTGATTAGTAGATTTTTGTCTTTTTTTTTTTTTTTGTTAGGGAGAACTTAATTAGTTATGATGACGAGTTCCTCAAGATTTGAGCTAGCTACTTTGCATGCCCTCATATTTTACTGAGATAAGTCATCATTACTTTTTCAACAACTCTTAATGGGATAGATGATTTGTATTCAATAAGATGACATATTGAGAAATGAGTGGCAACAATAACACACAGATGGACAGAATGACGAATATAAATTAAGGTGGAAAGTGAAAGATGAAAAGAAAAACACATCTATCCTAGATATTGTCGGAATTTATTTATTTTTATATGAATTAAGTTAGTGAATGTTGGCTCAAAGGTAAAAGAGAAGGGAAGATTCGAACAAGTGACATTCGCTCTCGGAATGTTTTTCAAAACAAATCAATGTCTTAGTGTGTTTTTCGTCTAAAAGTCATATTAAAAAAAAAAAAAAAATCTACAAATTAAAGGACGTTTCATTTGAATGAGAAGGTGTTTGAGAACAACGCCTTTTGGCTTGGCTTTTATTATTATTATTATTATTACAACATAGTATCACTAAAAATGATGCTTTTCTGGTTGGTTAAAATAATGTCTCTTGGCTAAAATATGTGAGTGCTCACAATGGTACGTTGAAAAACTTACCATTAATGGTACGTTGAAAGATATAGTTACATAGATGGCAGATAGAATAGCCCTAATGGTCTACCACTACCGCTGGGACCACTTGTAGCTGAGGCGAAAGCAATGGAGGAAGCAATTTCTTTCGCCACTAACATCGGATTACAGGAGGCCATCTTTGAGACAAACTCCTTGGCTCTCTCAAGAGCTCTCGTAGACATGCCCATGGTGCCGATTACTATTGAAAACTGCATAGGAGGCATTCACCTTAAGCTGCAAAACTTCAGACAATCACGAGTGCAGCATGTTCAACGTGAAGGAAACAAACCAGCTCATAGCTTGGTACACCATGCCAAAGGAATTGATAATTTTGTAACATGGATAGAAGAAACTCCATATTTTATTGAGTCATTCGTGATTCAGAATGCTTTGTATCTTTCCTCACAGTAATACAGTTATAATATCTCAATAAAGAAGAAATTCAAATTCTTTTCTTTAAATTGGTTTTGGAAAAATAAATAAAAATTTGTAAGAAAGACAAAGAAGTATTTTAAAAGTAAAACATTGTAATTTAAGTAAAATATAACTAGTTAAGGAAAATATTATTACTATAAAAAACTCTTGCAACTCTTCAAGAAAAATCAAACAAAACCTAAATTTTATCGTAATTAATTCAATTTACAAAAAAATGGTGTCTCAAAAAATTACTAGAATCATTTATTCTAGGGTCTAACTATTTTTAAATCACAAGATCAATGCTAAAAGGGATTTCTAAGGTGTTTACCTCAATAATCTAAAAAAAAAAATATTAACCTCCTCTTCTTGGAATCCTTAGGTAATCTTCTAGCTAAAGTTAGTTGAATCAGAGGCAACTAATGGCTTCAAGGTGTGTGTGTGTTGGGTTTAAGCAATATTATACCATTCAATATTTTTTAATTGGATGCAAATTTTGACAAATTTTGACGAATTCAATGTTAGATTATATTATCTTTGTATATACTCTATACTTGCAAAATTTCAAGATGATCAAAGATTAATAATTGTCATGTATCAATCAAATGTTTAAATTCAAGTTTTTATAGTTTAAAATAATACATAAAAAGATGAGTTTATAGATTGAATGGTAAATAACATCCAATTGACATAAAAATTGGCATAAATATTAAGAATATATAGAACATGCAATTCAACGGTGAGATTTTTTAAAATATGAATTCTATAACAAGTTATTGGGTGGTGTAATATTGTTTAGAGTTACACATGCACACAAACATATAGGGTTGGGTTCGAGTGACACTTGGTGTAATTTTAAGTAATGTTACATCACCCAATAACTTGTTATTAATTTCAAATTTTAAAAATTTGGCTGTTGAATTACATGTTCTATATATTCTTAATATGCATACTAATTTTCATGCCAATCAAATGTAATTAATTTATCATTCGATCCATAAACTCATTTTTTATGCATTATTTTAAACTATAAAAACTTGAATTTAAATAATTAATTGATGACATGGTTAATGATTTTCGATCATCTTTAAATTTTGTAAACATGAAGAATATACGGAAATAATATAATTTAGTGGTGAATTTATCAAAATTCACATCTAATTAAAAAAGATTAGGTATTATAACATTGCAGGGAGATGTTTAATGTTTTGGTTCGAGAAATGAATATTTCAATACCAATTAATATCAACGTACCTTTTCGGGGTTAAGTGTGTGTATTTATGTATGTATATATTAATTTATTTGAGTTTATCCCATTTTGTTCTTCATAAGGAATGTGATTAAGGTATTGAATACAGATTTGAAGTTGTAGGTTTTTTTTAAAAAAAAAAAAAAAAAAAATCTTTAATTAGCATTTTTTTTTAGAGAGTTTTTTTTTTTTTTTTTTTGATGAACTTTTGAGAGAGTTTCAATCAATAGTATTTGCTCTTGATGATAGTTCATTATCATCAGACCAAGATATCAATAAATTTTTTGTGAAGGTGGGGATTAAACCTAAATCTGTTATTCAACCATCAAAGATTTTACCAGTTAAGCTAATTAGAACTCACCTTTATTCAATAGGTTATGAGCTCGTTTATGCTGTTAGAATAATGTGGCCCAACATAATATTTTATGATATCTCTATTATCAATAATTAATTATGCAAAAATTTCTTGTGAAATCTTGCAATATTTTTATGATGTAAAATATTGGTATATTGAAATATGTCTATTTGATTTTGTAGACTAAGATTATGAATGCATTCATTATAGTCCTTGACTAACCATATCCATCATGATGTAGCCTATTTTTATAGGTACATTGTTGGATCATGATAGAAATGAGGTGTAAGTTAAAATTGCTTAAACTATGAAAGACAATAAGGGCTAGTCTTTGGATGGTTAGTGCATAATAATGTCGACAGTTCTTTCATAATTAGATTCTTGCACATTGAGCGTTGGCCTTTATAAATCTATTGTGTCCTTGCCAGTAACTTGGCCTTCTATAATAATTGTTATCATTATAGTGATTCTAGATATAAACGATAGATAAATCCATGCGCCATATGGAATTATAAAAATAATGACACATTAATAATTTCTTCATTAATGAATCTTATTGATGAAGTTGTTTATTAATAAATGGAACATATCTATTACGTCAATTGTTATTACGATAAAAATGTTTTATGACTGGTCATGTCCTTTCTAAATATTGTCAAGGCCATACTTGTGTGAGAAGAGAAAAGAAGAAAGTTCTTGTTAATCTTGATAAACTGAAAGGAGCATTTTAATTGCTTGTAAGGTTTTTTAATAATATAATTTAATATATAAATTCCTCACATTTTATTGTTAATTTTTATTACATATGCACGTGATATAATTATTAACCGATAGGTGTATTATATTTCTTTCTCTTGAATTAATTTTTAAGTAAAATTCCTACACGTGCAGCTCAACTTATTGCATTGGGTACTTGCCATGTGCTATCCCATAGGCCTGCAAGTCTTCCGAGCTTATTTGCATGGCTCATGGAGCCCAAGGTAGGCTATATATTGAAATTCTTCCAAAGCACAATTCACGGACCTGTCTTTCCCAATGAAACTTGGGCTTGATACATTGCATTTGGGCTCCGCCTATTTTTTTTTTTTTTTTTAACAAGTCCATGACCATGGGAAAAATTAGACTCACAACAAAAATTCTTAGCAATTTCATAACAATTTCTAGTTTGTTTATCATAATCTGCTATTAAAATGACCAGCTGTGTGTGAGGTGGTAGACAAATTAGGTGTTATTAATGTGACCCTAATTCTCTCTAAAATATATTCCAAATCTTATTTTCAAGCAGGGACGAAACTAGGATCAACATTTAGGAGGTGCCAAAACCTCAATAAAAAAAATTCTTTAAAATACAAATTAGCATATATTTAATGTTAAGAAAATATCAACAAAAGAGAGGAGAAACAAAATAACTGTTTATTAATACATTTTAAATTAATAATTTAAAAATAGAATTCAACATTCTTTTAAATAACAAAAATCATCTATAGTTGATTTTGTACTAAACTTTGCAACAATCTCCCTTTCAATCCTAATTTTCTTTTGATTAATGATACATGAATTTATAAAATAAAATTTGTAATACTAATGACTGTACACTACACATTAGCACCAATTTATTAACACAACTAGTCAATTCTATAATACCCCACATAAAATTAAACTAATTTACTAATAAACAACCAACTAGTAAGTAGTAAGTTAAAAAAAATTAAATATTTTAAGTTAAAAATTAATAGCCAAACACAGCTGCCATCCCACCCCACACACTGATTAATGGCCAGCCACACACCCCACTCTCACTTACTACAAGTAAATTAACTAATTGTTTTGTAATTTGTATTCATCTATCTTTCTTTTTTTCTTTGTGCATTTTTTTTTTCTTTTCAGCAAAAATACTCATATCTTTTTCACGAAAATTCAAATAATCAATCTTAACACTCATAAAAAAATAGCTTGGATCTAAGAAGAAAGAGTAAGAAACAACCAACACAGTAACACAAGTGTTGTAGTATAGTTGTTTGCCAATTGAGTTTTATCATTTTCATGGGCCAATTTGTAACTTATTGGGAGGAGGGGGGCCAAAAACAATTAGTTTGAGCTCAATTGTAAAACTATTTATTAAATGTGTATACTATTACTATTTTTTTTCTTTAAAATTGTGTTTTGGGGGGGGGGCGCCACCGGCCCCTCTCTGCCCCTTAGTAGTTCCGTCTCTGTTTTCAAGCGTATACTTTCCTAATTGAATCATGCACGAAATATCACTGTATTAGTTTTAATATTTGATTGTCACTTTATAACCTACTAAAAATCTGAATACCAATTAAAAAGACTCCATTCTCAAAAAAAGTAAAAATAAAAAGACTCAGTGGGCTTGAGTATGGTCTCTCTTTTCAACATTATCATTATTTTAGTTAATCTACAGCTAAACCTTTGGGCCACTTGTTAAGACCACTTCAGTAACGATTTTATAAATTTTGACTATCAAAAAACATTTAATTTCTTAAAAACTAAAATCCAAAAAGCAAATTTTTCATTCTTTTCTAGTTTTTAAAAAGGGCTACCCGGCAAAAGAGCTACAAGTCTTTACACTAATATTATATTTTGACGAAGAATTAAGAAGTTCTTATAAATTTTGAACGTGATGGAAATTTCAATTCCATCAATTTAAGTTTTTATTATTTGAATTGTAATACCCGGAAAAAAAAATATTAAAAGGAAGGGTATTTAAGTAAATCTCTTGTGGGGTCAATTTTATAATTTATAATTATAAGAGATTTTTTTAGAAAATAAGGTTGAAATCCTAGCTATATAAAAGCTAATTATGTCAAAGTATATGGAGAGATGTTTTGAGAGAGGAGACTATCCAACATACTCAAGTAGAGAAAGTTTGACTGCACAATTGAGGTAAGAGCATAAGAATTTCTTTCTTGTCAAATTTAAACTTTATTTGAAATTAGAGTACTTTTTATGTGGATATTTTGACCAGTTCTGAAACTATTTAATCACTCAGGAGTTTTAATAATACAAATGAAGAAAAACTTGGATTTATTTTCGATAACATATTCTTATCTATGCCTTTTGTTGCGTTGAGCAGAGATAGAATTTGCAGAATTTTAGGCTGGGTGGGACAAGTTTTGCTCACCGGAATGGTATCGATTTGATGAGTTGAGGTCAGACAAGTTATACAAAAAAAGAAAAAAAGAAAAAAAAAGGAAGAGAAAAAGAAAAAAGAAAAAAAGAAATAATGGTTGTGCCGTAAGACACATGGCCTAGCTTGTACTTGGAGTTGTCAACATCTCAAAAGATGATAATAAGGGTCGTCAATGGGCCGGGTCGGGCTAGCCCGGCCCATTTTTTCTTGGCCCATGGGCTAGGCATAATGGGCTATTAACTAGTTAATGGGCCGAAAGAGGAGACCTTCGCCCATGACCCTGCCCATGGGCAATGCCCATTTTGTTTTTAGTGAGTTGGGCTATCGGGTTGGGCCTAATGGGTCACCCATGGACTTGTGTTAGCATATTATTTTATTATTTTTATAAGGAAAGAATCAATTTTTTATAAGGAAATAATCAATCTATTTTTTTAAATGAAAGAATTAAAGAATTTAATACTTAATTACAAATTTTTTTTTTACAGTCAAATCTATTTAATTTTTTGTTTTGTTGATGAAAACCTATTTAATTTTTTATTTATTAAGGCTTTAAATAGTTTTTTTTTTTTTTTTAATTTTTATCTTTAATAAAAAAAATGTCAAATGGTTAATTCAAATTTGATAGACTACTAGAAAAATATATATTTAATAAACTAAGTTTAGCACAATTACTTTGGATATCTTAGTGGTTGAGGGAGTTCTTTTAAGAAATTCCTCTATGATATCTCAAGATCAATTCTTCAGACACTTCCTATATATTTTTGTTATGAATTATGAGTTATTAGACTGGGCTAATGGGTTATGCCAACAGGCTGGGCAACAGGTTTGGGCTACTGGGCTAGCCCACCAGGTACCCATGGGCATAAAAACTAACCCATGGTCTGACCCACTGGGCTAGTGGGCTACCCATGGGCCTTAATAACAACGGGTTGGGCCGCCCATTAGCCCGGTGGGCTGTCGGGTTTCTGGGTCGGGTTATGGGCCATGGGCTATTTGATGACCCTTAGATGATAACGGTGGCAAGTGGGGAAAAAAAAAAAAAAAGCAATGTCCTTGAAGAGTAGTCCAGTGACTTCTACCATTCTAGAGGTCTTATCCTCGTGTATTATTATTGGCAGATAGTAAAGAATAAATATATGGTGATTGTGTGGATTTTTTTGTTGAAATTATAGTGAAAAATTATGAGATATTTTTAATAGTATCTCTTCTAGCTAGTACTATTATAAGTTTTTTCTTAAATTATTTGATTATTGAGTATAGTACTTAAAAATTGTTCTAGGTAATATCTAAGGATTTTAGAAGAAATGTTAGGGAGAAGTTCCTTTTAGTATGGCTTTTGGAAGTAAGTAACTTTATCCTAATTGGTTTTATTTTGTGTATTTTAACTATTGAAAAATTGTTTATAGTTGTTACAATTTTATTTCTATTGTATTACTAATTTCAAGTAAAGAATTATTACAAATATATCTTATTACTGAATATAAGATATATGATACATTTTATTTAATTTTTTTTAGCTATATTGATTTAAAGTAAAGAATGAAGAATTTTCACAAATATATATGAGCATTGAATATAAGATTTATTTTATTTAATTGTTTTTTCAACTACATTGATTTAAAGTAAAGAATTATAGAAATATCACAAATATATTTGAATATTGAATATATAATCATATATATGTATTTGAATAAAATATATTTTTGTTAGAAACTATGATTTCATATATATGATTATGAACAATCTGACTATGAATTTATTCTGATACTCTGACAATGTGGGTTATTCATTGGTACTCTAATACCCCCCAATGGGGGTTATTCATTAGTACTCTGATCCCCAAACCAATGGGGGTTATTCATTGGTATTCTAATACCCAATTAATGAAGATTATTCATTGGTATTTTGATACTCAAACCAATGGGGTTTATTCATTAGTACTATGAGACCCTTCCAATGGAGATTATTCATTGGTATTCTGATACTCAAACCAATAGGGGTTATTCATTGGTACTTTGATACCCAGTTAATGAGGGGTTATTTATTAGTACTCTGATGCCCAGTCGCGGGGATAAAGCATGACCTTAATCATAAGATTATTAAGAATATGAATTACGTTTGAATATTTAACCATTTTGAGTCCTTAAAACTACATATGTGATTTTGGAAATGTTTGAGTATTTGAACCATTTTGAGTCCTTAAAACTACTTATATGATTTTGGAAATGTTTGAGAATTTAAGCTATTTTGAGTCACTTAAACTGCTTATGTATTTTTGGAAACTATTATGAGTTATAGCTTTTCATATATGGAAAACTGATTACTTTCTAAACCATTTATGATATATATTTGTAAAGTTAAAGTATGTGATCTATTTGCAACTTATTATTTTAACACTATGAAACTTCTTTAGTTATTTTTGAAAACTCATATTAAATCTTATTACTTTACAGATCTATTGCTTGATAGAACTTATTAGGATTTTGGTTACTTGTTGAGTTGTCAGCTCATTCCTTTTTCCCCTCCAGTTTTAGATTGTGAAGAATACCAAATTTGGGAGTTTGATGTTCTGTTGTGAGCAGGAAAAGAAGCTTAGTGATTTTGGGATTGGATGGTTTTCTAATAGTTTTTTATTTATTAGCCAATTGGCATTATGTACATGAGGTTTGGATTTTGTTCTTATTAAATTATTGGGGATCTATTCATAAAGAAATTGTTGAGGTTTTTTTTTGGATTTATTTGATTTTAATTTGTGAGGGTAAATTTTAGTTGCCAAGAAGGCCTTGCACACTTGTAGGGTGCTTATTTTATAAGTGTGTAGCAGTTTTTACATGCCTATCTTTATAGTTGGGTTCGGGGTGTGACAATTTGAATAATTTTAGTTGCCAAGAAGGCCTTGCACACTTGTAGGGTGTTTATTTTATAAGTGTGTAGCAGTTTTTACATGCCTATCTTTATAGTTGGGTTCGGGGTGTGACAATTTGAATAATTATATCTAACATGTTTGGTATGCAGTAATAGATCTTATAAGTTATTTATATTAATTATTCAATTATTGTTGTATCTATTTTCCTTTTTAGTTGAATCTTCACTACAGAAAATATGAATCCTTAAATTGAGGAATAACTTTTCCTTAACATGCTTAATAACTTAATTTTAAAATTAATATATATATATATATATATATATATATATATATATGTATATGTGTGTATTTTTTTAAAAATAATTTTTCTATATATATCTCTCTTATCTTTTGCAAACATTTTATATGCAACAATTAATTTTACAACCAAATTTATGAGTAGGAATAATTATTTTATTACAACATCTTTTATTTCTTACAATAAAAATTACTATTCATATGATAATCTTCATTAGTGTATCAAATGTGCCATAGAGTGTTGTTCTTTTTTATTTTTTTAGAGATAATTAAAACATGCTCTTAAGTGCTAACCCTACAGCTTGAACTATTTCCCCACTAAACTCCTAAGTATTTTATACATGAGGATGTGTCAATTTAACTACAAGACCTATTAGTAAGTATTATACTAATAGGTATGACAATGATAGTAATAGTGACCTATTATACACTATTAACTTTATAATATAAAAGTTTAATTATATACTAGTGATGATATTAATGGGAATCAGGGAATGTTAATAATTTGCAAGGAAATGGAGACTATCAGCATAAATAGTAATAATAGTGAAAGGTATGACAATTAAATGTTTCTTCTAGAATTTATAAATACTAACACTTTTTTCTTCCCCTGAATTTAGAGGTGAGATTTTAATGGGTTTGAAATAGCTTGAAATACGTAATTACTACTCCAGGAAATTTAACCCACGTCCTCAGCTCCACCAGCAAACGATATATAATTGGTGCTTACCTCAATTTATATCAATGTCAGTTTGGTGATCTTGGAGCTATCACACCTCCCATGCATGGTTGAAACCCAAACCCTTTGACTATCTGAACCAAATCTTGTTGGGCTCAACAATCTAACTTATCTAAGCCATAGATGAAGATCGATCTTCTTCTATACCCAATTGCCCATTGTGAAATGGATTCTTAATTGTACAGTTCCACATACGGTTTGGAACTTCTGTAAACAAAATCATATGATGATATAAGCTATTGTCATGTGATATTATATAAGATAGATATATTAAAAAATAAGTTAAAACAGAGTATGGAATATGAAAATAGAAACTAGTAAAATCTAACTTGAATAAAAACTTCTGTCTTTGATAAAACTTGAAAACAAACTGTTTTTGATTCAAGCTTGAAAATAAACACTGTCTGAAGAGTTACAAGATTACAAAGTAAAATCTGTAAAGAATTACAAGATTATATTTATCTAGAGGGAAGGGTTACAAGATTACAAGAGAGGAAGGATTACAAAAGTCTTTCTGAGAGAGGGAGAGAGCTATCTTAGACCTAAGCTTTGAATTGAGAATTGAACTTGGAAATTGGGACCTAAATTCTGGACTTGTCTTCTGTCTTTGAAGTCTGTCATTTTATAGATGAAGTAAACCATGATAGGCCTTCAAAAGTAACCTGAGTTAGCTAACTCAAGTTAATTTATCGGTAGAAACATGTAAAAGTTTTACTATTCATGAACAGTAATCTGTCAGGGAATCTGTCAAAATATCTATGAAAAATCTGTCGGGGTACGCAAGCAATTAATATTCTGTCAAAATATCTCTCTAGATCTTTTTGTCTAGATCTTTATGTTATGCGTGCTTGTGAATAGTAATCTATCTGGTGAATAGTGATTTATCGCTGTTGTCTGTCCGGGAGAGCATTCTGTCTGTCTATCAATCTGTATCCACATAGTTATCATGATCTAGCAGATTGGAGTTATCCTCATACTACCCATGCTCATGGAGCACTCCATAATCATTACATAGAGAGCAGTATGAAATAAGAAGGTTAACAGAAACACGATCCTTTGCTGTCATCTGTCTGGGATCCTTAATATCCTTAATAATTCTTCTTTTCCCAATAAGCCTTCTTGCTGAAGGTCTTGGTCCATACACAACTATCCTGTTAGTGTAGCCATCTAAGTGGAAGTCTTTGTCTAATTCTTTTTGTACATCATAAATCTTGTTTATCATTAAATTAGACCATTCTTAAGCCAGAGCACTTGGATCATCAAGTGATAAATTCTGACAAAATAGAAATATTTAATAAAGATTTTAGATAAAGCATGAAGGCGTCTCAATAGAGACAATATCCCTTCAGAATACAAGGTCAACATTGATAGTGTATTCATGTGGTGATCAGAAAGGTTTATCAAACTTAATAACAGATCCAGACAGATTCTGAGATACGGAAAGATGTTCACGAGTCACTACTATTCCACTACATAGAGTATTATTCTTTTTTTATTTTTTTGAGATAATTACAACATGCTGTTAAGTGCTAACCTGACATCTCGAACTATTTCCCCACTAAACTCCAAAGTACTTTGTGTATGAGGAGGTGTTAATTCAACTACAAGACCTATTAGTAAGTATTATACTAATAGGTATGACAATGATAATATAGTGACCTATTATACACTATTAACTTTATAATATAAAAGTTTAAGTATATACTAGTAATGATTATAATGGGAATCAGGGAATGTTAATAATTTGCAAGGAAATGGGGACTATCAGCATAAATAGTAATTGTAAGGTCAGATTTTGCGGCCCAAGCCCAAGGAGGGGTGGATTTGGAGCCCACTGAACCCAAAACAATAAATTTTGTAGAGTGTGGGGGAAAGAGTAAGGCGAATAGCAAAAATAACAGTATGCAACAACCACACTAGTGAAGGAATTCGAATTAATATCTGCTCGGATGGATATAAGAGCAATGTCCGAGGAGGTGATCTCCCTTGGAGGGTTACAATTCTTGGTGCGACAGTAAACAATACACTTCTCTCTTTCCGAATTTTTTTCAATCCCTTTCTGTTAGGGGGCTTTCATACTTATATAGTACCTCTTCACTCTATCTTGATCGTCCACTTACTCATCATCCAAACATCCACTTAAGTGCTTGTCACATCAAGGGTGTTCCCTGGCCTTAGGTAAGTGGTGATAGCAGACTGATACTGTTCAGGGGTCTCTTCCACATTAATGCGGCCAGGGAGGTAGGTGTGGTGTATTTAATGCGGTGGTTGAGGTCTGTCTCTTAGATATTTCTCCGATCCAGTTATGTTCCTCCGCGTCCGAGGCCCCCTCTGTCACTACGTCTGTCGAGAGAATCGCTCGGGCTGCAAAAGGTTGAACGTCAGACTAAGCCTCTTCGGATCCGAAGGTATTGGACTCCTCGGATCGTGGAACACATCCTCGGATCATGAATGTACCCTTCACCAGACGTTCTGAGCCTCTAACTAGGCTTTCTCATCTCTTCGGGGAATGCTGGGCTGTAGATAGGGCCTTGAGCCCAATGCCTCTGGTTGGGTCTTCCTCCCCACAGTAATAATAGTGAAAGGTATGACAATTAAATGTTTCTTCTAGAATTTATAAATACTAACACTTTGTTTCTCAAAAAAAAAAAAAAAAAACACTTTTTTCTTCCCCTGAATTTAGAGGTGAGATTTTAATGGGCTTGAAAAAGCTTGAAATACGTAATTATCACCCCAGGAAATTTAACACCCGTCCTCAGCTCCACACGCAAACGATGTATAATTGGTGCTTACCTCAATTTATATCAATGTCAGTTTGGTGATCTTGGAGCTATCACACCTCTCATGCATGGTTGAAACCCAAACCCTTTGACTATCTGAACCAAATCTTGTTGGGCACAACAATCTAACTTATCTAAGCCATAGATGAAGATCATTCTTCTTCTATACCCAATTGCCCATTGTGAATTGGATTCTTAATTGTACGGTTCATATACGGTTTGGAACTTCTGTAAACAAAATCATATGATAATATAAGCTATTGTCATGTGATATTATATAAGGGAAAATTTAATCCTTATCTTTAAGGCATTGGTTTAATAAATTTTTTTTAATTTTTTTTAATTTTTATATTACTTACAAAAGTGGTATCAAAATATTTTTAATTAAAACATTTTATTAACAAATATTCTAAAAGTACCTGTTAACTAAACTCATAATATAATTATATAATATAATAAAAATAACCTTTTGAAAATCATAGTTTAGCCAAACGAATATTTTCTCTATTTAGCAAATAGTAAGTTAGATAATTATTTATGGTTTGAGACTTTTGAGTTTGTTTTAAGATGAGCTCTAAAATTTTTTAAAAGGTTTCAAATTAAACTATATATTCTTCAAATAATTTTTACTTGTAACTAAAAGTTTTTTTTTTTTTAAATCACATAAATTACAACTTAAAATCTATCTAAACACAAAAATTCCTCCCACGTCATTTTTTTTTAATGTATGCAGTAACTTCAAAAAAAAAAATCCCATCTATATAGCTCATATGTACCTTTCTGGGTGTTTAGTTGGCTTCCCAACCATCTTCGTCTCTATTATCTTTGTCATTATCATTGATCCATCCCAACTCTGCATCAGGGCCAAGCCACTGCCAGAGGGATAAGGGAAACGTAGACACCATTTGTTTTTTAATACAATAATTAAATCAAAATAATGATGATATGACATATTGATATTAAATGAATTTATGTGGCATTCTGCATAATATTAATTAAAGCATTACCTTTTCGTCAAAAAAAGAAAAAAAGAAAAAAATAAAGCATTGCCTAATATTAGGGGATTTAACGTGGTCCTATCTCCTTCATAAAAATATCTTTCTCAATAAAAAAAAATCCGATCACTGTATAGTCACTCAATGAGAATAAGTTTTAGTGTGGTTGGGGACAAAAACTGAAGCATCAATCTCTAAAAGGAAGATTTACACACACATTTGAATTAGGCTAAAGTAAGATTTTTTATTTCAGAGAAAAAAATTGGCTCTATCTATAAGCATTCACATCAACTTGTGCAAAAATTCATATTTATTTTAGCATAAGAACCTATTTTTTCAATTTACATAACAACTTTTTAAAAATACTCCTATTAGATTATTTATTACAAACTATCTATTTCATTAAAATATCGAATTTTCTTAATTTTTTAAAATTGTTTTTCTTTCTTCTCATATGACAACCACACCATCCAGTCTCTTTCTTCATTCTTGAAATACATAAAGAAAGTAAAAAACTAAATGCAAAATAAATAGTACTAATATAAATTTACATGGTTTTTGTAGTTGTGATCAGATTGTTTATTCCAAACTCTATTTCATTAAAATATTAAAAATTTTTGACTTTTTAAATTTTTTTTTTCTTCCAACCACTACAACAACCACTACATCATCCAGTCCTCGGACGGTGTCTTTAGAGTCTCACATCGAAGGAAAACTCCCTCCACTTGCTGCCTTATAAGCTTTAAAGCGAAGGAAGTAGTGTACTATCAATTTATATTTCCAAGCATGCCTATGACATTGCCATGTATGCTTAGGACGTTGCAAAACCGACCGTGGACGGCCTAGGTGGTTGCATACATGCTTAGGACGTTCCGAGCATGCCTAGGTACCCACAGTACCAATATAAATTTACATAATTTTGTAGTTGTGAGTAGATTTGACTAGTGGCATTTTAAATAATATTAATTAAAGCATTCAATTTCTACCTAATATTAGGGGATTTAACGTACGTGGTCCTATCTCCTTCATAAAAATATCTTATTCAATTAAAAAAAAATTGGATAACTATATAGTCTGTCTACATGTATAAGTTTTTGTGGGGTTTGGAGACAAAAGTTAAAATTCAAGTCTTTAAAAGAAAGATTTATATATATATATATATATATATATACATTTAAATTAGGATAAAATAAGATTTTTATATCAGAGAAAGAAAAAAAAAAAAAAAAGGTTCTATCCATGAGCATTCATATCAGTTTATGCAAAAATTCGTGTTTATTTTAGCATAAGAATTTACTTTTTCAATTTTATATAACCATTTTTTAAAAACACTCACGTCAGATTATCTATTTCAAACTCTATTTCATTAAAATATCAATTTTTTTTTTAATAATATTTACATGGTTATAGTAGTTGTGGGTAGATTTTACACATTTATACATAGATTAATCATTAATGTGAGATGTTTTGAAGGTTAATCGGGTAAAATGTGGAATCTTTTCTATTTTACAAAGAATGATGTGAATACTTTCACGCAAACATATTCATGCGAACATATTCGTGGTGGTAAAAGTTTTATTATCTCTAGAATTAGTATTATTATTTTTTTTGTGAGAATCAGCTAGAGAATTTTATGAGTTTTCTTAATATATGCCCTTAAAGTATACATTAGTAAACTATTTTAAAAAACTGTTTATATAAAAGAAAAAGTAACTAACTTTTTTTTTTTTTAATAGTTTTTCATAAAAAAATTTCATAAAATAGAGGAGTAATGGATGCCCTTAAGGTATAACCAAACTCGAATTTTATTATCATAAAAAAGTAAATCAAAAATCAAAAATCAAAACCAGTATAATCTGGGGAGACCATCAACTCTCAAAAGAAGATACATAACCAATCTACAATTCAAAAAACAAGAACTCAAGAGTTCGAAAACACCTATACCCAGTTCTTTATCAGTGCACGTGTGTATATTTTTTCTTCTTTTTCAATTCTCTCTCTCTTGTAAGTAAGTCCGGTCGCTGGATTTATTCCCCATTTATGCATCTCATGGCATGACGATTGGACTGATTTGAGCGCCGACAGTGGGTGACATGGCTCTGCGATTGTGGTGGCTTGGCGTGGAGGCGATGGAGATTTGACGAATGGTTGGTTTAGGTGCAATGGGGCTGAGCTGTTGGACTTGGGCACTTCGAACGTGGGTGATTTGAGTTGTTGAAGCTGCTTTTGTCTCAACAATGACAGTTTCATGGGGTTGAGGATCATGTGCAATCCGTTTTTCAAAAAGGAGTTGCTTTTGTCTCGGCTCCTCAATCTGTGTCGGTGGTTTCTGGGTTTAGAATATCTTAACATGTTAACGTAAGATTGTGTTGTTGAAGTAGTTATATAAAGTGTCCCTAAAATAGGCAAAGTAGTTATGTAAAGTAGAAAAAATAACTTTGTGATGGTCAAAAATGGAGAATTTATGCAAAACCGCATGGGGATGCTTTTAATATCCTAAAATCGTAAGATCCCAAAAGCAGTGGGAGGAGTTGGAGGCTTTGACCGCATGCGTATTGAAAGAATAAGCCAACCGGATTTTTACATAAAACTTGAAAAATGTAAATTAAACTTATTGTACATATATATATATATATATATATATGTGTGTGTGTGAAGCTCTTTTCTAGAGATTTGAACCTCAACTTTTACCTTTCACATTTTACAAATACTTAAATTTGTGTAGTGGCCATCGTACCAATGATGTATGATGGTAAATATTGGTTTTAAAAATATAACTTTATTAATCATAATTTTGACGGATAAAATTGTGGGTGATTCTCTATCACTTTCATATGAAATTTTATTCTTTCACTCACAATTTACCAACTCACAATTTGCCACATCACAACTGTGACAAAAAAAAAAAAAATTTGATGCTAGATTTTTTCTTTCATAAATGCATCTCTTCACGTGATGTCCGAGTTGATTCTAGTTTTGGAAAGCTAAAGACTTGACTTTACTTTCCTTATAAAGCCTCGTCGTTCTTGCTCCTTCTGGTAAACCTGTAACAAAACTTGACCTATACGCACTAAATAGTTGCCTATTACTCGAGCTCTTTCCTGTTTTCTCTTTCCCTAAAAGCAATTTCCTGCTTTCAACCACTATTTTTTAGTTTTAACAGGTATGTTCTTAATTGCATGCGATATTCCCAATATATACAATCAATTACTCAAATTTTAGTCATAAATACTAAGCATACGTAGTAGTTGTACACATGCACACATAGCATTTGACATTGTAGGTAAGGGATGTAGATCGTGGGCATAGGAGTATTCTATAAGGAGTGCAGTTGGTGCAACTACAAATTTAGTACAGTCATGGTGATAAACTTGATTCACAGTTTAGTAATTTGTTTGGCCGTGAAGTAAAATATTTCACAAGCCCGTTTTGGTAAGAGATTGTCTCTAGCTGCAATGCATGTTGGTTTAACTTCATGTTTAAGCCTTAGTGATTAGTTTGGTTATTTTGGTTAAGAACAACCTAAATCACGTACCTCCACCATCATTATTTCTTATTCTTGGTTGAAAGAAAGGCAGGTCAAATGTCCTTCTCTTTTACAGGCTTTTACATATTTAAGCCACTGTACATTTCGATTAGGAGAGATGTCATCACCAACTTGCAGGCATACCCCATTGAGTCTTTCGTGAAAATGAGACCATGGAGATCATAAATTTTGAAAAGACTTCTTTAAAAATGGACTATATATGGTGATTAACAAGGAGTGGGAAGATTGTTACTTTCTGATGTGTCTTGTTCACCAAGCCTTAACGGTTGGGGTTTTGAAATATTGGCTTGTCCTAGTTAGGAATAGAATAATGCTAAAAATAGTTGGTTCGAAAAAACTTGCGTAATCACAAAAATATGATATCTTAGTGCTTAGACTATAACTTTTATAATGACTAATATTGATTATGTCTCTCTCTCTCTCTTCTTTCACACTTCTTTTAACTGTCAAATATTCCATGGGTAAAAAAATATGTTGACAAAATCTCTTCTAGAAGTTATTTTTCCTTTTTAATCAGACTACATAAATAAAGTTTTAATTGAGAGAAAAAAAAAATGGAATATTAGTATCCTAATGTCTGTGTTCATGGACACGACAAAATTGCCAACATACTAGTGATGGACATGTATGCGACACGGACACAAACATGTCAAGTAGGCACTTAGGAAGAAAAAAAAATCTTTTTTTTTTTTAATTCGGTTATGCTATTTTGATGTTGAATGTTATATATTTGAACTCTTTTTATGGGTATCTAGTCTATTTAAACTATTTTGTTTATACTTTAAACAATATTTTATAGTCTTTAAATTAATTTTAGATATATTTCCAAACATTTCATTGTTGTTACATATTTTTTAAATTCAAAATAAATATAATTTATTCCAATTAAAAAATATATATATACCTAAAAATAAATATTAATTAATTAATTAATTGTCGTGTTCTCAATGTTACATAATTTAGTTTTGCAAAAAATACTGTGTTGCGTCTATATCTATGCTACATAGGTTCTAGACAGTTTAATTTAATTTTTAGAAGAAAATATTCATGAATATTATATTGTTCACATGAATTCAAACTAATGAATATATTGAAACCGTTACAGGGTTAATAGTGGAAAATGTATTTGTCATATGAGGTAAGGGTTTAATAAGTTGAAAAAAAATAATAAGAAATTAACTTTATAGACTTTAGGTGGCACTCCAGAGTAAAGATATGGGACCGATTAAGAACATTTTGGTAATTCTTTTCTTTCTCAAATTTAATTTTTTGGAGTACCTAATCGACCAAACACACTATCTTTTCTATATATAAGCAACCCTCATAGGCTTCATGGAACACTCAGAACTAAACGAAGCCAATAGCAAAGTTTCACTCATTCTTGTCTCCTATTTTTCAGCAACTGCAGAGAGGATTTTGACACAGGAAAATGGGTGCTTATCTTCCTTCATCTCCAGCATTTATTGTTGCTTTCCTCTTTGCCATTGCTTCTCTTTCGGTCTTTCCTGAGGTTGCTTTTGCTACATCTAAGCATGCAAGCGTTACAAGGCACTACAAATTTGATGTACGTACCAAAACTTTTTGTGCTAGCTGATTTTATGCATATATTGGCATTTTCTTTTGGGTCAGAATTGTCTTATAATTTGAGAAAGATTGAAAATCAAGCTTATGTTAAACTAAATTTGCTTATAGATTAACTATTTTTGCTTTTGTTTTTCCAGATAAAGTTGAAAAATATTACTCGATTGTGCCACACAAAGGCCATTGTGACAGTTAATGGGAAGTTTCCTGGGCCTCGGATTGTTGCTAGAGAGGGTGACACAGTCATAGTTAAGGTGGTCAATCATGTTTCAAACAACATCAGCATCCATTGGTAATCTCTAATTAATTAGACTCAAAATATATGTTGTCAAGTTTCATTAAGTGTATTTAGTAACTTGAAAGTAATTTCATCACTGCTAATATGTTTTGGTGAATAAAAAAAATAGGCATGGAATCAGACAACTACAAAGCGGATGGGCTGATGGGCCATCATATATCACTCAATGCCCTATTCAAACTGGCCAGAGTTATGTGTACAACTTCACCATTGTTGGCCAAAGAGGAACTCTTTTCTGGCATGCACACATCACATGGCTAAGATCTACAGTCTATGGACCCCTTATCATCCTCCCCAAGCACAATGCATCCTACCCATTTGCCAAACCACACAAAGAAGTTCCCATCATTTTTGGTAACCAAAAATACATTTTCTCAATCATAGAATTCAACTATTACAATGATAATTAGACCGTGACTAAAATATACTAACCAACTATATATGAATGATTGAATAATTATAGGAGAGTGGTGGAATGCTGATCCAGAGGCAGTTCTTCAGCAAGCTCTTCAAACTGGAGCAGGCCCAAATGTCTCCGATGCTTATACATTTAATGGACTTCCGGGACCATTGTACAATTGTTCTCAGAAAGGTATTTCTCAAAAGGGGCATCAATTTGTACCCTTTCGACCATGTAACTTATTACACTGAAAAAGAAAATGATAAACATATTGGTTTTTAGCTTTTACATTAAGCTGCAGAGACCTTAGTCTTATGGAATTATAAGCCATGGGACATGTCAATTCATTGGCTACTTTATGAAACAACTTTTGGCTTATGTTTCTACTTGCAATTGCTATTGTGCTTTGCAGATACGTTCAGGCTAAAGGTAAAGCCCGGGAAGACATATCTCCTCCGATTGATCAATGCTGCACTCAATGACGAGCTATTTTTCACCATTGCAAACCACACCTTCACCATTGTTGAAACAGATGCAATCTACATTAAGCCTGTCAAGACCAATATATTGCTCCTCACACCAGGACAAACCACTAATATTCTTCTGAAGACCAAGCCAGAAGCACCCAATGCCACATTCTTCATATTAGCTAAACCATATTTCACCGGCATGGGCACCTTTGACAACACCACAGTGGCAGGCATTCTTGAGTATGAGAACCCATCAGATTCCTCTTCCACAAACTCGAACAACCTTCCAACTTTCAAACCTTTTCTCCCTCCCCTCAATGCCTCTATCACCACTTCCTTTGTCATGAATTTCACTAGGAAACTCAGAAGCTTGGCCAATGCTCAATTCCCTGCCAATGTGCCACAAACTGTCCAAAAGAAATTTTTCTTCACTGTAGGCCTAGGAACCAGCCGATGCCCAAAAAACCAGACCTGCCAAGGACCTAATAATAGCTCAAAATTTGCAGCTTCAATAAACAATTTCTCCTTTGCTCTACCCACAACAGCACTCCTACAAACACATTTCTTTGGGAAATCAAATGGGGTTTACACCACTGATTTTCCAAGCTTCCCTTTGCACGAATTTAACTATACAGGCACTCCACCAAACAATACCCTTGTGGGCAATGGGACCAAAGCAGTAGTGTTACCATTTAATACAAGTGTGGAAATAGTTTTGCAAGACACTAGCATTTTGGGTGCAGAGAGCCATCCACTCCATCTTCATGGCTTCAATTTCTATGTTGTTGGTCAAGGTTTTGGAAACTATGACTCTAACAAGGACCCAGCCAAATATAACCTTGTTGACCCAGTTGAAAGGAACACTGTTGGTGTGCCAGCTGGTGGTTGGGTTGCAATTAGATTCCTGGCTGACAATCCAGGTGAGTGATACATACATATTAATTCATGCAACAGAAAAGACTATATTGTTGTCTAATTCTATAGCTTCCACTTTCCAAAAGTTTTGCTTAATTTCAAGTATGGTTTACTTAATACTTTAATGCACTAACCGACCATTAGGTAAGGATGCAAAAGTACGTAATGGTTTTTTGCCTTTTTACCCCATCTAAATCGTGTTTAAATTTGGAACACTAACAAATGTTTTTTTTTTTTGGGCAAATTAAATTGTATGAAAGCTATATATTTGTGGTATTTTCGTATTACTTTCTAGCTGAATAATGTTATACACAGTAGCTAGTAGCCGCACAAATATCTGATTTTCTCAGAAAAAGTCCAATGATTATGATTGATGATGACTGCACAGGTGTTTGGTTAATGCATTGCCACTTCGATGTCCATCTGAGCTGGGGTTTAAGGATGGCATGGGTTGTCCAGGATGGGAAGCTCCCTAATCAGAAGCTGCCTCCTCCACCATCAGATCTTCCGAAGTGTTGATTGTCCCCTTTCTGTGTGATAAATGTTGTCATTACATTTTTTTTTTTCCTTCTGTCTGTAACTTATTTTGGTCGTGTTTTGCAATATTTTGTCTCTCAAAGAGTAGCCAAACACCCATTGGCAATAAATCATCGTGTTCTGTAGTTGTCCTCCACAGAAAATGGCAAAAAAAAAAAAAGAAGAAAAAAGTAGGAGGAGGTTTTGTACCACCCAGGATTTCGAAAGCTTCTGTTGGAGCCTAAATAATAGTAATATTCTTTTTTGAAATCTCTGTCTCTCACATATGTATGTGTACATGTTATGGCCCAGGAGCCTTGCTCATTGCATTTTGTCCTCGAGCTCTTGATTTGTCAAAGCAGTCTTGTAATTTTGCCAACGGGGCAAAGCTTCCGCCCACTCCTCCAACATATTGGACAGGTGTATGTAGTTAATTTTGGACATATGTCTACCTTTTGTCGTGTCCAATGCACCATAACATTAAACGCAAGATAAATCTTTGTTAATTAACGTGGGTGTTTGAGATTTTAGCTCTTTTAGTGCTCTTAATTAATCCCTAGGTGATTGTAATTCTACATCTTATACACACAAAAATGACGAATGAATCTCTTGAGGGGGCCGCTCCAATAAATTAAGTTAACTTGAAGACTTGAACTCAATCTCATGAATCAAACGAGGCCTTAAAACCACAAAGCCAACCCCTTAAGTTAACGTCAATATATAGGATGTGGGGGTTCTAAGAAGAGACATGAAACAATTGAAAAGTATTAAGGCAACCGAGAAGATTATAAGTCACTGTTTTACCAATTTAAGCCAAGTTTTGATATAATTCATCTACTGTCTGGACTCTGGAACCCATTAAAGGATGTGTTAATTCAGTTTCATATCAGAGTAACATTCAAATGAGTACATTGAAATCCGGAAACCCCATTAATTAATAATTAAACTGAAGGTTCAATTTCGAGGAATGACTAAACTTAGTTTGGGTCACTTCTTAAAGAGAATTCACACTCACAGCACTTTTTCTCAAAGGGAGAAAGGTGGCTTGCATTTCCAATGCAGATCCAAATAGTAATACAAGTAATGTCTTTTTATATTGGCTATTCCAACAGCCGAAGCGAATCTCTCTCTCATCAAGGAAAAAAAAAAAAAAAAAAAGACAAAAAAAAAGAACAGAATGAAAGATATCATGAAATTTAGAACCTAGCACCAATCTAAGTGGGAAAAAGAAATCATCAGAGAATGCAAGCGTTTCTATATAAAGAAATGTTGAGATCTGAGTTAAATATCCAAAAAAAAAAAAACACACACACACACACGCGCGCGCATCAATCAAGAATTAGAACTCTTGCTAGTATAAATTGAATAAGTGAAAATTAATCTGATTAATATGTTGATTACTTCTTATAATGTGTAAAACTTGTAGCTCACCTCAATAGTAATTACAAACTGACTGAATCTAAAATTAAGATGAAAAGCAAGAAAATATAACACCAATCTCTTCTTGATCGGATGGTAAGAAAATTTATGAGTTTTGGAACAAAACCCAAAGACCCATCTCGCATAAAGAAGGCAAGAACAACAAAAGAGAAAGAGTACATGCTCAAATCTATGTGATATATAATATATTCATGGTCTCTTCTTCCCATATATCAAGAATCGCCATGCTTGTGCCAACAAACAAGCATGGCAACACAGCGCCTCATGATGTAAAATCTGGCCTTCTGTTCCTTTGCTAAGCTACTGCATTTGCTGCCAATGGAAGAACTCTTCTGTGAGCAGCTCCGGGGAAGAGGGCACTTTGAAGTGGAGCTTTTCTGGGAAAAACTTCTCAATAGAGGAGACTTTGACGAAGTGCTCTTTGTTGAAGAGCTCCTTGTGAATGGAGATTTAGAAGAAGAAGAACAAGAAGGGCTCTTTGTTGAAGAACTTCTTGCAAATAGTGACTTTGAAGATGTTAAGGAATGGCTGCTAGTTGCACCTTCCTTCTTTGATAGCTTCCATTTTTCATCCATGTAACACTCAGATATATATATATCTGTGGTTGTTCTTTAATCTCTGCTTTAACTTCTTTATATCTATAATGTCTGTCCGTGATAGGAAGAAAGAAAGAGGAGAGACGACTGTAAAGAGAGGATTGATTGGGAGTTATGGAGGTAGTACGTAAGTAGTGGCCCTAGTGGGGCATTGATAGTACTTATAGCTGAGTTATTTAGTGCTTAAGTTTGAAACTCTTGCTCTATCAGAAAAATTATTAGTCATTATCTGATCATATAATTCAGGTTATATTCTAAACCAATAAAAACAAATCATTTAATAACAAAATTAATATTTTCATGTTACTTTTTATTATATATTTATAAGGTTTGGCTTCTGATGGTGAAATATCATGTCGGTCAAAATGTCAAATATCCATAAAATATTATTACGCAGTAAATCAGGAGTTATAAATTTCTAATGATAGATAAAAAGAAATAATATCAAAAGCAAATTCAAATAAAAACTAGTACAAACTTGCCAATTTAGTTGTTGTAAAAATTACTGTGTCTCTCGCATTATTTTTATTTTCTGTTTGTATTGGTGGAGTTGCATGTTACATTATTTTCCATCGTGGCATAAGATGATTGGTTGCTTCTGTGAACGTTCCAGTTCTGCAGTTCACACAATATAATAGCCAATTCTTGAATGAGCTCCTCGTTTTTGAGATCCATGACTGTTGTACGGTGCTCCATTATAAACCGTAAAAGAGCACACGTATTTAGAAGGGTGTGGGGGGCAGTGGTTAGCTGGTTCTCACATGTGAGGTGTCTCTGCCCATTATTGTGCAAAATAGAGACCGTTGATATTTTTCTTCATAATTTTAAAGGTTACTCTGCACACAAGCCTACTTGTTGTATTATGTGACACATATAGTGTAAAAATGGTGGAATCTAGAGGCAATATTTTTTGCTCCAAGTACAAGTTACAATGCTGTTTCTCTTTGAAAGAAAATTATGTGGAATCTTTGCGAGTTGATTTCATGTAAATAGTCCTGTACTAGATAAAGCCCGACGGATATTTATAAGGTGTTCATATTAATTAGAACCAATTACAGTTCTTGGGTACTGATTATTAAAGGGTACATATATGTATTTTTCCGTAGTTCACATGCATGGTATGAACAACAAAAATGGGTTATAAATAAACTATTCCGTGGAAGATGCCCTTGGTCAAGAATAGGATCGTTTACCGCCCAAACTATATATCTTCTTTCCTTTTTAAAAAAAAAAAA
This sequence comes from Quercus variabilis, assembly GCA_030445155.1. Taxonomy (NCBI): domain Eukaryota; kingdom Viridiplantae; phylum Streptophyta; class Magnoliopsida; order Fagales; family Fagaceae; genus Quercus; species Quercus variabilis. The sequence goes on from CP129445.1 coordinate 32,906,509, forward strand.
TTTTATTGCATATTTAATTAATTATATCTGGTAGTATAAATGCTTTGTTTTACTATTGTAAATATGAGTAATTATTAAGTGTTTTGAAGAACATTAATTAATATGGTGTTTTCTCATTTCACATTTATTGTAGATCTCATTTTTAAGTTCTTGTAAATAGAATAGATGAAGAGTAATTAATGTTATAATCATAAACTATTTTACAACATCTTTACAAACTGGTGTTATGGCCAACTTCTTATTGGTTCTTATTTAGGCTAACTATTAACATCACTTTTTTATTTACCAATAATTACTCACCATATCAGCAGTACGTAAAAATTTTTGTAAAAAGTTTATATCTCTAGCTTTTTTCATAGATGAATTCCCCTTTCTTTTTGGATAGAATTAAGATTTTATCTTGAGGGCCAAAACATGAATCTAAAAAACATCTATTATAACAAAATAAGTTTATAATACATCAAGTGTTAATACAACAAAATATGTATAGTGACATTAAACAAAATATTGCAACAAGTTAAAATTGTCACAATAGTAACTTAAAAGTGTTAAATTATTACATTAACAATTATAAGTTGCAACAAATTATAATTATCAGTTGCAATAGAAACTTTAATACATTAGGAAAAATTGTTGCAACATATTGATATTAATTATTTTTGCGTAACGAAAATTTTGAAGTAATAGCTTAATGCAATAAAGTTATTATTGCAATAATTTGATATAAAATTTTTAACAATTTATTGCATTGACAAACAAGAAACTACAATGAAGACATCATTGCAATAACCTGATATCAATTATTTATAATTTATTGCAACAAGATTTTTTGTTGCACAAACATATTACCTCAAATTTTATTGCAACGCAGCATCAACTATTGCAATAACTTTAATGTTATTGCAACAATTATTTTTGATGTAATAAACATTTTTTCTTGTAGTGATGGTCTCAACCTGGTTACATTTATAATGTTTCTTTGCTAACATATGATGTCTTTTATCTTATGACACAATAATTGTACAGTAAATAAATATATTGAAGTAGTTAGGGGTCTGGTATGTGAGCTTTTGGTTTTGAAAGCAGATGGGCTACGTCTCTGAGACATGTCAATTTTTAGCAAGTTGATCAATGATGAAGATAGTGATTCACTCCTCAGGCTCAATTACTATCCACCCACACTTAAGAATGATGAGGTTGGGTTTAGAGAGCATTCTGACTCTCATCTCTTTACCCTTCTAACATCAATGATGTGGATGGCCTCCAAATTTTTGTTCAAAAAGATGTGTGGATCTCTGTTCTAGCTAACCCTAATGCCTTTTGGGTTAATGTGGGTGACATGTTACAGGTTGGTATTCATATAAAATTTTCAATTATCTTCTTCTATCCAAGAAAATTGTACACTAATATTTATTCCTGTAATTTCATTTGTGAAGGCTTTGACAAATGAATGATTTTTTAATGTTCAACACAGGGCACTAGCAAATTTATCCGAGCCTAGAATGTCAGTGATTTATTTTGGAGCTCCCTACTTGCTAGTATCAATTTCTACATCTCTAGAAATGCTCAGCCCCATTGGGCACTTTCTCTACAAGACCTTCACTTGGGCTGAATGCAAGGATAACTTTTACTTTTGACACCTCACTGAAGGACATCTTGATGATTTCAAGAATGAGTGAGTATTTGGATGAAGAGGGTCTTGGGATCATCACATATCTTTCCATATTTCGGCAAAGAAAATGTCATTGGGAATCCGAATGAATCTTTTCATCATCCAACATCACATATCATTTCAGTTCTCTATAATAAAAGTTTTATTAGAATAATTGTAATGGTTGGGAGTCTTTACTTACTTTAGCGAGTCGTGGTCCATTTGAGTACCGTAGGATTGGGGATCCATGGTGGGTTCTTAATTCTCATGCTCATTATTCAATCCTATGTTATTTCTATAAATTTAGTAATATTATCTTAGAATAATTTGAGATTGCCATTTGTTGATGATTATTATTTACCTTCGTTGAAGGTTTTTCCACTAGATGTATCTAATCCTAAAATATTGCAAGATTTTATTTGGTTATGTGTATTTATCATCTAATGGACCATTACTACTTCAAATATTGCAATCATCTAATAGATAATATATATATATATATATATATATATTTGTTGCAATAAAAAATTTACTACTTCGAATATTTTGTAGTAATTAGATATTACTTTCAAGAATCTTATTGCAATAAATTGCAATTAATTGACAAAAATAATTCTGATCAAATTATTGTAATGATATATAAATACTTCATTTTGTCATTGCAATAAGCCAATAGTTTATAAATAATTGATATCAAGTTATAACAATAATATTTTTATTGCAGTTTGTGTTTGCCATTGCAATAACTTGTAAACAAATTTATATCAAATTATTATAATAATAATTTTGTTGCAATAAGCTATTAGTTCAAAATTTCCGTTGCACTAAAATGAAAAATAATTGATATTAATTTACTGCAACGATTTCTTCATTTTAAGTATAGAAAATTATAAGACTTATTTTGGTTCAAAATTATAAGTTGCTGCAACTTATTATTATTGATACAATAATTTAACACTTTTAAGTTACTATTGCAACAATTTTAACATATAGATGTAATATTTTGTCTAATACCATTATACATATTTTGTTTTATTAACACTTAATATAATAGACTTATGTTGATGTTGTGATCCTTCAAAAATATGAAATATATTACAATTCCAAACTAGATTAATTCAATGTAAAGTAACTAGCATATATTTAAGAATTAACAAAATAAGTGTTTTCTAATATATTTCAAGTCAAACATCTATCATCTATCAAAATAGAACTTTACTCTTTTTTTGGAAAAACAAATCTTGAAAATCATTTATGGTTGAATTTATACTAAATTTTATAATGATTTTCCTTTTAATATACAAAATCAAAAGAATAAGAATTTCATCTTACATTTCATTTGCAAAACCCAATTTTAACAATATTTATTGTTGAAAATATTTAGTTGATAATTATAATAGAAACTAGAAGGGAGAGTCAAATACACCCATTGTGTAAAATTGGTATTTGATAAGGAATATTTTTACTGAGAATTTTTCTAGCTCTTTTTACCCTTCAGGTTGTAAATGCTCTTCAGATTCCTTAGATCCTTCGGGCTAGAATGGTCCTTTAGGATAAGAATGCTCTTCGGGTTCGACACTAACGAAGGAACCTTCCGCCCTTTCACCCATCTCTACCATCAGGTATAGAGTCACTCTTTGGGATAAAACCATCCTTCGGGTTGAAGCTTTCCTTCAAATTCAATAACTACGTCTTCCATCACCCGTCGAGTTTACCCTATACTAATGGTGGGGTACACTTGGTCTCACACCGTTTGCATGTTCTCTACTCATGTATCCCTATATGGAAATAACTTGCACACCACGTCCAAAGATCCTCCTACATATTCATATCCTCTCAGTATGAGAAATAAAGCCTTAAGATCTCAAAACATTAACTACATATCTTCCCTACAAGGAAAGGTCTTATGTTCATGGAATCTTGGTCGGCTCTATACCACTATATAAGTACCAAGTCTCCTCTTCTCCAAGGTATTTGAAATTTCCTATTTCTTACACTTTCGAGTTATTGGAGATTTTTCTATCATTGACTTAACCTTCAGATGGTCTTTGGCCGGCATCCCACCGATGCTCTCTATAGGTTCTTATTGACGCGCATGCAGACAATCAACTCACCAACAATTTTGCGCATTATCAATATTAGATTATTTACTTTTAAAAAAAAAAAAATTATTTCTAGTCATATTTGGTCAATTTTAAAATATTTAACATTTTTTTTGAAATTTAATTGTTGAAATACATTCTATTGATCATAATGGTGAATTTACATTTTTAATATAGTTTTTCTTGATTTATCAATCTCTTTGACAAAAATTTTTTACTAACAAACAAAGATCTTTAATTTATTCTAAAATATTAATGTGGCTCTAGTCTAGAGGATCCATAACTGATGATTTAATTTTTGTAATTAAGAATATATTGCAATATAGAAAATATTTAATTGATAATGACACTTGATTGTCAAGTCATCTTGTTGATGGATTTAAAAAAAAATAAAAAATAAAAAATAAAAACATTGAAACAATCTCTTAGGAAAAACTAGACAAACATGACAACACCCAAATCTTGAAATACTAACTTTTAATTTGGGGTCCTAAAAAAGACAAGTAACCAATAAAACGTCATACCAAAATACGTAATCATATTGCATGAGTCATTTTTTCCCCTACCGAAGTTTTTTTTTTTTTTTTTTGGGTTAATAAGGGATTAGTTTTTGTTTTGTTGATTAAAAAAAAAAAGTCTTTTTTTCCAAGTTATATATATTATAAATATTTTATTTAAAAAAAATAGCCCATATGTTATATATATTAAATAATATATGTATACACATGTATACATATGGTAATAAAATATATATATATAAAAAAGATCATATATAATAAAATAATAAAATATGCATACACACACATTCAGGACAAGGTGCGGCATGTAACGCCTATTCTAGTCTCATTACCTCTTTGAGGCATGGCCAACAAAGGCAGTGAAGTTAAGGCGGGGCATTTTCGCAATTTCCCAATCCACCGGCCATGGACATAGTTATGGGCTCAGTGGCCTCTCTAATTTTAAATTATTTGAACCAGCTTTCAATTTTAAAAGGGACCATATGTGAATATTTTTAAACAAAATTCAAAATTTATCTAATAATATATATTATTTTAAAAAAATTTAGGAAAAATTACATAACTCGCCCATAATTTGTACCATATTTCAGATTTAGTCCCAAAATTTTAATTTTGTTGTTTAAAGTTCCAAATTTATGAAATTGTTTCAACTTCAATCCTCTATTCATCTTTACTATTTTAGGTAGTAGATATCAAAGCTGAGAAAAGCGTAAATCATTGATTAAAATTTATGTTTCTTTTAAAGTGTATTCATAAATCAATTTGACAAATATTCTACAAGTGCTTAGAGCTAGAGAGAAAAATCTGTTTGGAAAGAGAAAAGGGTTTCACTTAGAGTGAAAAAGCTATTGAAAGTCAAAACTGGTTACTTAGTTATATACAAAATTTTATCAATGGTTTTCCCATTTTTTCTGCTTGACTAAATTACAGAATAAATAATGAAGATGGACAGAGGATTCAAATCAAAATTGTTTCATAAGTTTAAGATTTATTTTGACAAAATTAAAAAAATTAAGACCTAATCTAGGACATGATTTAAAAATTGAACCCTTTTACTAACTTTTTCAAGGTTTTAAAAGTCTAAGGGACCATACCCCCTTGGTCTCTTCGTAAGTCCATATCTGCCCTGGGCCCCTTGCTTTTCATTACGTTACATAAGGTACACTTGGATGTTGTGTTGTTGAATCTTATAATGAGTACAGTCAAACTATTTGAAGACTTATGATCCCTGCTTTATACTGGTGGTTGGATGCACAGTCTTCTTCATGCCTTTTCCTTTTTGCCTTTTCCCTGTGATCTTTTTTTTTTTTTTTTTTTTTTTTTTTTTTTTTTTTTTTTTTTTGTGGTTGTGTGTGTTCTTTAGAACTTTCTTTAGATGCTCTTTCCTAAATGTATTAAGATTTTTTTATTGATAAATTACACATCTTCAAATTTAGGATATCTTCATTTATCTTACTCTTACAGAGGAATGAGATATCATTTGAACTGGAGGAAATTTCACGAAAAAAAAAATCAATATAAATGATTGAAAGTTCTTTTCTTTTAATTTTAAAGATGAATATTATAAGTTCATATATCGATCACACCTAACTCTACATTTTCTAGTGGATTCCAGTTAGTTTAACTGGTAAAGTTTTTAATGGTTATATAAGAAATTTGAGGTTCAATTCTCACTTATACAAAAAACTGATTAGTATTTTAGTCTGATGATAAAGAGTTATTATTAAAAGCGGACGCTATAAATTGAAATTCTCTAAAAAAAAAAAATTAAAAATCTATCACCTGTACTTTCTAAAAAAAAACCTATACATGCCCTATAGTGTGAAAAACAATTACGTGGGTAAATACTATATGTTGGAGGTTTAGATACACATGCACGTGCTACAATTTGGATCAGCGGTCAGACTGCATGAAATTTCAAATATATTAAATTGAGATTCAGCTTCAACTAAAAAAATAAATAAATAAACCCACTAAAAAAGAGGTGTAATTTTTAAATCATTTGACTAGTCAAAATTAGTTTAATACAAACATATGCACATGGCCCTCCAAAAGAAATACAGGTACGGATACATACAAGTATCTAAGTCGTTGTTTGTAAAATGTGAACATTAACAACAAATTTAGAGAAATCACCATCTCCATGTGACCAAAACAGAAGAGTTGAACCACCGATCGTAAAAAGAATATTTGACTCTCACTGATCAGTAAGAATCAATAAATAATTTAGAAGCAGTAATTTTTAATTGTTTTCGAGTATTCAAAAAGAATAAACAAATAAAGAATCAAAATTTAAAAGCACGTTAATTAATAATTCTTTTACAAGACCCTTCACAATTGCACAAGATAAAATTAGAGCTTTTTTTTTTTTTTTTTTTTTTTTTTTTTGGAGAAGCAGATAAAATTAGAGCTTATTACGAAGTATAACTTGTCTAGAATTTTCAGCATGATCACCTGGAATAATTTAGAGGATATAATTAATTAAGCATATGCGATCGTAGTCACAAAGAGTTTAAACTCCTATTGAGATGTACGAATTTCTTGATTTAATGGCTTGTTTGGAAGTTTAGAGAGGGAGGAGAGTAGAGGGGAGTAGAGGGAAGGAAAGTAGTGGGGAGGAGAGTAGAGGAGAATGATTCACCTCCACCTTATTTGGATGTTTTTAAAATTAGTAAGGGGGAAGGGATTAATTAGCCCTTCCCCTTGTGTAATTTTGTTAATATAATAAGGGTAAATTAGGTAATTTACTTGGTCAATAGTTTATGTACTCTACTCCCCCTCCAAATCTTTCCATTTTGGAGGAATTAAAATTGGGGGGCTAGATGGAGTCCAAACCCCTCCAAACTCCTCCAAACCCCTCCCCCTCATTCTTTAAAAAACTTCCAAACAAGGTAATTGCATTACTCTCCCTCCCTCTACTCTACTCCCCCTCCTTTTTTAAACATCCAAACATGCCATAAATGTTCTATCTTCCTATATATTAATATGAAGATTGTTTAAAAGTCATTCTATATATGGTGGCTTGTGTAGATCCCAAATTCCCAATTTATTTTAACTTAGCTGGTATGTAAAGTAATAAACATCCTTACTTATTAATACCCCCCAAAAAAAAGTAGAATATTTTTAACACCATTGTTCATCAACTACTATTAATTGTCATTAAAATGTAAGTCTTTCAGTAAATTCTTTTCTAAGTTTTAGGAATGTCACCTAAATATTAAGTAGGTAAAAATCCTAACCATTGGGTCCAAACTTATTTATGGGAAATTTTTTTAGTTGAAATATGAAAAGGAAAAACCAACTTACAGTACTTTATCCATGGCTAGGGTCTTATCTAGCTAGGAACTCCAATTCTCACCAATAGACCTCTCGTAACTACTCACTAGAGCATGTGGAGCCTTAGGTTTCAAGTAAACCCCACATAATAACATGGCTTTGATTATAAACCTAACCCTAACACACTTTTTGGGCTAAGGCTGCATTTGGTTCAATGTAAATTGAATTCTGAGTGTAAAATCAATGCAGGGAAAAGTGAATTTCTGTAAGAAAAATGAAATCTGGGTGTTTGGTTCTACAGTGGAAAATAATCCGGAAAACGATTTTTGGTGTTTGGTGACATTCTAAAAATGCTATTTTCCTACTAATTTTTCACATTTTCTTAGCTCCCAAACAAATTTTATAACAAAAAATTTCAAAATATACGCTTCACACAACCAAGAATGGAATTAAAAACATTTTTTATTCACAAACTCGTTAGATTGGGAAAGAGAGATTAAGGAAAAGAGAGGATCGGAGTGGATGGAGGACGGCGGCGGCCAGATCAAGTGGATTTGGGGGTGGAGTGGAGTGGGTTGGTGATTGGTGGCGGCCGGATCGACAATCAGTGATGGTGGCCAAATCAATTGTCAAGATTGGTATCGAGCTTAGGGCTTTGGGCGACAAGATCTGTGGTTCGATCTAGAGGCGGCAGCAACGGCGGGGGTGGGTGGTGGGTTGTAGATCGGTGACATGCAGTTAAAGATTCGGCCATGGTTGGTCAGAGGAAAAGAGAGAGAACGAGGGAGGAAGAGAAAAGGGACGGTGGACGCAGCTTGCATGGCGGACGGCAGATGGTGGACGGAGCTTGCACGACAAACGGTAGATGATGGATGGAGCTTGCATGGCGGTCCGATTCCTCTCTCTCTCTCTCTCTCTCTCTCTCTCTGGGTTGTTGAGTTCTGAGTGAGGCTAGAAATTAGTTAAAGGTAAAATGAGTATGTAATTGGTTTTACAAAGTTGGGGTGCCTATTTTACGATCAACTGAAATTGGTTTTCAGTTTGACTGAATTTTCATGCACACCCAAACACCCTCAAGCATGTAAAATATTTTCTGGATTTCCTTTACCACTGAAACAAACGCAGTCTAAGATTTTGAAATCTAAGTACTTTTCCCATTCTTCTTGCCTAGAGTGTCCTCGAAATCTTGCAGCCAGGGTCTCACATTTGGAAATCTATTCTAGCAGCTAGCATGCTCCTATTTCAAAAAGGGTCTAAGATGGAAAATAGGGCATGGCTCCAAAATAAATCTATGGTTCGACCAGTGGCTAACTTGTGGGGCTCTCCAACAACTCATATCGATCAGGACCATTATCTTTGTTTAGAGCATGTACAGGACGGTCTCTTTATCTAGACTAGAAATGATTGGGACTTGGGATACATTATAATTCAAAATATTATCAAAGGTATATATCATGTTTCCTATTCATGGTACGTACTAGACATGATACATTAAGATGGTCTAAGAGAATTCGCAGTAGTGGTGCTAAAAAGCTATATTGGTATATTTTAGCTCCTCATGTACAAAAAACTTGTTCCAACAGTGGAGCTATAGTTATTTTTTTTAGATGATTTGCTACAGTGCACATCTATAGATAGATGTGCACTGTAGCTTAGAGCTACAAAAAAAAATTAATTTTTTATTCTGGCCGCATTAAAATATTGCCCCTCTCTCTCTCTCTCTCTGTCAACTCTCAGTCTCATCTCTCTCAACTCTCACCTCTCTCAGCCCTCTCTCAACTTCATCTCACCGCTGCCAGCCCACCTCCATGCCGTCGATCCACGCCACAGACCTCGTCGCCGATCCACGCTGCAAACCTCGCCGTTGATCCACACCACAGACCCCGGCCTCGATCCACCCCGCCAACCCATCTTATGCCTTACTTGGTTTTTTTTTTTTTTCCTCTGCTGTGGGCTGTGGTGTGGTGGTGGTTGTGGTTGTGTGGGTAGATCGTCGTCGGTGGGTGGCTGGGTTCGTCGGCATCAGTGGGTGGCTTGTGTGGGTTTCGTGGTGGTGGGTGTGGGTGTTGCCGCTGATCAACCGTGATTGTTGACGTCGATCGGAGTGCTTACTCGCCGATCGGGTGGGTTTCTCGTGATTTTTTATTTTTTTTAGTCTGGGTTGAAGAAAAAAATTGGAGATTTGGGTTTTTTTTTTTTTTTTTTTGGCTTGCTTTGAACTGGTGGTGGTGGTGGTGGTTATGGGTGTGGATGTGGCTGATAGTGGTTGTGGTTGGTGTTGTGGTTGTTTTTTTGATAGTATGATATATTATTTTATTGTAGTGTTTATATTATTTTACTGTGATATGTATATTATTTTATTGTGTTAAAAACTAAAATAGATTCACTGCTGCAACTTGTGTGTAGGTAAAATAGATAAAGTGACTTTTTGTGTAGCTAAATAGCTAAAATTTTACAACCAGTGCTGCGAATGCTCTAATGACAATAGAACTTGTTCGGTTAAAGAAGATTCAAAATTCGTTTAAAAATTACCTCATCCCAAAAAAAAAAAAAAATCCTTTATCAATTATCTTCGCTTCCATGTGACAACTTTCAATGGGTTTAACGATAGTAAGACAAGGGCTTAATATAATATGGCTTGAGAAGTAAGACATTGAAATATAATTTTAGAATCATCAGATTCTGCTTTCGTTATTTTTTAACTAACAACTCAAGGTACGATTATTTTCAGTTTTTTCTTTTCTTTTTTTAGAAGAAAGACACATCAGCTTTTTATTTCATAGCAAAAAGATTTATAACATTACAATCATAGAGGTCTGATGGATCATACCCCATCCAAACAAATACAAGAAAAGAAATTATAACTCTTTTGGCTTAGGCATGAACTAAAATATTGTCTTGTCATATACAAAATAAAAAATAAAAAATAAAGAGAATTAAAAGGAAAAAAAATGGAAAAAAGAAAAAGAAAAAAAGAAAAAAAACAATTTGGGTAAGAAAATGATGCCATCTCTTGAACATTTTTTATTCTCTAACTTTGATCTCATTTGGTACTTAGTTTCTTTCTTTTGGCACCATAAAAGCATATATATAATAACTGAAATTGCTCATATAACCCTACAAATAGTTATTATACAATGTTTATTATTTAAAAAAAAAAAAAAATTCTTACAATTTCCATAACAAATAAATCAAAATCTTATACAACAATCAAAATCATATGGGCAATAAAACTATAGGGGCTCCTTTTTCGGAGGTGGGCCCCCGACAATGAATTTGTAGAGAGTGGGGCAAAGGGTTTGGCTCCGGCCGGCCCCTCGCCGGTCTTCCTTGGACTTTTCGTCTATTGCTCTTTGCTTGGGGTTGCTCCTCGGCTGGCGTCCGAGGAGGCCCCCCTTCACAAGGGGGGTTCTTTGCCTTATATACGCCCTTTAGCTCGATCCTGGCCTTACAGCTGTTGGCCATCCGGGCTACTGATTCAGGACTTGTCCCATCAGACAGGTTCCTCACCATACTGGGGGTTGCTGCCTCCAAGGTTTCTCAGTGAAGGGTCTTGTCATCATTAATGTAGTTTGGAGGATCAGGCATACTCGTTAAGTGTGGATGTGACCACCTGTTCTGGGTCTGCCCCCTACCTAGATTAGACTAGGTGTGCCGAGGAGGGGTGTGTCCTCGGCTTGGGTCTGAGAAGAACTAAAACCCTTAGGCCGACCATCTGGGGAGATTGCCCTCCTCGGCTTAGGCCTTGGGCCAGCCTAAAGGTGGGCCGGGGATTCTGGGCCCTCGGGCCCCACAATAGCCCCTCGAAACCCTGCTGCACGTCTCCTTGGACGGGGAGGAGGGTTTTGCAAACCTCGGCCCCCATGTTCCGAAAGGCCTTCAGCCGATTGGTGCTCCCTTGAGTGGCTGGTTCGACCCTTAGGCTCTTCAATAGGTAGTTAGTTTCTCCACAGGGATAGGTCTTCGGACCGAGCAGTACCTTGGCTCCGTCGTAAATAGCTAGCTCCCCGTAGGCTTGAGTCCGTAGACCATGCAAGACCTAGGTACAGTTGCTGCCTTAAGTACGAGTGGCCAGCTCCCCGTAGGCTTGAGTCCGTAGACCATGCAAGACCTAGGTACAATTGCTGTCATCGTTTCCAAGTGGCTAGCTCCCCATAGGCTTGAGTCCGTAGACCATGCAAGACCTAGGTACAATTGCTGCCTTAAGTACGAGTGGTCAGCTCCCCGTAGGCTTGAGTCCGAGGACCATGCAAGTCCTAGGTACAGTTGCTGCCATCGTTTCCAAGTGGCTAGCTCCCCATAGGCTTGAGTCCGTAGACCATGCAAGACCTAGGTACAGTTGCTGCCTTAAGTACGAGTGGCCAGCTCCCCGTAGGCTTGAGTCCGAGGACCATGCAAGTCCTAGGTACAATTACTGCCATCGTTTCCAAGTGGCTAGCTCCCCATAGGCTTGAGTCCGTAGACCATGCAAGACCTAGGTACAATTGCTGCCTTAAGTACGAGTGGCCAGCTCCCCGTAGGCTTGAGTCCGTAGACCATGCAAGTCCTAGGTACAATTGCTGCCATCGTTTCCAAGTGGCTAGCTCCCCATAGGCTTGAGTCCGTAAACCATGCAAGACCTAGGTACAGTTGCTGCCTTAAGTACGAGTGGCCAGCTCCCCGTAGGCTTGAGTCCGAGGACCATGCAAGTCCTAGGTACAGTTGCTGCCATCGTTTCCAAATGGCTAGCTCTCCATAGGCTTGAGTCCGTAGACCATGCAAGGCCTAGGTACAATTGCTGCCTTAAGTACGAGTGGCCAGCTCCCCGTAGGCTTGAGTCCGAGGACCATGCAAGTCCTAGGTACAGTTGCTGCCATCGTTTCCAAGTGGGCCCCGAGCATGAGGACACAGCGTTCACCTCTTTGGGCAACTCAGTCTCACGTCGGGTAGAAGTCCCTCCCCATAGCCCCTTGCAGGCTGCTGGAGCAAGAGTCATTGTACCACTACTGCACAGTTGCCTCCAATAGGAGTTTGTCCTCGGATCCGAGGACTTTGTCTTTGGTGTGAGGACGTCCACGGGTCTTTTCCTGTGAGCTGTTTTTCCTCGGGTCAGATTGTGACTTCGCACGTGGGGCTGATCTTGCTTCTGGTTCGCGTTCCTCATCTTTCTGGTTTACGAGGCGTCGCTTGGCCTTCCGCGCTCCCTGTTTGACGCTTCGGTGCCCGTAACGCGCCTCCATTAATGCCCTCGTGAATTAACACGAATCGGGCAGCTGGCAATCCCCTTGGAATTGGGTGGGAATTAATTCCCTTTGACAATTACCCCTTTGAATTCCGCGTGGCTCAACTCCAGCTGGTTTTCGCCCTCCATAAAAGGCGTTCTAGGGGGAGTGTTTCTCCTCATTCCATGAATTCTCCCCCACGAACAGAAATATACACTTTCACCTTCCTGAGCCCCTTTGATACCGCCACCAGGGTTGTGACCGCAGTTAGGAGACCTGGAGTTAAGGGCCGCCGTGGCCGCAGCCCTTACTGGGCTGCCAGCGCGGCAGAGTTTAGGCGTAACACTGGCAGGGCCTCGTATGGTGGCCAGGGGAGACGTCATTGAAGTACCTAACGTCCCTCCGCAGAGCGCACCTCCGACGAAGGAGGCACGCGAACTCCCATCACGGCTGGTGCCTGAGTATTGCCGTCTCCGACGGTCAGTGCTCGTGCAGTTTGGAGAGGGTCGAGGAAGCATCACGAGGGAAGGTGTTCCGAGGTCTCGGGGTCGGCTCCTCACTTTGTTCAAGCTTTGGTTTGAAGGTGAGCCAGCCCCCAGCCCCCCTTCCCGTGCTTTTACTGTCAAGTTCTCCCATTCTCTTGACGCCAATAAAAGCACGGGTTGACACTTCCCTCATTCCTGATATTAATTCTTTGCAAGCCTCTTGCCCGGCCAGTTCCAAGACCGGTCCGCTTAGGCCTCTGATTGTAGGATTAGTTGGTAGGATTTTTTGTAAAACACGCCTGTCTGAGCCTCTGATTGTATTTGTAACCCCTTTTTTTTTTGAGATTGTAAAGATTATTGTATTTGTAATCTTCTTTTGAAATAATAAAGAATTTTTCTTTTACTTATTGTTGAGTTTCCTTTTCGCACTGCAATTCTTCTCTTCTTCTCTTCTTCTTTCTTTCTCTCTTTTTTTTTTTTTCTTTTTGCACCGCCAACTTCTGAGTAATAACTGCTTTAGAACGACCGCCGGTTGCGCCGGCCGGCGCACTAACCCTCCCCACAGACGGCGCCAATTGTAGGGGCTCCTTTTTCGGAGGTGGGCCCCCGACAATGAATTTGTAGAGAGTGTGGCAAAGGGTTTGGCTCCGGCCGGCCCCTCGCCGGTCTTCCTTGGACTTTTCGTCTATTGCTCTTTGCTTGGGGTTGCTCCTCGGCTGGCGTCCGAGGAGGCCCCCCTTCACAAGGGGGGTTCTTTGCCTTATATACGCCCTTTAGCTCGATCCTGGCTTTACAGCTGTTGGCCATCCGGGCTACTGGTTCAGGACTTGTCCCATTAGACAGGTTCCTCACCATACTGGGGGTTGCTGCCTCCAAGGTTTCTCAGTGAAGGGTCTTGTCATCATTAATGTAGCCTGAAGGACCAGACATACTCGTTAAGTGTGGATGTGACCACCTGTTCTGAGTCTGCCCCCTACCTGGATTAGACTAGGTGTGCCGAGGAGGGGTGTGTCCTCGGCTTGGGTCTGAGAAGAACTAAAACCCTTAGGCCGACCATCTGGGGAGATTGCCCTCCTCGGCTTGGGCCTTGGGCCAGCCTAAAGGTGGGCCGGGGATTCTGGGCCCTCGGGCCCCACAAAAACAATAAAGAAAGAAACAAAATTACCTTGTAGGAAGGGCTACTCCTTTCGCTGAGAGAGAAAAAGAGAAGGTTTTTTTTTTTTTTTTTTAATTATATTTTTTTTAAGATTAAATACGAGGAAGAGAGACATTTATTTAGGTTTGATTTTGGCAACTGATTTGCCATTCAGAAGTAATAAAGAGAAGTGGAAGTACCTAATTTTAAGGGATATAGATAAATAATTATCTTTGAAAGTCAGAGAGAGACACTAACAAGAGAGGGGGAAAAAGATTTAAAGCCATATATAATTGTTAATCTTTTTCTTTATTATTATTTTTTTAATAAAAAGAACTTTAACTAGAACTAAAACCTTTTAGATGTTGGAATTCAAACTGGAACTAAAAAACTTTAACTGGGTAAGAGTTAAATCAAAAGTTGGAATTAAAATGAAAAAAAAAAAAAAAAAATTCCGTGCACATATATCTTTTTATTAAATTTTTGAGAGCACAAAAAATGGTGCTTGAGTTTAGGAGAAGCTTGTTGGTAACCACTGTTACTAGGCTATATATTAGGAAAGTATTCTGTGGGGCCCGAGGGCCCAGAATCCCCGGCCCACCTTTGGGCTGGCCCAAGGCCTAAGCCGAGGAGGGCAATCTCCCCAGATGGTCGGCCTAAGGGTTTTAGTTCTTCTCAGACCCAAGCCGAGGACACACCCCTCCTCGGCACACCTAGTCTAATCCAGGTAGGGGGCAGACCCAGAACAGGTGGTCACATCCATACTTAACGAGTCTGCCTGACCCTCCAAGCTACATTAACAGTGACAAGACCCTTCACTGAAAAGTCTTGGAGGCAGCAACTCCCAGTATGGTGAGGAACCTGTCTGATGGGACAAGTCCTGAACCAGTAGCCCGGATGGCCAACAGCTGTAAGGCCAGGATTGAGCTAGAGGGCGTATATAAGGTAAAGAACCCCCCTTGTGAAGGGGGGCCTCCTCGGACGCCAGCCGAGGAGCAACCCCAAGCAAAGAGCAATAGACGAAAAGTCCAAGGAAGACCGGCGAGGGGCCGGCCGGAGCCAAACCCTTTGCCCCACTCTCTACAAATTCATTGTCGGGGGCCCACCTCCGAAAAAGGAGCCCCTACAATTGGCGCCGTCTGTGGAAAGGGTTGGTGCGCCGGACGGCGCAACCGACGGTCGTTCTAAAGCAGTTATTACTCAGAAGTTGGCGGTGCAAAAAGAAAAAAAAGAGAAAGAAAGAAGAAGAGAAGAAGAGAAGAATTGCAGTGTGAAAAGGAAACTCAACAATAAGTAAAAGAAAAATTCTTTATTATTTCAGAAGAAGATTACAAATACAATAATCTTTACAATCTCAAAAAAAAAAAAAAAGGGGTTACAAATACAATCAGAGGCTCAGACAGGCGTGTTTTACAAAAAATCCTACCAACTAATCCTACAATCAGAGGCCCAGACGGACCGGTCTTAGAACTGGCCGGGCAAGAGGCTCGCAAAGAATTAATATCAGGAATGAGGGAAGTGTCAACCCGTGCTTTTACCGGCGTCCAGAGAATGGGAGAACTGGACGGTAAAAGCACGGGAAGAGGGGCTGGGGGCTGGCTCACCTTCAAACCAAAGCTTGAACAAAGTGAGGAGCCGACCCCTAGACCCCGGAACACCTTCCCTCGTGATGCTTCCTCGACCCTCTCCAAACTGCATGAGCACTGACCGTCGGAGACGGCAATATTCTGGCACCAGCCGTGACGGGAGTTCGCGTGCCTCCTTCGTCGGAGGTGCGCTCTGCGGAGGGACGTTAGGTACTTCAATGACGTCCCCCCTGGCCACCATACGAGGCCCTGTCAGTGTTACGCCTAAACTCTGCCTCGCCGGCAACCCAGTGGGGGCTACGGCCACGGCGGCCCTTAACTTCAGGTCTCCTAACTGCGGTCACAACCCTGGTGGTGGTATCAAAGGGGCTCAGGAAGGTGAAAGTGTATATTTCTGTTCGTGGGGGAGAATTCATGGAATGAGGAGAAACACTCCCCCCAGAACGCCTTTTATGGAGGGCGAAAACCAGCGGGAGTTGAGTCGCGCGGAATTTGAAGGGGGAATTGTCAAAGGGAATTAATTCCCACCCAATTCCAAGGGGATTGCCAGCTGCCTGATGCGTGTTAATTCACGAGGGCATTAATGGAGGCGCGTTACGGGCACCGAAGTGTCAAACAGGGAGCGCGGAAGGCTAAGCGACGCCTCGTAAACCAGAAAGATGAGGAACGCGAACCAGAAGTAAGATCAGCCCCACATGCGAAGTCACAATCCGACCCGAGGAAAAACAGCTCACAGGAAAAGACCCGTGGACGTCCTCACACCAAAGACAAAGTCCTCGGATCCGAGGACAAACTCCTATTGGAGGCAACTATGCAGCAGTGGTACAATGACTCTTGCTCCAGCAACCTGCAAGGGGCTAGGGGGAGGGACTTCTACCCAACGTGAGACTGAGTTGCCCAAAGAGGTGAACGCTGTGTCCTCATGCTCGGGGCCCACTTGGAAACGATGGCAGCAATTGTACCTAGGACTTGCATGGTCCTCGGACTCAAGCCTACGGGGAGCTGGCCACTCGTACTTAAGGCAGCAATTGTACCTAGGTCTTGCATGGTCTACGGACTCAAGCCTATGGGGAGCTAGCCACTTGGAAACGATGGCAGCAATTGTACCTAGGACTTGCATGGTCCTCGGACTCAAGCCTACGGGGAGCTGGCCACTCGTACTTAAGGCAGCAATTGTACCTAGGTCTTGCATGGTTTACGGACTCAAGCCTATGGGGAGCTAGCCACTTGGAAACGATGGCAGCAATTGTACCTAGGACTTGCATGGTCTACGGACTCAAGCCTACGGGGAGCTGGCCACTCGTACTTAAGGCAGCAACTGTACCTAGGTCTTGCATGGTCTACGGACTCAAGCCTATGGGGAGCTAGCCACTTGGAAACGATGGCAGCAATTGTACCTAGGACTTGCATGGTCCTCGGACTCAAGCCTACGGGGAGCTGGCCACTCGTACTTAAGGCAGCAACTGTACCTAGGTCTTGCATGGTCTATGGACTCAAGCCTATGGGGAGCTAGCCACTTGGAAACGATGGCAGCAATTGTACCTAGGACTTGCATGGTCCTCGGACTCAAACCTACGGGGAGCTAGCCACTCGTACTTAAGGCAGCAATTGTACCTAGGTCTTGCATGGTCTACGGACTCAAGCCTATGGGGAGCTAGCCACTTGGAAACGATGGCAACAATTGTACCTAGGACTTGCATGGTCCTCGGACTCAAGCCTACGGGGAGCTGGTCACTCGTACTTAAGGCAGCAATTGTACCTAGGTCTTGCATGGTCTACGGACTCAAGCCTATAGGGAGCTAGCCACTTGAAAACGATGGCAGCAATTGTACCTAGGACTTGCATGGTCCTCGGACCCAAGCCTACGGGGAGCTGGCCACTCGTACTTAAGGCAGCAATTGCACCTAGGTCTTGCATGGTCTACGGACTCAAGCCTATGGGGAGCTAGCCACTTGGAAACGATGACAGCAACTGTACCTAGGACTTGCATGGTCCTCGGACTCAAGCCTACGGGGAGTTGGCCATTCGTACTTAAGGCAGCAATTGTACCTAGGTCTTGCATGGTCTACGGACTCAAGCCTATGGGGAGCTAGCCATTTGGAAACGATGGCAGCAACTATACCTAGGACTTGCATGGTCCTCGGACTCAAGCCTACGGGGAGCTGGCCACTCGTACTTAAGGCAGCAATTGTACCTAGGTCTTGCATGGTCTACGGACTCAAGCCTATGGGGAGCTAGCCACTTGGAAACGATGGCAGCAACTGTACCTAGGACTTGCATGGTCCTCGAACCCAAGCCTACGGGGAGCTGGCCACTCGTACTTAAGGCAGCAACTGTACCTAGGTCTTGTATAGTCTACGGACTCAAGCCTACGGGGAGCTAGCTATTTACGACGGAGCCAAGGTACTGCTCGGTCCGAAGACCTATCCCTGTGGAGAAACTAACTACCTATTGAAGAGCCTAAGGGTCGATCCAGCCACTCAAGGGAGCACCAGCCGGCTGAAGGCCTTCCGGAACATGGGGGCCGAGGTTTGCAAAACCCTCCTCCCCGTCCGAGGAGACGTGCAGCAAGGTTTCGAAGGGCTATTGTGGGGCCCGAGGGCCCAGAATCCCTGGCCCACCTTTGGGCTGGCCCAAGGCCCAAGCCGAGGAGGGCAATCTCCCCAGATGGTCGGCCTAAGGGTTTTGGTTCTTCTCAGACCCAAGCCGAGGACACACCCCTCCTCGGCACACCTAGTCTAATCTAGGTAGGGGGCAGACCCAGAACAGGTGGTCACATCCACACTTAACGAGTTTGCCTGACCCTCCAGGCTACATTAATGGTGACAAGACCCTTCACTGAAAAGCCTTGGAGGCAGCAACTCCCAGTATGGTGAGGAACCTGTCTGATGGGACAAGTCCTGAACCAGTAGCCCGGATGGCCAACAGCTGTAAGGCCAGGATCGAGCTAGAGGGTGTATATAAGGTAAAGAACCTCCCTTGTGAAGGGGGGCCTCCTCGGACGCCAGCCGAGGAGCAACCCCAAGCAAAGAGCAATAGACGAAAAGTCCAAGGAAGATCGGCGAGGGGCCGGCCGGAGCCAAACCCTTTGCCCCACTCTCTACAAATTCATTGTCGGGGGCCCACCTCCGAAAAAGGAGCCCCTACATATTCATTTAGTGGGAAGTTATTGAGAGGAAATTGCAGTTTTTTTTTTTTTTTTTTTGGTTCAATTACAGTTTTCTCCTTAATTTTTATTTTTTAAGAGTAAGACTATCTAATTAAATTGGGGTATTTTGATAATTTAGGAAAGTGATAACTAATTTTCTGATTTCTCTTAATATATAGAGATAGGTATAAGAGGTTAAGAGCAGTTAGCTTTTTAAAAAGAAGTTTAAAGTAGTTTAAATTGTAATCAAATGTGTATATATCTATTTAGTTTTTTTTTTTTTTTTTTTTTTTTTTTGGGATAAGCTTGAGGATGTTAAAAAAAAAAAAAAAAAATTGATAGGAAGATAAACATGAGGATGATTTTTATTTAAAGGAAAAAAAAAAAAAAAAACAATAGCAATGTGGGGTTGTTTAACTTTTTTTTTTTTTTTTTTTAACTTGTTTTTCTTTTTAAAAAAATAAAATAAACGTATAGTTGTTTTGAAGAAATGGATTAGTTGGAGAGTGATCTTATTTTGTAAGAAATATTTTAGGTAAAAGTTAGAGATATATTTTTATAGTGTTATCCTCGAGTATAGCCCTTACTTAAACGTATGCTGTAGGGAAATTTTAGAATAAAAAAAATGTCTCAAACAAGGGAAGCCCCATAAATAGTAGTATAGAAGATGACATGAGAATTTTATCTGACAAAGCCACCAAGATTTCTCCTTGAGAGTTTCAAACAACCACCCCTATTCCTGCTTCATGAGAGCCTACAAAAATGGCTCCATCAAAATTCGTTTTCAATTCACCAGGATCAGAAGATTTCCAAGTAGGCCTAGTGGGGCAGACAGGTTTTGGAGGTGTCGAATAGGCTTGCTAGAACTCTTGCAACAATTAACAGGCTTGATTGAAAATCCTTTCTAGTGGCACCATATCAACCATAGCTTCATTTGCCTTGATCTTGTTTTGTCTACTCTTGTGTTGGATTGTAGAGACCTTTTGGACGAGTCCAAATCTTCAATCCCACTTTTTTTGCTCCATTCTATACTCTACCAATAAAAACTTACCATATGTTCACCTAATTAATTAAATACTACCATTATTGACTTATTATTTTTATTTTAACTACCAAATAAAATAAAACAAAACCCAAACACCTCCTACCACAACCACCGCCCTTCACCACCACCAAACATGTCGGCATCGTCAGCCATCGCCCTTGGATTCTCTAGTCACAAAAACCACCACCACCTGATC
This sequence comes from Quercus variabilis, assembly GCA_030445155.1. Classification (NCBI taxonomy): domain Eukaryota; kingdom Viridiplantae; phylum Streptophyta; class Magnoliopsida; order Fagales; family Fagaceae; genus Quercus; species Quercus variabilis. The sequence continues at coordinate 32,926,852 of CP129445.1, forward strand.
TACACCAGGTCGGACATCCAAGTTGTCATTGTCCCTCACCAACCACAATCACTCCAGCAAAAACACCAACAGATCTAGAATCACCATCATTCAAAGCAAGACTATGTCTTTCTCAAATCCAAATATTTTAAATCTCTCTATCTTTGTTGTTTGTCAAATCTGTTTTTGTCTCCAATATCAGTGATTCTTCATTTGAATCCAATGCATGTATCAGAATCCATAACAAAATGCCAAAAAAGTTATTTGTTTTGAGGGTCTAGAGTCTTGAAGGGGTTATGCTTTAACCCCTTTATATACAAGCTCTAAATGATTGCACCTAACACGTTTGGCTTGCATGGGTTTCAAATTTGTTGGTTTTATTTGCTAGTGGAGTGATGGTGGTTGGATGGATTGAGAATATATGGCAAGTTTTATTAGTGGAGCATAGAGTGGAGCAGGAAAAGTAGGACAAAAGATTTAAACTCCTTTGGGATAGAAGATTTAGACTCCTTTTAGACAGGGATTTGAAGGTGCATCCTCGTCACATTTATCGTGAAGCGAATGGATGTGTTAACATTTTGGATAGGACGGGTAGGGAACAAAGCACCAGAGAAATAAAACCCTTCTTTTGTTTATCAATATTAGGTAAGGGATGTAATAGGTTTGGGTCGGTTCAGAGAGTGTCCAATGAACTAATATGTTTATGTCAGTAATTTTTTTTTATTTTTATACCAATTTATATCAGTAATTGATATTCCTATTTTTTAATTTAAAAAAAAAAAAAAAAAGAAGTGGCTATAAAATTTCTCATTATTTGATATGATTAATTTTTAAAATGAAAAATGAATCTTGAATTTGATTGGTCAAACAAATCCTGAATTGGGTCAAAATAATGTCACATGTAATGTTATGGTCAGAATATTAAATATAATACATCTTCTAACTTTTCTTAAACTCTTTTTCATTTTTCTTTTCTTTCTTTGGTGGTGGAAAAGGTTAACATGTTTTGCTTAGCTTAGTCATGTGGGCTTTGAGAGTAGCACTTGGATTGCCCACATGCTAACATGTGAGCTGTACAGGGGCGGTCAGGTAGATGGAGGTGGGAGATGTGCACCTTATAAACGTGGACCTTTGTTCTACACTCAATCAAAACAGGTCAAACTTTGCTCTATTTATACTTACTATAATTTGGTCCTATATAAGGTTCAGTGTATTAACTTTTTACTTCAAAATTCTCTTTCAATAATTAAAAAAAAAAAAAAAAAAAAATCAGTCAAAGGTCAAAGAAGAATCAGTCTTCACAGTTCACATTATTGGATGACTAGGTCCATATGAAAAAAAATATTGTTTATCATAGACAATACTGTCAGAATGACGTTTAAATTTGGCCTCTATATTAGTGTATAATTAATAAACGACCACAAGTCATAATATATGATTTTGTTTTTCAAACTGGGGAGCCTTTTGGTCATGTTGTCCTCGGTTTTAATTTTCAGCTTCCTGCTCTCTTTCCCCACATAAAAAAGGGCCTTAGCACAGTCAGCTGATGGACCTGGATCCACAGATAATACTTTTTAAGGTTGGGTCCATTGTTTTTATATAATTTTGGGCCCAAATAAGATCCATTAAGAGTGAAATAGACAATAGACGTGATGAAGAAATAAAAATTTTCCATTTTTTTTTACTGAAGAATCTTCCATTTAAAGAGAGGAAAATGAGAAAAACAAAATTAAGAAGAACCAAGAAACTACTGTGCCAAGAGTTTTAGGATATGTTTGGTAACTGTTTTTTTTCTCAGTTTTCTGTTTTCAATTACCATTTTCTGTTTCCAATAGCAAAAGACTTATTTGGTAAGCTGAAAAGATCGAAAAACATAAAATAGTTTTTGTTTTCAATTTAGAAAGAAAAATGAAAACAGCCAAAGGGCTACTTTCAGTGTTGTATTTTTTCATGCATGTGAAAACGTGGAGAGAATAGTTGCTATTACCACTTGAATGAACCAGTGCTGTAGTTCTAACCGTGCAACTAAACATTTTTTTTTTTTTTTTACCTACAATATTTTTTCTCTTTTCCCGTAGACCCGTTCCCTTTCTCTCTCTCCTCTCATAATTTCAGATTTCTTGTTCTTCTTCTACATCTTTTTCAGATTGTTATTCGTCTTCTTCATGTCAAGACCATTCCCTTCCTTTCTCTCTACCTTCCTAATTTCAAATTTCTATTTTTCTGGAATCAAATCTGCAAGTCTTTCACATATTTTGGGAGCCCATCAATCAGAGATACACATCTATCAAGCAGATCTGCGAGTATTTCACATTTGTTCAAACTTCGTAACTTTTTTTTTTTTTTTTTTTTTTAATTATACAAGAATATTACCTAATACCTCAAGTGTATCAATTGAAACCCATGTAAGAAATAACACTAAATCTATATTCTAATTAATTGCGGGACTTGTGTTTGGGACTGGTTCTATTATATATTTTTAGTGGGCCGTGGGCATTTTGATCTATTTTCATGGTATTACAATAACACATAATATGATTTTATTATGGGGAATCTCTTCAAGCTTCTTGGCTCAATCTCATTTTAACGAGTTACACCACAACTACCAGAATAAATTTCATTTGAATACTGTTTTTTTTTTTTTTTTTTTTGGGTTGAATTTTGTGTTGTTTTGATCCCTCTATTTTTTTTCTTGTAAATTGTATTGAAGCTCTTAACAAGGTGCTTCCAAAAGGAATATAATGAGAGAATGTAATTTGAAAAAAAAAAAAATTCTTTTTTTTTTTTTTTTTGGGTACACAACGGAAGGAAAATAACATTAAGTAATCAGTCTATTACAAAATAACTCAGCTTTGTCAAAAGCTAGCGCATTTTCCACCACAAGTAAAAAACAAAAGCAGTTACCAAACATGGCTTTATATTTCAATTAGTTTGTTTTTCTTGGTATTTCCATCCGTTAGACTAACTTATCTGAAAAGTGGTAGACTATTAGACTTAAAAAGGCCAGAAACTATGATGCTTGTCTGATTAAATCAATTTAAATCATAAAATTAAATAACTTATTTGAAAAGGAAAAAAATTATAGGTGAAATTACCAAAAATGCAAAATAAGATTCGGTATTTGGAACAGAGTGATCATTTCACATTACTTCCTATCTGCCTTCTTCAAAGTATTCTTAACAAAATCTATACAACAGTAGAAAAAACTTTTACCTCATTCTTTTCTGGCAATTCCCGAATTCTGAACTTCATGGTTTTTTACTTTTTCCCACTGACACAACTCCTAGCATATGATGGAAGTTAGGGGAAATTTAGCAAAAACCAAAATCTACAAACAAGAGAAAAAAAGAAAAAAGATTGTCAATTTAAGCAATTTTATGAAAAATGAAGAGAGAGCGAGAGAAAATCAACACAGAATCTTACCTACATATCCCCACGGGGGATGGAAATTTTTTCTATATGTACATGTTACCAACTTTGCAACAGTACATACTTGTTCAAAACCCCATAACCTGGTACATTGGAATTCCCAATATACCCCTCATACTCTTGACGCAAGACAACAAACAAAATAATGTGTGAAAATTAACAAACCGAGAAATAAGGGATAAAACTTAGGAGTAAACATCTAGGGTTGCTAGGAGTTAGCACCAAGCATGATTAAAGTCAACACTAGTTGTAAAACTAAAAAATAAAAATGTATTACCAATCTCAAAGTTGTTTTACAAAATTGAGAATTGTGCTTAAATGGAGAACAAAATACATAAAAAAGAATCCTAATTATTAAATGACGGGACTTGGTAGATCTTCAATTCCAATTATTAGTAGGCTCCATATTAGCATGTTCCATTCATAAGATCACAAGTTGGACCCTAGGTATGTATAATTGGAAGCCTATATATCATTTCTACATGCACTCCACTTGCCCCTTTATACTAAAGATCAATATTACATTCTAATTTATAAAATGAGCCACCATATATAACAAAAGGCGGAATGATAATTTGACATGCATACTTGCCAAAAAGATAGTTTGACATATATAGAATTATCAATTAAATTATTTGCCTTTTCATTGAAGCTAAATTTTCAAAAAAGAAAATAAAAGAAACAATAAAGTAAAAGAAACATACATTATAGATGAAAAAGAAATCATCTTCTTGAAGATGAAAATGAAGCACACACTTTTTTTTTTAAGAGAAATGTCTATTACACACACTTGCACACACATAATACATACTTTTTTAAAATAAAGGAAATTATGACTACAAGTCAAAATTTCCCTTATTTTTTGAGTGCTGGTGTACTATGTATGATAAGGGATGTTTACCAAACATTATCCTTTCTTAATTAAATGACAATTTTTCTCAAGTAAATATTGATAAATTCTTGCAATAGAATACATTGGAATCAACAACCATGTTGCGCAGTGACATCATAGAGGCATTGATGCACTTGGTAGTACTTTAAACTAGCATAATATATTAAGCTTCATTCTGCCTGGATAGTCTCCGTTATCTAGTAATCAGGAGGGTAAACCGCAACATAAAAACCATTTTCATATCTTGGTCACCGTTCATCATTTTTCTTTTGAATTTTGCTAAAGTGAAACTTGTACTATCATTGCATCTAATTTCGTTACCTGTCTGAGTGTTAGCAGTATTAGCATCGCGTAAAGCTGAGGTGAATCAGTATTACACACCGTGTGTTGTTATATCAATAGCGAAGACAATGGCATCATGACAAAATTTGGTTCTGTAGAGAGCGCTTCCACCATTCTCATTGCACTTAGCATTCCATAAACCTTACCCGGTTACCCTTCCTCCCTTACCTCCTGAAAATATTCAAGAAGAAATAAAGAGAAGTACCAAATCAAGAAGAATATAGAGGATTTACGTATTTCAACTTTAATGGTTTAGAGTTACAATCCCTTATACAATAAACTTTTTTTATTTGATACATTAATAGTTGGGGTGGAAGATTTGAACGTTAAATATTAGAAAACTGCCGATTAAACTACAAGACTTTTAACCGAATACAATAACCTTAAAACCATGGTCTATTATCTACCAAATTCTTATGGTAAAGTCATGTACCAGAAACCAATTTAAGTTTGGATATTAGATTATCTCAAATAGGCAAATGAGTGAAGCTATATAGTACCCTAAAGGAAATAATGAGAAACGAAAGGACAATCCATATATTGGGCGAAAGTTTGGTTAGGTTACCAATGAAAGTTGGCCTGAGTGGAAGGGGCTCTGGTCGCTTAAGCAAGTGGTCTCGGTTTCGGACCCTTGTGGATGCAGCAAACTTTCTTGGGAGAGGTCCTCACCTTGGCGCCTGACAATACCTCGAAGGATTAGTCCTAAGATAAAAACCTGGGGACACCTTGGGAAACCAAAAAAAGAAAGTTTGGTTAGGTTCATTAATTATGCAAAATTGTTGTTTTTCAATTAATAAATCCACCACAATAAGGCTAGAAGATCATAACCCCTAATCCTAGTGTCATGGAATATATAACTTCTATGAAAATCAACTGCTATATATATGAGAGAGAGAGAGAGATGGTTGGCAAACTCTATGACAAATTGATTGTAATTTTTTATCTTTTTAGTGTTGTAATATTTTTGGGGGGGAGGGGGAGGGGGAGGGAGATTTAATATTGTATTGATTTAAAGATAGTGAAAGGAAGCTGGAATTCAGAATTGCAAGTTAAAGGATTTCACTCAAGTGAAAGTGTGCTGTCAGCCTAAATTGGTTTTTGAATTCTACAAAAAACAATAGTTATAGGGGCCTTTTTTTTAGCCATGTTTACAAAAAACACGGCTATAAATACCCTAAGACAAATTACTCAAGTGTTTCATTGGACACTAAAGACATTGGCTTGCGAGAAACTTTTAGAGTCTAAGAGAAATTAGTTACAAACTTCTCTATAGTACCAACCCCTTACCCTTGTATTTAAGCTTCATTTCCCACAAATTTTGTAACTTCAAAGAGTTAGAGTCTAGAGAGCTAAAATTAACCCTAGATGAAAACCCTATTTCTCTCTACCTTCTCCCTCTCCGCATAGCCACATACGATGAGAGGACATTAATAACATCACTTCCTTCACTACCTTCGAAGTTGTGAGAGTTGATTGTAAAGAGAATCTTACTGAGGTTGAAAAGATTCTACAATGGTGTTCACATTAATTATGAAACACTCTGTGAGAAGCAATGAAAAAACAGAGAGCAAGAGAGAGAGAGTTTAGAGAGAAAGAGAAAGAGACGAAGAGAGAAAAGGAATTTTTGAAGAAAAAATAAATGCTTCACTGTGTATTACATTTGATGTATAATATATATAGATTACAAAGACTCAGCAACTCCCAAATCATATTCCTTGAATCACGGAACTGATCTATATAATGTGGAGGGAAATTAGGAACTAACTAACCACCACTTAACTGCTCAACATACTGATTTAATGATCTACAAAATGCAGCGTATCAATTGAACTAAATGCATAAGGACTAAACGCAGCATTTCAACTAATAACATAAGTCCTAAATGTTGCGTATCATTAAATACATTTACACCACAGTATAAGTAGAACGACACCGTTGCATATGTAGACTAGCCGTTGAGAAACTAATCGTTGGGCATTCCATTGGACATTTGAACCTTTTGATCAAAACACTGATTATTCTAGTTGTTTCTGTGTGTACTCTTAATAGATTGGTGTTTAATTGGGAAATCATTGGATCAACCCAAATTTTGTCATGGTGGGTTGAAGATGCAATTGGAGTTCAATTATGGATTCAAATGCTAGAGTAAAGAAAGGACTTGTGGAGCTGGTTATGAGTACGAATTTGGAGGGCTTGAGTACAGAGATACCTCTGGACTTAGAGCATTTTGTGATTATTATGTACAGCAACTAACTATCTATTCTAGTGGATTTTTCCAGCGGTATGGTCATAGAGAGGTTTTTTTTTTGCTTGGTTCTCAAGTTTTCTTCTTTGATAACACTTGTTTTGATTGTGTTATTGTGCTTTTGATTTAATTATGTGGATTGTACATTTTATTTTCTTATCCATGCTTAACATATCATCCCTCCTAAGTTTAATTTGTTAATCACCTTAATTTGGTCTTAATCGCTAGATTAGCCTAAAATATCTTAGTTATAATTTAAAACTTGGGATCTGAATATTAATCAACTTAGATTTGATTGTTCTCAATTGGTATCAAAGCTTGGTATACTAATTTTGTGGATTTATTTCCTAAGTTTGATTCGTGACCCTAGTTGTCATTGAGCGTTCTCAATCACTTAATGTTCCTCCGCACTTCGACAGTAACAATTATGCATATTAGAAGGTTCGTGTGTGTGCGTTCCTCAAATCAATTGATATCCATATTTGGATGTCCGTTGAGAAAGGTTGGAAGAAGCCGGATCAGCCCATGGCTGAATGGATAAGGATATCCTTAGATGAATTTCGCAGGATTTCTTGTGTAGAAATAGCCAAGGAAGCATGGGACATACTTGAGTCAGGTATTTCCAACCTTTGGTTGAGTAAATGGTGGGTCATGAGAAGATGGTGGAGAATAGTCGTTGGATCAGGAACCAGTGCATGAGTTATCTGAGGTGAGGGGACTTTGAAATAGTTGCAAGAGAGGTGGAGTGAAAAACTCGGCTAGGTTAAATGTGGAATGAGGAAGTCGACTCTCATTTGAGGGCATGAAGGATGAAGACTCAGAATTTGAATAAGAATGAGAGTGTTGGCTAAACTCTTACCTTTTGGATTGGGGTCTAAATAATCTGGAGTGATAAGAAAGGAAACCTACATTAATATTTAGCAATGTGACAACAACTAAGGATACTTCCACAATTTTTTTTGGCTGAAAATCAATTTATTCTTCATACTAGCTAATCTGTAACTGGGATGTTCAAGGTGTTGATGCCAAACTTCATCACTCACCATTTGTTATCTACTAGAGTAAAATGCTTCACCATGTTGTGAGTTCAGTTCAGTTCATACAAGCCTTGAGATCTATTGCTTGAGGAAATTGATCACTTTCTTTGTTACCTAGTTCTTTATCACAACACCATTTGAGAATTCAATATTATATGGGAATTGACATGTGTAGTGACTAATTGATAATAAATTCTTTTAAATTATCGAAACCACAAGAACATCTTTGAGTTTTGACTCTTTAATTAGTTCCTATACTTTTAAATTTGCATCCCCAAATATGTGTAATGTCTAAGATTTCACCATTTCCCACCATTATTTTATCAAAACGAGAATAAGGAATGCTAGATTCTAGCTTACCATTGTATGAAGCCATATGTGGTGAAGCTGCACAATTAGGACATGCACCAAACATCATTCTATCTGTCTGTGATTGAGTGAGCTGTTATAAAGTTTTTGTCCTTTGGCTGATAGTGTTTAGTCCACCAAATAGCAAAAGTACTTCTTCTGATATGATACCGGCAATCCAACCATGGGGTAGGCGATTTTACCTTGTCCATAATGCAAAGTCATTATTATCAACAAAATGTTTCTCGCATGCAGCTTTAGCAGATTAAGTTTGCGTTTGGGTTAAGATGAAAAATGAAAATTATTTCACTATTTAGCTTATTTTTGCTACTATTCATGGGTCATATTGTACTATTTTAATTAACTTTTACATTTATTTACAGTACTTTCAACAATAATTTTTCTGTTTTAACAAAATAAATGGTATCTAACCACATCCTAAGGTAGTCACAAATCTTTTGGGCATTAGAAATCTTCCATAAAGAAAGCCAAGCAGATCTCCAGGCTCCAGCTTTCAATTAAACCCATATGATTTGTGTCTTCCTTAGGTTAAGGATTTATTTTTTTGATAATAGGTTAAGGGTTTATGGGTAAAGATACTTTGTTGAGGTAGATAAAAATGTGCAAGTAAGGCCATGATGGCTCTGATATCATAAAGTGATTCTAAACGAAGAAATTTTAGAAAAAATGACCAACTGATCTTTGTATTGTTCAAATAATTAAGAATTGCTTTTGTATTTAATTTGCTCATCTAGTAATACAACATATGAAGAGAATTTCATCAACAAAAGTCAACATCTAAATACAATATACCACACAAAATATTCTGCTTATCATTATCTTGTGAGTTATCCGTAATGGATATAATATGTGGTGACCATTTATAAAATCTAATAAAATATGATTAAACTTCTTTCAAAGTTATGATTTTTTTTTTAATTTTTAATTTGATTTTGGGTACATTTGATATATCAAGTGAAGTTTAAAAAATAATAAATTCTACTTATTGAGATACGACAATCTATTGAGCTTAAGTTGTTGGAACTTTACCCAACTATTCTCTAACGTCATCCTTCACTAGTTCATTATCTATTTTTGCAAGCCATCCTCAATTATTGATCTACTTCCATACATTCTCCATTGCACCAAAAATCATTTTAGAAGGACTCGATTATGTTAATTACAAATTAAATTGATTCAAAACTATTTATATGATTTTCTTTAGGTAAACTTTATACGTTGCATTAATAGATTATAGTAAGACAGTTAAAGGCCTGTTGATTAAGTGAAATCTCTATCTCCTTTACTCCTCCAAAATGATGAGAAAAAGAGAGAGGAAGATAGAGCAAGACATAATATGAACTGCTTCATCCTAGTAGTAATTAAGGCCTCTAACTCTGTTTGTATCATCCTCGTAGGAAGGCCTAAGTCTTTTCAAAACAAAACATGGAGAAAAAGCATCCGAATATCAGACAAGCAAAAGAACTACAAAATTTACCTCAAAAATATATAATTTTATTACAGAAAAAGGAGAATTTTGAGTTTTCCATTGTAAGAACCTAAGTTATTCGATCAGCTTATTCTAGGAAGAATATCAAATTCATGTTATAGCGCCAACGTAGGAAAAACCATTAACACAGACTCGTTTTAACCAGAAAACCCCCCCAAAAAAAGAAATCGAAGAATTTATTATAAATAAATAAAAACCCAGCTCTGATTACTGTTGCTGTTTAGCTTGTAATTGTAGAAACTGAGTAGCAACACCAGAGTAGTAAAAACAAGAGTTGCAACATGGAATTGACAAAAAGTATGATTAATGCCAAATAAGAAAGTTTTCACTTTTCAGTGCTAAAAATGAAAAAAGAACAAAATAATTACTGTTACCTTCAAACTTTGTGGTCGGCCTAATCCTTTCACATACACTATAACTCCCACCAGGTCATCATCTTGATCAAAACTGAGAAATCTGTCTCTTAGAAATCCAAAAGTGGAGAATAGGTATAGCCACATACTTGCTGATGCAGCATCATCAAGATTCCCACATGAGAAAGAAACCTTTCCAGTAAGAGACCACTTGTACCAGCTAGCTAGCTATTCCACTCAATGAGGCCCTTAAAGTCTGTGAATCTTAATGATGCTGCACCCGCCAATACTGACTGTTGATCTTCCCATGCAGGTGAAAAAGTACAAACCCTAACCCTTAAAAGACCACCCCATAAGGTAAAAGTGAAGAAATGACAAGCTAGATGACTAGTAACAACTATAAAAAGCAAAACATCCACACCCCAATTAATCATTATGTATCTACACAAACAATACCCACCTGAAAAAAAAAGTAAAAATAACAAGGGTATACTTTCAAATATGCATAATACACATAATAAGTAATGAAAAATGAGATTTGGATCAACAAAACCTATCAAACATAGAGAAAGTTATTACATATGAGGTTTGAGAAAAGAGAAAGAGGGTATGTATACATAGAGAAACGGTTTAGTTTGGTGGCTAACCACTATAAGCTGAGTATATATAAGAAAATAAAGATCCAGAGGAATACAGGCCTATCCCACTGATACAGATGTAGAGATAGATACGTGTAAGAGACTATAGTAACATTTTACAAAAGAAAGTAAGAAACGTGACAAAATTGTGGTGTAATGCTGGCGTTTGGGAATATTTTATACACAAAGCCGGCCCTTGGGGTTGGAACAAGCATTTCACATGGAAAGAATTGACAGAGGCTGGCCAGATACCAAAAACTTTCTGTACAAAAACAGTTTCGACTTGGACTTTTGCATTATTAGTGTGAGTTTGGATAGCGGCAGGTTAAACGTTTTGCGCGTCTGCATTTTTTTCTTTGGGTCCCGTGTATTGTTCATAGGACCCACAAGTACGGAATTGGCAAAATCAACTTTAAAACTGGGTCCCACGGCATTATTCACACATTTAAAAATTATTTTGCTATCATTTTTTCAGCAATAAGTTTTTAATTTTCAATAATAAACAGTATCCAAACAGACCATTATCATCATATTCAACTGTCATCCGTCTACTCATTTAAACTCAATGTTACTAAAAGTATTAGCTTAGAAAATGTAGGTAAAAGATACAGGGGTAATTATTCTTTCTCATATCAACAGTAATACTCTATTATGAGTCTATGACATTTATCATTCATGCAAGAAAAAAAGAGTACCACATCATTATATTTTGGAAGTGTTTTCCAAGATAGCAATGTTTTATAAGAAACTTTATTAGTTGAATTTAGGGTTGATGTAACTATTTTTTTTGCTTTGGAGGCAATCACCCCCAAATTTTGTTTAAAAAAAAATACTAATATATATATATATATATATATATATATTAATTTTAGCAATTTGGTTCAATAAAACTACACTTGCTGCCTTTAACAATATCATTAATCCTTTTAAAGGCCATAAAAAAAATTATAGATGTAAAATCTAAAACAAAATTAACAAGCAATAAAAATAGCCCAATAACAAAAATAACTAATGGCAAAGCAACAAAAAAATAAAATAAAATAAAATAAACCCAATCAATCAATTTTACCCAAAATAAACAAAACAACCCTTTTAAAAAATTTAAACAAAATAATTTTCCCCTTACCCAATAGTAGACATACACATCAAGGACACACACCAAGTTCCCTCTTTATAAATCATTGCATTGTAATGTCTAAGAAACAATGACTTTGTATCTATCTCTAATGACAGTTTGTTAATACAAAATAGATGTTTTTATTGAAATTTGATAATGATTTTTTTTTTTTTTTTGGGGGTTTATACGACCTTCACCCCCTATAATTCGAAGTCTTGGCTTCGTCTTTGGTTGAATTAACTAAAACCCAGCAAGATGTACTAATATTATATTTATAGGTCTCACATTTAAAACTTAGAAAAAAAAATTCTTTTAAGTTAGGTGATATCTTAATATGTTATGTAGTGTTGATATATCAATCAAAGACACTTGTCTCTAGATAGGGCTATAAATGAATTAAACTGTTTATAAATAGCTTGAACTCGGCTTGAGAAATTTTTATTTTTATTTTTATATATTTTTTTGTTTAAAAAACAAGTCAAATTCAAGCCTTAAGTTTAGGCTCGATTATTAAAGAGCGAAGTTCAAACATAAAATTGTGTTCATGAACAAGCTCATGAACATGTATATAATATTATATTTTTATATGTATACTTGTCTATAGACTTGAAATTAAATTGTATAAGTTTTTCAATAGTTTTAAATAATATTAAATTATTATTTGTATGTTATTGATGATATAGAAAATTTATCCATAGAAAAAATTCATGGAATTGTAAAGAGGTAAAATATTTTAGACTTGATTTCACCATATAAAAGAAAATAATAAGTTAATCAAATAGTTCATGAACAAGTTTAAGATTGCTCGATAAGAAGGTAAGCCAAGTTTGAATATAAAATCTTATTTGATGATGAGCTCGAACTCGACTTATATTCATAAAAAATAAAAATAAAAAATTAAATTAAATTAAATGAACAAGCTTGAACTTTTAATAATTGACTTGTTTACAACCTTATCTTTAAATACCCATTTTCAAAGAAGATTTTTCTTTTTCTTTTTGGGTTGATAGTACAAACTACAAAGATGCTGCCTTAAATTTAGGTCCATCAAAAGCTTTTTAGCATAAATGGAGTAATTTATTCATTTAGTAACAATAGTGGGATACTTTTTTTTTTTTTTGGATACCATTCAAAGGAAGAAAGAGTTACAAACAGTGGGATACATGAGATCAGTCGCGTTGGAAGTTTTGGGTAAGTGGAATTTTAAATAACTATAATCCAAAAGCATTGTCATAATAAGCTTTTTCATACGAGGGTTCCTCGTGAAGGTCAAATAAACAATAAGTTCCTCGTTTAGTTTTCCTTTTTCTTTTTTCTCTCTTTTTAAAATTATAAAAATAAATAAAAAAAAATAAAGAAAAAGAAAAGAAAAGAAAGAGGGGTAAAGACTTGAAGATTCGAATTTCATACTTTTCCACCATCCCAAAGGGTATGTTGGCTAAAAGGCCATTTAAAAATAAATTCCTCAATTGAGTGTTGAAAAAAAATTGTAATGCCTCATGGGTTTTATACTCTTATTACTATAGACATAATTAATGCAGATCATCCATTTTAACCACACACACAAAAATTACATAATTTAATATAATTTGATTTTTTTTTTGAATATTTATAATTCGATTACAAATTAATATGGTTGTTAAATTGTCATATTGCATATTCATTTTTTTTAGAGGGGTTATTGCATATTCATATGACTCTACATATATATATATATATATATATATATATTACACATAATACTACCACATATATATAACTATATGAATTTGTAACAAAATGATTATCAAAATCTGATACTCCAATATAATTTTTTTGAGAAATAATACCCCAAAATTAATCAATATTACTAGTCCCTTCCCAACCCCCCCCCCCCCCCCCCCAAAAAAAAATAAAACAGTTTTCAGGCGTAAATTATAAACTCTTCAGTTTAATTTATATATAATCAGTCCCCATTGAAAAAGTTATACAAGTAATTAAGAGATCAAATTATTAATTGAATAAAAAAATGAGCATTGATGAAAAATTGAAAAATCTTGGATCTTAAGTGGAGATTTAATTTTTTTTTTTAAAAGATGGATCAAATTCTATTGAGTCTAATTTAAATGGAAAATTTTTAGGTACTTTCGAAGAATGAAGAAATGATGCTCCTTCCTCTCACATTTATGGTGGACCCCACCATGGAATTATGAGTAAACTTCATCATGAATATGAGAGGAGGAAGTACTATTCTCTGTACTCTGGGTGTACATAAGAATACTCAATTTAAAATATCATTTATCAATGAATTTAATTACATTGAACTCCTCAATTTATGAGTAATTTAAACTAGTTGAATTATAAGTAATTTAATTACTTACTACACTTGCAATAGCAGAGACCAAAAAAAAAATAATAATAAAAAGGAGGAGCCCAGCTATGCTTTCTTTTTCTTTTCTTTTTTTTATGGGAAAGCTACGCTATTTTGATATTCCTTAATATATAAAATGTAATGTAATAGAAATTGTGGGAGGGGTAATATTCAAGTACAGAATAGAGCTCGTGGGCCAAGTCCGAGGAGGTGGAAGGGCCTATCCCCACATTAGTCCTGACCTAGTACATAGATAAAAGCCCAAGAATAAAGGACGAAGAGGCTGACTGCTAGAGGAGCCCGAAGAGCAAGCGTTCCATGGGAGGCGTCGAACAAGCCACATTGGACCAAAAGACAAAATGCCAAGGAAGATGGTAGAGACATGCAAGCAAAGAAGAAGAAAAATATCCAGATAAAGTGCTTATCACCTCCATATTCAATACACTGTACCAACTCAGCTGGTCGCATTAATGGTGGAATGACTCCTGAATAGTGTGCTCACAGCTTGCAACGCCTTCTACCACCTCCAGCAGAACCCTAATGGGACAAGTATCCAAAGAAAGATCAATAGCTGTATAAGTGGAACGCTAGGATGCAATTTAGCTAGCTATATAAAGAGAGGAAAGCCCTCCAAATGGACGGACGAAAATTTGAAAAGAGAAATATACTCTGTGCAACACTATCTTGTAACCGAGACTTGAATATCATATTAACTGTTACTCCTCGGCCTAACCCAAGGAAGTTTTAATCTAAAACTCTACTTCTCTCATGTAATTTATGTGTTGTTTTTTCATTCACTTAAAAACTAAATCATTTGAATGTATCAAGGTTGACCTTGGAAATCCACTCTCTAACAAATTAATTGTATTGGGCTGACATATATAAACTCTCTGCTCTAAGAGGGCTAAGTCTGTTTTTGTCCGCCTATAGAAATATTTTTATTTTTTTTAGAAACAACAGCAAGAGAAATATAATAATGACAAATAGTAAATGAATTTTTTTAATGGATGAAAAAGGTAGAACATGTCCCAAATTTTTAACAATAAAAATTATAGCATTGATTTTTTATAACCAAAAAAAAAAAATGAAAGAAAGAAAAGCAATCATATATCCCTAACTCTCTAAATAAGAAGTGAAAAAGACTTGTAAGAAGAAAAAAAAGGGGGGTGGGGGAGGGGTGTGGTAGTATTTCATTTTGGAAAATAAAATAACTTTTACTAAAGAGATTTACTTAGTTATATATTTTCACAAACATATGCTCTAAACACTCCGAAAATAAATGAGTTATACATGGCAAAGAAGTTAATATTAGAACAAAAAAAAATGAAATATTCAAAATGGGGGTTTGTACAAAAATTTTTTCTTTTTTTTTATATGAAGGAATTTGGTTTGAATTTTGGTTGATCTCATAATATTGTGTCACATTAGTTTTTAAGGCGTCACAATTTTACACATCATTATTCTTATATATGTTATTTAATTTAATTTAAATTCTATTCTATATTTAAACTTTTCATTAGAAACTTGATATTTCTTTTTCTTTTGAGAAACAAACACACACATATACACAAAAGGGAGAAGGAATGTTTTAAGTAGAGTTTATGCCTTTGTGGTGTGTTTATATCTTAGAATCTCATATTTTCTTTAAATAGTAAATTATAATTCTATATGTTAGAATCAACCTTTCTTTGCTCGTTCCTGTTTGAAGATAAGCTTAGAGTAGAAAGTTGGTTGTTTGAAATTTCCAAGGCTGCTAAGAGCCCAAAGGAGAAAATGAAGAAGAAGAAAAAAGGAAACTAGAGTATCCTTCACGCATCTAGGGAAAAAAAGGTTGTGAAAGTTGGTTTAAGAAAAAATTATAAGTGTACATTACACCAGCCAAGGAAAATTTGAATGCTGACATGGCTAGATCCAAACCCTACTCATAGGCTAGCTGTGAGAAAAGGGAGAAGAATGTTGGTTGAGGGAGAGCATCTTTGGCTAGTGCCAACGGCATGACCATCTTGGGGAAGAGTGAAATATGCACCTGGCATGGACACCCAACACTAGCATAAAAGAGAGATAGCAACCCCTTATAGTCAAAAGCTATAGAATACCCCTTATTGGTTGAGCTTGTGTTGAACCACTGCTGAGGACACATGCATTGCTCCTGGACTCCCTGATGTCCCTTTCCTTATCTATGGTTCGTTTACCACGTTGTAGTAGAGCTGTCTTCCATCCCACAACCTTGACATTGGTATGTTTTCTCTCTCCTCCAAATGTAGTGCAAATAGCTAGATTAGAGTTTGAAATGGGGGAAAAAGGGTTTGACACCTGTCCTTATGTACCTAATAACAATTCTCGTACTATAAGAGGAACATGTTGCTTAGCAATTAGGGTAAGAGACAAGAAAGATAGAGAGAAAATATAGATGTCTAGGTAGGAAAGTGAGGGAAAATGAGGCTTTCTTTGGGAAGAACATCACCATTGTGTAAAAACCTTAACTTTCACATAATAGAGAGCTCTAAAGAGTGAGGGACATTCTTCCCTTCACTCACCCGTGGTTCTTCATCCCTTCCAAAGGATTTTCCACGTATGTTGCACGCCTTCTTTACTTCCCTTGTTTTGCCTTTACATTTCTTTGGACTTTAAAATGTTAAAGTTCTCATTTTTATTGTTCTTGAGCTTTTTTACTTAAATGTATTGTTAGATCCATAGCTCATTTTCCTTTACAAGCTTGTTAGTCTAACTTGCACGTACAATAAGTAAATCAACTAATATTTTATGTGATTCGATAGTATGCTTACACTCAAGGGAGGGAGCAATTATCAATCCACTATATAAGGAATTAGGGTTGCAACATATAGCATAATCATACCCGCCACATATCCCCAAAATAACCTTTCCTCCCACCCCACCCCACCCCCACCCCAAAAAAAAAAAAAAAAAAAAAAAAAGTTCTAACAAACAAGACCCTATATTTAACAACTCCAAAAGAAGTCCACAAAGATAAATAAAGGCAAAAAGGAAGTTTCAATGTGAGACTGAAGGAAAATACAGTACGTGAAAAACGCCATCAACGCTCTATTCCGTGGTATAAAATAATTGTTGTTGTTGCCCTTAGTGACAGAATTTGTTAGTTCTTGAACCTTCTTGGTCTACATAGGCAAAAAGCAAACCACATTCAGCATTTTTCTTAAGCATGCATGTATGATTTGGGGCAATCTTTCAACATGTTAAGTATTCATTGATTTCTAGAAAACTCTAATAGATCACAAGGGCATCAATCCCAGCTTCTAGAAAAAGGGAATTCTCTTTGATTTTCTTATGGGCAATTGCACTAAGATAAAGCTTAATTACAAGTTAAACTATGCTAATCATGATTGTAATTTGCAGCTAATTGGCGGCACAACGTGTGGTCTATGTGTAAAGGAAGGACACATTGGAAAGTAATCTGCTTTTGCTAAGTATTATTTTTGCACAGGAATCAGCATAGTTGGGATAATCTAAGGGAATCAAGTGGAATTATTGTTAAAGATAAGTGACAAAACTATAACAATATAAGGTGTACTTAAAGTAGAAAATATACAGGAAGAAACATAGTGACGCACTTAGCTTTGTTGGGGTTTAGAGGAACAATAATTCAGATACCAGGGCCACGGGTCCATGGCTACCTAGGAGTAGAAACAATATATTTCGCACTTGCCTGTGTTAGTGACGCACTTGCATGTAGTTTAGCTTTCTAATCATCTATACATTCATTCATTTTTTAAATCAACAACCATTATCTTTGTCACAAACAGTGTTTGATCATGCAGTTTTTTTTTCATCGGAGCGAAATACGATTGAACAGCTAATTGCTTTTTCAAGAGATAAGAGTAATCGGAAGTATCTATGCCATAAAGATATTCTTTCTTTTTTATTAGAAATTAATAACATAATCATCAAACATGTTCAAACCCGTTTGAACTTAAACAAAGTATAAATGTAAGGATTTTAAATTGGGGATGGAGTCACACTAGGGCCCAAAGGAGCCCTGCCCCGGTCCCCCAGTTGCAGATTATTTTTTATTATTATTTATAGATATTTTATAGGTGTAATTCAAATTGGGCCCAAAGAAAATAGAACTTACCCCTCTCCACGGCTTAGCCCAAACAACTCCACATATCAACTTAAATAACATTACACATCAATACAAACAACCACAGTCCATAGATTATAGCCCCAAAAATTAAACAAAAACTTATTACAAAAATAAAATAAAAATAGTGGGGGCAACAATGTGTGTGGGGTAGCGGGTGAGTGACAAGGTGAGAGTAAGTGTAGACCATGTGATTGAATAATTAATGGATGTCTATTTAGGACTTTCATTTTTTTTTTTTTTTTTAACACTTTGGCTCCCCCTTTAATTTAAATTTCTGCCTCCATCTCTATTTTAAATGCATGAGTATTGAGAAGATAAGATCATAGGATTACTCCTATCATGTAACTTGCTATTGTCTCTCACTTAGAATTCCCCTTAATTAGTTTAGATTGACCTCATATTGTGTTAATGCCATATAATTTCTTATGGTCCGTTTGAATTGAGGAGGAAGGAGTGGGAGTAGAGTAGAGTATATTTAGACAAAAATTATTTTAATTTTAACTAACTCTACTCTACTCTCCTCCTTCCCCCCTCAATCCAAACATGCCCTTAGGTATTTAGCACGACCTTCTATTTAAATGTAGATATATACATATTATCATTGCTCAAGGAAATTATAATTTACCCCCAATTTAATACTGCATTACTAATTAAAATATAACTTTTTTATCAATAACTTATTCATGTATTCAAAATTCTTAATATATATTATTATATTAATTGTTAAAATTATTTTTAAAATTAAAATAATTATTTTTGTATTGTATATTACATTCGGACATGTAATAGTTTTATTTTAAGAGATTTGACTTAATCCACAACTTTTATATATTTGTATTAAGCCACATAAAAATGATAACTAATACTTTTCAAATTATATTTATTAATTTAAGCATATTTTGAGAAAAAAATAAAAATAAAATATTATAAAATTTATAGGATATTAGGACTCTGATTGGGGTGCATTGCTATATGATACAGCTATGGCTAGGTGGTGCAGTGATGGGTGCTTATATGGTGCAAAGAAGTGTATTGATGTGTGCTGTTGTGGATGGGCAGTGGAAGGCTTGTACATACAGAGAGGCAGAGAGGCAAGGGAGGCTTGTATAGAGTTAATTACAAGTAGTTGGTTAATTGTTAATGCATTAAGAGTTGTACTTAGTTAGTTAAGGCTGAGATGTGTTCTACCTTGTTAGTTAGTAAGTACAATATAAGGTTCAATTTAGATTGTAAGAGAATATTGATTGATGAATAATACAATTGAATAGTGTGAGAGTGCCTTTTTCTTAGCACACAAGTGGCCCAAGGATCCTGGGCCAAAGAAGTGTTTCTGATGGACTGTGCTTGGTTCACCGCAGCTAAGAGAGCTGTTTTAGAACCGAGTGGTGCACAAAACAAACTTCCTACAATACAAATAATTAACAAGCAAAGATGTCTGTATTGAATGACTTTTTCAACAGTAAAGAAATGCACAGTAAAATGAAATATAATGTAAGAACAGGTTAGGGATTCTTGAAGTAGTGAGGTGTATTTTATTAATTTTCTTTAGTTATGATTACAATGCTCACTAAGACGTGATGCAAGGCTCAACTGAGCTCAAAAACTACAGCCTTTGATAGCTATTTAAACTTCAAGACTTGCAGAGTTTGAATTTGTTGAATCCGAACATGTGCTATAATGGCTATCTCTGGGATACCGAGAACGGTTCCTCTATTTTCTTTCAATTTTACAGAGCTCTTTTCTAGTTCTATAAAACTCCAAATAAATGGCCGTGAATGGCTGAGTGTTCTAATCAAAGATGAAGCTTTCTCCCTCCATCTCTGTCCCCCTTGCAACATGGACCCCTTCCTCCTTTATAGCACAGCTTCGGGCTCTGGGTTACTAACGTTTTCTCCCTTTTGCCCCTTAGAGTTCGTGCCGTGCCAGGTTGCTCAGGGTCATGTCGTTTCCTTTTTCTCCCATAGTTTCTTGCTTTTGGTTCGACCAAATGAAAGTCCCTCGGCTAGTTTTCTATTCTCAAACTTCTCCGTTGGCTGTTCTGAAGCTTATTTGGCTTTTTCTTCTCAATGCTCCAGCTTTTTTAATGTACTCTTCCTTGTCACTTTCCCCAAATGGTCGGAACTAGGCTCATGCGTTTTACTTCGTACCTCCTGGCTCCACTGCATGTCTGGAGCATGAGATCCGCATGCTCTTTGTCTTTTTATCTCTTTTTGAATTTACTTCAATCTCACTTCGCGCGTCCAGGGATCCCCTGCCTCTGGTGACTTCTAGGATCCGACCCAGTTCTTCTTACTGGGCTTTCTTTGGTCTGTTGGTTCTATCTGATTTGGGCTTTTATTGTTCTTTCGTGGGTCTTTGGATTCCACTCCTCTGAGCTTCCTGCCCTTTTTCTTCCTTCTTTTCTCTTTTCTTTATTGTGTGAGCCCAATTTTCTCTCTTAGTTTTATTTATTTATTGGTGTGAAATGAGCCCAATGTTTTACTTCTTTGGGCCTTAGTCTGTGGCCCATTTAATTTTTGGACCTCAACATTTAGCCCCCCGAGCTCATGGGTTGCCTGCAGCCCATGCGTGAGTTTCTGTAGGATCTCTTCCATTCTGATCTTTATTCGGGGATCTCTTCCTGATCCCTTCACTTCCTTTTTTTTTTTTTTTGTAACTCCTCCTTTTTAAATGGGACGCGGCAGTTTGGGTCTCGAAAAAGAACTTCCACCACCTACTTTTACGTTTCCCATAACTTCATTAATAACTGCTAATAATTTTTCCTTCTTTAAATTTAATTTCTGGCAACCGGCACGTCTTTCCACACATTGTCTTCTCTAACTGCTCTTTTTCTTCTTGTCTGCCTGAATCTTCTGTTCCTAGCCTTTTTCTTTTCTTTCAATCATTCTCGTTGCTACCTGCTTTCTTACTTCAAGATACCTATTGCTTCGATGGCTTCTTCCTCTTCTCAAAAAAGAAAGAAGCGTACTCATAGTCCTTTTGAAAGTGAGGGTTCCTCTAGTTCTACAGATGAGTCTCAGGAAGTTATCAGACGTCCTGCTTTTCCCTTACGAGACCCCTGGTACTCCCCTAGCTTGTTCTTCCCACAGGTGTCCCATGGTGAGGCCCCTTCATCCACTCATGCCTGGGTATTCTCCGGTCAGGCGGGTTTTGTTGGCTCTGCTCAAGTCCCAGACCCCAGGGAGATTTTCGATCTTCAGATTAGGCAAGGACTTCGAGAAGCAGTCCTCATCTTCTTCGATTTCGTTGCCGGGAAGATCCAGGGTTGGCCCATCTGGATGGACAGGGAACTTTCTGACGAAGAATTCGTAGGCCGCTTGGATCGTGCCGGTGTCCTAAAAGCAGTGGCTATTTCCAGGAATCTTGAGGGTTTCAGAGATGCCAAAGGCCTCAGGCACTTGGTGCGTTGTTGGTGCCCGGCTCTACACACTTTCTCTTTTTCTGTTGGTGAACTAACTGTCACCTTGGAGGACGTGGTCAACAATTTTCTTCTTCTGATGCTTGGGGATGAAAACCCCTTTGACATTGATCTTTCTGGTGAGGATCTCAAGGTGGAAGAAAAGTTATTTGCTCACTTTGGTGGATGTACTGCTTCTTCTGGTAGGAAACCGGCCAGGATGGGCAAGTGGGTTATGAATCTTTCGCGCGAGAAGGATAAGGAAGTTAAGCGAGTCGGGTTCCTCACATTCTGGCTTAGCAAGTTTTTTTTCAGCGAGTTCCCTGGGTATGGAATCAAGTCCTCCCTTTTTCCCTTGGCGATTAAGTTGGCTCAGGGCATTCAATATCCTCTAGCCCCCATGTTTTTGGGGCATGTCTATTCTCAATTGGATTAGCTTCATGGAGAGGAAGCCGAAGGTGATTCTTGTTATGTCATTACTTCTTCTCTTCATTGCGCCATTCTCCAGGTATTTATGTGGGAACGTTTCTCGGTTACTTTAGCAAAATGTAGGAATTTAAAGTTTGTAAAAGATAAGTTTCAGGGATCCTCTGATGTGGTTAAAGGGCTTTGTGGCAGCTCTACTAACAGCCACCCTATTATTTTTCGCTGGCTGAGTCTGAAAGGTGGCAGTCTAAACTTGGTTGAATTATTTGATCAAGTATGCCATTTGCATTGGCGCTCTCCCCAGGAGTTTGGCCCCGGTTTTGTTTGCGATTCTGTGTTATCTCCTTTTCTGACTTCTACAGGGAATACTTTCGATTTGCGTCGTGGTGACGAGAGTAGCTTAGCCTACCTTGCTTGCATTAGTCCTTCCTAGCTTCCTGTGCTTTCCTCAAGTGGTCCCCGGTATACTTATTATTCGGCGCACAGAGTACTTCGGCAGTTTGGCTTTGATCAGGATATTCCCCCAGTGTTCAATGATGTAGTACCATCTCTTCCTTCCTTGGATCCTTTCATGAGACCCCAGGTTTTCTTCTATTGGTCACGAAGGAGTCCTCAGTTTGTAGTGCCCAACTTTCAAAGAGGGGTTTTTGCTTCTAGTGGCTATGCCGATTACTGGAGGAGGGTGCAAAAATCTTTTGTTGATTATGCTGGTACTAGGATAATAGAGAGAGTTCCCAACCCTAACATTCTTTCTACTCCAACATCCAACAAACGTTTATCCCTACCTACTGCTAGTGTTGTTTCTTCCATTGTGAGCAGTAAAACAGGCTTCGTAAAGTGGCAAGCTTCCAGGAGAGGTTGGGTTACTTATGCCCAATATTTTCCAGAAACTTGGCCAGGATGTGATCTTGTAATTGGTTCTTCTGCTGGGGTACCTATTAAGAAGGGGGCGGTAAAGGCCATAAGTGCTACTACTCCCATTGGCATAAGTAAGGGAAAAATAATTAAGCAAGAGAAATTGAAGGAGGCTGCAGTTGAAGAGAGTGTGGGGGGACTGGCCCTAAGTCAAAGAAGAAGAAAACTGAAAAATCTCAAAAACAGTTGGTGCTTGCTGAGGAAAAAGAAGTTGAGCAACCCTTGGTCATAAAGGGCTGGGTGAAGACTAAGGTAGAGTATTTTTTTTCCCCGAGCTCCTGTGAGTTCTTCGGTCCATGGTTCTCTGGGACCCTCTGGATGTACTCGTAGTAAACAACAAAGACCCGGAGATCCTGAGAGAGAGAGAGAGAAGGGCAAGGCTTCTTTACTCTCTCTTTTTTTAGTTTGTTGTTCTCCCTCTTCTCTTTTTTTTTTTTTTTCTTAAACTGATAAGCGGTTGTCTTTTTTGCAGTCCAAGCATAAGTTGGATCCTATGAAAGGTAGAAACTCTTCCTCTGGTGAAGATGTGGTATGTTTTTCTTTTCTTTCTCTTTTTTTTTTTTTATCCGTGCCTTCTGCTGTTGGTTTTCATTCATTTGTGCTGTGTACTTGTGATGTCTTTGTGCTTTTGTTGTTCATTTGCCCCTGTGTCTCTTCTTTTTTTTTAGTTGGAGGTCTCTCCCCCCGAGGCTGGTGAGGCTTTGGAAGGGGAAATGGTTGCAGCTACATCTCAGGGCACAAAAGAGGAGATCTTCGGTAGTGGTATTGCTGAGGAGGCTGGGCAACCAATGTGGGGTGTCTAGGCCACCCAGGATCCTGAGGTTCCTGAGCTTCCCACGTCCCAGAGCCCCCAAACCGAGCAGACTCCTAGTCCTATAAGGACTATGCTTCCCCAAATGGGGCTAAATATAATGTCTTTGGGAGGTGCGTCTCCATCTGGGCAAACAGGTGAGTCTTATTCTTTAATTATATTTCTTTTTCACCCCCTTCCTCTCTTTTTTTCTTCCTCTCCTCTGAGTTCCTTCTTTCTTTTCTTTCTCTTCCCAGGCCACGTCACTACGAGATCTATCTCTGATGCTGCTTCTTCTTTAGAATCGGGGGATTCTGAAGGTGGGTGTTGATTGTCTTTGCTGTGTTTCCCCTCTCTTTCTTCCCTTTTTCTGTATTTTTGTTATGGCAAAGCCCCCTGTATCCCTGCCTTCTTTTAGTCATTTTGCTGAGGCTTCCTCACTTTTTCTTCAACCTGCCATGTGTTCTTTCTTAGAGTCCTTCAAGAAGTCAGAGGATCAAAAGGAGAAAATTTTGCCCCAAGAGGCCGATACTGGTTTCTCTTTTACCCTCTTTTGCTCTTTATTTCTCTCCCCCCCTTTTTTTAGAAGAAAAAGCTAAGTCTATCCCCCCCCCCCCCCCCCCTTTTCCTCTCCTTTTTTTTTTTTTTTTGCAAGAGTTGATACTGGTGTTAAAGATCCTGAACTTGTGATTCTTGAGGGGGGTATAAGAGCTGCTCAAGTTACTGGCCCTCGTACTGCCCAGAGGGTTGAAGGTTCCTCAGCTTCTTTTGGTGGTAATGCAACAATGGGGGAGGCTCCAGAGATGGTTGCTTTAGATCTTGCTTCAAGTCTCTCCACATTTCTAGCTCGCTTTGATTCTCTAGAGTTCAACAGTCTCCCTGCCAGTCACTTTTGTCACTTTGGGCCCTCCTATGGCAACTTCTTGCCGTTCTCTATGCCCATGGAAGGCTTGCCGTTGACTAGAAGGGTTGTTTAAGAGTCATGGGGATTTTACTACTGGTTTTAGAGGAGGAGTATTTTTGGGGAATATTCTGATGGAGCTGCTGTGCACCGTGTTGATTTCTTTGAGAGATTCTTTGTTAGACTCTCTTTCTAAGGAAAAACTTTTGGAATGGAGGGGAGTGGTTCAGGATTTCTTGGAAGCCAAGTTCAACCTGTCCTTTTTGCTGGAGTATCTGCGATCATTGGCCCAAGTGCTATTCCAGAGGCAAGCTTCTAAGAGCATTGATGTTGAGATTGCTGCTGCTGAGGAAGCTTTAGCTCATGCCCACAAGACTCTGCAAGATTTGAAGATTACAAGGCAAAGGGTTCTTTCTTCCTCGGCTGTCCCTGCTCTCTCTTCAGGTGGCTCCTTGTTGGCTGGCCTCATTTCTTAGCTTTTCTTCCTCCTTTTTTTTTTAGCGGGTTTGGATGAACAATTTGGGGTTGTATAAGTTTTCTTTGTTTGAACATTGCTTCTGGCTTTTTAGACCTGTACTTGTGCTTTGAGACTACTTCCATGTAGTTGTGCTTTAGGATTGCTTCTAAGTATTTATGTTTCAAAATTGCTTCTAAGCATTTGTGTTTTAGAATTGCTTCTAACTTCTTCTTCTTTTTTTTTGATGGCATGTGGATCTTCTCTTCCTTTTGTCATTCTCTCTTTTTTTTTTGTACTGAGTCCTGGTCCATAATTCCCACAAGTTTTTTGCTGCAGGTTATAGCCAGGTACTCACCTCTTTTTTTTTATTGCTCAAGTACTGAACTGGGTACATTGGACGATATTTTTTGTCCCAACCCATGAACTTGGCAGGTTTTTTTTTTTTTTTTATCAAGTATTGGGTTAGGTATCTTCAGTTCATGCCTGAGATCCTAGACCATGTATTTGAAACTTAACTATTTTGTAGTTTATCTGTGGGTGATCTTAGGTCATGTATCAAAAAGATTTCCCCAAGTATCCTCCCTTTTCCTTTTGACTGCTCGAGTACTGAACTAGGTATATTGGGCGATATATTTTTTTGGTCCCAGCTCATGAACTTGGCAGGATTTTTTTTTATCAAGTACTGGACTAGGTATCCTCAGTACATGCCTGAGATCCTAGACCATGTATTTGAAACTTAACTTTTTTTTTGTAGTTATCTGTGGGGTGATCCTGGGTCATGCATCAAAAAGATTTCCCCAGGTATCCTCCCCTAATTCCATCTGTGTTAGGACTTTTGTAATACTTAAGATTTAATAGCTGAGAAATAAGAAGAAACTTCATTGAATTTAAAAACATAAGTGTCATTCAAGGGACATAGCAAGTTTAACAAAAATAGTAAGAATCATAAAGTGTCCTTCTTCCACGAGTCCCTGAACAAAATTACTTAAACGATAATATAAAGGAAAGAAACACTTAGCAGGTTGAGGAGTCTGGCAGAAAGGATTCCAGTGTACTGAGACCTCTCCCTTCTCATGTGTAGTATTGTTTTAGCCACTTCCCATTTATGGGTTCTATCAGGATTGTCCCATCTTCTTTTGTAAGGTAGTAATACCCATTATCATGGGCTTCCTTGATGATGTAGGGTCCTTCCCATTTTGGGGCGAATTTGAAAGGTCCGGTAGGTTTCTTCTCACATGCTCTATTGTCCTTAGTACTAGCTGCCCTTTAGCGAAAGTTCTTGGGCGTACTGCTTATGCATATGCTCTAGTCATTCTTTGTTGGTACCTCTGGCTTCTTTTCTTGGCTAGCTCCCTTTCTTCTCCTACCAGTTCCAGATCTGCCATTCTCCTCTCATTGTTTGTATCCTCAGTGTCCTCCTGACTTTCTTCAAGCACTACTCTTGGTGTGGGAACAATTAATTTTACTAGGCTGATGGCTTCTGTCCCATAAACCAGGTAGAATGGTAAGAATCCCGTAGCTGTCTTCACAGAGCTCCTGCATGCCCAAAGTACATCTGCCAGGTGGTCACTCTATTTTCCTCCATACTCTTGCTTCATTTTTTTAAGGATCTTTAATATCACCCTGCTAATGGCCTCTGCCTGGCCATTTCCTTGTAGGTAGTACAGTGTAGACCTTCCATGCTTGATGTAGTAAGCCTCAGTCAACCCCTTCATATCTTTATTTATGAATGGGGTTCCATTGTCACTGATCAACCTCCTAGGAATCCCAAACCTTGTAATAATATGGCCTCGAATGAAGTTTGCTGCAGCTACTCCAGTGGCCTTTTTCAAAGGGATGGCCTCTACCCACTTTGTGAAGTACTCAGTAGCTACTAAGATCCATATGTAACCACTGGATGGGGGATTTATAGGCCCTATGAGATCGAGCCCTCAAGTGTGGAAAGGCCATGGAGTTGTCATATCTTGTAACATATTTGGGTGAGTATAGATTGCATCTCCGAGGACTTGACATGCGTGGCAGGCTTTGACTAACTCCTTGAAGTCCTTTTTCATTGTTGGCCAGTAGTATCCTAATAGTAATAGCTGTTTATATAGTCTCCTTTTTCCTGGGTGACTTCCACAATCACCGAAATGGACTTCCCTGACTACTTCCCTGACTTCCTTTGGCCCAGGCATCTTAGGGGATCCCCGCTGTATTCCTTTTTGAATAGGATCCCGTTTTGCAAGAAGTATCTGACTACTAGCCTCTTGAGCTGGTGGGCCAGTGCTCTGTCAGTTAGTAGGATTCCTTGAGCCAAGTATTCCATAAAGGGAGTCCTCTAGTCTTCTGTAATAAATACAGCGTAGCTTTCTTCTTTATCCACCGAGGACTGGCATTCTTGACATTTCTCCTGTATAGCTGCTGCTTCTTTATTCATATTCGGCCAGTAGTATCTCATGCGCTGCATTCTCCTATAAAGGCTGATCTTTTCTGAGATCCCGCAGACTTGGGTATGTAATTCTTCCAACCTTACTTTCCCTTCTTTCTCGTTGATGCATCTGGATAGGATACCTCCGGGCAATCTCCTATATAGTTCTCCTTCTATTAGAGTGTAGTCCTTTAGCTCCTTGACATTCCCCTCAAATCCTGTTTCTTTCTTTTTTTTTTTCTTTTATTTCGCTCCTCTAGTCCGATTGCCTGGACTCTCCAAGGGATATCCTTTGGAGGGTTTTTAAGATGGAGTGCTCCTGTCTTCCTATTCTGACCAGAATGTCTTTTCCCTTGAATGGTACCTGGGATCCCAGGGTGGCAAGTGCATCTGCGAACTTGTTTTCACTTCTCTGAGTGGACTCTATGCTAAAGGTTAGGAATTCCTGCTCCAGCCTCTGCGCCCAAGTTCTGTAGGCTGCTAAACTTTGTTCCCTTAGCGCAAAGTCACCTTTCACCTGAGAGACTACCAGATTGGAATCTCCTAACACTCTCATGTGTTTTACCCTTATATTGAGTGCTATAGCCCGATCAAGTATGCCTCATACTCAGCTGCATTATTGGAACAGGAGAACCCAAGCTTGAAAGACAGAGGTATGGTGTCCCCATCCTCACAACATAGTACAACTCCCACTCCATTTGAGGTTGCTGTAGCTGACCTATCGAATCTCATTGTCCATTTCTTTCCTGGGATTTCTACTACCATTACCTCACCTGGGATCTCTTCACTTAATGAGGTTTCCTCCTTTCCTGGGAACAGTGCCAGGAGGTCGGCTATGGCTTGGCTTTTGACAGTCTTGGGGGTCCTGAAGCCAATGTCATATTGAGAAAATAGGACCAGCCACTGTGCTATTCTTCCTGTTAGAAGGGGCTGATGCAAGAGTGCTTTTATGGGGTGTAACTTAGTCACTAGAAGGATTTGGTGAGCTGAGAAATACCTCTTTAGCCTTTGGGATGCATAAATGACCACTAGGCAAGCCTTTTCTATCTTGGGATACCTAGTTTCGACCTCCTTAAGTGTCCTGCTTACATAGTAGACAGGTTTCTCATTCCCATCATCATCTTCTTGCTCCAGCAGGGCTCCTATTATTTGGACATTTGATGCCAAGTACAATAACAGGGGTCGCCCACGAACTGGTGCCTAGAGAGTGGGTAGATGATTCATAATCTGTTAGATCCTTTGGAAAGCTTCCTTTTGTTCTGCTCCCTAGGTGAACTCAGTTCCTTTCTTTAATAGCTTGGATAAGCCCCCTGTGACTGAAACCAATCCTGGCACAAATCTCCTGATGTAGGAGACCCTTCCTAGTAAGCTTTTGAGTTCCCTCAATGTTGTTGGTCTTTTCATAGTGGCAATAGCTGCAGCTTTGGCTGGATATACGCTTATGCCTCTGTGATGTACCAGGAACCCAAGGAACTTTCCCGCCAATACTCCGAAGGCACGTTCCATGGAGTTCATGCGTAGTTTGTATTCTCTGCATCTTTTGAAAACTTGCTCAAGTACCTGGATGTGTCCTGTCCTAGTTTTTGACTTGACCACAATGTCATCCACATAATCTTCCATTTCTTTATGCATCATGTCATGGAAGATGGCTGTCATGGTTCGCTGGTATGTGGCTCCTGCATTTTTGAGGCCAAACGGCATCACAGTGTAATAGAAATTTTCGATTGGTGTCCTGAATGCTGTCTTCTCAGCATCCTTGGCAGCCATATGAATCTGGTTGTACTCACTATACCCGTCCATGAATGAGAACATAGAACTTCTTGCAGCTGAATCCACAAGAAAGTCAATATTAGGCAGAGGGAACTCATCTTTTGGACATGCCTTATTCAGGTTGCGGAAGTCCACACAGCAACGGATCTAGCCATTCTTCTTCTTCATAGGTACTATGTTAGAAGGCAATCTGAGGTGCTGAATGGGCTTGATAAAACCAGCTGGCAGCAGCTTCTTGACCTCTTAAGTTATCTGGGCTTCTACATCAATGTGAAAGACCCTAACTAGTTGGATTACTGGTTTAACTCCTGGGTCCACATTGAGGGCATGGACTACTAACCCAAGATCCAGACCAGGCATTTCGTCATAGGTCCATGCGAACACATCCGTGTATTCTTTGAGCAAAGCCACCAGTGGCTCTCTTTCTTGTGCTGCCAACTGACTGCTGATGAAAACAGGCTTCTGGGATCCTAGCTCAGCCCCCAAGTTTATTTCTTGTAATTCTTCCTCAGGCTGGATTTGTGTCTTTTTGACTGGTTCCTCTGGAATTTCCTCCTGAGCTACCATACATTCTGGTGGTCCGGGACTTTCCTGCACGATGCACTCAGGTCCCGCGCACCTTCACAAGCGATAAATTAACCTTCCCCTGGGTTCCTGTACCACTACACACTCTTGGGATCTTGAGGTGCTGAGCTCCTTCTTTTGCCTTTTTCTCTTTAGGAGGTCTCTTAAGTCATGAGTACCTCCTCCTTCTTCTTCTTCCAAGATAGGCGTTCCTGGGGTCCCTGGCATGGGACTCTCATCGTCTGGTTCTAACTCATCATAGAACGTAGTTTCTACAAAGTTTACTTCTCCTTGGCTGAAAGGGTTATGGTTGGCAGGGATTCTTACAAGCCTCCCATTCAATCTCCTCTTAACACACTAATGGTATGTAGATGGTATAAGGCGGTGCTTATGGAGCCACGGCCGTCCCAGCAGTACATGGTAGGACACCTCTGAGTTGATTACATGGAATCTAGTCAAGGCTACTATTGGCCCTACTCTCTGGGCCAGCTGTATCTATCCTTCGGTTGATTCTGCCGATCCTCCAAATTTGGTTATCTCCATGGGAGCCCCCAAGATCCTCTTTCCTGCCAGGCTTACAGCTTCCAAGGTGCTCAGAGCTATGAGGTTGAGTGATGCCCTTGTGTCCACCAGTGCTCTTCTGATTTGGACACCGTTTATGGTGGCCATTAGATAAAGGGGTCTGCGGTGGTCTGGATGTTCAACCTCCATGTCTTCATCGGTGAAAGTTGTTGCATTGGTTGTTTCTAGGAAAGCTCGACTAGCATGTGATTTTGCTATGAAACACTCCATTCCTGAATTTACTGCTATAGTCATAAGAGACTCTGTGGGCACCCTTCTTGCTTCTGGTCCAAATCCCAGCTGGTTGAATAGTGATCTGAACTTGGGATTCTTCTGGAAGATCTTGACTGTGTTTGGGTGGAAAGATCCTTCTTGCTCTTCTGCTTCTGCCGGGTTCCCATGGATTACTACAGCCACCACCCCCTTTCCTTTGTGGTTGGGCAAGGGGTTCCTTTGTACTTCTGGCTCCTTCTGGGTGAGCTCCAGGGTTCCTTCTCTCAACTTCCTGTGAAAGAGTCTGTGGAGGGTCCAGCAATCCTTGGTGGAATGCTTAACATAATTATGAATCCTGCAAAATAAAGGATTTTTTCTTTCTTCCTCGGTGGGTTGTCTGGACACAGTGAATGGCCTAATCACTCCATCCCGATCCATTTGTCCAGAACATGGTTTAACTCTTCTGCGGTACATGGGATCACTGGTGGTTCCTCGAACATTTTTCCATCAGGCCTCTTTCTTTTTTCTCCCACCGATGCTGTCATGGCTTGGGATGCTGGCATCCTCTTCGCCCTCATAGTTTGTGCTGTTCTTCTTGTTCTCTATAACAGGTCAGCGAACTGTGTGATACATAAATTTTCGAGGTTGAGTTTGTAATTGAAAAGCATGTTAGATATGCAAGTCTCTACGAGCTCTTTTTCTTCATAGTCCCCATAACAATCTAGAGACACATCTTTAAATCTTTTGATGAACTGGACGGGATCCTTTCCAAGCCTCTTCCGTACCATCTGAAGGCTTCGGAAAGTGACCTTGTCCTCACCAGGGTAATATTTTGCACAAAATCTCTCCATCATCTCGTCCTAAGTCCTAATGGACCCAGGTCTCAGTGTGGTGTACCAAGTGTACGAAGCCCTGTCCACTAGGGACTTAGCAAACTCTCTTAGGCACAGCTCTCGGTTTCCTGCGTAGGGGCCCATAGCGTGGACGAACCTACTCACGTGTTCTACTGCACTTCCGTTCCTTCCATCAAAAGGATAGAATTTTGGTGGCTCATATCCCTTGGGGTATGGCTTGCCAAGGAATTCTGGTGGGAATAGGGGATCCTGAGAAAACTGTTTGGGGATCCCGAAAAGTTTTTCCCTTTCTTGGTCCAGGAGGGCACTGACATCTGCCAGTGTTAAGTACTGAGGGTTAGTTCCTCCTCCCCCTGCTGACCCTCCCTCTGACTAGGTTCTATCTTGGTTGCCCACATGGGGGGCATTGTCTCTGACTTCATGTGTCTTGCCTTCCTTGAGAAGGCGAACTACTTGTTGCAAGTCTTTCAACATTGCAGTCATCTGAGCCATAGGGTCCAGCTCTTGTCTTGCATTTCTTTGTTCTGACACAGCCCCCTATTCTATTAGGGGTACCTCGCCTCTTTGTCTGGAGGCCACTTCATTTTCTCCCACAGGCTTAAAGGCCGTGGGTGGCATATTAGCACCCCTATTGTTCCTTGGTCTTGGAGGCATGCTTTGCAAAGGGATTGCTTCTTCCCTTTTCTTTACCTAGTCCCCAGTGAAGTCGCCAAAATGTAAGAGTGCCTTTTTCTTAGCACACAGGTGGCCCAAGGATCCTGGGCCAAAGAAGTGTTTCTGGTGGACTGGGCTCGATTCACCGTAGCTAAGAGAGCTGTTTTAGAACCGAGTGGTGCACAAAACAAACTTCCTATAATACAAATAATTAACAAGCAAAGATGTCTGTATTGAATGACTTTTTCAACAGTAAAGAAATGCACAGTAAAATGAAATATAATGTAAGAACAGGTTAGGGATCCTTGAAGTAGTGAGGTGTATTTTATTAATTTTCTTTAGTTATGATTACAATGCTCACTAAGACGTGATGCAAGGCTCAACTAAGCTCAAAAATTACAGCTTTTGATAGCTATTTAAACTTCAAGACTTGTAGAGTTTGAATTTGTTGAATCCGAGCATGTGCTATAGTGGCTGTCTCTGGGATACCGAGAACGGTTCCTCTGTTTTCTTTCAATTTTACAGAGCTCTTTTCTAGTTCTATAAAACTCCAAATAAATGGCTATGAATGGCTGAGTGTTCTGATCAAAGATGAAGCTTTCTCCCTCCATCTCTGTCCCCCTTTCAGAATGGACCCCTTCCCCCTTTTATAGCATAGCTTCGGGCTCAAGGGTACTAACGTTTTCTCCCTTTTGCCCCTTAGAGTTCATGTCGTGCCAGGTTGCTCAGGGTCATGTCATTTCCTTTTTCTCCAATAGTTTCTTGCTTTTGGTCCGACCAAATGAAAGTCTCTCGGCTAGTTTTCTATTCTCAGACTTCTCCGTTGGTTGTTCTAAAGCTTATTTGGCTTTTTCTTCTCAGTGCTCCAGCTTTTTCAGTGTACTCTTCCTTGTCACTTTCCCCAAATGGTCGAAACCAAGCTCATGCGTTTTACTTCATACCTCCTGGCTCCATTGCATGTTTGGAGCATGAGATCTGCATGCCCTTTGTCTTTTTATCTCTTTTTGAATTTACTTCAATCTCACTTCGCGCGTCCAGGGATCTCCTGCCTTTGGTGACTTTTGGGATCCGACCCAGTTCTTCTTACTGGGCTTTCTTTGGTCTGCTGGTTCTGTCTGGTTTGGGCTTTTATTGTTCTTTCTTGAGTCTCGGATTCCACTCCTCTGAGCTTCCTGCCCCTTTTCTTCCTTCTTTTCTCTTTTCTTTATTGTGTGAGCCCAATTTTCTCTCTTAGTTTTATTTATTTTTTGGTGTGAAATGAGCCCAACGTTTTACTTCTTTGGGCCTTAGTCTGTGGCCCATTTAATTTTTGGACCTCAACAAATAGCTATTCTTGAAATGCTATTAGAGGTTGATTCCCTCAAAGAATCCATGGAGGCCTAGTTCCCTCGAAGAACTACAAGATTGAGAGTAATTGAATTAAATTCAATTGAGTCCTATCATAGGAATAAGCTAAACATGAATATATCACATTATTAATAATTTTATTAGATTTATAATCAATCCAAACGTGATCTTAGTTAAATTTCCTAACATTCAGAGATTTCAAGCATCACATTCTCAAAATAATTAAATGTCAAAGGCATTTAAATTTTTTTAGCGTCGTGTTTGTATTGTATCCCACATACGTGTGATGTTCTCTTTGCTCAAACAATTGCCTCCTATGGATCCTTTGGTGGTTGAAGTCCAGGCTCCTCTTTTGGCACTCAAGTTGGTGGTTCACCATCAACTTTCTTTTGTTATGTTTGAAGCTGAAGGAGACTCATTCCAATTCAAAGAAGCTCTTAGCCAGCTCTCCTCAAACTCATCAATTTTCCTAGTACCTTTTATGCCATCTGTTGAAATTTTTGTTTAGTTAACAAACAGTTTAATTATTTAGCCCACAGCCTTGTTTGTTGGGTAGCTCATGTAAGTGAGATAGGCTTGTAAACATCTCTGCTCTTCTCTAGATTCTAAAGATGAATCTAGACCCTTTTTTGTCTTAATATAATATAATATTTTATTTTTCCAAAAAAATATATAAATTGTATCCCACATACTTAGTCAAAAAGTTGTGTTTGTAACTTTGTATTGTATTCCACAATTCGTGAGACCTACCAGTTTTTCTTTTGAAGTCTAGAAAACAGATTTTAAATCTGAGGACCGAAAACAAACAGGTTAAAGTGTCAAAACTCAGTTGAACTCTGGTCCGCTCAACTGGGCCGCCATATTTCGGTCATAACTTATGTTACACAGACTTGGTCTTCGCACAATAAAGTCCGCCATCACTAGGGTGGGCTCGGGCTTATATTTCACGCCCAACAGATAACCAATTTTCAGGCCAGGCGAGCCCACCAAAATATATATATATATATATGCATAATAAAAATTATTATAATGATAAGTTCTCCATATATTCTTTACCCATATGAAGAGTTGTGAGGGATAGAAAATGTCACTCACGTCACTCTTATACACTTTTCTATCACTTCAACGTGGACGAGTTATAAGTTACTGTTCTTTCTAAAAAAAAAGTTATAAGTTACTGTAAAAGTTGTGCTACAAGTTATGGCACTCACGTCACTCTAAAGGTAAAAACACACGGCCATATTAAACGCCTATACTCATTGTGATCACTTAAATAATTTGATTAGGGTGACAGGGTTCGGATTCGGACCGCCACACCCACCAAAAGCATCACATTGCTCACCTAAACTGAAAGAACAATCAACCACCACGCAAGTTTTAATTCCAACTTTCAAATTCTCCATGGAAGAAAGTTTCAGCCAAAAAAATATTCAAGTAGATTCAACCCACTAAGCAGAGTCTGTAACTAATTATATAAAGAACAAGACCAAAGAACCAAGCTACTCTGAACTACAAGACCACAGAACCAAGCTACTCTGAATTACAACTTCAACAAAAATGTACAGTAGCTAGCTACTTTTAGGGTACAGTAAATTAAATTAGTAAGCTAATAATAACCCATTAACCAAAAAGGCAAAGAAAATCCAGATTAAGCACAAGCCTGCCTTGTTGGAGCCATGGCAAAGAAGAGGTCAAGATCAGGTGGGTGGAAATACCCATTTTTAGGAGGGACCCTCTTCTTCCCTAAAGCAAAAGGCTTCTTCTTTGGAGGCGGCGGTGGCAAAGACGCCACCGGTATTTGACACTCACAGCGTCTCGGAGTTGCACAACCCACCTCATCATAATAAGCACCTTTCTCACCCTCCATTAATGTCACCAAAGCAACAAGTTTCTCCCTCTAAAATAAGAACAAATTAAGAAAGTTCACCAATGAAGTTGTGATTTTGAAGCTTGATCAAGTGGTACTGGCAGTGGGAACTGAGAGAAGAGCTTATATATATTTAAAAGTAAATTGAAATGCTGAATTTTGTGATTGGTGCCTGAAGTGACGGTAATGAGTAAAAGTGTATGGTCGATTCCGGAAGTTGCTAGTGTTGAGTCTGTGTGTTATTGAAATGTGTGGTCCTTGCGGTGACACTTAAGCTTGTGTTACAACTACGTGTCATGAAAAGGTTCAGCTTTGGTCTACGTGGAACTGCACGTGGTTCACATAGATAGGACCGTGTGTTCTTCCTTTATTAATATTATTACTAGAATGAATTTAAAATTTTGGCGCCAACCTAGTAAGTTCTGTCTGTGAAAGCGCGGGAATTAGACGTCCGTGTTTGAAAATGGACCACTAGACATGCTGAATTTTGGTTTTGTCTCTCTCTCTCCGCTTATTTTGTACAAGTTTTTAAAGTTTATGAATCGTGTCAGACTGGTTCTTTTGGAATTGCAGCCCACAATATTAGTCTGATTTTCTTTTCCAAATTACAAATCATTAGTTGGTTTCTCTCAGTACAAACTTTATTCTTCTTATTTCACCTAAACAAAATAAAGAAAAATAAAAGGAGAATAAAACCGAGGAGCTGGCAAATGCAATCATGACTAAGGTGGACATGTCACAGAAGATACTAAAATAGAATTAAGTGCTTAGATGGTGAAAATTTTAAAGGTGTGAGTAGAAATGGAAACCAGGTGGCTCATGTGTTACCTAGTGAGATATGTACTGTAATATGAGACAAAATAAAAGTGTGGACGTGTGTTGAAACATGTCCCAAACTTTATTGTATATATGTCAAATGGAAAATGATGTAAGAAAGCTTTCATTACAAATGAAACTAAATGTCTTTGATCAAATGTGCATTTTATTTGAGGAAATGATTTTGATGTTGATCCTTCGCAAGGATATAGAAATATGTGTGAAATACTAAAATGGTTGAAAAGCCATTGAAAATAAATAAATATAAAAAATTACTGGAACTAGTTTATCGACATTTAACATTGGCTACAAACTCTTGTAAAGGTTGGAATCCTCACCAATGAGAAGCCTAGGTCCTCCTACCTATGTATGTACTTTAACCATCCGATACCAACGTAACGAGGCCTTGCATCAATAGTGGTTTGTAAATTTGATTTCGATAGGCCCAAATGAATGAATTTAGGTTAACTTATGAATTTCGGAGCCGGGGTCAGCAATTAAGTGTCATAGTTGTATAACTCAAACCTCAATACTTTAACCTCTTATGGCAAGGCTTACAATGCAATCATGACTAAGGTGGAAATGTCATGGAAGATACTAAGATAGAATTGAGTGCTTTTAGAATTCAAACATGTGGATAGAAATGGAATCCAAGTGGCTTATGGGTTATGATAAAACACGAAAAGTGTGTCGTCAGTATGTTCCTCGTCAATCTAATGGACGACTTGGATTTCTTGTTAAGAGAAAACAAGTGATAATAAAGGATATTGAGTTGGTGCCAGCCAAGGACCCTCCAACACTTAAATTAGTTAATCTCTTTGAGGAAATCTCCAAAATGTATTATAGCTTCATTTGTGTGTTTACTTGCACTTTATGGCTTTATATAGCTAACTCATGAGTAAATGCAAAATTTGTTGGTTTAGCCTAGCGTTGTGCTTGAGCTGAGAGATTAGTGGCCTAGTAATGGCCATTAAACAGCTCATAAAGATATTTGTAACGGCCATGAAACGGCTCATAAAAGATACCTGTAATGGCTTTGTAACTGTTGCATATAACTAGCTTAAATGAAGGATTTATGTCTGATTTAAATGTGCTTACGATCATCCATGTAATGCACGACCATTTGATCACTACTCGTCAGGTTACATAGTGAGATATGTAGAACATGCGAGACAAAATAAAGTTATGGTCGTGTGTTGGAACAAGTCCCAAACTTTCTTGTATATATATCCAAATGGAAAATGATGTAAGAAAGCTTTGATTTTATTTATTTTTTCAATGTAAGATATATTTTTTAAGTGTAAGGTTTGACCAATGAAGATTGTAAAGTTGTGATTTTCATTTGTACTTTGTTGGCTTTAATTTTGTATCAAATTTGATTGTATTTTGTCAATTATTTCCTTGTATGTTTGTGGGATTCAATGTAAGAGGTTAGTGTGTCAAATAGGTGAAGAACTATGAAGTTCAGAGCAACTCGCGACTTGCTCACAACTAGCTCACAAGTGGACAACTTGCAAAAGGTCATATGAGAAGCACATGCTGAAAGTTGAAGAATCAAGTGCTAGAAAGCATCTCGTAACTCATCTCGCAACTTGGCCAACTCGCAAGATGACCTGCGAAATGCACTGCCAGCCAAGTTTTTGTGCTTTTCTCATTTCTTTACCCACACTATATAAGCCCACATTATCCATGAAATTATAAGGAGAATTTCAAAGAGAAAACCCTAGAAATCCATTTGATAGTTAGAGACTGCACATCCGCAATCCTTTACACATTTCTTTTAGTTTTCCTCGACTCCTACCTCTCTAATTCCATACTCTTTGAGAGTTTCTTAACCCAAACACATACCACAACCAATCTGAGTGTTGTGAGTTATTTTGTTGCCTATGGGATGCATTAGATGAAAGCCATTCTTTGGTGGATATAATTGGAGCTAATTGCGGGATCCAAATAACTAGTGAAGATATAACTCAAAGAAGTTTGTTAGGAGTTGAAACTTGCAGAGTTCAAGTACTTTGGGTAGATTACATTTGGAGGGTTTTTTTGATATCCTTGTACTCCAACCTTATTC
Organism: Quercus variabilis; assembly: GCA_030445155.1. NCBI lineage: Eukaryota > Viridiplantae > Streptophyta > Magnoliopsida > Fagales > Fagaceae > Quercus > Quercus variabilis. The sequence continues at coordinate 32,965,228 of CP129445.1, forward strand.
ACTAGTGGTTCATTTCAGCCTAGAAAGCCACAAAAAGGTTTTTACGTCGAGAACTTTAGTTTTCCTCTTCGATAATACATCACGGTGTTATCTTGTATTTGCATCTCTCTTCACTTACTTCTTATGCTTTATAATTAATTGTTAATTATGCATGTCCATGCACTAGGTTGTAGCCCCGGTTAATTGCGATTTATTTACTCTTATTCCACACTTAGTTGAGCAAATTGCAATTAAATCGTACTTTAAAATTGGGGGTCTAAATAAACTTCAGTAGTTTTACACTATTGAGCTTTTAAAGCTAAAACTAATGTGGCAAGGTGGTGTGGCAGCAAGGTATTAAGCCAACAAGACTTGAGTCTTAAGTTTGAGTTCTTACTAGTAAGGGTGTTAGCGCCCATCTTCCTCCATTGCATCAACAAGTTAAAAGTTGTTGTCATAGTAACTTAAAAGTAGTAAATTATTGCATTAACAATAATTAGTTGTTAATAGTGTATTGCTACAAGATATTCGAAACAATTAATTTTTTATTGCAACAACATATATATCATTGCATCAAATTTGTCATTAAAATATATGAGTTTATTACAATGGAATTTTTTGTTGTTGAAAGCTATTACCTCGGATTTTATTGCAACAACTATGATGTTATTACAATTTTCTTTTTCTTGTAGTGAATTAATTTTGATGTTAATGCTTAGCAAAATAACATAATAATATATGTGAAATTGTTAAAAACCTTTGAAAATAAATAAATATAGAAAACAAGTGGAACCAGTTTATTAACATTTGACATTGCCTACAATGGGAAGGTCAACTCTTCTAACATGTGCCATGTAAGGAGAATGAACTTTAACCATTATCAGTCACTTCTCCTTCCAACTTAACAAGTTCTTGCATCCATAGCGGTTTATCATATATTGAAATCGATGGGCCCAAATGAATTAAGGTTAGTTTTTTAATTTTTGGGGCTGAGTTGGCATCAAAGTTTTTTAGCTGCATGATTATAATCTGAAGACTCTAACACCTCTTATGGCAAGGCTTACGCCTATTAAAAATATATATCACATTATTGACAATTCTCTATTCTTCTTCTTCTTCTTCTTTTTATTTTTTATTTTTATAGGTTGAGACATTATTGACAATTCTCACTTCTTCAACCAATTACATAGGGAAATTTTGTATGGATCATTCAAACCAAGATGTCCCCTATGAAATTGGCTTAAATGAGGAAGCAATTGTCTAAGTTGCTTAGTGCAGGGTATATTTAGCCCTCCAAAGCTCCTTATGGTGCTCTAGTTGTGTTCCAAAAGAAGTAAGATGGTTTGCTGCGAATGTGTGTTGGTGCAAGAAAAGCATCTAGTTGCCTATAAGAGTAAGAAACTGAATGAGGCAGAATGGAAGTCTTTGGCACATAAGAAAGAGATGATAGCAGTTGTGCATTGTTTGCTGGCATGTAGAGTGTATCTGTTGGGGCCTAAGTTTGTGGTGCGGACTGATAATGTTGCTAACACCTTCTTCAACACACAGAATAGGTTGTCTCCCTAAACAAGTAAGATGGGAAGAGTTGTTGCAGGAATATGATTTTGTGTGAGAGCACAAACCTGGTAAACACAACCAAGTGGAAGATGCACTGAGTCTCAAAAAAGGTGCAATAGTAAAAATGGAAACTAGGTGGCTCATGGGTTGCATAGTGAGATATGCACTACAATGTAAGACAAAATAAAGGTGTGGACGTGTGTTGGAACATGTCCCAGACTTTATTGTATATATGCCAAATGGAAAATGATGTAAGAAAGCTTTCATTACAAATGAAACTAAATGTCTTTAATCAGATGTACATTTTATTTGAGGAATTAATTTTGATGTTGATCCTTCGCAAGGATATGGTAATATGTGTGAAATACTAAAATGGTTGAAAAGCCATTGAAAATAAATAAATATTGAAAATTACTAGAACTAGTTTATTGACATTTGACATTGGTTGCAAACTCTTGTAATGTTGGAATCCTCTCCAATGGGAAGCGCAGGTCCTCCTATTTGTGTATGGACTTTAACCATTACTAGTCATAACTGTTACCAACATAACGAGGCCTTACATCCATAGTGGTTTGTAATTTTAATTTTGATGGGTCCAAATGAATGAATTTAGGTTAACTTATGAATTTTTTGGCCGGAGTTAGCAATTAAGTGTCATAGTTGCGTGACTCACACCTCAATACTTAGACCTCATATGGCAAGGCTTACAATGCAATCATGACTAAGATGGAAATGTCATGGAAGATACTAAGATAGAATTGAGTGCTTTTAGAATTAGAGGGTTGGAATTCAAACATGTGGGTAGAAATGGAATCTAAGTGGCCCATGGGTTATGATAAAACACGAAAAGTGTGTCGTCAAAATGTTCCTCGTCAATCTAATGAATGACCTGGATTTCTTTTTATGAGAAAACAAGTGATAATAAAGGGCACTAGGTTGGTGCTGGCTAAGGACCTTCCAATGCCAAAATTAGTTAATTTCTTTGAGGAAATCTCTAATATGTATTGTAGCTTCGTTTGTGTATTTACTGCTTTATATAGCCAACTCATGAGTAAATGCAAATTTTGTTGGTTTCTCCTGGCGTTATGCTTGGGCTAAGAGATTAATGGCTTAGTAATGACCATTAAACAACTCATAAAGATATTTGTAACAACCGTGAAATAGCTCATAAAAGACGCTTGTAATGACTTTGTAACTGTTGCATATAACTAGTTTGAATGAAGGATTTATGTCTGATTTAAATGTGCTTACGATTGTCCATGTAATGGACAACCATTTAATCACTACTCGTCAGGTTACATAGCGAGATATGTAGAACATGTGAGACAAAATAAAGTTGTGGTCGTGTGTTGAAACAAGTCCCAAATTTTCTTGTATATATATCCAAATGGAAAATGATGTAAGAAAGCTTTGATTTTATTTATTTTTTCAATGTAAGATATATTTTTTAAGTGTAAGGTTTGACCAATGAAGATTGTAAAGTTGTGATTTTCATTTATGCTTTGTTAGTTTTAATTCTGTATCAAATTTGATTGTATTTCGTCAATGATTTCTCTATATGTTTGTGGGATTCAATGTAAGAGGTTAATGTGTGAAATAGGCGAAGAATAATGAAGTTCAGGGCAACTTGCGACTTACTCGCAACTAGCTGGCAAGTGGACAACCCGCGAAAGGCCACACGAGAAGCACATGCTGGAAGCTGAAGAGTCAAATTATTGAAAGCATCTCATGACTCATCTCGCGACTTGGCCAACTCGCAAGATGACCCGTGAAATGCACGGCCAGCCTTGTTTTTGTGCTTTCCTCATTTTTTTTACTCACACTATATAAGCCCACAATACCCATGAAATTGTAAGAAGAATTTCAGAGAGAAAACCCTAGAAATCCATTTGAGAGTTAAAGATTGCACACTCATAATCCTTTACACATTTCTCTTAGTTTTCTTCGACTTCTACCTCTCTAATTCCATACTCTTTGAGAGTTTCTTAACCCAAGCACATACCACAACCAATCTAAGTGTTGTGAGTTATTTTGGTGCCTATGGGAAGCATTGAATGAAGCCATTCTTGGGTGGATGTAATTGGAGCTAATTGCAGAATCTAGATAACTAGTGAAAACATAACTCGAAGAAGTCTATTGGGAGCTAAAACTTGGAGTGTTCAAGTACTTTGGGTTGATTAAGCTTAGACGGTCTTTTTGATATCCTTGCACTCCAACTTTATTCACTAGTGGATCATTTTGTCCTGGAAACCACAGAGAGGTTTTTACACCGAGAACTTTAATTTTTTTCTTCAATAACACATTGTGGTGTTATATTGTGTTTGCATCTCTCTTCACTTACTTCTTATGCTTTATAACTAATTGTTGATTATGTATGTCCATGCACTAGGTTGTAGTCTCAGTTAATTACGCTTTGTTTACTCTTATTTCACACTTAGTTAAGCAGATTGCAATTAAGTCATACTTTAAAATTGGGGGCCTAAATAAACTTTAGTAGTTTTACACTATTGAGCTTTCAAAGCTAAAACCAATGTGGCAAGGTGGTGTGGCAGCAAGGTCTTAATCCAACAAGACTTAGGTCTTAAGTTTGAGCTCTTACTAGTAAGTGTGTTGGTGCCTACCTCCCTCCATTGCATCAACAAGTTAAAAGTTATTATAATAGTAACTTAAAAGTAGTAAATTATTGCATTAATAATAATTAGTTGTTAATAGTATATTGTTACAAGATATTCAAAGCAATAAATTTTTTATTGCAACAACATATATATCATTGTTTCAAATTTGTCATTAAAATAAATGGGTTTATTACAATGAAATTTTTTGTTGTTCAAAACTATTACCTTAGATTTTATTGCAACACCTCATCTCAACTATAGCGACAACTATGATGTTATTGCAAATTTTTTTTCATTGTAATAAACAATTTTTTTTTCTTGTAGTGAATTAATTTTGATGTTTATCCTTAGCAAAATAACATAATAATATATGTGAAATAGATAAAAACCTTTAAAAATAAATAAATATAGGAAACTAGTGAAACCAGTTCATTAACTTTTGACATTGCCTACAAAGGAAAGGCCAGCTCTTCTAACACGTACCATATAAGGAGAATGAACTTTAACCATTATCAGTCACTTCTCCTTCCAATTTAAAAAGGTCTTGCATCCATAGCGGTTTATCATATTGAAATCAATGGGCCCAAATGAATTAAGATTAGTTTTTTAATTTTTGCGCCTGAGTTGGCAACAAAGTTTTTTAGCTGCATGACTATAATCTAAAGACTCCCACGCCTCTTATGGCAAGGCTTACGCATGTTAAGAAAAGATAACACATTATTGACAATTCTCTCTTCTTCAGCCAATTTCATATGGGATATTTTGTATGGATCCTTCAAACCAGTATGTCCCCTATGGAATTGGCTTAAATGAGGAAGCAATTGTCTGAGTTGCTTGGTGCAGGGTATATTTAGCCATCCAAAGCTCCTTATTATGCTCTAGTTTTATTCCAAAAGAAGCAAGATGGCTCACTGTAAATGTGTGTTGGTGCAAGAAAATCATCTTGTTGCCTATGAGAGTAGAAAAATGAATGAGACGGAACAAGTGTTCAACACATGAGAAAGAGGTGATAGTAGTTGTGCATTGTTTGCTACCATGGAGAGTGTATCTGTTGGGGCCTAACTTTGTGGTGCAGATTGATAATGTTGTTAACACCTTCTTCAACATACAGAATAAGTTGTCCCCCTAAACAAAATGGCAAGAGTTGTTGCAGGAGTATGATTTTGTGTAGGAGCACAAACCTGGTAAACAAAACCAAGTGGAAGATGCACTGAGTCACAAAAATAGTGCAAGAGTAGAAATGGAAACTAGGTGGCTCATGGGTTACATAGTGAGATATGCACTACAATGTGAGACAAAATAAAGGTGTGGATGTGTGTTGGTACATGTCCCAGACTTTATTGTATATATGTCAAATGGAAAATGATGTAAGAAAACTTTCATCATAGTTGTCAGTATCGTATGATACACGATACGTGTTGTATCATATGTAAAAAGTTCTATATCATATCGGTATATCGTAAGTATTCATAAATCGTATGATACAGCGTGTGTATCGTATAAATTGTATCGTATCATATGTATCATACGATACATAGACAAATGCTTTAAAATAAGATTTTTTGTTAAATTTTGTACTCTTATTTGAATCTAACAAGTTGTTAGACTTGTTTTGAACACAAAATTATTATTAGTTTACTTAATGTAGCCTACTAAAATATATTCATAAGTTTTTTTTCCCCTCTCTCCTATAATTGGACTATACAGAACACACTTATCTTTCACTTTAATATTTAAAATTTTATTTTTTGTTTTTATTGTTATTGTTTTAAGTCCAAGAAACTAGAATGCCAATTTTTTTTTTTTTTTTTTATAAAAATTTATTAAAATTAAAAAAAAAAAAAAAAAAAAAAAAACAACAACAACAACAAAAAAAAAAAAGAGATAGTAAATGTTAATGACGAATGACGATGAAGAAAATTTTAATGAAGAAATAAATTTGCAAAATTATAAACATGATGATAGCGTTGACTTAGATGGGGTTGATTAGGCAATGTGATGAAAATAAAAAATAAAAATAAAAAAAAAATTTTGGGTCATTTGTAATATATTGCCACTTTTGAATTTAAGTAATTTAAATGTGTATGTTATGAACACATGCTAGTTTAATTTATTTAGTTAGCTTGTTAAATATTATTATATAAGTAACGAATAAATTAGTCATTAGTTGAATATATTCAAAATTTATAATGAATATACCCTTTATATATGTATATTTATAATTTTTATTAAGTATTTGTGTATCTTACGATACATGATACGATACGATACACAATATGAAAAAATTAAGAATTGATTCACGATACGATTCACGTTTTGACAGCTATAGCTTTCATTACTAATGAAACTAAATGTCTTCAATCAGATGTGCATTTTATTTGAGGAATTGATTTTGATGTTGATCCTTCGCAAGGATATAGTAATATGTGTGAAATACTAAAATGGTTGAAAAGCCATTGAAAATAAATAAATATAGAAACTTACTAGAACTAGTTTATTGAGATTTGACATTGGCTAAAGACTTGTAAATAATGGAATCCTCTCCAATAAGAAGCCCAGCTCCTCCTACCTATGTATGAACTTTTACCATTACTAGTCACAGTCCCTACCAACGTAATGAGGCATTGCATTTGTAGTGGTTTGTAATTTTGATTTCAATGGGCCCAAAAGAGTCAGCAATTAAGGGTCCATTTGTTATTATTGTCTAAACAACAATTTTCAATGTTTAGGGTCCGTTTGATAATATTGTTCTAATAACGTTGTTTAAGTTGTTTGGAAATATGTGTTGGTGAAAAAGTATTTTGGAAATACGTGTTGTGTTGTTTAAATACCCCTATCAAACACCTCCTAAACAACATTACACATATTTTCATGCATTTTTTAACCTACACGTATTTTCAAAAAATACAAACAACGTTACTAGAACAACATTGCCAAACGAGCCCTAAGTATAGTAGTTGCATGACTCAAACCTCAATACTTAGACCTCTTATGGCAAGGCTTACAGAGTAATTCTTAAATACTTCCGAAGCGCAATAAATGGTGCTCTCTCCTCTCTCATTCATGGTGGAGTCCACTTATTAAATTCCTAGTAGTGTCCACCATGAATATTAGAAGAGGGAGTAGCAATTCATTATACTCTAGAAATACCTAAGTATTTTAATGTAATGACAAGTAAATGCAAAAAGCATTAATAAAAAATATAAAAAATTTGTGACGAAATAATTCTTCACCTAATCTATTGATATTGAAAAAAAAAATTACAATCGGTGACACAAAACTTTGTCACCTAATCTATTGAAATTGAAAAAAAAAAAAAACATTTGGTGACGATATATCTATTGAAATTGAAACAAATAAATACAATCGGTGATGAAATATTTCGTCACCTTATATGGTCAAATAAAAAAAAATTACAACTAAAAAATCATTGGTGATGAATTTATTTCGTCACTAAAAACAAGGTTTAGTGACTAAAATAATTAGGTGATGAAAAAATTTCATTACCTATCATTTTTTATTTGTGACGAAAATTTCGTCAGCTATCATTTTTTTTATTGGTGAGAAAAAAATTTCGTCACTAGGACATTCGGTGATAGGGCTTAAGTGATGAATGTGGTTTCGTCACCAAATGTTTTCCGCGACAAAATAAGGACATATTGTAACGAAAATTCTTGTCACCATAGCCCACTTTTGTTGTAGTGATTTTACTATTGGCCTAAGATGGAGTTAGACATTGAGTTATATGTTAAAACTTGTCTTGTTCGTCAACAATATAAGGGGATAACTCAAAAGGAAGTTGGTTTGCTGCAATCTCTTCCTATTTTGGAAAGTCCATAGATTTCTATTCCAATAGATTTCATTACTAGTTTGCCCAAAGTGAAGGGAATGGGTTTAGTTTGAGAGAGAGAGAGAGAATTGTGGGTTATTCTTTATTACTTGACTGAAATTAGTTACTTAACAACATTTTTCCTTTTTTTTTTTTAATCTAGACCCAGAGGCCAAGTTGAATCTAGACATATATGTTTGTTTTCTACCTAACAAAGTTGAAAGATTCACTCTTTAAACCTAACAATAGGCAAGGTACAATGTATCATATAGCATATTAGAAAAAGTAAAATAAAATAAAATATGCAAATTGTCATGAGTCATACTCTTTTTCTAAAACTTCTATATAAAGTCAATTTAGCATTATGAAAAACTCCAAAAGGTTGGTGTACATGTTTTCAACACTCGTGATCAATAAGGTTAGTTTAAGTCTCTTAATCAAAATACCTTGGGATCACTTAAAAGAAATTCATCCTTATAATTATGTTTTTGAGATAATCCTTATAATAATTTAGTGTGTATGAAATGTAGATTATATTTATAAGCAGTGAACACTTCTATTAAAAAAAAGCATTATAAAATTCACATTTTAAAAAAAAGCTATAAAAACACTCCCAATAATATGAATTTAAATCATCTTATAACTCTATGCAAGCCACCCGCATGTTCTAACACAACAACCCACTACAAAAACAATAATCAACATCACGATATATAATGCTTACAAATATTAAAAACAATTAAATAGTATCCATCACATATAAATCAACAATATTCATTCACAATTCAAAAAAAAAAAAAAAAAAACACTCCCAATTCACTCATGATATTCATTCACAATTCATTCACCTTCGTCTCCTTGTATACGAACAATACCACCCTGCATTATTATGCAAAACAATAAGAATTATGTCAATCCTCATTTTTCAATCATGTAACTCTAAGCTAAAATTTCTAAAAGTGCCAAACTATATTTCAGAAAAGCATAAAGAGGCCATCTTATAGAAAACCCCCATATATTATGCCAAATTGCAAATGCTAAGTTAAAGGAATGCCAACAAACTTTCTAAATAAAATAGTAACAATAACAACATCCGTGACTAATATCAACTCAACTAACCAAAAATTGACGAGAACCAAACACAAAACATTCTTGCCTTGACTAATTTAGCATGTCTACAAAATCCCAACAAAGAAAACATCACCAAACCAAAAAATCCAACCCATTACAAGAAACTAATAAAAAACCCATTACAAGAAACTAAAACAAAAACCCATTACAAGAGACTTACGAAAAACCCATTACAAGAAACTAAAACAAAAACCCATTACAAGTAACTAAATACTATAAATTCATACTTACCCTTACAAATCTTAAAATTACTCAAAACTCATATCATTTAAACAAATCCAAACCAAATTTTACAAAAATAAAAATAAAAACTTACATTGTTCAAATTAGTGAAAGGAAAAGGTAAGGGAAAGGGGGAGATAGAGGGAAGAAAGAGGGGATGTAGTGGAGGAAAGGGGGGGTGGGGAGGGGAAAAATGGAGGGGTGGTGGTAAAGGAGAGATGGAGGGGTGAAGGAGAGAGGAAGGGACGAAGGGGAGAGGAAGGGTTGGTAGCGGCAAGCTCATCGGCGAGCTGACGGTGGTGGACTGACAATGGCAAGCTCGTCGGCGGGCTGGGTGAGGGAGAGAGTGAGGGAAAGAGATGGGTAATCGGTTTATGGGAATGAGAAAAAAAAAAATGAGAGACTTGATGGTATATGTACAAGTTTTTAGTGACGAAATCGGATTCGTCACTATTGCGTACCTGTAGCAACGAAATCGGGTTTTGTCGCTGATAACGTTACAAAAAATACAACCTCAGTTTTAGTGACAACTTCTTTTTGTCGCTATTTCTCACATTCAGCGACGAAATCGGTTTTGTCACTAATAGTGTGGCCAGCAACACCTTTTACGACAAAAGTTTTTGTCACAAAAAACTTACACTTTTAGCTACGAACAAATTTGTCGTTATAGATGAATTTAGTTTCCCGCTTATGCTTTTGTTTGGCGCCCTTAATTTAGCAAAATATATAGCGATGAAATCTAGTTTTCGTCACTAAATGTTACTATTTTTTTTTTAATAAATAGCGATGAAATATAAATTTCGTTACTATATGGCACTTTTTTGTGACGAAAAAATTTTCATCACTAAAATTCATCACTGAAAATACATTTTGTTGTAGTGGTATTTTTCTTTATACTTGTGTAGATATGGGATTGGTGGCAAACAGACAATTTTTGTGGCATTTCTTGAACTCAAATCATTTTTTGTAAAGTATGGAAGACATCATTTATATATAAATGGTTGTAATTACTTTGTGAACAACTTGGTTCAATGGTTTTTTATTTCCTTTTCAGATTGTATGGATGATTTTTTTATGGATGTAGTTGGAAATGAATGGATGATTTGTTTATGGATGTGGTTGGAAATGAACCGGTTAATATAATAGATTAATGTAATGACAAGTAAATGTAAAAAACATTAATAAAAAATATAAAAAATTCGTGACGAAATAATTCTTCACCTTGATATTGAAAAAAAAAAAATTAGAATCGGTGACACAAAACTTTGTCACCTAATCTATTGAAATTGAAAAAAAAAAAAAACATTTGGTGATGAAATATCTATTGAAATTGAAACAAATAAATACAGTCGGTGATGAAATATTTTGTCACCTTATATGGTCAAATAAAAAAAAAATTACAACTAAAAAATCATTGGTGACGAATTTATTTTGTCACTGAAAACAAGGTTTAGTGACGAAAATAATTAGGTGATAAAAAACTTTCGTCACTTATCATTTTTTATTGGTGACGAAAATTTCGTCACCAGGACATTCGGTGATAGGGCTTAAGTGACGAATGTGGTTTCGTCACCAAATGTTTTCCGCAACAAAATAAGGACATATTGTGACAAAAATTCTCGTCACCATAGCCCACTTTTGTTGTAGTGTTTCTACTACTGGCCTAAGATGGAGTTAGACATTGAGTTACATGTTAAAACTTGTCTCGTTCATCAACAATATAAGGGAATAACTCAAAAGAAAGCTGGTTTGCTGCAATCTCTTCCTATTTTGGAAAGTCCATAGATTTCTATTCCAATATATTTCATTACTGGTTTGCCCAAAGTGAAGGGAATGGGTTTAGTTTGAGAGAGAGAGAGAATTGTAGGTTATTCTTTGTTACTTGACTTAAATTAGTTACTTAACAACATTTTTTCTTTTTTCTTTTTTAATCTAGACCCAGAGGCCAAGTTGTATTTACTGAACAACAATATATAGTCTCCTATTTATAGACACAACTCCACCACTTCATAAACACATACGAAATGCCACATCCTTTTCATGAATAGTTAAATCTCTTTATTACATGACTTAAATTAGTTACATAACTTTTTTTTTTTTTTTTTTTTTTTTTTTTTTGAGAATCCAGACCCAAAAGCCAAGTTTTATTTACCTAACAACAATATGTAGTCTCTTATTTATAGATACAAATCCACCACTTCATAAAACATACGAAATGCCACATCCTTTTCATGAATGGTTACAACTCTTCCTCATATATTAGACAATTTTATTTAGATCAAGCCCACTACGGACATACTCATTTGGATTTAACCTGGTCTCTTTTATTTTTTTTATTTATTATTATTATAATATATTTTTTAAAATTCCTGGTCCAATATTTCTAACAAATTAAAGGGGTCAAAAAAAATTAAATAAATAAATATTACATGAATTTGATTTTTTTTTGAATTTTTTATACTGTAAAAAAAAAAAAAAATTAACTAATATTTCCACTGCCGCCATCGCCTATGACCAATCATGTTTTTTTATTTGATCTAAAATTCTCCATCTTTTATTAAATATGTGCTTGAGAGATGAGAAAATGAAAAAGTAGTAGAAAATGTGTTTTTCATAGCATTTTGATGAACATAACGAAACATTTAAAAATAGTTTCACGAAAAAATATTTTACCGTCGAAATATATTTTCATTCAAAGCAAACATAGTCGAAGTCTCATAGTATGTCCTCTATTAATTACTAGTATCATATGGAAATACCAAATATCTTTATTTGGGGATAGACAAAAGATCTTTTGGGGCTGATAAGAATAATATCAGATGTAATAGAGAGGCTTTATTGATAATAATAATAATAATAATATATAAATGAAAGATTAGGATGCATAAAAAATGTATTATTTGTTCCCATTACAATAAATGAGGGATGGAATTGCACTCAGATTCTATCCATTAGGAATGATTTAGTACTATCAAACTACATTCTTATCAAAGGAGGGAGATTATTTCCGTGAAAGTGAATAATTTAAATAAACATTTATTTTTTTTATACAAGATAAAAATTCTATTCTAGCTTAATCTAAGTGTATTTGTGTGGGAACGGTAAAACTCCCTCTTTAAAACTTGAATCCTAGCCTTCTCCCTCACTCCACCCAAAAACACCTCACAAGCACTTGTAAACTATTAGAAATGTATTATTTGTCCCATTACAATAAATGAGGGATAGAATTGAACTCAAATTCTATCCATTAGGAATGGTTAAGTACTATCAAAACACATCCTTATGAGTTTCTCAAAAAAAAAAAAAAAAAAACACATCCTTATGAGAAGAGGGAGGTTCTTTTTGTGAAAGTGAATAATTTCTCCACAAATAAAATTCTTTAAAAAAAAAAAAAAAGAATTGTTTTTGTTTTACTCAGGAATAGATGTTATTAAGTTGGGGCACCGCCAACTAGCTAGCTGGCCAAAGAGATGCAAATACAAAAGAAGTTTTGTCTTCCAAAAAAGGAAAAGATAATGGTTTTGCCCATTGTGGTGCTATGATAATGAAATACAAACATTTCAAACTCTTTTTATGTAGAAAAGCTCTAGATTACCTACCAGTCGATTTCTTGTCCGAATTGCTTTATAATTCTTGCTTTCTTAATTTTCAACGTGTCGAGCAATTAGCAAAGGAGATTGTCGATTTAGAAAAAATGTGTGATATGCCGCAAGTAAACACAATTGAAGATGTCATAAGTTTGAACAAAGAATTTTTCTCCAAAAAAACAAAGAAGTTTGAACAAAGAATTGAATAGACTAATATATCGTTTATCCACAAAAAGTCAAAGATGACCAATATATTATAGACTAATATATCGTTCATACGTTTCCTTAGGGGAAGTGATAGAAGTTTGATTCATGAAAAATATCCAATTCATAAACGAAGGATTCAAAACTAGTAGAGATCTCAGCACACGTTTATCAATTAATTCAACGATTTGCTTGACCTCACCTTTTCAAGCCAACTGTGTTGCACTAATTTTTGATATTTTCAAAGATCATATCTGTAAAAATTTACCAATTCAATCAATTAATTAATGGTCTCACTAGCACCCGGAATCAACATGTGGCATTCAAATATTTATGGAACATTACGTTGTTCTAGAAAGCAAACTTGCATTTTATCTGTATATTCCTCGCAAACCGAATTAACGTCTCAAACATGAGTTGGTATATACGTGTATCCAATAATATATCTACATTTTTACATGAGGTGGACTCAATAATAAATTTTCTCTTCAAACACGTATCTTAGTAATAAACTTTATTAGTTATAAAACTCACTTTTATGTGAAAGGATAAACACATATATTGAATATATGATCTGATGCAGCACGTCACAATTTAATAACTAATGTGGTGTGTCACATTCACATATATATTAATTAGCCATAATGTCCTTCATGTACTTTTAGAATCCGGACGATGATCACATATTCATATATAGATACAGATATGTAGAATTCCCACAATATCAAATCTCTCATGTGGCCAGGAGATAGTCCCAAATCAGTGTCACAATCAAAATCATCCTCTTCCATGTGTGTGTTAGTATTGACAACATGGGATGCAATCATGTGCAATCTTTTGCTGCCTGTGGATGCTGCCCAACATAATTCCTCCACGTAACCCTAATTACATTCAAAACCCTATCGATGTTCCCTATGTGATTTAGTACGTGGAACAATCACCACCTTCCATATGTCACCCATCCCTTTGGAAAGTCTATCTCGGAGTTATGACGTGTTGGGATTTTTCTTGCGGCCGCCCCCATTAAATTTCCGTCCATTCCATTTCTAACCATAAGTTTTGTCAACACAATTTTTGTCACGGTTTTAAGAGCATTCGCATTAAAAGGATGTACAGCACAGTATAAGGGTTAATTTTTGACCAGTCAATCCCAAAAGTAGTTCATTTCAACTTACATATGCATTGTAAAAGATGTATTTTTGCTACAATATTTGTACAAAAATACAAAAATATTATTGTTTTGCATTTCATTTTTTTTTTCTATACATTTTTAAATAAATGAAGCAATAAAGTAAATGGTGGTTGCGGTATATAAGAGAGAGAAATAGTTAAAAAAAAAGATTAATATTTTAATTAAATAAAGTTTAAAATGAATAAATTCGATGCAAGTGTTTTAAAAAGTGGTTAAATAAAAACAAAGTAGACAAAAATATTTGTATAAAATAATGTTAATGCTCTACTATAGCGAATCAATGTGAAAAGAATAGATAATCTCTAGATGTATCAAAATTGTGACAACTCTCTATTCCCCAAGGCAAGGAGAAAATATGTCATGTATTGGATGCATTTTTTCTCCCTCTCATATGGAGGTGGATCCCACACATGTGAGGTCCACCTCCATGTGAATGGGAGAAAATATGTATCTGAAGCATGGTATAGCACATCTAAGAGCATTCACAGCTGGACTTGCAAATACCAAATATAAGCATATTTTAGCATTAAGGTCCAATCTGTCTTAATAGCCGGAATGTATGATAGTACTGTAGCACTATGCCAAAATATTATATTAATATTTTATTCCTGCTTTTCTCTCTCATCTCTCTTCTCTCTTTGTCTTTCTCTATCTCTCACTCACTTTCCTCTCTTTCTCCTTCTTCTCTATCATTTCTCCTGTAGGGTTAGGATTTGTCGCCCAAGCCCAAAAATAATAAATTTGTAAAGTGTGGGTGATAGAGTTAGGTTAACTATGCAGCTTACAACGATTGATCACAACATACCAGTATAAACAAACCAAGTAAGTTCAAGTCCAAAGAGACTTATGATAAATTGAATACAGGTTACAGTTTTTAGGGTTACCATTCCACCCCATTTTCATTAGGAACCCTTCTTCTTTATATAGCCTCCTCCACTACCACCCCCATCGTCCACTTGTTCTTCATCCAACTCTCTACTTGAGTGCATGTCATGTCATGTATCTCCCTTACCTTTTGTGAATGACGGTAGCTGAAGTTGTACTGTTCAGGGTCTTCTCCACATAAATGCGGCCAGAAAAGTTGCTGCAGTGCATTTAATACGGTGGTGGCAGCTTTTCCTTTTAGATATTTCTCCGTTCCTCTTATCTCCAAGCGTGTCTAAAGTTTATCCAAATTGCTGAAGTCACTAGTAAACTCATTTGAACCCCCTAGATATTTACATGACCCCAAAATCCTTTCATCTGAGGATAGTCATCTCTTCGGAACACTGATGTTCTCTTCGGACGGAGTTTCTTCGTCCCCATGTATCCTTCTTTCACGCGAAATACCCCTCGACAATTTTAGCCTCCTCGAACATATACTAATCTTCACCTTAGGCTTTAGGCCCACTACATATGGCTGGGTTTTACCCCCTCCCCCCCCCCCCCCCCCTCACATCTCTGTTTCTCCCTCATGCTATTGCCATAGTCCAGACTCTAGATTCAGTCTACAAGCAATGGAGTTTCACCATGATCATCAACCTAGTCTTAAACCCATATCAAAACTCCAGTCCACAATTAATGGAGCTCCACCATGATCATCACCCATAAGAATTGCAGAGAATAGCCATCGCCTTTGCCATATAGAACCCAGATTTGTTCTCCAATTCCACCAGTGGAGATTGACGTGGTGGCGCGGTTGAGTTGGAGATCAGCGTGTTGGGTTTCAAGATCGGTGGTGATGGGTTTTTAGGTTCGGTGTTGTGGTTGTTGTCAACGAGATCAGCAGTGGTGGCTAATCTTTGGTGGTGGGTTTTTGGGTTCAACTTTTTTTTTTCTTTGTGGTTATTGTAGTGGCTGTTTCTTGTGGTTGTTGGTTGTGATTTTTGGGGGTTTCTTTGTTTTTTTTTTTTTTTTCTCTTGGTGGTTTTTGTGGTGGTTGTTTCTTGTGGTGGTTGTTGTTGGTGGTAGGTTTGATAGTTTTTTTCTATTGGGTTTTGGTGGTTGGCATGGTGGTGATGTGGTGGTGGCTATTGTGGTTGTGGTGGTGGTTGCTAGCTAGTGGCGTGGTGGGTTTGTTGGGATGTGAGTGATAGTGGTTGTTATTTTTTATTTTATTTTTTTTTCTTGGTGGTGGTTGGATTTTTAATTTATATTTTATGGTGGTGGTGATCGTTTAGACCTAGAAAAATGAAGAGGAAGAGAGACTGAGGAAAAAGACAGAGAGAGGAGAGGAAGAGAGAGAAAGAGATTATGAAATTAATATTTTCATGAATAAATTATGTAAATAAGAAATGAAATATTAGGTATATTATAAAATAGTATGGTATAATTGATAAAGTAATTTTTTTAAATGGTAAAGTAGAATAAGACAACGAGAATACCATAAGGGAAGTCAATTGTATTCTTAAAAGTTGTATTATTCCAAAAGGGGATATCAGTGCATTACACGTGCGCACGAGTAGTGTACAAGGTGTGTATACAGCTGTGAAGTGGTGGACACGTACGAATAGTGTCTAAATGACAAGTAGGACCCAAAATAAACGTGAGTTTGAGCTAGCTAGAATGGTGAGGTTTGCGTGTCAAAAGGCTAGGAGGGGAGGGGAGGGGGCACTTATTTTATAAGGCAAGCTGTGGGTCGAGGGACAGGCTGGCATACCCACGTGAATTGGTTGGAGAGTTTTGACAATCTAAATCACACGTGTGTGGTTGTGTTTTTGTGAATTTAATTTAACCAAAAAGCAATATACCCTCCTGAACCAGCCGTTACCTTACCCACCCAGTTATTGATAAGATAAGTACATTCTTCTATTCATTCTTATCCTATAACTATTGTTTATTATCATTAAGTATTTAAGTTCACACACGTATACAGACCCGGTTTACGATAAATACATTGAAGCCGACATGACGTAGACACATAACAATTAAACTTATTTTTAGTGTTTTAATGTATTGGACTCATACACATAACAACTAAATTTACCTTTAGTGTTTTAATGTATTAGACCCGACATAATACAAACACATGTTTAATTTTTGCTCTATGTACTGTCTGAATCATGTTGCATTATATAATAGTAAAGTGCCGTAAGAAAATAGAAAGATTGTTAACGCTGAGCTGTGAGATGTGTTATAGTTTTATACTTATTACTTCTTCTCTACTTAATCATGTAATTTCTGTTCGATTTCATATCTTTTATACTAATTGACAGTTTAACTTTAAGTTAACTAAACCTCCCACCGTCTTAGACTGATTTTTATAAGAAAGCAGGTAAAATTGTCTAAATGATTTGATATATGGATTTCAGCAATGTGTGATAGATAGGACTTTTGAGTTTTAAACAATTTTTCTTTGATAAAGACGTTGATGTTCTAACCTTGAAAATTGAAATAACATGCTATACATAGAAGTTTTATATTCAATTACTAGGATGTCGAAGGTTCGCGTAGGAGAGTATAAGTTAAGCACAATAATATATAGATGGTAACAAAAATCATTGGCAATTATGAGTGCATGGCGTATGGGCATTTGTAAAGGCATTCCTTAAATAAGCTATATTAAGGTGGGTATACGTGGAAAGGAAACTCAAGGTGAGCAATAAAGTGAGTGCACGCAACAGAGAGTGATGGAAACTTAACGCAACGCAATGCAAACCAACGCCCTACACGTGCAGCTCGATCTATTTCCTCTTATGGCTTCATCTAATACAAACCCAGAACTCTTAGACTTTTATTAAAAAAAGGCAAATCTCATCTAACTCTAAATCAAAAAAATACAAGGCTCTACTGCAATGACAGGTTAATAACTCATCGACGGTGGCCCCCACTTGAGTGCTGAACAGTACGGACTATCACTACTGAGAAAAATAGATGGGGGCCCAGGCCAGGCCAGGCCTGCTTAGTGCTCAGGAGTCAGGAGCTGCATACACTTGCGTATTACACACCTGAGATTCTAACACGTGTGAGGTTCGATTCCGAACGTATGTTGTCAAAAAAAAAAAAAAAACAACCACAAATTAAGGTCACGTGTTGCACGGATAGGATAGGTTGGTCATGGGGTGGGCTGGACTGCCATGATTGGGCTGTGCCTGTTGCGGCCTTGGTTAGTTGGGCTGACTCACCTCATCCGAGTGTTAATTTGGGCGATGACAAGTCATCGGTGATAGGATCCGAAAATTTCGGTTCGAGTGGCGGGTATCTTGTTTGAGAAGTTGACGACTCTGACCGGAATGATGCCTTCCTATCTTGTTTCCAATTTTGTAGATCCGGCGAGATTTCTGCCAAGTTTAATAGAGGTCTCAACCAATTTTGTGATATCTATGTTAGATTCAATGAGATCTCAACTAATTTGGTGAGACATCAAATCTAGTGGAGATCCTCGCTTTATTGTGGATGAACAACATTAGTTGATTTGACCAAGGAAAATTTGTACTGTGGAGGCTGAAATCAAGTGAAGTAATAGTAGACGGTGAGTGTTCAAGTCTCTTGCCCAACATGGTTGAATTGGGTGATGTGTTGCCTCCAAACCTGACAACTCCGACCCATATACACCCTATTTATATAAAATATTACAACACTTTTTGTTCCCTTACTAATTCAATAGTTACAACAATGGAGGTGGAAAATTTGAAACATCAGATGTAAACAACACTAGGATCTCAATTGAAATAAAAGACTTTCAGCATCACTTATTTACATTTTAGAGATACAATGTGTAAGTCATCACACAAAAGTAGCACAAAAAAGCTAGGGATTTATTGTTAGTACATAGACAATCTAGTTGTTGTCCATATATGGCTTGTTCAAAAATTTCCTTTCTTATGAAGTTGTTGTACCCTTTCTCTTTTTTCAATTTTATAGTTGAAAAAATTATAGTTGGAAGAGGACGAATTTGAATCTTGATCGTTTTCATTGGAAGCACTAAAAAGTATCAATTGAGTTGAGATCTTTTATTAGAGTTATTGCACCTTCATGTGCCGTGATTTAGTGAGTAGTACATAGTTAAGTTTCACATAGTAAACAACTATTTTACAAAGAAGGATATAAGGAACATGTATATTGTGTATTGGATTCATTTAGGAAGTAGGAGCGTGAAACTAGCTCAAATACTTGGTGAATGAATACGGAACAGAGGTATTGTAGCTATTGTGCATACAAGTAACATTTATCACAGAATTTAGATATTGTGGTCCAATTTCATCCATGTAATAAGTGTGTGGTATATCAAACACAATAGAAAGATTGATATTATTAGTAGCTCAATTTAGGAAACAATCTTGAGGTTGAGTTTGGCATTAGCTTTAAACTTTTAGTTTCTATGTACATCTTTTTAAAACCTCACTTTGTCTTACATTTTCAAATTTGTTTTCAACGTATAAGAATATTTCAACACACCTTCAACACACCTTCAACAAAAAGCTATATAAATTATTCTCAAACAGACCTTTAGTATATTAATTTTCTTATAATCAAATTCTAGTTTAAATTGTCAAAAGCTATCTAACTCAATTGGTTTACAACTCTAGATCCATAGTTATTGAATTATTTTTTTATTAAAAAAATCCAATTTAAATTTCAATAGCAGTAGTACTACAAGAATTTTTTTTTATTATTATTGTAATGAAAAATTGTTACAATAACATTAGAGTTTTTGTAATAGTTAATGCAAAAAATTGTAATAAAATTTTAGATAATAAGTTCGTGCAAAAAAAAAAAAAAAAAATCATCGTGACTTTTAAGTTATTGCAAAAAAAAAAAAAATTGTAATTTAATCACATTAATAATTTATCACTTTTAAACTACTACCAGATGTAATAACTTATTTTTGATTTAGTCATGGTCCAAAAAATAAATAATAAAAAGAGAGCCAGAGCTGCAAGGTGTTTCCGTAACTATGGTGACGTCTGTCTCAAACCCCAACCTCCCCACTCTATAAAAACACCCACACCACCACGACATCTTCCTTCAACTAGCACTTCTTGTTCAAGTTGGCCTCTTGCCACCTCTCTATTTTTTCATTAACACCATGCAAGTTTTCTCATTATCACCCCTCTTTGCAATTTTTCATTCTCAGTTTGTCGTTCTTATACCATTACTATTCTGTTCTTTGTTGCTGCTCCTACCCTTCGTCCAATGGCGCCACCCCAGACACAAACGCTTACCCCCTGGTTCAATGGGTTGGCCATACATAGGAGAGACTCTCAAGCTCTACACTGAAAATCCAAATTCCTTCTTTTCCAACAGGCAAAAACGGTACACAAAATCACACATAGGGCCCCCCCAGATTCTCATTTCTATGTTGACCCTTTTGTTCATAGCTAGTTCCTATACAGAGACTAATTAAGTAAAATAAGCACACCCAGAAAGAGTAAAAATTGTCTTTTTTACTAGTAAGTTCTGAATAGTTTTTTATGGTCCATTTGTGCAGGTATGGGGATATATTTAAGACCCACATATTGGGATGCCCCTGTGTGATGGTTTCAAGCCCAGAAGCTGCAAGGGTTGTGTTAGTGAGTCGAGCTCATCTATTCAAGCCAACTTATCCACCAAGCAAAGAGAAAATGATAGGGCCAGAGGCTCTCTTCTTTCATCAAGGGGCCTACCATTCAAGGCTCAAGAAGTTGGTCCAAGCGTCCTTTATGCCCTCAGCAATAAGAGGGTCAGTCTCGAAGATTGAGCATATTGCTCTCAAGCTTATCCCAACATGGAACAATTGCACCATTTACACCTTGCAAGAGATGAAGAGGGTATACCCGTTTGTTACACTTCCTGTTTTATAAATATATATTAGCTTTTTTTTTTTTTTTTTTTTTTAGTATGACTTTTCACACTAGAATTCTATTAGGTTTATTCCTATTTTTTGGTCTCTTCAGTACGCCTTTGATGTGGCAATGATTTCGGCCCTCGGTGACCAACATGACTTAGAAATGGAAGGAATAAAAAATTTGTATCATTGCCTTGAGAAGGGCTACAATTCCATGCCTCTAGATCTACCGGGAACTCCTTTTCGCAAAGCAATGAAGGTAATAACTAATAGTCCTACATTGCTTTGAGAACATAATTTGTACCATATGTTGTGATAATATAAGATAAGGTTTATATATATTTCTAAAATGGGGTTTTGTCTTTTTATAATAATTTTATATTTGCTAATGTTATATAAGGCAAGGAAGCTTCTGAATGAGGATTTGAGAAGAATAATAGAAAAGAGAAGGGAGAGTGGGAAACATGGTGGAGGCTTATTAGGAATATTATTGGGAGCCGAAGACGAGAAGCATAATCAGCTTAGTGATTCTCAAATTGCTGACAATATAATAGGAGTCATCTTTGCTGCTCATGATACAACTGCGAGTGTCCTAACATGGATTCTAAAGTATTTGCACGATAATGGCAATCTCCTAGAAGCCGTGACGGTAAAATTTTCATTAGACCAAATTGGTATTTGTTTGTTCTTCAATTTTAGTCCAAATCTCTATAGATTTTTAGATTAGATTTTTGTTAAAATATGTGTGTCTTTTTATTTCTTGAAATGTATTTTTCCACTCGGGTATATTTTAATATTCTTGGTTGAGGATTTTTGCTTCTTTTCAAAGCTTTCCCCAGTCATTTGTCTTGATAAAATAAATAAATAATGCAATGATAGGGAGAGATATTGTGGCATTTGGAACCATTGGATACGTGTCTTTAAATAATCATTTTTAATTTTTTTAAAAATACGTGTAGACGAAAAATTGTATAAAAATACGTGTAATATTATTTAAAAACTAAAAACATGTGTTTGAACTCGCCTACCAAACAAAGTCGAATATCCAAAACAAAATAAGAGAAATGACCAATTTAGTAATGTTGTTCTAGTAACGTTATTTGTATTTTTTGAAAATATGTATGAGTGAAAAAATATGTAAAAATATGTGTAATATTGTTTAAATACATATTTTTAGTTTTTAAATAACATGTACCAAACAAGCCTTCTTTAAAAAACATGTATTTGAACTCGCGTACCAAATGGAGTCAAATATCCAAAACAAAACAAGAGAAATGACCAGTTTGATAATGTTGTTCTAATAACATTATTTGTATTTTTTTAGAAATATGTATAAGTGAAAAAGTATGTAAAAATATGCGTAATATTGTTTAAATACATATTTTTAATTTTCAAACAACATATACCAAACAGGGCCTATTTGTTCTATTTTTTAATGTTATGCATTGGCAATCAAATGTTTCAGAAGGAACAAGAAGGAATTCAACGCAAACTGTTTGAAGAAAATCGTGGGCTTACGTGGGATGATACTCGGCGCATGCCATTGACTGGCCGGGTATTTTTTTTTTTAATTTTTTAATAATTGATAAATTTTAGAAATTTATAAATTTAATCATTTAACTTTAGTTGTAACATTAAACCTAAATGCTTGGAAGATTGGAATTTTTTTTTTTATAAATTTTTTGAGAGAGTTTTAACCTATGACGTCCTTTATTGATTCTACTAGCTGAAACTTATGCTATTTATTTATTTTGAAAAATGTTAAAATAGGCCATTTTCCTTTTAAATGGATTTATTTCATAACTCTAATTAAATTTTACATATTTAAATATGTATACAATATCATATTATTTAAAATTTTAAATAATAGTATTATTTAATCTCAAAAAAAATAAAATAATAGATATATTTTATTATATTTTCTTTTTAATTTTTAAGTGAAATGGTGAGAGTATATTCTATGATTCAAAATTTATTTATTTATCTAAAAATGTACATGATAATGCATTTTTAGATCTCTAATATTGAACAAAAATTTATGAAATAGATCGAATTGAAAATGGAGATGGTCTTATTGCCTTCACACTCCATCAACATTAGTGGCAAATTAATTCTAGCTATTAATTTGTTTTCTTAGTTAAAGTTCATCATGAGTCATGATAAAGTGAATTAATTTCAGGTGATTCAAGAAACACTAAGAACTGCAAGTATACTCTCTTTCACATTCAGAGAAGCTGTAGAAGATGTTGAATTTGAGGGCTACTTCATTCCGAAGGGTTGGAAGGTTCTGCCTCTCTTCAGAACCATTCATCACAGTGCTGATTTCTTCCCTCAACCGGAAAAGTTTGACCCTTCAAGATTCGAGGTAAGTAAGACTTTTCCTAGCGTACCAAAATGCCAGCCTCCCATAAAAACAACTTCTTAGCATATCTGTACCAAGATTCAAGAAGTGGGTCATACACACTGTTATATTCTATCTTGTTTTGGCAGAAATATAAGGTTGTCAATTGTTCGATTATCTTGAAGTGTCTTTTTCATTTCCATATAAATCTTCCTCTACTCAGACCATCTGTGCCTGAAATCTTTTCATGTTTCAGATCACGTGAGCTAGTTTTGTATGGTAGTAAAAAAAAAAAATTTTTTTTTTGACTAATGGTAGTAAAAATTTTGTACCATAAACTAGTTTGGAAGTATATATTAAATCCTGTTGTATAGTAAAAAAATATAGAATATATTGTTTTTTTGGGTTATAGAGAAGACTTTAAAGAGATTCTGGCTTTGGTTTTTGTTTGTGTGATGGAACAGGTGCCACCAAGACCTAACACGTACATGCCGTTTGGGAATGGAGTGCATGCTTGTCCAGGAAGTGAGCTGGCTAAGCTAGAGAGTTTCATTCTTCTACACCACCTCACCACTTCTTGCAGGTTCTCTCTCTCTCTCTCTCAAATTTCTTCGAGTTTATTAGTACAACCTTAGAAAGTGTTTGGTACATGTACTTAAAAAATGAAAATTGTTGTCTAAAAGCATAGAAATACGTAAGTGAAAAAGTATGTGAAAATATATTTAATGTTATTTACAAACTGAAAATTGTTGTTTGAAAACATATACCAAACACCACAATCATTCACACTTTATTACAAATAGGGCTGCAATAATGGTCCATTTTATGGTACTAATTTCGTTTTGTAATAGTGGAAGATATTCATAACATAGCTTCACATATTGTCAACTAGCTAGTATGAGTTCGTGGAAAAAAGTTGTTTGTTTTTGTCTTGGTTGACTATAGAGAGGGGGGGTGGTTTCATGCTTTGATCAGTGGTCCATTTTGGGTGTTCCTTAGGCTATGGAAGTGGTCCTCAGTGGCTTTGAAGGTGAGTGAACATAAGTTTTTTCTTGTGAACAGGAAGAGTGGATGCCAAATTGCCAATCAAGCTTACAACCAAAAAAAAAAAAACCTAAGAATTGTTCACCTACATGTTTCTATACACGTGGCACACATGCAAGACATTTTAGTCAAACGTAACTCTTATATGACCTCTGCATGACATACAAATTAATTAAATTCTCTCAGCTTCATTGTCATCTGTCATCAGCTCAAAAACAGTATGACTGTATAACTGATCCACAAGATTCTTCATTATCGTTTATGAAATCCTTGTCTTCATGCCCATTTTACAATTTAATTACTACTACCATTAAAATTTCCTTATCTTCTTGTGAAATATTGTATCTTAAAAAATTACTAAGTATTTTAATAAATTTATTGAAATTAATCTAAATAATTTTGCACTGGTTACAGGGAAGACATATAGGTTTTTTTTAGGCAAGATGCCCATTTATAGAATAATGGGCATCTTAAGCTTAATGATAGACACATTTTGACTGCAATATATAGCAGAGAAATTCTTTGTGCTCTCATTTTCAACAAACTAAATGGGAGTGTTAATTAGATTTTGACTCTACCATCTAAATCTCTTAATTTTAATTAGTTTTAGACTTCATTATATGGTCCATCTAAGCCTTTAAGTTTTAATTAATGAGTTCTGTTAATAGAGTGTTCTTAGGATAATTGTTAATAACTATTTTATAAAAGTTTTGACCTTTACTTTTATTGAAATATAAAAACTTGTCAAAACAATTAATTCATTTGTTCTTTTCTCAGAAAATTTTTCTAAATATACTTCATAAATCAATGTCTTTTAAATATTCGTTAACTTTTCCCGTAATTAATTAGTTTTAGATTCTATCATTTACATTTCCCAATTTTTTTTAGTTCTACATTTTATCATCCGAGTCTCTCTATTGGGCAGAACTATTATGGTCCATCTAAGCTGCCTATTAATTAAAGAATCAATGCCATAATAGTACTACCAAATGACATTGGTTTTTTTATTGTGTAGAACCATTATGGTCCATCTAAATCTCAAGAAATTATAATATATTTATGGTGGACTACGTCATTTAACCATCATTTTACTAAAAAACTCCTACTTGTTTAAAATCGTTAAGTCAAAAAAAAAATTTTAACAAAAAATAACTATTGATTTAGCAATTTTAAATAAATGAGAGTTTTTTAGTATAATGATAGATAAATTGCGTGGTCTACTGTGAAGGCCGTATAATTTCTCATAAATCTCCTAGTGTGGGTTTGGATTCAGCGGAAACCGCTGAATCCTGCGTTGCGTTTTTCTCTCCCTTTTTTTTTTTTTTTTTTTTTTCACACGTTTTAGAAAGACAAAATTTACTGTTTATGAGACAAATGTCACTGTTCATAAGACCCACATTCACTTTATTTAGAAAAATAAAAAATAAAAATGGGTCCCACAATACTATTCACACATTTAAAAAAAAATTTATTACAGTGTTTTCAGCTTTTAGTTTTCAATTTCAGCAAAAATAAGTTGTATTCAAACGAATTCCTAATTTAACCCTAATAGAAAGAACTATGTATCATTTTTTTTTTTTTTTGTGCTGAGAAAGAACTATATATTATTGTCCATCTAAGTTGCCTTGTTTTAATTAGTTTTAAATTTTATCATCTAAACCTCTCAGACATTGATTTCCAAATAGGTAAGACTAGTTTCTCAAAAAAAAAAAAAAAAAAAAAAAAAAAAAAAAAAGGGTAAGACTAGTACGATCATGTCACAACTAATAGTCTCAACCGCCATGTTGCTTTTTTTACCATAAGTGGAAGGGAAGAGATTGAACATAAGGTTTTATATGGGAGAAGACCCTACGAAGCTCCTCCCAGTCCAATCAAGAGGGTATAATATGTTTCGGAAACATGCTAAATTTTCTCCAGTCCAATCATTTTTTTTTTTTGGTAAACAGTCCAATCACCCTTTAAATTTAGGAAAAAAAAAACGTTTTAGATTCCAATGGTCTGGGTGGATAACCGATATTCTCCAATTCCAGTGTCTTCCCTATTATCATTCATCCAAAATATCAAATCCAATTTACTCATTACTCATATCTCTATTCTCTAAGTTTAACACTAGCCGTTGGATATACTGTGTTGGAGATACGGATCACAGCCCAGTAAAAGGGACACAATTTGCCAGTTGCAGAAACCGGTACAAATGCCATTGTGTCCTAGCTAAATGTACGGGTCTCCTTAACACCACAACTTTGCTTTGCACTTTTACACCCAGTCGACAATACCTGTCTGTGCACAAATTTCAAATTTGCTCTTTTTTTTTTTTTTTTTTTTAACAGTACAATGCCTATGTCTTGTGTTGGGGGGCCGGGGTGAGGAAATCAATTAGTGCATAAAAACAATATAACTCATAACAAATTTTACCAATGTAATACAAATAGTTAATAATAGATAATAAAGTAGTGGTGATGAATTCAATAAGAATCGATAATATTTTGCCAGCTTAATAATTATGAAATTTATTAAGAAAATGATTACGTCAGTAATATTATTAGGGAAGAATTGAGAATGGTGAGTATAAAATTTATTTTGAAAAAAATATCTGACTTATGATGTTGATTCCTTAATAAATATTATTTATAAAAAACAGTTT
Source organism: Quercus variabilis (assembly GCA_030445155.1). Lineage (NCBI taxonomy): Eukaryota > Viridiplantae > Streptophyta > Magnoliopsida > Fagales > Fagaceae > Quercus > Quercus variabilis. Next base: position 32,992,318 of record CP129445.1, read on the forward strand.
TTTAATGGAAAAAAAAAAAATTGAAGCTTAAAAATCTATGCAATTTATGTTATTTTATGTGGTTGCATCCGGTTTGAGCTCAACTAATACAAATGCTTCTTTAGTTTTTTTTTTTTTTTTTGGTTGTGTGCGCGCGCGCGTGTGGATACAGAGGGCGTTTTATTTATTATAATATGAGACTAGCACCTATGGCTAGATACCATATGAATAGCTTGCTAGATACAAAAGGGTGCAATTTTGCAAGGTACAGTTAAAATTTGAACACTTAAAAAAGTCCCCTAGTTCATGCTTTTTCACAATCAAGGTTGGGGGAAAAAATGTTGATATTTCTGTTTGAACTAAAAATTAAGCCCAACAATTTCAAAAGTTGAAATGTTGTTTCTTACTTTCTTTTAATTGTAATCTCATATGTTTGGCTTTATTTAGGTGGCAAGTTGTAGGAGACGGGAATGGTATACAATATGGCCCTTTCCCTGTACCCAAACAGGGTTTGCCCATAAAGGTTGTCCCAAGGAACAAGAAATAAACCCTGAAGAGCATTGAGTGTGTTTTGAGTTCTTGACGAAAATCAAAATGTTATCCAGTGGGTAAAAAGAAAAACACATTTCCCCATTGAGAGTTTCTCTGTTTCTTCTTCTTCTTCTTTTTATTTTTTAATTTATCATTTCTCCATTTTTCAATTGTATTTGCAAGCTTTCTTGTTAGGATTAAGTCTAGTATGTAGGATGCGTGGGTCAGTGTCAAATGCATTATTAATCTTTGTGCAACATATATCAAAATCCCCCTCAACAAGAGTAATTGTTTTTTGCGTTTTGTGAATTTGAGAAGATCATGGTTTTGAGGATCAAAGGTGTGTGGTCTTGAATTTGGATCAAGTAGCAGTCACGTTCTTAGATATTTTGCTTTCCTCTCTCTCTTTTTATGCTGCACAAGGTTTCAGTGACAACCTGGACTAAAATGAGGTCCAGGCTCACATAATGTTGCTACCCCATAAGGCAATCATTGCAGAGCACGTGGCTAAACTCCATGGATTGGTGGCTGCTGTGGCATACTAAGGTTCCACGTTGGTCTGTGTCTCAGCACAATATATTGGTCTACGTGGATACCTAGCAATGTCCAGTACTCCATTTAAACCCAAAAAAGATTTCATCGAATAGATAAAAAGAAACGTGAGGAAGGAAGGAAACACATTAAAACGAGGTTAAACATAGTCCAATTATGTACTATTTATTGGTAGATGTCTTTGTATCCTTGGGAGTTGGGACCACAACTTCTCACATTTAGAGGTTTTGTCATGACTCATGACTCAGAGAAAGCGTTAGCAATGTGGGACTCGTGCTTAGTATTCCTGAGTCACATCACATCACATTTCGAGGTTTATTATCTGAGGAAGGGTTATAACCAAACTCTACCTAATATTATCTCAAAAAAAAAAAAAAAAAAGTCCACCTAATAAACATCTGATGCAGAACTCAACACAGGGTTGCACAACATGCTTATCCAATCAAATTTCATACAAATTCGGAGTACCACATGTTTGTTTACTACAATTCTTGAAAATCATTTAATAATCCTTAAGATTGTTTTGGATTATGCATTCGATCTGTAGATTCACACATAAAACCACTGCCAATCATAATCAATTAACTGAGGGTAGAAAAGTCTCATGACCGTTACCAAATTAAATCACCTCCAAATTCTAGAAAGATTTTCTTATTTCTAGATAAATGATTTGGGAACTACATAGGAACACAGACTGTGGCACCATTGTTCTACTCGTGTGCATGTTTTATGAAATGAAGTGTATATATAAAAGTACCTAGACCATCATATCAAATTCTCAGTTACTACAAAATTCAGCAGTGCATTCAATATAATAACCACAAAATTCGGCATTCCATATGGGCAAGCATGTCCACAATAAATTAATTTTCATTAGTAAGACAAGGGAACCCATTGCTACAAATATTGAGAATATGATGTTGAACATATGTGCAAATGACACCAAGACCTCTCTTTTTCTTGTTTTTTGGTTGAATGATGGAATCAGTATTTTGTTTTAGTTTTTAATAATAACAAAATTTAGAAAAGAGAAGAGACTTTATGAATACAACTTATACAAGATGTAAACAAGGGTTTATCTGCACAGGACAGGACCTTTCAAGGAATACAACAAAAGCTAAGTATAATCATTCCATATACTAGAGCTGAAAGATATATGACGAAACCATTATTAAGTGTCTCGGACTTATTCACTATACCTGAACTCGTCTATGAACTATCATGAGGACAAACACATCAAAGGAAAACCAAATCTAATTAAGGCAGCCTGGAAACACATGAAACCAAAATGGATTACCAAATGGCACAAGTAAAAATCATGTCAAAAGTAGCACAACCGATACATCCAACTTCGAGAAGTATTGCAGAATGGGAAAACCTGCAGAGGTCACTGCATTTTTATTTTACTATACCAAGAAATTAAGAAAAAACATGGTCAAGCTAGCCTGCCATCACACACATAAACTTAAAAAGAGAAGAAACGACAGGATACCAAAGAAAAAAGAGAATCTGGATATCCCAAGACAGAAACATTGGTAGAAATAAGGAGCCAAAATAGGACCAGCTAATCCTTGTCTTTAAGTGCATGAAATCGAAAACCATTAAAAGTACATCAAAGAAAGTGGTTTTTTTAGCTTGTCATAAGAAGAAAACCCCCATGCAAGATTATAAGTGTTCATTATGAGGATCTTGTAATTTACTGTGTCTGAAATGTCTGGTGCAAAACAAAGCTTATTTCACATCAGATGAGTTGGCTTACATGTGCGCATTAGGTGGCTTCCACAATACTAGATCTTTCTCTTTATGGACGTTTGAGTCCCACATTGCCAGTCAACACACCTTGTCAAATGCTAGTATGTGGGGTTGCCATTTGCTGATACGGAGGGTTGATTTGCAGGCCGGTTCATGCAATAAACATGAGGTCTCTGCCAGGTGCATTGTGCTTTATAACTAGATAATACTCATATGTTGGAAAGTTTTCCTTAACTAAAGAAACAATGCAACCTTCCAGTGTAATCTGTTTTATTGGTAAGCATTCACGCACCCAATGGGGTGTGGAACTTACAACGTGACACACCACCTCCCTGTGACAAGGGGAGGAGGTTTTATTTAAGCTAAAGCTCATTGGTGTAGTGTAAGTTTCCCTATCGTTCAACACATTAGTCATTGGAAAAACTAAAAGGTAACTCAATTTCTAACATAGGGAAACTTTAAACAGGCTTGATCATAAGATCTGCAAAAGTTGTGTAATCTACCAAACAAGAAATGGAAAGGACAGTCTATCAGATAACATATGAAAAGGACAATCAACAAAGGGTATTAGGCTATGTAGAGCATGGTTTTGTGTTCAATCGATCCAGTTTGGACCCGACCCAACTTGGGAGCATTATGATTTTAAATAGGTTTTTTTTGTGAGGCTTAGGCTGATAGGAGTTTTTTTTTTTTTTCCCCTTTTTGGGGTTTTATATATTGTCGCTTCAGAATTAGGGTTTGATGTATTGTAAACTGTCCCTGTATTATTCTCTCTAACATAGTGAAAATTGTTGCAACTCCATGGACATAGCCCTAGTGGTGAACCAAATAAATCTTTTTGTCGTGTGAGTGTTCTTTGTGTGTGTTCTTCTCTATTTTTGCTTCTCACAAGTTTTGGGAATTAGACTCAATTCCCTTCAAAGGGTCCAATACATAATCAATTAAAAAAGCAACAAGATGTGGATGTATCAAACTCGGACAGAGACTTGAAGTCACCTCATTGGCACTGTATCCTATAGATATTATGACTGATAGGATATGCAGGTACAATCAACAAAGGTTGTTTCAGTCAGTAGCGAAAGGAGATCATGAAATGCTTATTTAATCTGTAGCAATCACAAGACAGCATACTGAAAGATAATCAAGGAAGGATCAAAGCATATCAATTAAATAGCAACAAGATGAAATGTATAAAGCGCAGATGGAGACTTAAACCCCGTTCAATGGCCAATACCCAACAGATGATAGACCTGGTCTAGCTGGTATCTCAAAAAATTTACTCATTGTCTTCATTATTTAAGCGCAGATGGAGACTTAAACCCCGTTCAATGGCCAATACCCAACAGATAATAGACCTGGTCTAGCTGGTATCTCAAAAAATTTACTCATTGTCTTCATTATTTAAGGGGCGTATAACAAGAAAATTAACAAAGGGGAATTTTATAGAGCCATGCCTGTTGTTGATGTCTTTATTTTTCAAGCAGTCATGCATTTATGAAACCCTTCTCTAGAAAAAAATAACTAGCAGTCTCTATATCTTTGAAGAAACAAAAACTATGTATTTAGATCCCGAACAATTGCGCAGCTGATTAATTGGATTAATTCAACAAGATAAGCGTATTCCAAACAAATAATCCAACATGTAATTCAACCACAGTAATCAATCACGAAATCTAAAGCAACGATAATGAAAGTAGCAAAAGCACACAAAGATTTTTGTAACGAAGTGGAAAAACAATGAACAACCTCTTCAATGTAAAAACCAATTCAGGTTCAGGGGATCCAACCCATATAGAAAAAGCAATTACAAATAATCTACTTCCAAACCTTTTGCAAAACTAAACTCTATATTGTACTCTCTGCAAATGCCCCATTTGTCTTCTCACCACATTGACTCAAGCTACTATAGAATCTTTCTATGTGAATCTCTTTTACAAGTGAACCTCATCTGCAACCTAGAACTCAACAATAACAACCCACTATTGAGAATTAACTCACTCAGCATATGCACACACAACACACATACAATCCACATAAGTCAAAGTATCCAAATCAACACCCCCCCCCCCCCCCCCCCCCCCCAAAAAAAAAAAAATGCTTAAATTCCTAATGTCCTTATTAGGGCCCACATTGTATTGCAATGCCCCCTAGTCACATGGTGTTACTAGGTTGGCTCTGATACTATTTGTTACAACCTGAGGAAATGCTAGTCATATCTGCGCTATACTCCAAAAGGACAATTCAAGTTACAATTGAGACCCTAAGTAATCACTTTATAACCCACTTTATCCAAGTAAATAACCAATGTGAGACTCAGCACGTGCCCGCACAACACTCACTTATCCAATCCAATCCACATATTTCAGACTATCACCTCAACAATCTTGCTTGAGTGAGAGTGAAGCGAAGTTTCTGCCTACTTCAATGTTTCATTTGAGCAAGTCCCAATTTTTGCTTGAGCGAAATTCTTTGGTCTTTAGATTTTCAATCAGCACATTGATAGACTTCTAACATAATTCAAATACATCAAGCCCTCTGACACTAGTTTTGTCATATGGACTTCGCCAACATCTAGAACCTAGCAGTCTTCTCTTTCAAAGTCATGAAAAGAACAGGAAAAAGAGGAAGCCTAACAAATGCATACTTGATCTTCCCTTAGGTCCCTGCAATGTCTTCCAGGTGAACCATATTGACATTCATGGGTCATATGATGAAAGTTTTCTGTGAATGACAACTTATTTTCTGTCATCTTCTCAGCCAGTGGAGCTAATTATGAGTTCTCACAAATGGATTCACTTCTGATGCCCCCATTTTTCATGCCACTCATTCATCAATATATAATCATTTTAGGTCCACTAATTTCATGGACATTAAATGACTCGACTAACCAGCATCTATAAACCAAACTTGCAGCTAGTTCTATGATCGTTGTATATGATACACAGTCTGACAGGTATATATAGACGGTACAATTCTAGAAGATCTATACTGCTTTGAAACTTTTATAAAAAACAACACTTTTCTAGATTGTGGATTTGGATTGAGGAATCTGGATTGTTGTTCTTAGGGTACTAGTGAACTATGGTAACTCCACTTAAATGAAATAAAATAAAAAAAGGTGAATTATGTTAACTCTGTGACAATCAGACCACATGCTCATATAATTTTTCCGCTTCAACTTCATTAAGGTTAATTCTATAGGTTATCTTATCCTTTTCTTTTTTATTGCTAAGTTACAAGCACCTAATGAGTCTTGAACCCACAAACTCACCCTCCACCTAGAACTTATAGAGGGAGGAGGAGCCAATTGAGCTAAAGCTTATTAGCTTATCGTATCTTCGATCTTTGATGTCCCTTTAAGAATCAGCAATCAAATATGAAAAAAATAAATGGTCAAAGGTCAGTATACTGTCTTTTGCATCCAATGATTTTCACTCTTCCATGCATTCAACTAGTTCTTTATGAAATTAATTTCCTGAGGCCCCACCAAGTATTGAGTACAAGCCCAGTTCCACAGCCATAAACACAACCCAAGCTGGGTAGAACATGGTTAAGCTCACTCAATTTATGACCAAAATTCTTGTTGGAGAGCAGTTAACACCTGTTTGACCTGTACCTCAATGGTGCCAATTGATCAAAACTTGTTTCTTAAGTGCGTCTCTCTTATATTACTTTAGCAAGCACACCAAAGCTTACACAACGCGCTTATAGAGACTTCAGGCATAAACGTAATTGCTAGCACATGGCCAAGTGAAACTGAAGAACTCAAAAGGCATAGAACAGAGAAGAACCATAGCCGTTTGCTTTCTGCAATCTTGCAGGTAATGTAAGGTATATCAACAAATAAGGGCAACATTAAAAAATGATAAGCCTACCTCATAATCACAATCCAGCCAAGCTAGTACATTTCAAGGAACAAAAATTAATGCAACAAGAGAGATTGTAAAACTTGTAAATAATATAGAAACAGGCTTAACAAAAATGAATGAACAGTAATAAACATCCAACAGAATTGTGCATCTGTTATATAGAATCTGACATTTTCCATTTCCATTTCAAAACTCAAGTACTTGAATCCAACATATCAATCAGACAAAACGCAACATTAACAACAGCATTCCTGAGTATTAACTAATAAATAAAAGGAATGAACTTGTATCTAACTTTAGTTGCATACTCCATATACCTCTCTCCAAATGTCTCAACCATCAAAGCCTCCTCGAGTTTTGCCTTCTGCTCATAGTAAAACAAACAAACTGCTGCAACAAACAGCAAGCTCAAAGGTGCTCGAAGTGCAACACAGTAAGTGGCAAACAGTAGCATTGTAGACGCATATATTGGATGACGGACCCAACGATACGGCCCAAACTGCACCACAGCAGTTGGCACAACCACCTTTTCTGAATACTTTGCAAGATACAACGTTGAATTATACTGCATTAACATTGTCAATATTATCAAAATCCAAACCCCCACATTTGTCCACCCTCCAGGAATGCGGTGCAGCTCAGGCCCTTCAAATGCAGCCAACCAGTGCCCAACCATAACTCCAACGCAAAACAAAAGGCGATACCACTTGGGCGGGTTCACATCCCACTTGGGATCATGCGGACGAGCATAGTAATCCCCATATAACCTTTTCCTTACACTAACATTGAAGAAAAAGAAATAATGGTATACAAAGAAGAACACAAATGGCCAACCTTCAAGATAGCCATTGAAATGGGCTGGTGGGACAAGAGTGAGCCAAGTAAACGTGGAAGTAACAATGGCAAGTTGCTCAAATACGTTTGCTTCACCAATTAAATGCTTACGAAAGCTATATAACCCGTAAATTGCAAGCGCTATCGCCACAAACCATGGCCAGAACAACCATGTCCAGCTGAAGTACATCCAGAAAAAGGGGTTGAAGAGCATATTTACAGTCCATTTTGTGGCTGCAATGGCAATGGATAAGACCCCAGACCACTTCACAACATCAATAGGAGTTAACTGAGAAAGGGTTTTCTTCAACGAATCAAGTGAGAGGTTTTTGAGGGGTTTTAGCAATGGGTTCTGAGAATCCGAGCTGGTAGTGTTGGAATATGAGCATTTGAGAGGAGTTAACAAATGGGTTCTTGTTCTTGTCGGTGAAAATGCTAATGGGCTTGCATTAAATTGCCAATGTGATGGGGGTTTGATGGGTTTAAGACTTTGGTGGCGCTGATAATTGGTGCTTGGCAAGTGTTTGTTGAAAGGTCTGAAAGAGAGTTTGTTGTTTGTGAGCGTTATACCAAAAGGGAGGGTTTTTGAGTGGAGGACAATTGGGCTGGCTTCCATGGTTGATTGAGGCAAAACAGCAATGAATTTCTACGACAACTTAGCAAATAACTTGAGCACTGAGCATTGCTTTGAGTAGAAAATGAAGCAAAGGGAAATGCGGAAGAGATTCATGTTCTTCGGTGACAGTCACTGTGTCGTCGACAATTATGTGGCTAAGGCTTCTTTTGTTTTGTTTGTTTGTTTTTTTTTTTTTTTTTTTTGGGTCTTGACTTTTGAGTTTTAATGACATTTTGGTTCGATGGGAGTTTGGGTTTTGATTATACGTGGGTTAATTGGGCCCAGCCCATCTTAGTAATGGCAAAAGTTTGAGTTATGATTGGTTAGAGAAGGGAGAAAAATAAGAGAGAAAAGACGGGAGAAGAAAGGTAAGAGAAGAGTAGGGAAATAAGCATATTTTTTTCTTGGGAAATGTTAAGGAATGTCTTAAGATATTGATTTAGGAATTATTTGTAAAAATATTTTGTAAAAAAATGATAAAGTAATTAATTTTTTTAACAGTTTTTTTATATTTATTATAAAAAACGGTGTTAAAAACTTTTATAATATGATTTATTAATAATTGCTCTAAAAACACCTGTTAATATGACCATTTTTTCTTTTATATATTTGGTGGCAAATGGCCATTATGTGGATCCCACCTTAAAAATTCACCATTCTTTCTTTTTCCTTCCAATTAAGAGGAATAAAACAAGACGATGGGTCAACAAGGGAAATAACTCTCTCTTTTCCTCTTTTTATTTTTTCCTTAAACAGTGTTAAGTAAGAAGCTTCTCATACAAGAATAAAGTTAAAATTCAATTTATTCCCTTGATTTTTACTTTATATATAATTTAGTTTATAAGGGTTAATTTATGTCAATTTAATCCCCACATTATCAAAAGGGGTAATTACAATAAATCTCCTTGTGGTTTGGCTCAAAATCACTTTGTCTATTAGTAATTTCAAAAATGTCACTTTACCCACCTAAGATAAGCTTCGTTTGTCTTTTGTAACCCACCTTTGTTAAAAACAAGAGTAAATATGTATTTTTGTTATTCATTTATGTCTCTCTCCTCCCAAAACAATAAAACACATACAAAACAAGATCAACCCTTTGGCTAGTGAATAGGGATTGGCTTCAGTTTTGGACCATGAATAGGGGCTGGCCTAAAACCATTACCATATTTTCCTTCTCTCATTTCTAATGAAGATCGACCCTCCTTTTTATAAACTATGGGAGGTGATGGTTTATTGCAAATGTGGAATGCCTATTGATAACGTTTGCATTGCAAAATCAGGTACAATTAGGGGTTTGCATGAGTCGGGTTGAGGAGTTTCTTCAACCCAACCCATTATGGTGGGTTAAAAAAATCCAACCCAGCCCACATGGATTGGGTTGAACGCATGGGTTGAACAATTTTTTTTTTTTACTTATTATTATTATTATTATTAAATTGAGCAATAGAATAACACCACCATAAAATAAGAGAAAATTTATAATCAAATAATCATAAGCACAATATCAAACCAACACAAACTAAGGAGAACTTAGGGTTTGGATTTTATTTAGAGCTTAGAATAGGAGTGGGAGTGGCGACAAAGAAAGAGTAAAATGAGATAAGAAGGATATTGAAATGAGGAGAGCTTTAGGGTTTGAGTTTTATTTAGGAAGATGGGGCAAAAAAGTAAATAACAAAATTATAATATATTTTTAAATATATTTTTTAATACTTAAATATATTTAAAATATAGGTGGGTTTGGTCAGGTTAGGTGGATTTGTGAATCTTATGACCCAAACCCAACCCAACCCATTATAAAAAAATTTCACAACCCAAGCCAACCCATCAACCCCTAAAAACTGACCTAACCTAGCGAGTTAGGTTGGATCGGGTCGGTTTTGGCAGATTGGTTTCACGCCCTAGGTACAATGGTTCTTGGAATCTAGTGTTGTGCAGGTCTTGGCCATCTAGAGAGGCAAGTAATGGCTCCCTGTATTTTAGCTGTTATTAGTACTAAAATCCTTTTTAACTATATATTGCTCAAGTTTAGTTCATTTTAGGTGTAAATGCACTTTTGGTCCCTACATTTTACACTTTCCATTTTGGTCCCTACATTTTATTTTTACTACTTTTTGTCCCTAAACCAATTAACGCGTGACATTTAATTCCTTATCATTAGCCAACTAACGGGAAAAGCTAAGGTGGCAGACGGAACACCCTATTAGTTGACATGGCACTGATATGGCACTGATGTGGCAATTAAAATATTATTAAAAAAATATTATTTGGCATTTTTATATGCCACGTCTACACTTTAATTTTTTATAAAAAAGCCACGTCAGACAGTTTAAACCAAAAAAGAAAATTAAAAAAAAAAAAATATATATATATATATATATATAATTTTTTTTTACTTTCATTATTTTTTCATGAGAACTAAAGTTGATCTTTGTGTTCTTCCTAAACCCATGAAATAAACCAATCTTTAGCAGACCCCAAATCCAAATCCAGCAACCAAATCTACTCCATCAATTCCAGAAAAATAAGAAATAAATCCAAGAAACCAAACCAAACAATAAATAAATCGAAGAAATAAACTCATAAACTTAGTAACCAATTCAATCTCTAGCAAGCTCATAAACCTAGAATTTTTCTCCAGAAACAAACACACAAAAAACCCCTCCCTTGATCCTCCTAGCGAGCTGAATATCCTTGGGCATGATGGTGACTCTCTTAGCATGAATAGCACAGAGATTGGTGTCCTCAAAGAGTCCCACAAGGTAAGCCTCAATGGCCTCTTGTAGCACAGCCACGACAGAGCTCTGGAATCAAAGATCAGTCTTGAAATCCTGAGTTATTTCATGAACCAAGCGCTGGAATGGGAGCTTTCAGATTAGGAGCTCGGTACTCTTTTAGTACTTTCGGATCTCATCGAGAGCAACGGTCCCTGGCTTGAACTTATGGGGCTTCTTCACTCCTCTGGTGGCCGGAGTGAACTTTCGAGCAACCTTGGTGGCCAACTACTTCCTTGGTGCCTTGCCACCAGTGGATTTGTGAGCGGTTTACTTGGTACGAGCCATTGGAGTTGGAGAATTAGGATTAGGGTTTCAGAGATTGAAACTATGAATTGGATTTTGATTTGAAATTTTGAGAATGTGTGAGAGAAATGGGATTGGAGGGAGGGGATTTATACGAAGAAATTGAAATTCTGGGAGGGAGAGGAGGTCGATTGTGGACATTGATTTGCTAAGAATTTTGGGCGATTGTTGTGTACAAAGCAAGTAGGATGTGGCTTCTAAAGCATGAATTAGTTGGGTTAGATTTAGAACGTGGAGTTGTTTGTTTTTATGGGTTTTTTTGTGTGTTTGTTTCTGAAGAAAAATTATGGGTTTATGGGTTTGCTAGAGATTGAACTGGTTATTGGGTTTATGGGTTTATTTCTTCAATTTATTTATGGTTTGGTTTGGTTTCTTGGATTTATTTCTTATTTTTCTGGATTTGATGGAGTAGATTTGATTGGTGGATTTGGATTTGGGGTTTGCTGGAGATTGGTTTATTTCATGGATTTAGGAAGAACATGAAGAACAACTTCAGTTCTTACAAAAAAATAATGAAAGTAAAAAATAAAATAAAAATAAGTTTTGTTTTTTAATTTATTTTCTTTTTTGGTTTAAATTGTTTGACATGACTTTTTATAAAAAAAAAAATTAAACTGCTAACGTGACATAAAAAATGACAAATAATATTTTTTTAATAATATTTTAATCGACACATCAATGTCATATCAGTGCCACGTCAGCTAATAGGGTGTTCCGTCTACCACCTCAGATTTTCCCGTTAGTTGGCCGATTGTAAGGTCTTAAATGTCACGCGTTAATTGGTTTAGAGACTAAAAATGGTAAAAGTAAAATGTAGGGACCAAAATGGAAAAAGCGCAAAACGCAGAGACTAAAAGTGCATTTACGCCTTCATTTTAATGTTATTGATGACTTTATTTTCTTTTATGTGTAAACACAACAAGTAAAATTTTTTAATCATTAAAAAATATATGCTAATAATTAATAAATATGTTATAGTTGAAATAATATTATTTGAGTTACTTAGAATTATTTTTGTTTGTGAACTAGTAAAAAATTAGATTTACCAATCTTGTATTGTTAGACAAATTATATTTAAATTTTCTTCGAAATATACTAATTTTATTATCAAGAAATTACAAATATCAATTTGATATCTTTGAAACTTATTTATAAACTTACACAATCCAATATAAAATTGTTGGAGACGTTTTGCGACATGGGCCAAAAAATGCAAGAACGACCCAAATCTCCCCTTAGGTTCTTTAGAAATTATTATTTGTGGAGTGTCAAGCCCAAAATTCCAAAATTTAATGAATAGAGGGTAATGGTGTTTTAATAAGAGAGAAATCAAAATGTCAATACAAAAATGCTGAAAAATGCATAGAAACACGACACAGGTCTGAAACTTCGACTCACAGTCAATGAGAAGAGTAGCGAGGAAGAGAGGAAAGGTTCCTCTGTACACATATTTCCACTCCCAAACTTTGGAATTGTGAGGATGTTAGTTGGCTGAATGATCTTTTATTCTAAAGTTTCAGCTTTGTGGGAAAACGTGGTTCGCTTTGTCTTGAGCTGGAGGGAGAGTTTTATAGCATCCTTTAGGTGTCCTTAATGACTGGTTTTTTAGGCTAAAAGATGAGGCTATGGACCTCCAAGGTGCTAAGTTGATGCTTGGTTCATATTTGCTTTAGTTGGGTAAAACAATTAGCTTACTTTGTGCATAATTTGGGAAAGATTTGACTAAGCCCCCATTGGCTCCTCATATTTAGTTGTTTCAGGCTCTTGGGAGGCTCACATAAGTGAGGGCTAATAGTTGAAGTTGGCCAATGAGAGACTGAGAGTCAACTATTTTTAAGGGAAAAAATGGGTTTGGGCAGAAACTTTAAGCCATAGTTAACCAATGCATAAAAGTTCTTTTGGGATGAAAATTTTAGGTACAAAACCTCCTTCATGAGCTTGAGGTACTACCAGTGTCCCTTGCCCACTTAGTAGCACGCATGGGTTGGGCTCATGCAAAAGGTCCGATAAAAACCAATTCATGCCCTCCAAACCACACTTCCTTAATTTCCCCTAATATGTCACATGAGTTTAGGTCATGCTTAAAAGAATAAAATATAATTTACTATATGAATTAGGCTCACAAGGAAGTTAGGCTTAGTTGAATCGGGCTTATAGAAAATGTTTGTGAAAATGAGTATTAACAAAAGTATATATACTATTTAGCCTCAAATTCATGAGTTTGTTTGCAAACACATTATTATTATTTTTTCTTGGCCTATTTAATAATTGAGTCTAAACATCAGCTTGAGTTTAACTAGTTTGCTAAATAAACAAACATAATTAAGTTCTTTCTCAAGCTAAACTTGAGTTGTTCATAAACAACTCAGTTCATATACAACCTATTCAAAATTCATATACACTACTAGAACACTCAAAACCCACAACTAATGCAAACCTACAAGTTACATCTAACTTAGAGCATCTAGATTGGTACTAAAGCCAAAATTTTAGCTTTTTGGCACCATAAAAGCCAATTTATCTATTTTAACTTACCACTTCATAACACACCCAACATCAATGATTCTATTTTTTTAGCTACTTCATTTAAATATTTTTTTTATTCTTCCTTATCTCTTTCTCTCTCTTCCTATTCGTCTCTCTCTCTTCTCAGATACAAAGCCTCTACCACCACCACACCACCACACCCTCTACCAACATCACACCAACTAGCCATACACATCTCTTGCCAGCCACCACCTACCACAACCTAACCACAAAACCCAAATTTACCACCATCCACAACCACCAAATCTAAGAAACCCACCACCAAAATCCAAGAAACCCACCTCCAAACTCCCAAAAACTCACACCAAAATCAATCACTACCATAGCCAAGATCCACCAAACCCACAAAGATGGAGAGATAGAGAAAATAGGAAAGAGAAAAAAAGGAAAAAAGAAAAAAGAGCTGGTGAAGAAAGAAAAAGAAAAGAGCAAAGGGATGAAGCAGAGAAAGAAAGAAAGAAAGAAAAAGAGAAAAAGGAAAAAGAGAAAGATAAACCGGAGAGAAAGAAAAAAAGAAAAAGTACAAGAAGAAAGAGAAAGAGGGAATAGTAAGAGAGAGATAATAATAATGATTTTTTTTTTTTAACCTTTGAGCTACATTGCACAGCCATCTTTGGTTGTGCATTGTAGTTGAGAAACTATAATTTTTGGCTTTAGCTCCACCAACGAAGCCCCAATTTTGTAGTTAGTGGTGTTAAAAATAATAATATAGTTTTTTAGCACTACCAATAATAATGCTCTTATATTCTATCCCATAAAAACCAACTCTAAAAGCTAGCATAGAACCAAGTGCAAGGACTAAAACCCACCACACCACCTTAAATTTGTTAACGTTGTATATTTTATATTATTTTGAACTCCTCTACCTTGTCCTACCAATGCATGAAGGGGATTCTCATTGCTTCGAAGTAGTAAGAAAGAAATCCATATAAACAAATCCCTTTCCCCCTTCAAGATCTCTAAAGTAGTGCACTTCGATGATGGCCAACCACTTCCAGTCACAATTTTGTTAACAACACTATTGTTGTCATTGTAGGACCCTGTAAGGGCCGCTACAAAACTCATCCAAAAAAAGGGTTTGGTATGTTATCAAACTCTCTTAATTCTTCTTTGTTAGAAGAAAAATGATAGAAATTGGCCGTTTGTGCTATTGGCTGAAGCTTAAGATATAGTGATCTTAGACTATTAGAGTCAATAGGTGAGCCTCATTTATCACATTATTAATGTCTTATGTGTCATAAGGCTAAAATGGTGGGAATAGGTTGTCAAATTTTCTTGAGTTTTGTTGGATTGTAAAATTAATTAGTCTATATACCATGCTTAATTAGCTTAAGTTTTGCTTATCATAAACTTTTAGTTCCAATCCAACTTAGACTTAAGGTTTTTAGCATAAGTTAGATTCTTAGGGTCCGTTTGGGATTTTATAAAAGAATGAAATTGAATGGAATGTAAGTAACATTATTTGGAAGTGACATTAAAGGGAATGAAATGAAATTATTTTTATAATAACGTTACTATTATACCCCTCATTTTAAAGAACATAAAAAATAATCAATGAAAACTTATAATTTCTTTGAAATGTTTAGTATTTAGTGGATGATGTGAAACTAGTTAGCCATAATTGAGTTTGTGTTAGATTATTGAATTACAATATAGTTTTGTCAATGTGAATAGATTGCATGACACTAATCAATAATTTAACAGATGAAAATATGGCATGAAAAATTGACACTAGCACAATTTCTTTATTTCAATTTACAAATTTTTTTAAGGACTGCTAGTTTTAGATTGGATCTTTTTTAACTAGTGGGCATTACAATGGATTTGATAATTTAATGCATCTCCATCTCCCAATTTCTTATATTGAGCAACAACCCTCTAACACTAGCGTTGATACAACTACTAATATATCAATTTTCTGATATAAAACTAAAATAATTCTAGTTTGAGGAAAAAGAAAATTTTATTGGAGCTAAAAAATAAGTTATGCATATTTCTATGTTGTAAAGCAATTCACGCATCACATATTTATTCCCAACAAAATAAATATTGTCTAAAAATGCAAATAAATATCTTTTATTAAAAAAAAAAAAAAAAAAAAACTCCTATAATGAGTCTTGCCAAACAAAACAAAATAACATAATCCATTCCAAAACTAAGGTAAAATCCCACACTTTTTTAATTTTTAGGCCTAGATGTCAATGTTAATAGGACAAATTTGCGCTCATGATCTGAGTAACCAAAGAACATTTCCTTAAGTTTCTCAAAAAAAAAAAAAAAAAAAAAAAAAGAAAAGAAAAAAAAGAACATCTCCTTATATGTTGGATTTTCCATCAAAAATATGTAGGCCTCAGTCTTTCATATTGGATTCAAGTCCAATACGCCTAAAGCTGCGTGAAATTTTGCTCCATATGACTTTGAAAAGAACTTTTCCATAACCTTAGTCGCCCTATCAATTGCCATTGATATATTATCAAATGATTGAGAAATTACATTCTCGAGTTCATTATCTTTTGCCAGTCATCTTTTCTTGCTTTTAGAAGACATTGCATCTTGTGATGACACTTAAGAACGTACAACATTAATTTTTGGTGATCTCTGATCATCTTCCACTTCAAAGTTCTCTAAAGAAACTTCATTTTGAGATATCAAATTATCAATCTCATCAATATTGGTTGATGTAGCATACCTAGCACGTTTCTCCTTTGCAGTTTCAGCATGATTACCTTTTGTTCTATCTTTAGCCCAAAGTTGTGCCATCGTAGAGTAGTTGGGCAAAGGTGTTGTCATCCACTTCTTGGTTGCAGGTTTAGATTGTCACAAACCAAGAAAAATGGTTAAACAATAGATATAATTATTTAATACAAAATTAAACTCACAAAAAAATGGTAATTTACTGCTATGAGTGGCTCCCAAACTTTTGGTTCAGTTGTCCATATATTGAAAGAATATTCCATTCAAAACCACTCAATTCATATTTAAATATGTCATAGCATTCATGAAAATTCTTCTTCAGCATCTTTTGTCGATTTTTCACCTTATCCTTGTTAATCTCCATGTGAAAATTTTCAACCAACTCTTTCATTATGTCATCATATGCCTTAAAGGTAAAAATTCCATTAACTCTACCACTTATGATCACCTGATGTAAAAAAGCATCTACTAAAGCATTATCCATAACATTACTTCATTGTACTTCTTTGCTTGGATCTCTACCATTTTTCTTTGATATCTTACCCATGCTATAATTAATAAGACAAAAAACACATATAAAATATTGTGTAAATATTAATATTAATTATCAAAAGATAGAGAGCAATATCAAAATGAAAAGAGAAATTTGCATAACATTTAGGTCTAAGTAATTGAAACATAAGATAGTCTTAAACGACATGACAACAATAAACACAAAAGCTATCACATTTGGACATAGTTTTGCCACATGGCTAATGCTATATAATCTCTTATAATATCTCCTTGCCTAGCATTCTTATCATCTTCTCTTGGAGTAAGGGCCACATGTTCACGATGAGAATGTAAAACCTCTTCATCAACTTCAGCAATAAGACTTTCATCAGGATCGACACTCATTAAATAATTATAAAGTATGCAACATGCTAAAATGATTTCATTTTGTGTGTCAATACAATAACTAGGCTTTGTAGTATTTGCTTTGATAGGAAATCTCATTTTAAGTACACCAAATGCTTTTTCAATAGCATTACGCAATTACGCATGTTGCAAATTAGACAATTCTTTAGCATTTTCAGGGGGACGAATAGAGCACTCTTTTAAATGATAACGCACTCCTTTATAAGGTGCAATCAAACGACTTCTATTCATATATCCTGCATCAACAGGATAATGCTTACCTAATAAATAATAACAATTGTTAATTATATACTATACATTTTTTAATTTTAAAGAATACATCCTAATATGTATTTGAATTCAATTTACCTTGTGGGATTTTTAAATTATCATTTCTAGTTAAAACACTCTTTATTATTTTCGAATTTGAAGTAGTTCCTTCCTAACCCGGTAATTCGTACGTGAATTTCAAATCAAATGAGCATGCCACCAACACATTTTGTCTTGGGTAACCCTTCCTACCTCGATGTCTTGGTGCATCCTCATTAGATACTTTGACACAAATATGTGTTCCATCAAATGCCCCAATACAATCCTGAAACTAAAAATATCTCTCAAAGACATTTACCTTAAAATATACTTATACTAAACTACTATCAAATATATAATATATACATGATATATTTACCTTAAAATATGGATTGAACCTACTACTCTGTAATATTTCAACTCACACTTGGGTTCCATCAGGTTGTCGAAGGAACTGATCCTCTAACATAATTATTGATCTTAACACATTATGAAAATGGCGACTAATGGTCTCACCGGAACGACAAAAAAAGGACATTTTACTGATCTTCACATTATGTGATAGAGTGTGAAGAAACTTGGCAACTTGCTCTTTAACCGTGGCATGTTGTGTGTCTTGAAGATCACCATCTCTTCGCAAAATGTCACACAAATCTTGAAAAGCATGTGGAGCCATGTGTATTACATCATAGCATTTTTCACTAGATCTATGTCGCTGCATTATTTCATCATGAACTAATTGCCTTTCTATGGTTGATTGTGTAGGAATGCGGGGAACACGTCTTTTCAAATGTTGCTTTCGATGAATAATGTAGCATAAATAATGGCATGAAACATGAACTAAGGTTAGTTTCCTCATATATTCCAAAAAAAATTATGGTCTTAAGTACCTCATCATTCAAATCCATCTAAGTAAAAAAAATAGTTACGTTATTAGTCGAAGTCCTAGTCAAAGAAATTATAGGCACATGTTCTATTCATTATAAAATTTGGACACTTCACAATATGCTTTTGATAGCTTTTAAATTGTAAATTAAATATTTTTTATATATTAACATATAATTAAATATAAAATATATGAACAAGAAACAGTATAAGACTTGAATACATTGAAATGAATATATTTTAAATATATTTATTTTAAATGAAACAAAGCCAAAGGACACCATTCAAGTAGCACTCACAATACTGAATTTTGTTTTTCCATTTCAAAATCTATCCATTATGTCAATTTCATGGTTCAAAATCTTATTTTTAGAATTTAATAGCATATAGATTGCCACGTCCTGTTCCTCATATCATATCAAAAACAGTAATATCCTACTTTTCATTAAAAAAAAAAATTGGTGATGGCATTGTATGATGAATAACCAATATAATTATGAAATTATCCATAAGAACAAAATTTTGCTTCAATTTAGTGTAATTTTTGTAACCTACAACACCATGTTTATACCACAGAAAGTAATATACTATATTTTGCTACACATTTCACACAGAAGTTCAGGAAGTGATTAATTAGCAAAACAACTATCATTTTATGACAAAACATTATTCAAAGAAAGATGTAAGCAAACCAAAGAATCTAGTTGTATAGCAACGACTGTCATTTATACGTCACTCTTTCATCTGTGGACCTCATAACTATTATTTATAAGACTTAAGGGACAAAGAAAAAGAAAGACTTACTTGTGAGCAGTAACCAAAACTTGTAGTAGTCAAAGAATAATATGTAGCTATGTTGATGAACAACAGTAGCTTCAATGGTGTCTCACGAAAATCCCACGAACAGCAGTAGCTTCACTTTGTAGCAAACAAGCAATAATGTGTAGCTATGTGTGTGTGTGTGTTTTTATTTATTTAAATTTTTACGCTGATTGAGAAAAGAATGGTTGATATTAAAGGGATATTTTAGGAGTTTTAACAAAAATTTCATTAAACCTAAATCTATTCCCTCCCATTCCTCCCAATTTTGAGGGAAACAAAAATTTGAGGTTTTGAGAGAAAAAGGGAAGAATGAGCGTTTCCTCATAATTATTCTATTCTCTCCCACTTAAACTCCCAAATAAGAGAATGAACATTCCATTTCCTTTGTTAAAACTCCCAAATAAGAGGAGAGAAAAATATTCTTTTTATTCCATTACATTCTCTCATTCCAAACAAAGCCTTAGGCTATTTGTCTTATGATTATTGGGCCGCTACTGTTATGTTTAAAATATTCCGTTTCTCTAATAAAACTAAACCTAGTTCAAAGTGTTGCATTCCAAAAAACAAAAAAATTGTCTCTAGGCCAAGTGCCTTTTAGATTTGTAGTTCATACCCTTCATTTTCAATAGTTGTAACAATTCAATTGGGAAAAAAAATCATTTTTCTCAAAATAGAAAAACAATTGTCACGAGACCCATTTGGAGACCACGTTTATGATGATGACAAAATTGATGCTAATCCACTACCTTTTAATATACTACTAATTTTAAAATGAATGAAGCATGTGCCTTCCAAGTTAAAAAAAAAAGGTAGATTAAATTGCAAAAATCCTCATTTTCAAAGCATTGAATTCTTTTAATTAGTTGTTTGGGTTATAAATACAAAATGTAAATATCCACCTGGAAGGCAGAAAGGTTGAGAATGAATGAATCAATCTGTGGGCGTATATTGTGTCTTGTTTGCCAAGTTATCAACCTACCCCAAAAAAGAAAAAAGAAAAAAATCGTGGCCGCTGACCCAACGCACAAAACGAAAGTACAACGTTATGCCCCAACCTCAACGCGACCCCAATGTCTCGCATCCAAACACAAACACAAACACACCACCACATATACTATAATCAGCTCCAAATCCATAAACACTGCTCTTCCTTAAAAACCCATTCTCCTTTATTATTACGACGACTTCCTTCTGTCTCTCCCACAATTAAACCCTCCTTCCTACTGTAGTTGTTTTACAACGTTATAATACTAAGATTGTTTGTTGTCGCTTAGATCTGTTCCAATTTTGAGTTCACTTCTTCCAAAACTATGAGCTTCTCTAGACTTGGTCGTTCCTTGGCACGATCTTCTCGCTCCAGAGTATGCTTTCTCTCTCTCTCTCTCTCTCTCTCTCTTGCTTTTTGTTTGGTTTGTTTATTTTGATTATTTATTTTATTTTTTTTCTAAATTTTTGGTGGAGGTAGAATTTGTTGTGTGGTGGTAATGGAGGGAGATCGGCGATCGTGAACGAAGCGCTTTTGGGAGTGCCACGTGTCAATGACCCGGTGGATTTGGGGTTAGGGTTTTTGAGGCGGTACTTAGCTACACTTGGAACTCACAAACGCTTCGTTTCCAAGGCTTATTTGTCTGATTTGAACCATGTTCTTGCTAACCCTAGATTACGTCGGGTTTTCTCCAGTGAAGCCCCAAAGAAAAAGAGTAACTACTTTTTTAATATATATATTTTTTTCTGGGTTTCTCTTTGGATTTAATGGGTTTTTATTATTAGTAAAAAAGAGCCTAAATTTAATGAGCAATAGTTGTTTCTAGAAGTAATTTTGGAAATGGAAAAATGGTGATTGGATTGGGTTGTGGGTGTTAAGAAGATTGAGTTTTGTGTTGGGTCTTTCATTTTGCAGATTATGAGAACTTTTATCCCAAGGAAAAGAAGGAAATTCCAAAAGGAAACGGGCGGAAATCAGAGTCCAAAGGTGACCACTTTTTACTCTTTTCAGTTCTAATAATGGTTGTTATTTATGCAAATTTTGAATGTCATCATTGGTTTTGGGAGTTTTGAGATTGTCATTGCTGATTGTTTGGAAAGAAATGATGGTTTTAGAAATGGGAGACCAAGTAGGATGTCAATTTTTTAATTGTTAAGATGCTTTTTTTTAGTGTTTCTCTGTGTTTTGGGGTGCTGACCGGTAAGAAATTTTCCAAGGCTGTAATCATTGTTATATGCGCGCGCGCGCGCGACTTGTTTAGCATTGAGGTGCTGTAAGGGAGAATGTGAATGCTACTTATCAAAAAAAGGGAGAAAGTGAATGCTGAAGGTAATATGTCAATTGTGATTTGCAGCAATAAGTGGAGCTTTAGATGTCATTAGTGGTTTCATTGGTTTGCTTTTAGGGAGCATTTACATTTTATGGTGGATGCTGCGATTCTCTAGTTAGTTTCAATAATCTCTCATCTTACCTTTGGAAAATAGACGCCTCTAGTTTAGATGGCAGGTAGTACCACTTGTAGGTTTTTGAATCTATAGGAAATGGTTAGCTTGTTCTGTACTTTAAGCTGCTATGGGGAAAAAGGTTTGGTTGGGGTGCACTGGGCTTGTATTTTTTGTTACCTCCTCTCTTCTCTCTCTCCCACACAAAAAAAAAAAAAAAAAAAGAAAAAAAAAAGAAAAAAAGAGAGAGAAAAAAACATGAGGAATCTGTGGAAAAAACTTATCACTTCTCAAGTTTTATGCATAGCGCAAGTAAATACTTGAAGTGGAGAAATGAAGCTATCTTACTGCAAACATGTAGGAGGTGGGGTAGCTAAGTGATACATATCTTCCATTCCCAAATTTACACTCCCTCCCTCTCCCATAAATTCATTAAAACATTTGTTGCGAAACAATCAACATGGTATTTCCAGCACGAACTTTCCTACTGGCCTATACTCTTCTTGAAAATATTAAACTTTATTCTCTCTAGGTCTCCATTGTTCATGTTTCTGCTTTCTGTTGCATTCCATGTTGAGTATGAGATATAGATCTTTCACAATTCTAATAACTTGATTATTCTTCTAACTTCAGATGACTCAAACACCGATGATCATGGGAATTTTCAAGAAACTTTCATGAGGCAATTTCAGAATTTTATCACTCCTTTACTAGTGATTGGGCTAGTTCTTTCTTCCTTTTCATTTGGTCCTCGTGAACAGCAACAGGTAAATGCTTTAATAACTTCAGTAGAATGCCATAAGCTTCTTGTTTTTTCAGTATTAATTTTCTTTATATAATTTTTTATTACATTTTTAATCATCATAAACAATGCATAAGGTCCAACTATAGCCTGTTTTCTTTATTTTGTCACATAGAGGAACAAAAGTAACAATTGTAGAAATGAAATTTTGCATCATAACCTCTTCTTTTTTTATATTAATCTCTTTACCTTTACTTGGTATGCAATCTGTCTCTGTGTGTCTCTCTCTTTAATTTGGTCCATTATCCCCCCAAAAAAAAAAAAAAAATTTGTTTTGCCTTTTAGCTGAGAACTGGTCATATAAATTATTTATGAGAATAAGGCTCAGTCTACATTGATTCCCTGAGACATTGTTCCTCATTAAGCCCAAGTTTATCATAAAGCTTAAATAAATAATGGTTAGTTTTCAGTCAGCTCAGATGATTAGTCCCTGCAAAGTGCAAAGTAGAAATTTATAATTTTCTGCAATTTGTATTTATCAAAAAAAAAAAAAAAAAATTCCTGGAACTTGCCCCTGGAAATATAATCAATTGAAATGTAGCCTTGGATTTTCTGATTTGGTGAATCTATATATTTGCAATGAAGAACATATTGTAAACTTGTTTGCTTATCTATTATATTTTGGCAAATTATTTGTCAGGAGCCTTGTACCTCAATTTGCACCACCTAGTGTTTCCCATGAAGACATCCAGAACCCCACCCTCAATTATTAATGTATAAAAAAAATGTTGAGACAAATTAAGGTTTTTAAATAAAACAAATTTTAACCCAAGTGACTCTGACCAGAGCTTATTCTAGAGAAAATGTTCTCTTGACCTAGATTCCTTCTTACCATTGGCTGATGCTCCATCATATTAAGTGCTTTCTTGCCTAGTGTTGGTAAAAGTGTCAAGCACACTTAAGTGCACAGACCTCTGAAAGCCTAGGTGCAAAGCACAAGTGCACACCTGTTTGATGTAAAGTGCACATTTTTCAAATATAATATATAATGACCTCTAAAAAAAGCTTCATAGCATATAATCAAGAAGTTAGTAATTAAAAATAATATTACTTTTTAGTAAATATATATATATATATATATATTTTATGGCAAAGAGACTACTCCATGTACGAGGGACACAGAGAAGTATAAAGAATTACAAAAGAACAAAATTATGTATAGAGAGACACAACAACTTTGTGAATTCTAGAGTGGAGATTCTATTAGTGATGCCCTATGCTTGAGGCCAATCAAATAAACCGCTAAACATAGCTAACAATTGAGTCCATGTACTTTCTGCATCCTCATATGTATGGTGAGTTCATTCCTGCCAAATTGTCTCTGTCAAACATAACGGAACTAATGTTTGAAGAATGTTTACTGATCCAATTCCTTCATCCAAAGAAGTGGTCAATCACCTTCAGGTAACACCCACTGAATCCCAAAAGATCTAAAGGTAAAACTCCACAAATCGAACGCAGCAGTGCAATGTAATAATAGATGATCCATCATCTCCACGCTACATCTACACATACAACACCATCCTACTAGGGTATAACCATACCTGATGAGATTATGATTTTCCCCCATGTTGTAGTCCATTTAGCCTATTAACTAAATAAATAGTGCAATTGCACTCAATTTGTAAGTTCAAATTTTACATAAGTTACTTATTTCAACTCCTTTGAAATATTATATAGTAAAATTTAAGAGAATTATCAATGGAAAGTATGATAATAATCTAGTCAGAAAATTTAAACATTTTATAAAATCCCTTGTGCTTATAAAAATATATGATTGTGATAGTTATGATCAATGAAGTATATGGTTCAAAATATATCCGAAAGGCAAAAAGTAAAAACCAAAAAGCACAAGAATACACAACTTAAGAATAGTTTTTTTTTTTTTTTATAATTTTTTTTTATAGCAAATAGCTTGTTCTTGTCCTCTGGTATGTAGACATTTTTTTCGGTGTAATGCAACTCTTTCAAAATAGTGTTTTTATAATAAATTAATGTTCCATGTCAGTTCCTTCAACATCGAGCAATTAATTTTAATGATATATATTATTTTGCAAAAAAAAAAAAAAAAAAAAGGCCCCTAGGTGTGCTCCTTTAAAAAAAAAAAAAGCTAAAAAAGTATGCATAAGTCGTGTTTCATTAAATGAGCTTTGCTTGACCAAGCAGTGTTGAAACCTCAAAGCTTTGAAATTTGCTTTTAACAAAACTGTTCTTGCTTTTGATTGGGCGACTTCCATTGTTATTGGTTATATTTGCTTGAATAACATTTTTTTGTGGACATGTCTTGAAGTGTATGGGTTACAATTTTTGCCATCTAGTTTGCATCTCTCTGGGTGATTGCCTATTTTGAGGCATTTTAACCTGTAATGTCGTGTTTGGATGATCACATAATGGTTGTAATTGGTGAATGTTATTACTTTTAAACTGCTACATTTTTCCCAACCCATTTGTTTTCAATTGGAAAATGTTTTGTTTTGTAAGTTTTCTTTTGCACATTCTTCAATTCCATATTTTTGCAGATTAGTTTTCAAGAGTTCAAAAACAAGCTTCTGGAACCCGGTTTGGTGGACCATATAGTTATTACTAATAAATCAGTTGCCAAGGTTTATGTGAGAAGCTCGCCACAAAATCAAACAAGTGATGATGTTGTGCAGGGACCTGTTAGTGGCTCCCCTGCAAAAGGAAATGGGGGCCAGTATAAATACTATTTTAACATTGGAAGTGTTGAATCTTTTGAGGAGAAGCTAGAGGAAGCCCAGGAAGCATTAGGGATAGATTCTCATGATTTTGTTCCTGTAACATATGTCTCCGAAATGGTTTGGTACCAAGAATTAATGAGATTTGCACCAACTCTCTTGATTTTGGGATCCCTACTGTATATGGGGCGGAGAATGCAAGGTGGGATTGGTGTTGGTGGTGGTGGTGGAAAGGGTGCCCGTGGAATTTTCAACATAGGAAAAGCCCATGTTACAAAAGTAGATAAAAACGCCAAGAATAAGGTTAGCTTTCTCTTTCCATAAGTGGATTTTTTTTGTTGCATCCAATTTTTCATATTATTTTGCCCACCCTTAGCTATAACTATAACACTGTTTTTATTCACTATGTTGCAAGAAAGGTACTCAAGAGTCCCTTTTTTTTTTTTTTTTTTTTTTTTTTTTGGCTGTGTTGGTCCAGGTCTATTTTAAAGATGTTGCTGGCTGTGATGAGGCAAAGCAAGAGATCATGGAATTTGTGCACTTCCTAAAGAACCCAAAGAAATATGAGGATTTGGGAGCAAAAATTCCAAAAGGTGCTCTCTTGGTAGGTCCCCCAGGTACAGGAAAGACTCTTCTAGCAAAAGCGACTGCAGGGGAATCTGGTGTGCCTTTTCTCTCCATTTCTGGTTCAGATTTCATGGAGATGTTTGTCGGTGTTGGACCGTCCAGGGTGAGAAACTTGTTTCAAGAAGCAAGGCAGTGTGCTCCCAGTATAGTTTTTATTGATGAGATTGATGCAATTGGTCGAGCAAGGGGGCGTGGGGGCTTCTCAGGTTCTAATGATGAGCGTGAAAGTACTCTAAATCAGCTGCTGGTAGAAATGGATGGCTTTGGAACCACTTCTGGTGTTGTTGTGCTTGCTGGCACTAATAGACCTGATATTTTAGACAAAGCTCTGTTGAGGCCTGGCCGATTTGATCGTCAAATTTCCATTGATAAACCTGACATTAAAGGTCGTGACCAGATATTTAAGATCTACTTGAAAAGGATTAAACTTGATCATGAGCCATCATATTTCTCTCAAAGGCTTGCAGCTCTGACTCCTGGATTTGCTGGAGCAGACATTGCAAATGTCTGTAACGAAGCTGCTCTAATTGCTGCTAGGGGTGAGGGAACACAGGTCACAATGAAACATTTTGAGGCAGCTATAGATAGGATCATTGGTGGTCTGGAGAAGAAGAACAAGGTAACTGATTTCCAGCCACTTTTTATGTTATACGATGTTGTAACTCCTCAAAATTTAACTTTTGTGTGCATGTTCTTTCTGGGAGCAGCTTCCTTTGGGTAGTTCCACACGTTTTAAAACTTCCAGAGCACTGGAAAGGATTCTTGATCCATAGGAAAACTTGATATTTTTTGGAGTTTCAATCTGACCTTTTCTTCCTATTGATCAGCATCAGTATTTCTGACATCCCTGTTTGTCAAGCAGGTGATAAGCAAGCTGGAGCGACGCACTGTTGCCTACCATGAATCAGGTCATGCTGTTTCTGGCTGGTTCTTAGAACATGCAGAACCCTTGTTGAAAGTCACAATTGTTCCTCGTGGTACAGCAGCTCTTGGATTTGCCCAATACGTTCCTAATGAAAATCTTCTCATGACTAAGGAGCAGCTTTTCGATATGACATGCATGACCCTTGGTGGTCGGGCTGCTGAACAGGTAACGATGTAGTTTCCTTACTCTTGTGGTTGTGTCATTTTCAACCATAATGCAATGATGTTCATAGTTCACTTCATATCTCATGTTGCACATACTGGCCCACCTTCCCCAACCAAAAAGAAATTTGGAAAAGATGAAATAGAAACCAGTGATGATATGGGCCTAGTATTTAGATCCAGGGGTCAAATATTCCCTCCCCCTTTTTTTTATTTTTTATTTTAAATTCAACTATGATGGTAGTGAAGTGGATTTATTCTTTTGAATGCAGGTGCTGTTGGGGAAGATCTCAACAGGAGCCCAAAATGACTTGGAAAAGGTGACAAAGATGACCTATGCTCAAGTAGCAGTGTATGGTTTTAGTGACAAGGTGGGCCTCCTCTCTTTTCCTCCAAGGGATGATGCATTTGAGATGACCAAGCCCTACAGCAGCAAGACTGCAGCAATTATTGACAATGAAGTGCGAGATTGGGTGGGCAAGGCATATAAACGCACAATCCAACTCATAGAGGACCACAAAGAACAGGTGGCTGAAATCGCTGAGCTGTTGCTTGAAAAGGAAGTTCTTCACCCAGAGGACTTGCTTCGAGTTTTGGGTGAACGACCTTTCAAATCAAGTGAGATTACAAACTATGATAGATTTAAGCTAGGTTTTCAAGAGGAAGATCAGAAGACTGTAGAGACCCCTGCTAGTGCGTCTGAAGAGGAGGATGGGTCTTCACCCCTAGAGCCTCAAGTCGTTCCCACTTGATTACTAGGGACGTTCGTTTATAATTGTAAATGAATTGTTTTTCATTTTCTTAATGTGGACAAAATATGTATAATTGATTATAGTGTCATCTTTGCTTCAAAAGGTGACTTCGGAATAGATATTTCTTGTAATTTGTCAGCTGCTAATGCTATACCAAAATTCTCTTTTTTATGTTCCCTTCTGGTCGTTTGAATTTTGAAGCTTTGCATTAATCACAAATATAAACATTCTTGGACCACTTACAATTATGATTTTCATGAATAGTTTTGTTTGTCGCTTCAACAGCTAACCATGTTGAGCAGCTGGTGTTCTGTGTTGTATCTAAGAACTTTAAAGCCGGTTTTGGTAATAAAGAGAGTAAAAGAATAAGAAAATAAAAAGCGAAATCTTTGGCTAATTATAGTTTTCTCACAAAATATATATAAATTTATGTTAATTTTGATTTGTTAAAGCTGTGCATGCTACATTAGATAATCTATTTTATGGGTAGAATTGCATGGCAGCTTGATTTTGCCTTGTGAAGGCTTTGATTATATTGGATTGTTTTGACTTTGACACTAATGTCTTGAATGAATGACAAAATACTGATAATTAATGTTTATTTAAATATTGATAAAACTATAAAAATATTGATAGAACCATGACCAATCTAAATATGTTTCATGTACATATTATACGACATATGTAGAAAACTATTTGGTCATTAATTTAGGCACTCAAAAGATTCTACTAATTCTCAGTAGTCATCATATGGTATATTATATGCTGGACAATAATTACTTACTCATACCAGAACAGAGAACTCTGCAAGTGAACTGGGGCTTATCTCTCAATGTAATGTCTGAAAATCTATCTTAAATTTGTTGTATCTTTCTTCTTTATTTGTTCTGTTGAGATTGCCTCTCTATATAGGTTTGTTGTATCTGCTCTGCGCTTTGCTGTCTATGCATTGCCAGATTCCCGAGCAGGAGTTTGTAGTTTCTGTTTTGTAAGTTGTACTGATTTGGAGATATAGAGAGTTAGTAGAATGCTAAAGAATTTTGGAAGTTTCTGTTACTTTTAAAACAAAGCAGACATAGAAGCAAATTAAATAAGAAAATAATGCAGTTCCATCAAAAGGAAAACTCATTTTAACATGGTGCTTTCAGCTTAGACTCGAAGAAAAATAATAAATGATGTGATATGGTGTTTTTACAACACTTATTTATTTATTTATTTTCATTACAAGCATAAATGTTAGTGATGCGATACCATACTTTAGCTAAAGAAAAATGCTAACGCTATTACAAATTTTACAGCAAATTACAAAAAATTCTCTTCTAGTTCCTCATCTTAAGAAAAATGCGGGTTTGTATTATTGTAAATTCCTTGTTTTGAATATTTCTAGATTTTCTGAAATTAGACAACAAATTTTAAATATTAATGCAACAAGGCATATCTCATTGAATTAGTCTTGTTGCCTTCACAAAACAACATAACAATAAATTTGATTGGTGATACATCAACCACATAATAATAAATTTCTTAATTACATTTTTGTAAGCATAAATTAGAAGCCAATTAGTCTACCGATTTTGGCAAAATCCAAACTGCAAATGTACATCTATACTCATTAGAAGGCATCCTCTTTTTCATTTTATTATTTTTATTTTTTATACAAGATAGAAATTCTACTTTAGCTTAATTTAAGTATATATGTGTATAAAACTCCATTCTGGAAACTTAAACTTCGGCCCTTGCCCCCTACACTCCACAAGCATTTATACTTGTAGAGTGACCATTGCATCAAGGGTGCGCGGTGGTCATTAGAAGGCACCCTAAACTTGCATAACACCTGGAAGACATGCTTGTTAATAAATATCCAACAATTAGGACTGACCTCACTCGGTCCTCTCTTTGATTATTCTCGGTCGGCTAATCATTCATGGGTGCTTGCACATTTTCCCTGTTCTCTTGAGTAATGAGATGGTTCTACCACTTGATTACGTTTCTCTTCTATTGTTATGCTCCTTGGCTACGGCTAATCAGCTCTTAACTTGAAAAATGACCACCTAATCCCAATGTTCTGCAGCTCTTCAGAATCAGGGAAAAAAATTTGTAAATTTCATTATAATTTTTGTAATGGTTGAAGTTGCTATTTTTAATTCCTACGGTAGGCACAAACAACTATGGATCATTTTAAAAGAGAATAATCAATTTTGTTAGGTTTTAAATTGACAAATTCCATGTGACAATGTACTGAAAGACATACGGTTGTTAAGTGTATTTTTTTGTTTGTTTGTTAATAATCTGATAGTTACAATGCATGATGGAGAATTTGAACACTGAATGTCTTGAAAACATCAAGAGCTGTCAATTAGTTGAGATACAAGAATGTTGGCTATTATAAGTGTATTTACTGTTATAAAGTTTAGGCAAAAAGCCTTTTAAACATGTCATGTTAAGGTTGAGGAATCTTGACCCATTAATAAACATGTCGGGTTAATGTTTACTCATATAGTCGAATATTCATGAATTGCCATGACATCAACTTGACACGCAACTATCCCCCCCCCCCCCCCCCCCCCCCCCCCAGTATTGTATCAAAATTATATGTTTAGGATAATTTGTATATGTAAAATAAATCTTTTAGAGCTTTTAAATACACTTGCAATATGTAAAATGGGAAAAAAAAGAGAGATTTTTCCTCTTTTCTTTTTGGTGCATTCTAGAGTTCTTTATTGTGGATTCTAGAAATCCCTTGTAGATTTAAAATCTATATCTATTTAGAATAATGTCTAATTCCTTAACACTTTCCCCATTTTATCTAGAACTAAAGGCATGTTTGGTAGGCTATGATAGGCATTATAATATAATAGTTATTTTTATGGTTTAGCTATTCTTTAGCCTGGTTATGTTTTTATTATAAGGAATAATCATTTTTTATGAATAACTATTCCACCAAGAGGACTGTCGATGTGGTCTTTCCTAATCACAACCAATAAAATATTGTTATTTATACATATGTGACATCATTTGATAATTTTTATTTTTTTATTCTTTTTACTGATTAGGAAGCTCACACATACATTTATATAAATTACACCATCTCATTGGTCAGGGAGGACCACATCAGTAGTCCTCCTGGTATAAATAATAATTTCTCCTTTAAATGAGTTGTATTATTATTCCTTAGTAAGTGTAATAATTTCAAAATTTAATATATTTCCAAATAAAAAACTTTCCATATATACTAACAATTATAAAATAAAAAATCATAAAAAATAACACATATCTCTTTTAAATTTAAAAAATAACAATTTTTAAAGAGATGTAATTATATGAGTAAGATATTTCCTAAAATAAATATTAAATTTTATTCTAATATTATAACTCAAAACCAAACTTATGAATAGGTTTAGTTATTACATTACAACACATTTATTCATAGTAATAAAGATTACAATTCCTGTTGTAATTTTCATTCAGTATACCAAACGTACCCTAAGTCTTTTGTTGTTATTGATGGTAGTGTTGTTGTGAACTTTCCAATTGTTTGTCAATGTTTGTTAAGACTCAAAATGTTCAATGAAAAGGTTTGAGGAGATTAACTTGCTATAGATAATACTTGAAAGAATAAGAGAGACTTGAAAAACAAATATAGTAATATAATGCTGATTTTTGGGGTCATATCTATAGTAAATTAGGCATTTTATGTGTACTCATTAAAGTTTATAAATATCATAAGTTCTCTAAGAAATATTTACACATATATGTGTGTATAAAGATGTGCATACATGTTTTTCGAATTTCTCTAGGCTTGTGATAATATCATAATCGGTCCCCCCAAACCAATTTTTTTGGCCCACCTCTACATGTGAGCCCCACAGCTGCATGTATGGGGTTCATATAATGGAAGAGAAATAATGAATCAACAATTGTTCTCTCATACTCCTTGATGTACACTCTATACACATAATATCCATCATTTCACACATGATGTCTATATTTAAAACGTGAAATGAGTAATGTGTACGTATAATGTATAATAAGGAGTGTGTAAGAATTAATGCACATAATGCATATGTTGATGAATGAGATTTTTATTATTAGCCCTTTTTGCTTTTTTTTTCCCCCCTCATCTCTCATTTAAAAAAAAATAAGGAATGATTTTATTGATTCATATGAAACATCCCAATGCTTAAATGATTATTTTTGTCACATTATTAGCACTGATGCTGCTAATTCTCAGCATATAATTATATATTTACACACAAAAGTGATTCTCTATAGTTCCAATTATATATATCATTACCATTAAAGCTCATCAGTGGGGTGCTATAAGCTCGGACTCCTCACCAGAAACGCTTGGGTTTAAGTCTCACCAATAGAGGGTGTGGGCTGGCCTAAGCTTGGGGTTTGAGACACCCTTGTTTCTGGCCCATGTGTAGGGATGCCCACACAACGCTGTAGGAGACGCCACATTTTCTCCTTTAATTTTTAATATTTCTTCTACCAACTATATATATCATTTACTACAAGGCATTTCCATCATGACATAGAGATATTGCAGAATGTTGCATAGATAGGATACATGATATCTAAATTGTGGCTGTAGAAGTTAGTAATTGTCCTCAGTTTCGTTAAATTTCATCACTATAAGTCTGAGTAAAGAAACTTAAATATATTTTAGTGCTTCCTCTAAGCTGATGAAGGCACTTGTACAGTTCCGCGTAATTGAAGAGTTCCTCACTTCTATATAAACCTTATCCGTTTGTACAGATCAGTTTACAATAAAAGCTGGTGCTCACCGCTCACCGAGGTACACACTTGTATTCCATGCACATTCTGTGCCTCTCAATTTCCACCTTATTAACGTTTTCCTACTTATGTTTTTTGGTTTTTTTTTCCCCCTGTTGTAATGAGTAACGGCTTCCAGATTTATAGCCTACATTTTAACCATTTTCTTTACCTCATCTCCTTTCTCATGCAATCTTTTTGTAGCTAGCTTGCTCTCTTGCGTTGATCTTGCCCATACATATGGCTTAAAAAGAAATGACTTACATCCATTTGTAAGCCATGCGTGCGTCCATCTTGCAAAAATGCCATTTGGCTAAAATAATGGTTCATTTATTTAGAATGACACATGTAAATTAATTATGACTACTGACAAGAAAAAAAGAAAAAAAGAAAAGAAAAAGGGAACTACCGCTCAACTCAAGATCTCACTCGAAACGACCCATCACTTTGAACCAAGTGCTAAGGAGTCGTGGGTTCGAGTGCTAGTACGTACTGATCCATACTTCAGGTAATAGGGTCGAGTTGTGACACATATTTCCTAATATGCAAAAATCAAGGTAATAGGGTCGAGTAGTGACACGTCTAGCTGTGCACTCGTAGTAATCATGAGCTTACAAAAAAGCAGGGACGGAACAAAGACTTAGAGTTAGGGGGGTGACTCTGTTGATAGCTGTGTGTGATAGTTTCGGCCTTTGACTCTACTACTTTATTACTAAGGATTTTTGTTTAAAACTTTTTAAAGGGCCAAGTTGTTTGTTTTTGGTAAAATAAATTGATTGGGCTTAATTTTTTTTTTTTAACTTTATTATTGGTAATTTTTGTTGTGAGGCTAATTTTTTTAGACTTGTATATTTTGTTTTAGATTTAATCTATTAATTTTTATGGACTTAAAAAGGTGAAAAATGCTAAAACTACAAATTTTTTTACAAATTGCTAATATGGTGAGTAGTTAACGACAGTAAAAAGTGATGTAAGTGTGCGAATCAATAAAAATTTGCTAACTCAATAGTTTGTAAAAATATTGTAAAAAAGTGTGTGACTATAACATTACTCTTAAAAGAATTGATGGCATTACAAAATTACTAAAATTAGTACCTATTAATATACTAATATTTTTATTAAAAAAATTTTGGAGGGGGGGGGCATTCCCCCCCCTAGTCAATACATAGATCCGTCAATCTAAGTGGCAATATACCGAGAGCTTAGGATGATGATTACACACGCAAGCCCTTATATATATATATATATATATATATATATATAAACATCAAGATTGAGATTGAGGGGCCATAATTTATTGTTTTCAGAGATAGTCAACTTGAGATTGGGTGACCATATTTTATAGTTTTTACATTTTAGAGATAGTCAATTTGAGATTGAGAGACCATATTTTATAGTTTTTATAAGAGAAATTCTAACAGATACCTTAAAAATATTTGTTAATGAACCATTTAAAAAAAATATTATGGAAAAAAAAAATTAATGTTTTCATAATTTTTTTTATTTTCCATAAAAGTTGTGTCAAAATTTTCTTAAAATGATTTGTTAACATGAAACGTAACCTATTTTACACTTGTATTCCATGCACATCTTGTTCTTATTTCAATAAATGTACTTCTTGTAGTCCACCTATATCTGTTTTGTTTTTGGGCATTTTTGGTTTACTTTTTCTTTTTTTAAGATTTTAAAATGCTTAATGGCTTCCTTATTTAAACCCAACATCTCAACCATTTTCTTTGCCCCATCTCCTTCCTCATTCAATCTTTGCAGCTAGTTCTCTCTCTCTCTCTGTGGTACCATACAATCTCTTTTCTTCAAAACAAATTGATTGTTGTTCATGTATTCTCATTATGTTCGGTCCCTTACACTCACCACTAACACCATAATGTTCTTTATAGATTAATATGGATTACAAGGACCAGTACCAGCAGGCTCTAATGCCAAACTACGAGTGTCTT
Source organism: Quercus variabilis (assembly GCA_030445155.1). Classification (NCBI taxonomy): domain Eukaryota; kingdom Viridiplantae; phylum Streptophyta; class Magnoliopsida; order Fagales; family Fagaceae; genus Quercus; species Quercus variabilis. Next base: position 33,026,812 of record CP129445.1, read on the forward strand.
CTCTTTGGTAAGCCTTCCTGATTAGACCCATTTTAAATCCTCAGTGTGCAATCTTTGATGTAATTTAACGTATAAAAATGTGTCTTATACAGATCTTGACGATACCCTTTATTCCTTAAGTACTGGTTTCTTTACCATATGCACCAAGAATATTGAAGGTTTTGTATTCATGATTCTCTACTTCCTGATATATTTTCTAACTATATAATCTGCTTACTCTATTTTATTAGTTATATTATATCGTCTTCGATCTTTGGGTTGCGCTCTGCAGAATATATGGTTCAAAAACTTGGAATAGATGAAAAGAAAGTCCAAGAGATCAGTCCTGTATTATACAAGACTTATGGAACAACAATGGCCGGTCTCAAGGTATAATTTTATCTTGTTAAATGAAGGTATCATAAAGTTACATAATGCACAAATATGATTGTTTTTTTTAATATGATTTCTTTTCTTATCCAGGCAATTGGTCACGACTTTGACAATGATGATTATCATAGGTACCAATTTTCCATTTACTTCGAGCATATAAAAACCCTTACACCTGTTCCTTAAAAAAAAAAAAAAAAACTCATCCATTGTGTGTGCTCACTAATCAAAGTCTACCGCATCACCTGTTTTATCTTTTTTCAGAAGTACATTTCTTTCTAATTGACTAAAATTTAAAGAAAAAAATTTGGACACATGCATAAAGTGAAACATTTTTTGTGGGAGGGGATTTTTTTTATTTATTAAAGAAAATGCTAAAATACACTGTCCGCCAAAATTTACCAAGTTGGCACTTTTAATCACCAAAATTTCAAACGAGTCCTAGTAGTCCCTAAACAAAAAACCGGTGTTGTGTAATCTAATGTCTAAAGGAAGATGTACAAATTTTTAAGATTAAAAATGACGTCTCATTATCTAAAAAATGTCACGCCTTTAGAGACTGATGAGTAATAACAGTTAACATGATGATTAATAACGCTCATTTATAAAACTTCAAAGACTAATAATACTCATTTGAAATTTCAAAGACCAAAAGCATTTACCTTATAAAACTCCAAGAACTGACAATTAATGTATTTTGGCCTTAAAAAAAAAATTGATCTCACGCTGTCCATATATATTACAGCTTTGTTCATGGGAGACTACCTTATGACATACTAAAACGTGATCATGTTCTGATGAATCTCTTGCTTAGCTTGCCTATTCGGAAAGTTGTAAGTTGCTATCTTTTTCACACTACAATAACGACATAGAAATTAATTAGAATCGAGCTTTCTTGTGACATATTTCCCCCCTTAAAAATTAGATTTTCTCAAATTCGGATGAGGCCCATGTTACAAAAGTTCTTAGCAAGCTTGGATTGGAGGATTGCTTCGAAATGATTATATGCTTTGAGACTCTGAACCCGACCAACAAGAATAATGTGGATGATGACAACATTAATTTTGAGCTTACTTGTCAGCCCAATGGCAACTCGGGGCTTCCAAAGATTCCAATCATTTGCAAACCATTAGAAAATGCATTTGAACAAGCATTCAAGATAGCCAACATCAATCCTGAAAAAACAGTAAGATAATCAAACTCTCTATAGTAAATTACACATCTAGGCTCCATTGTAATATTGTATTTCTTGCCTTTTCCAGCTGTTCTTCGATGACAGTGCCCGAAATATACAGACTGCGAAGCGTATGGGACTTGACACTGTGCTGGTAAGTCAGGACACTTGAGTGATAAATTGAGATATTAGCAGAAAAAGTTATTGGTTGTCAATTTTAGCTGACACTATTGTGGATATCGTGGGTGTAGGTGGGGAAAAATTTTCGTACAAATGGTGCTGATTACGCTTTAGAGAGTATTCACAATATCAGAGAAGCATTGCCTATGCTATGGGAAGCCAATAACAAGTTAGAAAAGGTCAGCTCTCCAAGAAAGATTGCAATTGAGACATCAGTGGAAGCCTAGAAGTAGTGCTTGATTAGTATGCCAGAAGCTGGAGTGTTTGCTACAAAATAGTTTCTTATGTATTAGATATATACAGTTTTTCTCTGAAATTCACACAATTTGAGAAAGATGCTGCATATATGTAACTGATACATGAGAAAATACATAATTTACTAGTCTATCCAAGACTGTTTGTTGTTTTAGTTTGTTTAATGCATGCCTAAGAATAAAATATATTAATTTAGATATTTTTGTGGTCCAATCTATGTCACTTTCATTTTTGGTACAATGGTCCTAGTGGACTTGTATCTCTATTTGTAATCATCTCTGTCTCTTTCTTAATCTGAACTTTGCAATATGAAATCTACTTAGCACCCCTCTTTCTTTGCATGAAATCTTGTTGTAAGCTTTGTGAAAGTGAAATTGGAAATGGTTTGTGATAAATGATAATCTAAATGCATCTGTAGAATTTTTGTTTTTGTTTTTGTTTTTTGTTTTTTGTTTTTTTTAAGGGTATGGCACCATAGTCAATCAAATTGTCACACACACACACACATATATATATATTAAAGAAACAATGTTACATCAATTTATTTGTCAAATCTACGTAGAACTTATAAAATGATGTGTCATCAATCATAAAAAAACAATTCAAAATTCATTTTTTTAGGTAGTTTAAGAGCACACCAATTATATTCATGATTGTCATATCAATTTATATACTTTATATAGTAAAATTTATAGTAGTTTTAGCATTTTTTACGAAATGAATTACTGGAGAATATGCCACTTGGTAGAACCCATTGTTGTCAAAACGTGAATCGTAGCGTAAATCGATTTTTTATTTTTCTATATCATGTACTTTATCATATAGAATATTGTAAGACACAAACATTTAATAAAAATGATAATAAATTATAGATATACATAAATAAAAGGTATATTCATTATAATTTTGGAATATATTCTACTAATGACTAATTTAATTATCACTTATGTAATAATATTTAATAAGTTAACTAAATAAATCAAAATACACTACAACAAAAGTGGATTATGGTGACAAAACTTTTTATCACAATATGTCCTTATTTCGTCACCAAATACATATGGTGACGAAATGGTGACAAAACAACATTCGTCACCTAAGCTCCGTCACAGAATGTATTGGTGATGAAAATGTTTCGTCACCAATAAAAGTTTGATAGGTGACGAAATTTTTTCGTCACCAATAAAAAATGATAGGTGACAAAAGTTTTTTGTCACCTAATATTTTCATCACTAAATCTTATTTTCAGTGACGGAATATTTCGTCACCAAATGTTTTTTTTTTTTCCAATTTCAATAGATTAGGTGACAAAGTTTTACGTCACTGATTGTTTTTTCTTTTTTTCCTTTTTTTCAATAGATTAGGTGACAAATTATTTCGTCACCAATTTCTACTTATAGACAGATATGGCACAAAAATTATTATCACTAATTCTTTTTTTTTTTTTATTATTATTAATATTCTTTACATTTACGTGCCATTACATTAACCTATTCATTTCCAACCACATACATAAACAAAATCATCCATTCATTTCTAACCAAATCCATTAAAAAAAAACATCCATACAGTCTAAAAATGCAGTAAAGATGTTCACAAAGTAATTACAATCATTTATATACAAATGATGTCTTAGCTTCCAAACTTTACAGAAAATTCTTTGAGTTCAAGTAGTCCCACAAAAGCTATTTTTGCCAACAATCCCATATCTGCATAAGTATAAAGGAAAATACATCAACAACAAACTAGACTGCGAACCTATATCCTTGATAAGATGTACTACAACAAAAAAAGAGGCATTATTATTAGTAAGGCAATGCAGAAAATGTCAACAAAAAACCCAATAACAAACTAGACAAAATAATCATAATGCAACATCATATGAAGCCAAACTATCAAAGAAAGAAGACCCACAACATTCTCATCAAATAAAAACCAAAACCACATTACAAACCATGGAGAAATCATAAAGAATGCAAATAAATAAATAAATAAATAAATAAAAAATCTCAATTTAAAACAAAACAAATAAAGTAAAATCCACAACAAAAACCCAACCACCACCATAAACACAAACCCAACCACCACAATGAATAAAAAATCCAGTCGACACTTTTAAAAAAAAAAAAAAAAAAACTAGCCACCACCATTTACACAAAACCTAGCCACCACCATAAACAAAAAATCCACCACCACCATTAAACAAAAACCACAGCCACCACCATAAACAAAAACTCACCACCACCATTAAACAAAAAACATAGCCACGACCATTTACACAAAAACCCAGCCACTACTATAAACAAAAAACCCAGCCATTACAATAAACAAAAAACCCACCACCAGCATTAAACAAAAAAACTTAACTACTACCATAAACAAAAAACCCAGCCACCACCATTAACACAAAAACTCAGCCACCACCATTAAACAAAAAACACAACCACCACTATTAACACAAAAACCCAGCCACTATCATAAACAAAAAACCTACCACTACCATTAAACAAAAAACATAGTTATCACTATTAACACAAAAACCTAAACACTATCATAGACAAAAAACCCACCACCAACGCTAAACAAAAAAACCCACTAATATATATATATATATATTATTACAATTATTTTGATATTAACTAATGAATTCAACAGAGAGGCTTAAAAAAATCCTAATAAACTTATCCAAGTAGTTAGCTATTTAAAAAAAAAAATAAAATCAGAATAGATAGTTGGTTTTCTTTTTTGTAAATAAGCATGGATGTTGGGCATTGTAAAATAGGAAGCTTCCAAGAAATTACCAACCCCACATGATTGTCATTTCAATGACTTCCTATTTCCTACTTTTTACACTATTTCATCTTTATTTACTTATTACTTGGATTGTGTGGTCAACTCAATAAAGCAAATAAAACACTGCCCCTTACTTACTGAAAGTCTGAAACGCCATCTCTAGTTCACTTCTCAAAGAGCTTCTCAGCTGAGTTCTAGTGGAGTCTTTGCAAAGACATGGGTTCTAAGAGGAAGCATACATAAATGATAAATCTCGTTACTGTGAGCTTCTCTTGATTTTTTTTCTTTCTTATCTTCTTTTTACTTTTGTTTTTATCTATTGATTTTTTTCTTCTCACCTTCTCCTTCTTCTTCCTTTTATTTTTTCCCCTCACCGTGGTTCACTGACAAGTAAAGTAAGCACACAAAAACATAGAAACCCAAAAAACATGCATTTTGGGGACACAGAAATCATCCTCAAAAAAATAAATAAAGATTTAATCTTTAAGGTCCTAGAAAAACTCAGATTTAGCACCAAACAAAAACTAACAAAACCCACAAAAATTTAACTTAAAAATTTAACATATCAAGTCACAAAATTGCATTTATTTAATAGACACATTTATGCACACACATGAAGGGGAAAAAATTACAATAAGCAATATCCAGGATCCATAATGATATACATAGAATTGCTGCTTAGTTTAAATATTATAAAATCAATAGGGATTGGTGTTCCATATCTCAAAAAATCAATAGGGAAAGACTATTACCTTCTCCAATCCCAAAATCTATGTCCTAAAATAAATACCCTGTCTAATCTCAAATCAATATCCTGCTAATCCTGAAAGAAGAAAAAAGGATAAAATATACCTGAGAGAGGGGTGTGAGATTGGGGATTTAGGGTTAAAGGGGGAAATTAATAATAATAAATAATCCACAAAGTCACCAAGTTTAACATGAGAGAAAGAGAGAGAGAGATCTTACTGGTCCTTTTGGGAGGCTGAGAGGCGTGGGTTTGTCTATGGGAGGAGAAAGAGAGAGTAACACTGTTTTGTTTACACAAATAAAAAAGAGCCAGACTCAAGAATAGCACTAAAATACTGTATATAAATTTTATCTAATAAAAAATTTGAAAAATAAATAAAAAAAATTTAGAACCCGCCTGAAAATTGGGCACCGCGCAAAAAGAAATAAAAAAAAATTCAGTACGCGCTATTTACAAACTCAACCTCTACTTTAGTTTTACAAACTGTGTGCTTCACTGCTTTGCTAGTCTGCTAGTGCTACTGTGCTAGTTGTATACCCAATAAATCAATGAGAGCCACACCTTTGTTTTTTAATTTTTAATTTAGAATCAATGAGAGCCACATAATTTTGATATTCTTTTAAGCTTTTACTTTTTGTTTTTGTTTTACTTGGCGGCCTGTACGTTGTACTACTACTTCACATCAAAAACATTATAATATATGATATATATATATATATATATATATATATATATATATATATATCTATATATAAATTACCACTACTACTTGATAATTATGATTTAGCTTTGATATTCACGGAATTTAGTTTTATTTTTTCTTCTTATGATAATTATGATTAGCCTTCTCAAAAAAAAAAATGATAATTATGATTAGAAAAAAAAATAGTAATTTTAATTAATTAAGTGAATAAACTTAAAATGTACTTAATTTTTCTCTAACATTAATTCATTAATATATATATATATATATACACATATAAATAAATAATAAGCATTTTATTTTAATGATTACAATTGAATATATGTGATGATCCATCGAATTAAGAAATATAGGGTTGGGTTTAAGTTACATTTGATGTAACTCTACAAAATGTTACACTATCCAATAACTTATTATTGAATGCATATTTTAAAAATCCAACCATTGGATTACATGTTCTATATGTTCTTAACATGCATGCTAATTTTCATGCCAATCGGATGTAATTTACCATTTGATCTTTTATGCGCTTTTTTAAATTACAAAAACTTAAATTTAGAGAATTGATTGATGACCTGCCTATTAATCTTTGATCACCTTGAAATTTTGTAAGAATGAAAAATATACGAAGATAATGTAATCTAACGGCAGATTTGTCAAAATTCAAAATGAATTAAGAAATATAGAATTGTGTTCAAGTTACACTTGATATAACTATACAAAATGTTACACCACACAATAACTTATTATTAAATGAATATTTTGAAAATCCAACCGTTGGATTACATTTTCTATATGTTCTTAACATGCATGCCAATTTTCATGCCAATCAGATGCAATTTACCATTTGATCTTTATACTCATCTTTTATGCGCTTTTTTAAACTACAAAAACTTAAATTTAGACAATTAATTGATGGCATGCCTATTAATCTTTGATCACTTTGAAATTTTGTAAGAATAAAAAATATACGAAGATAATGTAATCTAACAGTAGATTTGTTAAAATTCACAATGAATTAAGAAATATAGAATTAGGTTCAAGTTACACTTGATGTAACTCTACAAAATGTTACACCACCCAATAACTTATTATTGAATGCATATTTTGAAAATCCAACCGTTGGATTACATGTTCTATATGTTTTTAACATGTACGCTAATGTTCATGCTAATCGGATGTAATTTACCCTTTGATCTTTAAACTCATCTTTTATGCGTTATTTTAAACTACAAAAACTTATTTAGACAATTGATTGATGACCTGCCTATTAATCTTTGATCACCTTGAAAGTTTGTAAAAATGAAAAATATACGAATATAATATAATTTAATGGTACATTTGTCAAAATTCATAATGAATTAAGAAATATAAGATTGGGTTTAAGTTACACTTGATGTAACTTTACACAATGTTATATCATCCAATAAATTATTATTGAATGCATATTTTGAAAATCCAACCATTAGATTACATGTTCTATATGTTCTTAACATTCATGCCAATTTTCATGCCAATCAGATGTAATTTATCATTTGATCTTTAAACTCATCTTTTCTGCACTTTTTTAAACTACAAAAACTTAAATTTAGACAATTGATTGATGACATGCCTATTAATCTTTGATCACTTTGAAATTTTGTAAGGATAAAAAATATATGAAGATAATGTAATCTAATTGTAGATTTGTTAAAATTCACAATGAATTAAGAAATATAGGATTAGGTTCAAGTTACACTTGATGTAACTCTACAAAATGTTATACCACCCAATAACTTATTATTGAATGCATATTTTGAAAATCCAACCATTGGATTATATGTTCTATATGTTCTTAACATGCACGCTAATGTTTATGCTAATCGGATGTAATTTTTCCTTTGATCTTTAAACTCATCTTTTATGCGTTATTTTAAATTACAAAAACTTATTTAGACAATTGATTGATGACCTGCCTATTAATCTTTGATCATCTTGAAATTTTGTAAGAATGAAAAATATACGAATATAATATAATCTAACGGTACATTTGTCAAAATCCACAATGAATTAAGAAATATAAGATTGGGTTTAAGTTACACTTGATGTAACTTTACACAATGTTATATCATCCAATAAATTATTATTGAATGCATATTTTAAAAATCCAACCGTTATATTACATGTTCTATATGTTCTTAACATTCATGCCAATTTTCATGCCAATTTTTATGCCAATCAGATGTAATTTATCATTTGATCTTTAAACTCATCTTTTCTGCACTTTTTTAAACTACAAAAACTTAAATTTAGACAATTGATTGATGACATGCCTATTAATCTTTGATCACTTTGAAATTTTGTAAGGATAAAAAATATATGAAGATAATGTAATCTAATTGTAGATTTGTTAAAATTCACAATGAATTAAGAAATATAGGATTAGGTTCAAGTTACACTTGATGTAACTCTACAAAATGTTATACCACCCAATAACTTATTATTGAATGCATATTTTGAAAATCCAACCGTTGGATTACGTGTTCTATATGTTCTTAACATGCACGCTAATGTTCATGCTAATCGGATGTAATTTACCCCTTGATCTTTAAACTCATCTTTTATGCGTTATTTTAAACTACAAAAACTTATTTAGACAATTGATTGATGACCTGCCTATTAATCTTTGATCACCTTGAAATTTTGTAAGAATGAGAAATATACGAATATAATATAATCTAACGGTACATTTGTCAAAATTCACAACGAATTAAGAAATATAAGATTGGGTTTAAGTTACACTTAATGTAACTTTACACAATGTTATATCATCCAATAAATTATTATTGAATGCATATTTTGAAAATCCAACCGTTGGATTACATGTTTTATATGTTCTTAACATTCATGCCAATTTTCATGCCAATCGGATGTAATTTACTATTTAATCTTTAATCTCATCTTTTATGCGTTATTTTAAACTAGAAAAACTTGAATTTAGACAATTGATTGATGACAAGCCTATTAAATTTTGATCACCTTGAAATTTTGTAAGCATGAAAAATATACAAAGATAATATAATCTAACGGAAAATTTGTCAAAATTCACAATGAATTAAGAAATATAGAGTTGTGTTCAAGTTACACCTGATGTAACTCTACAAAATGTTACACCACCCAATAACTTATTATTGAATGCATATTTTGAAAATCCAACCGTTGGATTACGTGTACTATATGTTCTTAACATGCACACTAATGTTTATGCTAATCGGATGTAACTTACCCCTTGATCTTTAAACTCATCTTTTATGCGTTATTTTAAACTACAAAAACTTATTTAGACAATTGATTGATGACCTGCCTATTAATCTTTGATCACCTTGAAATTTTGTAAGAATGAAAAATATACAAATATAATATAATCTAACGGTACATTTGTCAAAATTCACAATGAATTAAGAAATATAAGATTGGGTTTAAGTTACACTTGATGTAACTTTACACAATGTTATATCATCCAATAAATTATTATTGAATGCATATTTTGAAAATCCAACCGTTGGATTACATGTTCTGTATGTTCTTAACATTCAAGCTAATTTTCATGCCAATCGGATGTAATTTACTATTTAATCTTTAATCTCATCTTTTATGCGTTATTTTAAACTAGAAAAACTTGAATTTAGACAATTGATTGATGACACGCCTATTAAATTTTGATCACCTTGAAATTTTGTAAGCATGAAAAATATACAAAGATAATATAATCTAACGGTAAATTTGTCAAAATTCACAATGAATTAAGAAATATAGAGTTGTGTTCAAGTTACACTTGATGTAACTCTACAAAATGTTACACCACACAATAACTTATTATTAATTGAATATTTTGAAAATCCAACCGTTGGATTACATTGTCTATATGTTCTTAACATGCATGCCAATTTTCATGCCAATTGGATATAATTTACCATTTGATCTTTAAACTCATCATTTATGCACTATTTTTAACTTCAAAATTTTAAATTTAGACAATTGATTAATGACATGTCTATTAATCTTTGATCACCTTGAAATTTTTTAAGAATGAGAAACATATGAAGATAATATAATCTAACGGTAGATTTGTCAAAATTTACATTGAATTAAGAAATATAGGATTGGGTTTAAGTTATACTTGATGTACCTCCAAAAAATGTTACACCACTCAATAACTTATTATTGAATGCGTATTTTGAAAATCCAACTATTAGATTGCATGTTTTATATGTTCTTAACATGCATGTCAATTTTCATGCCAATTAGATGTAATTTTCCATTTGATCTTTAAACTCATCTTTTATGCGTTATTTAAACTACAAATACTTGAATTTAGAAAATTGATTGATGACATGCCTATTAATCTTTGATAACCTTGAAATTTTGTACGAATGAAAAATATATGAAGATAATGTAATCTAATGGTAGATTATCAAAATACTCCCTAAACCTAAAAAAAATAATCGAAATACCCCTGAAACCTTTAAAATGACCAAAATACCCCCTCAAAACTTAAAAATGAAAAAAATACATCCTAAACCTAAGAAATGACTGAAATACTCCCCAAAACCTAAAAATTACCAAAATACCCATGAATCCTAAAAATGACCAAAATACCTCCAAAATATGAAAATTACCAAAATACCCTTAAACCTAAAAAATAACTAAAAATACCCTCGAAGTCTTAAAAAATGACCAAAATACCACTAAAACTTATAAAATAACCAAAATACCTTGTAAATCTTAAAAATTACCAAAATAGCCTGAAATTATAAAAATGAGTATTTTGGTCATTTAGGGCATATTTGGTCATTTTTATGTTTAAGGGTATTTTGATCATCTTTTAGGTTCAGGGTGTATTTGTATCATCATATAGGTTTTAGGGCCCTTTTTTTTTTTTTTTTTTTTTTTTTTTTTTTCATTTTATAGGTTTCAGGGATATTTTAGTCATTTTTTAGGTTTTGGGTGGTGTTAGTCATTTTTTTAGGATTAGGGGTATTTTGGTAATTTTCAATCATCAAGGCTATTTCGGTCAGTTTTTAGGTTTCAGAGGTATTTCAGTTACTTTTTAGGTTTAGAGGTTATTTTGGTTTTTTTTTTTTTTTTTTTTTTTTTTTTTTTTTTTTTTTGTTTCGGGGGTATTTTGGCCAAATTTTAGATTTTGGGGGTATTTTAGTCATTTTTTAGGATTTGGGGGTTTCGGTCATTTATTAGGTTTAAGGGATATTTTGGTAATTTTTAGTGGTTTTTGAGCATATTTGATGATTTTGGGGGTATTTTGATCATTTTTGAGGTTATTTCATAGGCATTTTGCTCATTTTAGAGATTTTGGGATATTTTGGTCATTTTAGTCATTTTTTAGCATAATTGGTGATTTTAGAGATTGTAGGAGTATTTTGGTCATTTTAAAGGTTTTATGAGTATTTTGCTTATTTTAGAGATTTTGAGGATATATTGGTTATTTTAGTGGTTTTTGAGCATATTTGGTGATTTTATAAAAAACGGCTTTGGGCAAGGTATGAATATCTATGGATAAATAGACCGGGTAACAATTGAGTATCGATACTAATTGAGTAAGGTAATTGGATATCTATGTATAAATTAATTGAGTCGGGTATATATAGGTATACCCTGCCCATGGTCATCCTTAATTATTTGTAAACAATAGGTGATGGACACTTATTTCGTCACCAAAAACACCTCCATCTTAATATTGGATGATGAATTTGGAATTTCGTCACCTTCAGTTAGTCTCTGGTTAAATAATAGGTGACGAAATAAAAACAATAGGTTACAAAAATTTATTTCATCACCAAAAACACCTACATCCTAATATTGGGTGACGAATTTAGAATTTCGTCACATCTGGTAAGTCTTTGGTGATGTGAATATTTCGTCACCCTAGGTTTGCCTTTTTTTCATGACCTATAGTGATATTTCGTCACCAATTTGTACACCTTTGGTGACGTAATATTGATTTCGTCACCCATTGGTACATCTTTGGTGACGAAATATTGATTTTGTCGCTAATTTTAAAAATTTTATAATATTTGGTGACGAATTCTTTTTTTCCTCGCTAAATGTTATCATTTGGTGACGAAATTGTTTATCCTCACTAGATTTCGTCACCATAGCCCACTTTTGTTGTAGTGATAACATGTGTTTATAACATACTTATTCAAATTGATTAAATTCAAAAGTGATATATGACAAATGACCCAAAATAAAAATTTCTTTTAATCTTATTCACCATCTTGCCTAATTAATTCTATCTAAGTCAATGTTATCATCGTATTCATCATTTTGCAAATATTTGTTCATTGAAATTTCTTCATTATCATCAACATTTGTACCATCTCTCATTTTTCTTTTATTTTAATTTTTTAATATATATATATTTCTTCTTGGTATTCTAGATTCTTAGACTTATAACAATAATGACAAAAATTATAAAAAAACAATTATTATATTGTCAGCTAATACATTTTTCATAGTATTAAAAAAAAATTGTAAATATGAAAGTGAAGTGTGAGCGTGTAATCCAAATTTTGTAGGAACCAAGGGGGGGGGGGGGGGGGGGAACTTATGACATGTTATTTTATTGGGCTAAATTAAGTAACCTAATAATTTTGTGTTAAAACCAAGTATAACAATTTGTTGGATTCTTTCCTTAAAAAAAAAAAAAAAAAACTCATTTTAAAGCGTAGTCTATACATCATATGATATGTATGATTTTACAATACGATTTATATAATACATAACACTATATCGTATGATTCATAATTTCTTCATGTTGGTTATATATGTGAGAGTAAAGTCTAACATTAAATAATGATGAGAAGAATGAGTGATTAATATAATATAATTAAGCTCATACCCATTAAGCTTAGGTTTTTTGGGTTAAGTATGTCTCTATATGTTATATTAATTAACTACTCAACGAGTCTCCTTAAGGTGTTTATTTACACAACAAATTGTGTTAGAGCATAGGTGGTGTGCAGTGAAGGTGGCAAGGTGTTTAGGGTCATCCTACCCTCCAACAGGGATAGAGCAATCCTAAAGGGCCCACATAAAATATCCTAGATAAAAGCCCAACAAAGGAGTGTTGCCAATGGTGCTAGATCATGGTGAAGCACACAGTTCCAATGGATAGGAATGTACAGGCCAGTTCTCATGGATGAGCATGTGGGGTTGACATGTGGTTCCCATGACGTTCTTACGATACATAACTTTTTACACATGATAGGATATGTATTGTGTATCATACAATATTAACAAGTATAATTACTAGAACCTTAGACCACTAAGGTTTTCTTGCTTTTATATATATATATATATATACAGGACCAAGTACATGTGTAACTGTTTGTTAATGTTACATTGTTCAATATTTTTTTATATTACTTTAATATATTCAAAATCACATTACACATTTTCATTATTCTTAATACATATGTCAAATTTCGTGTTAATTAAATGTTATTCATTATTTGATCAAATGTTTTTACAAACTAAAGTTATTGATCTCTTATGTTCTTAATATTTTGCAAGTATGTATAAAGGGGCAAGGCCGCATGATAATATCTGACCAAAAATTTACATTTTTTAAAATTCATTTTAGTGATATGTAATATATAATTACCAAATATAATTAATGACGTGTAATGTAATTGAATTTAAATTTTCAAATATTATGACACATGTAAAATAATGTTTTTACATTTGCTGTTAATGTATATTTTACATTACCAACTAAACAAATGTGTACACTTCACATGAACAGTGAATATAAACATATAATCGTCCACGACAATAGTTAAAAAATTGTTCATTCTGACCAACACTAGTTTTTTTTTAAAAAAAAAAAAAAATCTCAAATTAAGATTCACCACTTTGTTTGGTAGCCAAGAAAACTTACGACAAGGAGGTAAACATACACAAAAGCAAATACAACTGAAAATCACAAGAAACAGCCACCAAATAGTAAAAAGAGGTACAAAATGCATTAAAGATACTGGTTGGGAACCACCTGCTCAAGAAACTACTTATCGGGGTCGTTATCAAGGTAGTTGTCCGACTCAAGCCTTCCCATTCGCCCATGGGGGCATGAAGAAGAGAAAAACATTGCCCAACGGTGCAAGATAGCTAGAGGAAAAATAGAGATAAGGAGCAATGGAGATGTGTGCATGGACGGAGCTATGGTTGGTCTTGGGGGACAATGGCCTGGTCTTGGGGGCCAATGGCCCCCCCCCCCCCCCCCCCCCCCAAATTTTTTTTTTAAATATATTATTATATATATGGATTCTAATTTTAGCAATTTTGTTTATAAAATTACACTTTTGCCTTCTTAACAATATCATTAATTCTTTTAAGAGTATTGTTACAGTCACAATTTTTTTTACAACATTTTTATAAACTGTTAAGGTAGCAAATTCTTATTGGTTCGCATTTGGACCCGTCATTTACATCATTTTTTTACTTATCAATAATCATTCATCACATTAGTAATTTGTAAAAAAGTTTGTATCTCTAGCATTTTCCTCATTTTAAACACCAAATCTAAAACAAAATATACAAGCCCAAAAAAATTAGTCCAACAAAAAAATTACCAATAATAAAACTAAAAAAAATTAAGCCTAGTTAACCAATTTTACCCAAACAAACAATCTGACCCTTTAAAAAATTTTAAACAACTAGCAACTAAGCGGCTAAGTAGTAGCAAAATCGGAGGCTGAAGTCACTGCACACAACTAGCAACAAAGCCGCCCCCCTAACTCTAAGTTTTGGCTTCGTCCTGGATGTGTGATCCAAAGAAACATAACATATTTTGGAAAAGAAGGTCGATGTTTAGTTGTAGCTTTAATTTTATCGTGCTAAGGTGGCATTATAATAATGTGTTTGTGATGTTGTAACTTTTTGTTTTGGATGTAGGCCATTACAAGGTTTTGAAACCCGGATCAGATTGTACGGTCTGACCGGGAAAACCTCGAACTGTTCAGCTTTACAGTTTGTTCAGGGTGAAGAATCATTCCATGAAAAAAAAGTAGAGACCTGCATGGACCGCGGTCCAACCACCTGGTTCTGTGAACCGTGACCAATTTTTTTAGGTTCGGATGGTTTCTTTTTGTTTAAGATTTTCCAGTGAATTTTGGCCAATACATCGGTATGAAGTTATGATTAGATCTAGAAGAAATGAAAGAACACGAAGAAGAACAAAGATCGGAAGGAGATCTGATAATTTCAGATCTTGAACAAAGGGATTTGTAAGGAAAAAAAAAAAAAACCAGAGAAGAAGAAGACAAGTTCCTCAAAAAAAAAAAAAAAAAAAAAAAAAAAAAAAAGGAACACAATGCAGCAAGGCTTGCGCCCAATTGAAGCAGCAGCTAGCATGTTGCCAACACAATCGCCAATCACGCCTTCGTCGTCTGCTGCTGCTTCTTCTTCTTCTTTCTACTTTTTTTTTCTTCTTCTCTTTCTTTTTTCCATTAATGGAGATTGCTTTGTAATTTCCTCTTTTTCACTAAATACTATTGCTATGTGTTCTCTTTCTTTCTTTTGTTACTTTGTTACTCCTTTTGAATTCCTAAGTACCTCACGTGGCTAACATTGGAATGATGAAAGGTTTTAATTTTTTAATAAAAGCAAAAAAATTTCAGCCATTAGATTCAGAATTTTTTTTTTTTTAATTTTTATAGCTACCCAGCATGATGTGACATGCATTGCTAGGTGCATTAAATATTTTAAGTATTTTTAAGAGATGTAATGCTCTTGCACAAATTATTTTACAACATTTTTACAAAATGTTAATGTGGCCAACTTTTTATTGGCTTTTATCTAGACTCACCATTAATATCACTTTATTTACAAATAATCATTCACCACATCAGTAGTTTGTAAAATTTTTTGTAAAATAATTTGTATCTCTAGTATTATTCTTTCCAAAGTAATTTAGTATTACAATATGTTACACAATTTTTTTGCTATAATTTGACACATGGCAAAGTGTGAGTAATTAAAAAAAAATAAAAATTATGGGTCTAAATCTCTACCACTCACATCTCGTCATATAGCAAATTGTGACAAAATTTGTATAAAATGTTATGGTACTATTATTGCTCTAATTTTAATTATTATTTACTGTTAAGTATATAATAATTATTAAATAATTTAAATATTTATTTTATTTTATTTGAGTGTCTTTCTAATTCTTGTATAATAATAATAATAATAATAATAATAATAATAATTATTATTATTATTATTATTATTATTATTATTATTATTATTACAAGTTTAACTAATCAATATATAAATAAATAGATATTATATTTAAATTTGCTTAGGATTTGATATTTCTTATTTGTCTTGTAAAAGTTATGATATGAAAATATATATTTGAAATATAGATAGTTATATTTAATTGGATTATTTTAGTTAAATTTTCTATTTATACTAATTTAATATATTTATTTATATTAAAATAATTATTAAATTAATTATGACGTCATTATGGTTTGACCCAGGTTCGACCTCAAAAACCTTGAATTTCTCCCTTTTATGGTTCAATGAACGGTCCGGATCTAAAAATCTTGGGCCATTAGACCACACCATATTAATTCATTTTATTTTATTTTTATTTTTTTCTTCTTACTCTATTTTATTCTTTATATTTTAACATGATATCAATATAATGCTACTTTTTCACTAGGTTTCAAACAACTCAAAACCAACCAATTGTTGATTGCCGTTGACCACCATTGTCCAACCACTTTTGGACATTGTTTTTCTCCATAAAATATAAATGAAACTTTTCACCAAATTTTTTTTTTGGGTATAAATTCTCATTTTTTAAAATTCTAGAAGACTCTCCCTCTAAATAAAACCGTGATTCTTATTGAAAATCAATGTAAAAAAGGAGTACAAAAGAATGAATTATACATCACCACTACTCCTATATATACATGATGTAAGCAAGCTAAAACAGTGTAAATAACTCCCTGTTTTGGAGGGAAAAGCAGTTATGAAGCTAATCCTACTCTAATATTACAAGTGGACTTAAAGCATAGCTAATTTATAACTCTCATATAATCTAGCTACACTGCTGCAAGTTAATGCATAAAATCCTCATGAAATGGCACTACGTCAATTGTTTCTAACAACTCTGCACTTGCCAAGACTAATTCTGCAATGTCCACTTGTTCACTACACTTTCTTGTTCTAGCAGCTACACTAGTCTCTTCATTACTCTTTCCAATTGCAACACCCTGTTGTACCTTAAATTGTTGTGATCTCTGTTTCTCATTTTTAACACTTCCCCTCAAGATTAAAACTCTTGCTTCCTGATTCTCCAGTTTGTTCAGGATACTAAATACAATGAGCAAAGATATTGATTAAGCCTAACCTTCTCAGCAATCTTAGGTAATTATCTACCCCAAATACCTTAGAAAAAATGTCAGCTAGTTGATTCTTAGATGACACATAAAATGATTTAATTGTCCCATCCAGAATTTTATTTCTAACTATATGGCAATCTGCCTTAATGTGTTTAGACCTTTCATGGAATACAGGATTGGCATCGATATGCAATGTTACCTGGTTATAACAGTACATCAATGCTGGCTTTTCATGTGTGATGTGCAAGTCCCTCAACAAGTATAATATCCAAGTTAATTCACATGTAGTAGTGGCCATAAACCTGTATTCTGCTTCTGCAGATGATCTGGACATTGCATTCTGTTTCTTAGACCTCCAAGATACTAAAGCATTGCCTAAGAACACACAGAAACTAGTAAGAGACTTCCGAGTATCAGGGCACCCTGCCCAATCTACATCACAGTAGGCCTTAAGTTGTAAATCTAACTCTGTAGGATAGAATACACCTTGCCCTGGTGTGCCTTTAATATACTGCAGAATCCTTGTTGCTGCCCTCATATGTGGTACCCTAGGTTGGGACAGAAACTAACTAAGCCTATGTACTGCATAGGTGATATCTGACCTACTTAGAGTTAAGTACATCAGCTTCCCAATTAGTCTCCTTTACTGTCCAGCATCTTTAATCAATTCTCCATCACCTTTAGATAACTTCAATTGTTATTCCATAGGCGATTTTGCAGGTTTGCATCCAATCATTTCTACCTCTTTAAGGATCTCAAGGGCATACTTCCTTTGATTCAAACTAATTCCTTTCTCACTTCTTGCAATTTCCAATCCTAAGAAAAACTTAAGTGAGCCAAGGTCTTTAATTCCAAATTTCAGGTCTAATAGTGACTTTAAGGCTGCAACACAACTTGGATCATTGCCTGTGATGATCATGTCATCTACATAGACAAGCAAGGCAGTAAACAAAAGACCTTTTGCATGAATGAAAAGTGAGTGATCAGCTTGTGATTATTGAAAACCAAATTGCAAAATGGTGGCTAAAAGCTTGACATTCCATTGCCTAGAAGCCTACTTCAAGCCATAAAGGGACTTGACTAGCTTGTAGACCAATGGAGTGGATGGATTGGAAGATAAGGACTCCCCCAACTGTGATAACCAAGTGGTAAGCTCATATATACCTCTTCTTCAAAATCCCCATGAAGAAAGGCATTATTAATGTCTAGTTGATGCAAAACCCATCCCTTGGCAGAGGTAAGAGCAAGTAAAACTCTAACTGAAACAGTTTTTGCTATAGGAGAGAATGTTTCTAGAAAATCAAGGCCTTCCCTTTGTGTATAGCCTTTGGCCACCAAACGTGCCTTGTACCTTTCCACGGTCCCAAAATTAAGCTTAATCCTATACATCCACTTACAGCCAATAGGACTTTTACCAAGAGGCAATGAGGTAAGAACCCAAGTGTGAATCTTCTCAAGTGCTTCAATCTCCTTATCCATAGCTGCTCTCCAAGTTGGATCTTGAACTGCCCGAGAAAAACTAGCAGGCTCTTGATGACAAGCACCGATGATAATAAGGTAGGACTGGTAAGGAGGATCCAAATGTGAGTAAGTCAAGGAGTCTGCAATATCATAGGCTAAACTTGGAGGATGAGTAGTAGCAATTGTGTTGCAAGCATAGTCTTGCAAGTAAATAGTTGTCTTGTGAATCGTGGTGGATTTTCTGACAGGTGGTGGTGCTGCTACAGGTGTTGTAGGGCTAGGAGCAATGAAAGAAGTTGAATCAGGATGGGAATAATCAAGACTTGCAAATTTTGAAGTGGAGGAAGGAGATGTAGGAAGATTTGAAAGTTTGATTATCTGGGACATGAAAAGATGGATCACAAGCACTAGAATATTGATTTGGAACCTTTGAAATAACAATTGGAGTAACAAAAGTATCTGTACTATCTTTACTAGAACAATGAGCTTCAACTTTAGAAATAAGAAAAAAAGGATTAGAAAAATCATACATATCAGATGTAAAAGGGAATATGTGTTCATGAAAAACCATATCCCTAGAAACAAGGAATGCGTTAGTGGATAAATCAAGAAGTTTATAGCCTTTAATTCCAAAAGGATAACCCAAAAACACACATTTCCTTGCTCTGGGTGCAAACTTGGACCTGTTGTGAGAGAGAGTTGAAGCATAACACAGGCATCCAAAAACCTTCAAATGTGAGTAAGTTGGAACATGACCAAAAAGTACTTCAAAAGGTGTTTTGTGAGATAAAATGGAGGTTGACACTCTATTGATTAAGTATACAGCAGTAAGGATACAATAGCCCCGAAGATGCAAAGGTAAATTAGATTGAAATTTGAGGGCTCTTGCTACATTCAAGATGTGTTGATGCTTCCTTTCCACAACGCATTTTGTTAAGGAGTTTCAACACAACTAAGTTGATGTAAAATACCTCTTTGGGCAAAAACTTCTTTCATTATGAACTTTGTAACATTATCAATTCTAATGGTTTTTACTTTTCTTGAAAATTGAATTTCAACCATTGTACAAAATTGCTCCAAAGTGGCTTAAGTTTGAGACTTATGTTGTAGTAAGTATACTCAAGTACACCTTGAACAATAATCCACAATAGTTAAGAAAAACTTACAACCATTCATAGTAAAAACAGAAAAAGGACCCCACAAGTCACAATGAATCAAATCAAAACAATTACTAGAAACATGAGTACTTTTATTAAAAGGTAACCTCTTTTGTTTGGCTAAAGGGCATACACGACAATGAAACTTCTCAGTAGGATTAAAAAGAGGTACATGATTATCATTCAACAAAGCCAACTTGTCATTTGACAAGTGTCCTAGTCTAGAATGCCATACATGTGGTGGATTTTATTAATAGAACTACAACAGAAACACAAGTTGAAGTTGAATAGCTCTCTTCCAGCAAGTAATGACCATTGCATTCCCTACCTAGACCAATTGTGCTCCAGGGAGCAAGAGCCTAGATAAAGAAAAGATTTCCAAAGAAAATAAGGCATTAGCGAGTGGATTTTGCTATTTGGCTAACTAAAATGAGGTTAAAGCTGAATAAACACAAAGAACATTATGCAAAACAAGCTTTTTTGAAATTTGGACAGTCCCTATGTGTGTAACTAAAGCAGATTCCACGTTTGGAAGATTAACATAAGTATTTAGGGTAGCAGTAATAGATGTGTAATAGGAAATCGAATGTATCATATGATCTGTTGCTTTGGTGTCTATTACCCAATCAGACTCTCTAAATGCTTCCCCATTGACAGTTTTTGCAGAAAAGATTGAATGTTCTAAATTGGGAGTGAAATTAGATTGAATACCTTACATGAGGTTGAACTAAGGTTAAGAAGAAGTAGAGGCCACATAAGAAACTACACCAGAAGTTCCTTCAACACCAGTACTTGCAGTAACTGTGCTTACAGTGGCTACATGATTTCCATCACCAAGATTACCCCCAGTATTGAGAGATGCCAATAACTGCTCACATTGTGCCTTAGATATAGGACATTGATTCACTGCAACAGGGAAATTCTCTGCATTAGCAACTGGTTTAGAGGAGACCTGATTTGCATTGGCATTTGATTTCCCTTTTGGCTTGTATCCAGGTGGATAGCCATGTAACTTGTAGCACTTTTCAATTGTGTGACCAGTCATGTTGCAGTGAGTACAAAAAGGCTTATCCTTCTTGTTATTCCCCTTGTTCCAATTGGTATTTCCAGAATTGCCTCTTTAATTAGCATACATTGCTGCTGCATTAGGATTGAGGTGTGCCAGAACCTCTATGTCCAATGCTTTTGTGTGATTACTATTAAAGAACCAATGCATAACCTTGCTTATAGAAGGAAATGGATTAGCCATGAGAATTTGACTTCTATGAGTCTTAAAATTCTCATTCAACCCCGTCAGAAACCTCATGACACAAGCTTTGTCCTGTGAAGCACTCAACACCTCCATAGCTCCACAAGAACACTCTGGAAATGGCTCATAATTAAGCAATTGATCCCAAAACCTATTGAATTTGGTGTAATATTCTGTCATTGACATTTGGTTTTGAGAAATATGAGAAATTTCCCTTTGTAGATTGTAAATCTTGGGGCCATTTCTTTGTGAAAAGAGATTCTGTAATTCAATCCACATCTCCCTTGTTGTTTCACAATACATGATGCTGCTGGACACATCTATATGCATAGAATTGATCATCCACAAGCACCATGGTGTCACAGCTCTGCCAATCTTCATACAAAGGCGAATCCAAATTTGGCATTGGAATCTTTCCATTCACAAAGCCAATCTTCTTTTTCACAGTAAGAGCAAGAAGCATTGCTCTGGACCATGCGTGATAATTCTTCATTCCAAGAAATGGTTGAGTAACGAAAATATTTCCTGGATTTTCACTCGAACTGAGAAAATAGGGATTGGGAGGATTGGGAGTAGTGGAATCATTGCTAAGGTTCAAACCTGATTGTAAAGGCTGAGCTTGAAGTGGATCAGATGGATTGGTAGACTCAATGGACGCCATTGAAGAAGCTTCAAAGCTCTGATACCATATAAAATTCTAGAAGACTCTCTCTCTCTCTAAATAAAACTGTGATTCTTATTGAAAATCAATGTAAAAAGAGAGTACAAAAGAATGAATTATACATCATCACTGCTCCTATATATACATGATGTAAGCAAGCCAAAACCGTGTATAACTAACTCCCTGTTTTGGAGGGAAAAGCAGTTATGAAGCTAATCCTACTCTAATATTACACGTCGACTTAAAGCATAACTGATTTATAACTCTCATATAATCTGGCTACACTACTGCAAGTTAATGCATAAAATCCTCATGAAATGGCACTGTCTCAATTGTTTCTAACAACTCTGCACTTGCCAAGACTAATTCTGTAGTGTCCACTCGTTCACTACACTTCCTTGTTTTAGCATCTACACTAGTCTCTTCATTACTCTTTCCAATTGCAACACCTTGTTGTAACTTATATTGCTGTGATCTTTGCTTCTCATTTTTAACACATTTAAAGGTGTGTTTTCCTATTTAAGGCTCCCAAGTCATTCAACCTAGCACATCACTCGTTATTTTTGGATTTAATCTATGCAAATTTGCTAACTCACTCACGTGTTCATCACAATGTCATCCTCTCCCAATATTCCTCAAGCCACTAGTTTAGCCCTCCTCTGGTCATAGAAATTACTCATTGGTCATTGGTATAGCCACTCTTAGGCCTTTGTGGCTATCTTCAGACATTAATGCGTTGTTGTTGTCAACTACCCTAATCCATTTGACATCTTATCCGATCATCCATGGTCATCTTCAATACATCTTCACAAGTTTAATTACATTCCAAACTCAAGTTGGTCTCTCACCCCCATCTTGAACTTGAAGGGGTCTCTTAGCATACTATCATTATTTTATTATTGTACTATCGATGTATTGTCACCAAGTGGACCAATTAGGATTAATCTTAGTGTTGTAAATGAACCAAGCCAAGTTGAATATTCTACTTTTGCTGTTGAACCGAGCTTGAACATTCACTCGACAAA